>CM062813.1:551859386-552459386 GCA_031772625.1 Pinus tabuliformis | reverse complement strand
CACAAACCTCTTTGGGCTAGAAACTGGCCTTTTATAACCGGAGGGGGCTCCCTCACTCGAAAAATGTCCAAATGTAAGAAATAATAAAGCTTAACACATCAGATAGAGACCATATCTGTAAAGGTAAATGGAATTTAATGATGGTGGTTAATAGACTTGAGAGGGAGGGCCACTAGGCATGAAACCATAATTCATATTTTACACAAAAATATCAGTGCTAAAATTATACGCTTATAAAAACAAAGGAAAGGAAGGTATATTGTTAGCTTTTTGGGGCATGGCCCAGGTTTAGAAATGGTTTAGCCAAACAAATCCCACACTACTAGCCCTTTCGGTAACAATCCATGGAGCACGGACTGAAGTCTCACCCGAGGTAGTATGGGAGGGTGCTGGAACCAGGTTTCTGCACCTTAGGGATGTCTTTATGCGACCTAGAAAGATCGTGAACCGTTCCGCGCACCTACGCTACTCTGCACAGTTACCTGTCCTTCGCGTAGATTTGCGCCAGTTACTTCTTGAATCTTATTATTTATATGAATTTATTACAGATCTGATCTTCTTCTTACAGTCTTTAAGCAAACAATTAACAATAAAACCCAGTGTGCACATTCATAATTCTTAAATACAGTTCACAAATTTAGACATAAGCAATAGATAGATTCACAGTAAAGCACACAATGATTCAGAAATTCTTATCTTCATTTATCTCCTTCTCAGTAAAACGAGATCCGCCATGTGCACTCAGCTGTAGGGGTTCGCACACAAAGCTGCAGACTCTACTAGGCCTCTGCACACACAGCTGCAGAGCCTTTATCTATCTACCAACACCCTTGACTCAGACTTACAGACGCAGAGAGAATATTGCCTTCATAAACCCATAACATTCCAGATCAAAACCAAAAACTGACTTCTAACCATAGAGCCTTGCTCTATTTATACATTTCCATGGTTTGTGGACCCTAGGCAGGCTGACTCACTTTCTATTTTCTTACATTATTTTTGGGCAGACAACCCTTTGACTTGACTCATTACAATTCGCGCTCCACGCACCTCGCAAAGCCTTTACCATACTTTTACCCAAAATTGTAGGCTTCGAGCCCCAAAACCATTACGCGGGCCTCCGCTACCCAACAGGGCCCAACACAATCAGCGTGACTCGTCCCGAGTCACTCGGTTGGTGCGGCAATATTCGTGCAGAGGTCATTTAGCAACTATTGTGCTTCACTTACACTTGCAACAAAATTTTCCACCATCTATTGTACCTGTTCGACGCGAGCCACTGATGTATCAGTATCTATCTCAGTTGTTTGTCCGGGTTCATATACTACCTACATGTGCGCTAACTTTCCCTCGATGTGGGTGGAGACCGCGAATGCCTCATCCAGCCAAGGCTAGATGCGTTCTTTAAGCACTGCTTCCTTCTGCTGAGAAGCGTCAACTTGTGCCTTGAGAACCTGGGCCTCCCTCATTTTGGCCAATCACTACGTGATGGCGACCATTTGAACAGTCCCCTCGACTTTGTCATAAGCTTGTTGTAACTCCTGCACTTCTGTCTCTATCTGTTGTAGCGTTGGATCTTCCTAGAGGGATGTGAGTGTAAGGAGGGACTGATCCAACAATCCCGAGCAATCATGGACAGCGTGCTTTATCACTTCCAATCCTGCTTGAATTTCACCGCGGCGCTACTCTCGAACTTCTAGGGGTGTGGAGGGTTGCGCCTTCAGTCTTAGCTCCGCAATTTGTAAATTTAATTCCCACTAAGCTTTTGCGGCCTCCTCTTGGGCTGTATGGAATCCTGCGGCTATGTGATGAATCTTGTCAATTATTGGAAGTTCCGCTAGGATAGCCAACTCTGGTACCTTGCTGTAGGCCTCCATCACAACCTGTTCCACTTCCTGGTTGTGTGCGACCAATTCATCGCGTTGTAGACTGACTTGCTCCAAAGTTGCCTTGTGCTCCATTAAGATTTGGAGGGCACGGCCTTCCCTAGCATGAAGCTCAGTAGTTACCCCATCCTACAGTTGGTATAGGGTTTCTCTAGGAACGGCGGCCAGATTCAACCCCCAACTTTGCATGTCACCTTCAGCTTCTGCTAGGACAGCACCTGCTGGCAACATTAAAGTGTTCATTGTGTGGGTGCGCACCATCTGCTTGGTTGTGGCTGTGTCATTTGCTAGGTTTGGTATCATCCCTCCTGGGGTTCACACCTGTAATGCCTGCAGCTACGCTCTGAGCTCCCCCAACACAGTTGTCTACTCTATCATCAGCTCCTCCAATGCACCTGGATTGACATTGCGCATCGGATCACTACTGCCAAGAAACTTTTTCTCCAAAGGCTTTGCTATCTTTGTCTTTTTGCGTGTATGTGGTGACTCCTTGATGCGTGGCCTCTTGCCTTGGGTCGGTTTGGTGGGAAGGTCCGTGCATTCCTATGTCTCCATTTCCCTTTGTATGTCCTGCTCTGAAGACATTTCCCGATCTTCCCAGATCTCTTCGGCGATTACTTCTTGGGTCGCCTCTTGCTATGAAGATACCTTTTGTCCCTTACGCATCCTTTCTGCCAGTTTCATGAGTCGCAGCTAGATTTCCTTCTTTCGCTGCTATGTTCCCATCCTTTCTAATGTGGCCATGTCCAGGGCACGCCACTCCGAAGGCCATGCTGCCAGTACTTCATAAATCTCATCACCTGTTGCGAGGAATGGAAGCTTTACCCATGTTTCTTTTGGATCCTTCAGCGCCCGGATATATAGGTTATGCATGTCCGCTTTGAACTCCGTCGTGCTTCACAAATTGTTGTATACTGTCGGGGACAATCGCGGTCTGCAAGCGATCCATGTCCGGATACTTGCCTCCATGAATATCCAAAATACCTTGATCTCATGAACCCTCGTGGCGTCCTTTGTAGCCCAAAGCGAGTTATACCGCACTGCTTCAGGTAGGTTCTTCTCAATGCTAGGAAACTGGCTACCCTACGGTAGTTCTCCTGCAACCAGAAGGATTGATAGTAGCAACCATGCATAATGGAAAGTCTTACCTTTCTCCTATGCTTCCTTACAATTTGTCAAAAATTCATCGCATAGAAACTGCGCCCAGTTGAACTGAACCCCTTCTACACACTACTCCGCAAGTGCAATGACAGGGGTTGGCACCTCATCTGCGTGGCATTTCCTCATGAGTTTACTGGCCAGTAGCTGGGTGGCAACTTGCACCCCTCGGTCTTTGATGCTTGCTATGGCATACCCACGCTTCCACTTTTCCAGCTTATATTTAGCCTTCATTGCTTCGGCGAGACCCACATCGCTACTTGTGCTGGCTATGTCTGCGGGGTCGTTCCCTTTAGTAGGAAGATGGGTAAGTTGGTGTACTAAATCGGCCGTGATGGGAATCGGTTCCTCCAACTAGAGATACCCATCATGTACCAGACATAGTAACTGTCAGATAACAAAAATGGTGATGGTCGCGTGGTGATAGTGGGGTATCCACCTCAAATTGAGTAATCCCACCTTTTCCACACACTTCCGTTGCAGTAATTTTTCTTCGGCCAATTAAGGGAACTTCTCGCTATTCGCAAGATCCCAATCTTCGAATTTGATACTCGATACTCGGCCCAGCGGCAGACCATCAAACCTTATCTCATCCGGGAGAAGCGGGGTCTGGAGCGTACTCTTCATGGTGTCCAGGTCCTTCGGTATCTTGGTCGTCCCGTTCCATGGAGAGATATATGGTGGTAATGTCGATATTGGGACAGTATCTTCCGTTTCCTCATACTATGCTTCAATTTGAGCGATCAGGTCCTACAAATATTCCTCATCCTTGTTGATCTTTGTGGTGATTGCTTTGCCCTTTTCTACCACTGACACTTTACTGATACCTGAACTGGCCCCATAGTCCGCTTGTCTTTCTAGGGTCGTGGTGTGCGTAGGGACTTTGGAACCTCAGGGGCCGCATCTGCTTCATCTGGCTCCTCCAGGGTCAGATACAGCTCTTCCGCGAACCGTGCTCGGGTTCTAGCCATGGTACTCATGGTCTGTATTGGCTCAACTCTCAAATATCCCAGCGTCGTCCAAGGGTTTTTATAGGAATGCGTGAATTTGAATGTAATCCTTCCCTCCACTTCCAATTCATTAATTCCTTCTTGGCGACAGATCTTTTCATATCTAGCTCGGAACTCCTGTCTTAATGACCTGCCGCCCGCTCCTCCCTGCCGTAACGGGAACTTCTTGTCATGAATAGTGATGGCAACAGTCACCTCCCCACCTTCCCCCGTGGCAGTGCAGCTCCTTCGGCATGACTACGATCTTGCTAACCGACTGGCTCTGCACGGAACATTCTTTCCACGCGATCTCCCGCAGACTTGTTATAGTCCCACGCCTCCTTTCAACTGCTTGGAGTGCTGAGACTACGCTTCCCACAGCTAGTCAGGTGGTCGCACCCCAAGTGCGAGATTTCAACTTCCCTGCTAGCCCGGGTTGCGGGCACCTTTCGATTGCCTTTGTATCTGTTCTCCCATCATGCTCTGCTATATAGGGTACACTCCTCCGTTGGTGCGGTCACAGCCATGATAGCAGGGTCGCAGCCCATTCTAATACCGAGGTAGACCTAGCCAAACTGGGTTCCCTTATTTGCAGATTCGCACGGCCCGCTTGAGCGATGCCGATTTTCATTTTGCTTATTTCTTCATCCAACATCGCGCTTTTCCTTCTTAGTCGTGCCCATTCTTCATCGATTTCGCGAAGCCTTCTGCTGCCGCTCTGAATGGCTTCCTACAACTGTCGAATTCTGTCTGTCTTCTTGGTTCCATCTCGTCTTACCATTGATAAGATCACCTTCACCCCCCTCCTTTTGTTGATTGTCTTATAGGCCCATCGAGCCCCTGGTACCCACAGATTTCCATTGGATCGTCTTATCCGACGGACGTTGTTCATGCTCCTCCCTGTTTTCCTGCTGTCTTTGTCGCAAACAGTTGGCGAAATGCATCGTTGTGGTAAATTTGGATATTTGATTTTTAGTCGTTTATGAATTTGCACCACATCCACCTGCACCCTATGCCACCAATGGACACTCACCCCACTTTGTCCTTCAAATAGTATGCGTGCCTTCCTTCTACAATCACGCCACTTTCTTCTAATATTTTGGTGTGTATTCCACCCTTGTGCAGTTGTGGCGTCCAACGCCCCTGTTTGCGCACCCTGCTACTTCTGTTCCAAGCTTGCCATTTCGTAGCGGTCGACAAGTTCCTGCACTTTCATTGCATCTGTTGGCAACTCCCTTGCTTCTCTTGTTACCCAGTGTAGTGATCTAACCATCATATTACAATTTAGTGTTGTTACCTCATGTAGCCGATTCTGCCATCGTTCAATCTCTTCATCTGAGTCCGACATGTAGGAACTGTCTCGTTCCCATGATATTCTTCCGTCCTCTATCGGATTCACCCAATCCTGATCTTGCACTGTGATCTGGTAAATACAATACAGTTCATCGCCATTGTCCTCAACGCGCACAGGCTCCATGTAGCGCGCCCCTTCAGCTGGGTCTAGCGGAACCACTACGCGGAGAGCCTTTTCCTCAAATATCATTTTTTGTCGCTTTAGGTTGATAACCCCATTCATATCTATGGCGCAATCTATCCCTAACAATGCAGGATATGGGTTACTGTCATCCACAATTTCTATTACCTCAAAATCTATTTGTGTGCTCGCACCTTCAATATCTACTGTGACTCCTTGCAGTCTCCCCATAGGCAAGATCTTTTGTTGGTTTTCCATCCGTAATTGAATAGGAGACCATTGTAGCGTAGGCCTGCCCATATGCTCCCAGGTCTGTTTAGGTAGCACATTCGCATCTGACCCCAAATCTAGAACGACCTGATCCATCTCATAGTCACCAATTTGGGTAGTCAACCGCATTTCCCACCCGGTGCGCAAAGCATGCTTGCCTAGTTTCCGGACCATGCGCGGTTCACCCAACCCTGCGCACCTAGTTATCAACTCTTGCAATCCCTTAACTGCTTTATTGTCCTGTAGTAGCTTCATGCATGTCTCTAAAAAGGTAGTTAACATAGAAGGATCCATTTCTGGCTCAGCTTGATCCTTGCTACCTAAAGTAGAAGCCTCCGTGAAGCTCTTCTTAGCCTCCATAAATGTTTCCTTCGCGCATTCCAAATCAAACTCAAGTTGCTTTGTAGGGGCCTTGTGAACCCATGTATCTTCCTTAGGTTGCTTCCCCTTATCTTCTCCTGTAGTGGCACAACTTATGAGCACCATGTTCACGTTGGGATCCTCTTCGCACAATTCAGCCAACTCACTTTCTATTTTCTTACATTATTTTCGGGTGGACAACCCTTTTACTTGGCTCATTACAATCCGTGCTCCGCACACCTCACGGAGCCTTTACCATACTTTTACCCAAAATTGTGGGCTTTGAGCCCCAAGAGCATTACGCGGGGCCTCCGCTACCGAACATATATATTTCAAGTCATAACATCAGTTGTAGCATAGTGACTGATTTTTAAAGGTAACTTGAAAATACATAATGATATCCAATCACATGTAATAAAGCATCTAATGAATTCTGCAACATATATTTTTGACCAAATATCGAGAAGAATATAGTAATGGAACACCTAACTGAGGGTGAATTCCATCATAATTTAGAAAGAAAAACAATCATCCAGAGCATCAACATAGATGAATTCTGAAAATTGTTTTAGTGCCAATTAGAAATGAAAATTTAACAAAGACATGGATACTAACATTACACATAAGAAGGGGCACAAAACTTGAAATCCATACCACATGAATCTCTGGTCAAGTGGCAAAACTCTGCATTGATATTTTATTTCAAGACAGAAAATGCATGCACAAGGCTTCTCCAAATCCAAACCCTTTTCCATGTTTTGTTCGATTTAAATACATTTTGGCAAAGTGAAAAAAACATACTAGATACAATGTACCTGTTATCCACTAAGTGGATCGAAACCAACTAAAATTAGAAACATCAATTTTTAAAATCTAAAACTAAAATAAAGTTAATAATAAAACTGCAACATTATTTTTGATAAAATCAGCCTTATCTTATCTACTTATTTGATCCATATCCATACTTTTCTGTCCATATCACCAACATCACAATAGCAAGGTCCAAAATTGACTGAAAAACAAAAAAAAAATTGAATGATGAGTTACATAGTAGGCTCTAGCTCAGTATAGACACAACCTGCATTGAGTGAAACCGAGTTGATGGGGATGATGACGATGCTTCTGAGTTGGAGTAGGACCCACTAGATGTTCCTTCACGTGCGTGTAGACCTCATAAATACCCAATCACCACTTGCGCAACAGTTGCGCAACAAAATTTTAATTTCTGAGTTAACCGTCATTTCCTGCTCAAAACAAAGCAAATTCCAACAATTCATCACCGATACCTTATGACTCCCAGCAATCATCAAAACTCCAAAATCCTTCACATTTACAAATCGAATTTCAAAAATTTCAGAATTATGTCAACAAATAATTGTGAAAATGGGTCTCCAAGTGACACATGTAATTCCCAAACTATACCACCTGTGTAAAAACTAAGATAGGTTTTGTAGATTAACTTGTTTTTTAGAAAAAAAACTCTCTCATTTTCCTTAAATTCTGCCCTAGCTCCTTAGAATTTGTTCCCTGAAATCATGACTAAAACAGTAAATTGCACAATCTAAAAAATAGGCTTTAAAGATGCATTTGAATATCCCAATATATGAAACTTGTGCAGCAACTGAAGGAGGTTTTTCTTCTTTGACATGTGCTTGAGAAAAATATTTTTCAGTTTTTTAAAATTCGGCTCCATTTGGTCATAAGAATCTTTTGAAAATGATTACTAAAACATTTACTTTGTGTAGCAAATTCGTAGCAGAGTGTGGCAAACCTCCATGGTTGATATGGTCGCCAAAATTTCCTGAAAAAATAGAGAAAATGGGTATTTTTGGAATGACAGCGTGATGGTGTAGGACCCCTAAAGTAATTTTTCCAATGCCTATAGACCTTGAAGATAGTTGACTCCAACTTGCGCAGTGGCTGTGTAGCTCAGAACTTTGTGCAACTATTGTGTACCAATTTTCCCACAATTGAAAAAAACTTGTGTTGGAACCCCTGTCAGACTGCTCTCAGCCTTTTGCTCTGTAACTATCAATTTTTCATAGAGAAGAGCGTGAACTGTAGAGTGGAGAGAGAATGAGGGAAGTATGAAAAAAGTTTGAAAATGTGTGCCTCATGTTTTGCTTGGTCATATGTTTGAACTTAGGATAAAGGGTTATTGTGATCATGAAATATAAATGATGGTAATGAGTTATGGAGGGATGTAGTAGAAATAATGATGAGAGGTGATTTGAGGAGGGGGATGTGTATATGATGTTAAAATGTAAATGTAAGGGGTGTATGGAAGGAAATAGATGAAATGGGTTAACTGAAATGAGTATAGGAATCAAAAGGGTATATGGTATGGGTAAATAAAACGGGATCATGAGTTGTGAATGGTGGAATAGAGCATGATGAACAATACTAACAACATACTCAACAAAACCTTAATAAATGAACCAAACCTATTTATGCATGGTTCTGACTAGTGGTACATAACCCTTGAACCCTAAATGAATTTATATGAGCAATGAATTGATGACCTTCTCATAGACTCAGACTCTCTCAAATTTACACTTGTCTTTAAGGACCCTCTATGAAAAAGTTGTAGTGACCTTAGATAATAACTCTTTAGACTATGACAGCAGTATTTCATAGTCTAAACTAACATACAAACCCCCAAAATGAATAGAAAGAGGCAAAGACACTTTGATCTCTAGACCCTAGGACCCTAACATTGGCTCTAATGAGGATGGAAGCCTCCTAGTGAGGTTCAAATAACACCATAGGCTAGTAGCCTAACCATTGGGAAATGGATTCAAACACTAAAGTCTGAAAATTAACTAACTGGCTGACATACATATGTGTTGTAGCAGCTACAGGAATCCTCCAAAATTTTTCCTTAGCTTAGTTTTGGAGCCTCCCTACCAACCATCCTTAGCAGCATGTCTTGCACTTCCCAAGTACTTATGCTTTCAGTTGAGTTTCTTTGGTTTATCAACTTGTGTTCGCTAACTTGTTGACTTCCTGTGACTTGGTCTCAAACCAATCCTTGTGCTAACTTGGATAATTACATAGAACTAGAGGGTAGCCAACCTTGCTCTTTGGAATTGCGGAGTGCATCCTAGTAGCCAACTGCTCTCCAAAATTGCACAGAGCATGCAGGTTGCCTTCCCCAAGAAAATTGTGTAGAGCAGTCCATCACCGGGCTTGCTCTTAGAATTTGCGCAGTTCTGGCTGGCAGCTTTGGCTTCAGTCCAGAAATTGCGTAGAGCTTAAGGGGCATCCAGAGCCACTCAACCCAGAAACTGCGTA
The DNA here is from genome assembly GCA_031772625.1 of Pinus tabuliformis. NCBI lineage: Eukaryota > Viridiplantae > Streptophyta > Pinopsida > Pinales > Pinaceae > Pinus > Pinus tabuliformis. The sequence continues at coordinate 552,449,955 of CM062813.1, read as the reverse complement.
GAAGTCATCCCCCAAGGCTTGTTGTTTGTTGCATGTGCTCATAGGTTGAGCAGTTCGCTCCAAGATAGTGCAATCTTCCCTTGCTTGCATGGGCATATTTTTCCCGTAAAAGAAAAAAAAATCCCAATATTTTAGGGATTTATTTTTACAATCACATGCAAAAGTCGTTTTAGAAACCTCTCTCCAAGTGTAACTTTTTCCTAGATTTGTGGTATGCGCGTCATAAGCCTTAATATTATCAAAATCCATTTATTTGACACTTTATAGCTCATTCTCCACTTTGATCTTGGATCTTTGGCATTCCCAATGCATCTAGGAACCTTCGGCACACTTATCACAGCTTTTTCCGAGTAAGTCTACTTTTCATGTCTTTTGCTGCTTTTTTGTTGCTTCTTGTATTTTAGTTTGTGTGAGTGATGTTTGCTCGGTTTTGTTGAACGCTTGTTGTCATTTTAATACATGCTAGCTTGTAGAAGCATTGTTTCAAGTTTGTCATTGCATTTCCTTGTTGTTGCATGCATGACATTGTTTCTGCACTAACAGTCGTCGTTTCGGCGATTCACTTCACACACTTCATTGTTTTCCATTTTTTATTGAATCTTGCACTTACTGATTGCATGCATGTTCATTCACTCATGTTTGCACCCAACTTCACACATGCATTCAATCCTTACTATGTTTAGTCGCCCGTCGGTGGGTCTAAGTTGCCTTGGCCCAAACCTTGCCTTGCCCGGCTTGCACTGCGCATCTCTGGGATGGAAGGCCTTGCCTTGCTCCTAGAAATTGCATAGAGTCGGCCTCACACTGGCCTTCCAGGATGTGCTTTGTGCAATTCTTAGAGACAATTCCTTAGTTGGTCCCTAGTATTGTGAGGTGCAATTTTCCCGAGTAGCAGTCATGCTAACTGAAACTGCGCATTACGTAGTTCCATTCCTTATTAGGCCAAGATAGATTGTGCTCTGTACAATTTTAGCAATCAGTCAGATCACTGGAAGTTTGGATTTTTCTCTACACAGTTCTGACAGTTAGTCTCCTAGCCTCCCAGAAAAAATTGTGCAAATTTTCCAGTCAGTCAACCAAGTGTGTTGCATGTCAGTCCTCAACTTGCTTTGGTTTTCAACTGACAGCTTGATTTCCATGAGTTTTTCTCTATATCGAGGTATCACAGGTGTTCATCAGTCTCTCAGCAGTTCAGGTACAATGGCTTCCAAGAGAGTAGGGTCAAAGGACACCATTGAGAGTGCAACTGGAGATGCGGTCGAGCAAGTGTCTATGAGCTTGCCCATCTATGAAGACACTAAGTTTTTCATAGAAAAGGAGATCAAGATCAAATGGTAGGAAATCAATGATATCTTTTCAGGCACCTTCGAGGATAATCTGGAGGACCGCAGAGTCTATCTCAACATACACAAGTCTAGCTTGTACTGGGTTGCATGCAGGTATCTTGCATTTCCATGCGCAGACATGATCCACTGGATTGTCTCGCATACTGATCTAGAGACAATGATTTTGAGTAGTGTCAGTGGAACAAAACTTGCTACCTTCAGGGCAAAGAACTTTCAAGATATGTATCACTTACCACAGCCAGTGAACACAATGGATGTACTCTTCACCCATCCCAGCAGTAGCGCAAACTCAAGAGACATCTCGAAGAGCTGGGTGAGAGATCCATCTCAACTCAGGACAACACCCAACCAGGTATACAAGATAAGATACTGCGGAAGGCTTATCAATTCTTTGTCATCTTCGCATGCTGCTTATATGGTCAGGAGAGTACAGAGACCTTCCCGTAGAGTTGGGTGATTGTGTTGGATCAACTAGTGAACGAAGGAAAACCTTTCAATTATTCTGACATGTTGGATCTCCAGCTAAAGGGGCAAGTAACAGATGCTCGGCATCCGCCCAAGGGTCAGTGAGCAAATCTCTTCATGTCTGCCAACATTCTTGATGCAATCTATGCCCATCAACAGTTCCCTCGCTTGGGTTGGGCATGGACACCTTCAAAAACCTCTGTGCACAACTATTGCAGGTTGTTCTCTGGGTGTAGCTCCCATGGAGTTATACTACATTGATCAAACCACTCTGTCACCCTAGTGTATAGGATGATCCTTGAGTAGGATCTGCCTTGCATGTCATAGGCAGCGATGGAGGCATTGGTTAACATAGCAGATTGGTATGCCCCACCCTTTGGCACCTTCATTCAGATATATAGCGCAGAGAAGGTGGAAGGGATAATTGTATTATATAACAAAAAAAAACATATTTTTGGGGTGGCGGGCCACCAACCCTGCCACCCCCTAATGGCCATCATATATATAACTAAAAAAAAATTGAATTAAATGGCCAACGGTCCATGACCCCCGCTGGCCCAACCATATCACATAAACAATGTTAAGTTGGGGTGGGAGGGCCACCTCCGATGGACCCAGCCCACACCCCTATCCACCATACCATATATGCACAACGGTTATAGCAGGACTAGCGGGGATTGAACCCGCCCATCCCATGTGGGTCAGCCCCCACCAGGCGGCCCCATGTGTCACTCCAACAACACCCACCTTCGTGCCATATATGATGGCTCCAACACATTCAACCAGAGGAGGTTAAGGGGCGAGCTACCCAAGTGTTATCGAGAAATCTACTATCCACTCGAAGCTGCTAGTCCCACTAAGACTGGAAGATATCTTAGAAACAAACAAACTAAAACTACTTTCGCTTTCCTTTATGAGAAGTAGATAAGAGGGGAATAAAGGACATCGACCTCAGTCTTGCGCTTAGTTCCTTGCTTGGTTCCTCTCCCTTCTGACAGATCTTTGCCGCTTTGCCTTTGTCTACCCAGCTTCAAAGAGCACCTGTGGAATCAAAGCAGCATAATACTATCGAAGAACAGAGATCTACAATCATAAACAATATACGACCAGATATATATTAACCACACAAATGCATATATCATCAAACATACAAGAATGTGGAGGAAAACTTGAATATCTTTATTAATATCAAGAATAGCAAAGAGGATTACAACCAATTATTCTGACCTAGCGTCATCCTCCCAGCATGAAATCCCTTCTTCACCCCATGAAAAGCTTAGATCACCCAACACTATGATATCTTACCAAGAAACCAACAGCACTTCCTTACAAGATACAAAATTCCATCCTCCAGATCTCTTGGATGAGGGATCCATATATAGATGATTGCAGGGGGTGAGTCAGCTTCTGGGATTTTGATTAGTGTCCTCTCTCTGATAGTTCTTGATTCCACTTGGAGATTGATGATCTCTTACTCATCCCTGGGTGAATTTAGAGAGGCAAGTGTCACAGGAGAAGTTTCTGGAAGATTCCATGACGATCCACCTTGCAAACTGTCTCTACCATTTGTCTACTCTTGCCCATCGCACCCTACAGAAGGGCTTTCCAGTATGCATCGCACCCTTTACACTGAGCAGGTGAGATGCATCGCACCCTCTGCTCTGGGCAGTCTGTATGGTCCAACATTGACTAGTTCTGAGCAATTTTCTGTGGAGAACTTCCGAGAGATGATGTAATCAGCTGACCTTGTTCCTTTAGGGTGTGAAGCAACACTTTTAGGGACTTAGGAGCCCTTGTTTTATGGACATGTATGATTGGGGTTGCAGTGCCCAAAAATGTCTATAACAGTTGCCCCCTAAAGCATGAGGTCGTTAATCTTTTGATGTTGGGTGAAATGCTTTATCATGAGGATCCGAAGTTTTTTCGAGCTGGAAGGCGACCTGTAATAAGATACAATACAATACATTATCTTCATAATATTTTTCATGATCTAGTTGAGGCGGGCATTCCCATGCTCAGCTTTATAAATTCATTCTCATGTACATAAGACATACAACCGTTTGTGTGGCGAACTGATGATTCTGATAGAGTCATCATCCTTTGATTCGGATGATCATCTGTGCAACAATGATGTACATTTGATGTCTTTATTTTCCTGAATATACCACAGCGCGGATGGATGAAACTAGATTCGGGGTCTTCAAACTCGTCCAATATTCACTCGGAGTGCAAGTCAATCCATGTGAAAGATGTTCTGGAGTCGAACATGGAAAGACATCACCTGATTACCAGCCAATGATGTAAGCTGTTAACAGGCGTGAGAGGAATCACCGATAATGATGATGACCCTCAAGGTACTACAGTATAATTTGCGTGGTGTGAAAAGGGACTTGGCGTTGAACACCACGCAAAATCTTTTGGTCGAAGTCCATTGATGTAAACCTGTCACCGGAAGTGAGAAACTTGCCATTGAGGCATGCAAGCTTCAAAGTACTGAAAGGGTTGTCCCTAAGTCGACTTCTTGGATAATGAGCTGATGTCGACAAGAAGCGACCCGTTGTAGGAAGGCCTTAATGAATCCCATATCTACAACACGGAATGGAGTAAATGATTTTTTGAGGTGAAAACGATCTAATGATACAGGGCTCAGGGTGGCGGTCATGAAAGAATGGAGCGTGAATGTATTGCAGCAGATGAGACACAAGTGAATTCTCTGAGTGACTTCTCTTGAACATACCGGCAACACTGTCATGGATTGGTAGCGTTAACCCCAAATATGGATGGTGCGATGGACCAATGGTGATATGACCGGTGAACGGACTAACCCAGCCCGACTCGGATGTGGAGTGAAAGTGTCATGTTCAAGAGCAACTTGCTACCAATAAAGTTTCTTCAAGTTTTCTTCCCAATTTTTCCCCAGTCATTGCTGACCAATACCTCTTTATTTTTGTCAAGCTTAAGGAGGATAACATATGCTTGTTCCATAATTTGCCCTTCGGGCAAACCCGTCGCTATGTTTTAACGAGCCTAGCGACAGTGAAACTCGTTCTTGTCTATATGGACAAGTTTGTCACTATTCAGTTTTAACGAGTTTAATGACAAAGATAACTCGGTCCTTTTCAATTTTGGAGAGTCTGAAAGGGACGTAAAGGAGACTCCAATAATACTTTTTCATCATATAATCCCTTAAGTTCGAAAAAGTATAAAATAATACGCAAGGGATGAATTTTCAGTAATTTTAACGAGCCGAACAAAACAAGCGCTCGATCTTTTTGTGTAATAATCCCTCAGGTCCAAAAAGATTAAAATCTAGAGGAGGGATAGCACTTCCGGTAGCTTTAACGAGCTGGAGAGGCCAATTGCTCGGCAATATTTTCATATTTTACGAGTCAGATGAAAAGATCTTAAAGGAGACTCATCTTTTCAGGAACGAGTGATAATTTCAGGTAGCAGCTGATTCTAGGTAGGGTTTGGAATTTTCCAATCACGACAGTGTCACAAGGATGGCTAACAGGATCACTCATCACAGTTGTTCCTCAAAAGGGGTAAACAATCAAGTGGAGGTGAATGATCGGCTAAAACAGAGTGGAGGTGATGGTAAGAACACGACCAGGGCTCAAAAGTTGATGATAATGCATTCACAATGGTTATTTACCGGGGATTGGTTCATTTTTTAATGAGCTTCTGGGGGAAACATTTGCTCATTGCTAAGGTTTAATTTTTAACGAGCTTGAACTTCGCATAAAAACTGCTCGTGGCAGGTTTATTTTTTAACGAGCTTGAACCCTGTGGTAACATTGCTCGTGGCCTGGTTTATTTTTTAATGAGCTTGAACCATGCGACAACATATGCTCAGATTCAGTTTCATGTTTACACAAGCTTGAAACGAAAAACTATGCTTGTTATAAGTTCGCATGCCCCCAGCATAATGACGCAAATCGAGGTGCATGCCCCCCAAGCTTCATTCCATTCAACGCGGTGGTTGGAATGAAGGTTTACCTTCGAGATCTTTGAAAGACTCGACTTGGATTTTACGAGATCGTAATCGAAGACTTGATTTGGAAAGGGAGTTGTTTCATTTTTTAATGAGGTTGACACAGTAAAAGAACTATCCTCATAATTCACCGTATTTATAGTATTTGATAGAAAATAAAAAACTGAAGGATGATTAAGGTCACTGGAACTATCTTCCTTACAATTCGGAAGATGGGAATGATGGTGGTAATCTTCTCATGGTGCCACGTCAATCATCATTGACTGAACAATTCCTTCGTCTGTAGAATGTACTTGCGACCAAGGATCTAAAGGGGTGCCATTTTCCTTAGACCTATCTATCCAAACACTTGATGAGTGTTGACTTGAGTTTGCCCCCCAAGCCAAGAAAATTGATTGCTACAATATTTCTATTAGGGCGATGACCCATGCTGACAAAATGTTCAGGAATCTTCTGAATCTAGAAGATATCATATTGCAGGTTCCCACCGTCGCCACTTCCTCTAGATTGATTGGAGGCAGTAGGGAAAAAGTCCCCATTAATATAGGGTTTTTTAGTAGGCCTACTCTGATATTTTGAAGTGAATGAGGGCTTCCATGGATCATCGGAATGCTTCTCGTAACTTGTGAACTATTAGGGAGAAATGTTTGTTGGTCGACGAATGTAATTCCTCCTTGGAAGGGAAATGCAATCTTCCTGAAGTAGGTCGACACAATGGTAGCCATAGCATATATCCAGGGCATTCCCAGTAAGATGTTGTAATCGAGGTTTTCGTTGATTACTTCAACATCTATTTCTACTGTTTTGGCCCCAAGTTCGACTTGCAAGTTACTTAAAATCCCATATGGGGTGTATGTTCGTCCATCAAATGCTTTTAATGTCGTCAAAGATCATGACAAGGGTGGAGATCCTAAATTTTTTCAGCAACTCATCGACATAATACATGTAGATGCCCCCTCATCAATAATTGTTCGATGAACAGTTTTGTTGAGGGCTTTCACTTGAATAAGGAAAGCTAGTTGAGCTGGTAACTAAGGGTCATATCCTTTGTGATTAAAGGACACAATATTGGAATCTGTCGGTTCAATCCCACCTATCGCCGATAATAAAGCCTGCTTTTAGGAGGGGCAATTTTGCAGTACCTCAAGTGTCGACATAGCAGATGGCGATTGGGCCAGATCCTCCACTATATTATAATGCTATGCTACTCTGGCACAAGGATTAAATGTCGAATTGTGTACTACTCCCTTTGGCGGCTTTATCGTTAGTTCAGGAATGGTGGGTGGCACAACTTCGGTCGAAGTTGTTGTCGAACGACTAGGTTGATCATTAACCTTGTTGTCCGATAGCTGTGGATTCCTGTAATCTTTATTCCTTGTCAATATCAAAGCATCATTTTGCTGCTTCGAAACCAACAACAATAGCACTTGGGACGGGGAAGCATTGTCACTAGCAACGAGATTTGTTCCTGGATTTGGAAACAGATCAGTCAATACCGCCGAGGTTTTTGAATTCTTGAAGAATTTTCTAAGCTTAGCTTTATATGGACACTCTCTTGTCCAATGATCCTCATCACATATAAGGCATGGACGATTTGGTTTCCTATCTCCAGAAGGGTTTGCAGAATATTTTTCAGGGGACGACTCCTCCTGTTTCTTCTTCTTCCCTTTCTTTTTATTCTTGCCTCCTGGTTGCTTGGTTTCTTTGCCTTTGTCACTCAATACGGCATTTACTTCCGAGGTGAGAAGTTCTTCATTTGTATTTTGACTGAAACTGTACGGGCCTTTTTCGACTTATCCTTTACGGTTTTTGTGTTGGTCGTTCCTATCACACCATCCCTGACATGAGAGTCTTTGTTTGATTTAGGAGAGGGAGGAACGGAAAATTCCAGTCTAGGAGCATCAGGGATTTTATCGTAGAGTGTGCCAGAATGAGTATAGATCAAATCTAAATATTGCGCACGAGCAATGACTTGCTCTTCAGTGACGACTCCTCCCTTTGCCACATTTTCTATAATAGAAGGTAACAGTGACTTAATAAACCATTCAGCCAACAGCTGATCAAGAACATATGTTTTTACCATTCAACGACGACGTCACCGCTCATGAATATGATCGGATATGTGAGTGGCTGTCGTTTGCTTGAAATTGGTAAGAAGCTCTGTTCCCGTTTTGTACCTTATGGGTAACTGAAAATGGGTTAAAAAGGTTTTGGCTAGGGTACTGAAGTTATCAAATGAAGCTCTAGGCAATTAGATATACCATTTTGTTGTCAGACTAGTTAACGTTCGCTAAAAAAGGCGAAGCCTGATCGAATCATCATTTAGAGTGTTAGATGAACACCACAGGTGAAAGGTCATCACATGATTCGACGGGTCTTCACCCGGATTTCCATTAAATTTAGGAATATCTGATGGAAGTTTGTGAGGAATCGCTGGCCACCAAGGGGTGTAAGCGATTGGATCGTTTGTTAGCTGATTTAGATCTGGTAACTCTAAAGTTGCCATGAAGGGCAACTGTTGATTCAGGTTCGGCGAAGCATACCCAGGATAAGATGGGATTGCCTGAGCAGTGGGTCTTTGCATACCAGCATAGTGCATTTGATGCTGATAACTTTGGTAAGGTTGATGGGCATAACCATTATGAAATGGTTGATGTTGACCATTTTGAATATACGGCTGCCCATTACTTGCAAAGATTTGGTGCTCAGATCCTTGGTAAAATTGTTGGAATTGCGGTTGTTGATATTGCACCAGCCATGGTTGTGAGACCGTGTGTTGTTGTCCAAAACTAGTTGTTTAACCAAGATGAGGGGTAATGGTACCCATTTGAGCCTAGTCACTCTAGTTAAGGAGCCACTAATCAATGATTGTGGTGGCGTCGTAGAGACAAGGGGTTGTTGGATTGTGACCTAAGAGACTTGAGGTTGGCATACAATAGGTAACACTTGTACTTGTGACATCGTCACAATAGCCGGTGTAGTGGGGATATTTGACATAGGCAGACTTTGTTGCATTGAGTATACAACTCTTGGTTGTTGAGGCAGTATTAGCATCCAACCAGTGGATGTAATTCCAGCATAACCTGAATTCTGTTGCGAACTCTCGTATGTTTGACCTCCCAAAGGAGACAATGAAAGGGCATATTGCCCCCCATACGGTGGTAATCCAGTGCTTAAGGGAATGATGTACCTTTGAGGACCGGACTGCCCAAATTGACAGTGCGAAGGATAAATTTGCTGAGACTCAACATAAGAGATTCCAGATATTATGGACGAACAAACGGGAACCTACCATACTGTCAAAACAGCCCCTGGATGGATTCCATCCAGCGATTAAGAGCTAGTTGCGACAGATGGTGTGCCGACGAACATTGTCGGAGTGGCAGCAGGAAGTTCTGTCGCTGTTGTGTCAGATGACACAGTCCTAGATGTCGACGGTTGTTCAGAGATATCTAGTCTATCCAAAAGATTTCCTAGTGATTCTACAGGAACTTCTGATAACGGTAAACTAATTTCTAACGAAGATGGATATAGGGTGATCCCAACTCCAAAATGAGATGGAGTACTAGATGGGGGATCCTCCATAATCCTTCTATAGCAATCAACCCAGGTGAAAGAGGTAGACAGTCAGGTCCGTAAAATATTTCCGGTGCTAAAGAAGGTATAGATTCTACAGCAACAGATGTTTGGGGAATAACACCTTCTAAATCAGCTGTGGATGGAGTCGGTTTAGGTATAGAAGTGTTTACCCTCACACTAGGATCAGTTCTACTGTCCTCTAGTGGCTGCGGAACTTCTTCTGTAAAGGCAGGGATACCAGAAATGTTTGGAGTAACCAGAGTCTCTGAGGGTGTTGGAACACTTGTTCCAGACTAGGGGACTTTGAACCGGTTAAACGAGTTCGCATTGTCCAGAATAGTTTTGATTCTGGAGACAAAGACGGTTGACTCGTAAGTCTCCGCGAATGACAGGGTTTTGATTGACTTTCCTCCACGATTGCGGATTACTCGATCAACTAAAAATAGCTGGGGGAAAATGTTTCTGAATTAAATGAATTTTAGACACTTTGACACAACTTGTTTTTTCAATTTTTAAGAGTCGAGAAAAAACAAAAGATGACTCTAGTCGCCTTCGATTTTTAATGATCCTGAAGTGACAAGTGCTCATATGGACCTTTTCCTTTAAGGAGTCTGAAAAGGAATGAAAGAGACTACTCTGGAAATCTAGACAAAGGGATTACCAAACCAATCGCAAAACTGTAGAATACTTTTTACGGTACGGCAGTCAATCTTCCCGAATGTTTTGTTCAGTGCATTGCGATTGATAGGGCAGTAGACACGGCTTCCTATGGATAAAGGATATAGCCTATTGTGGTCTCCTAATATATACTCGACGGTACGTGGGAGCACAAGTCCGTACTAGCACTTGTCGTCTCAAAGAGGAGGAATCACCCAACCAACAATGAAAGCGACAGTTACCAGGCTTTACGACGCCAGAATACGTCTCTAGCCTAAACTTCTAGATGTTGTGCGTTAGGTTCCAAAGCATTTTTAGGTTCATTGAATTTATTTTACAGTTGATCTTTCTTAAGAAATTTTCCTTTCAGGTTCACCGTGTGATGTAGATATACAATTCCTAAAATGCAATCTAAGATGATAAACAATTGTTTAATCTTCTTTTTGCAATGAAAATCCTAGCTACTAAAGAAAGATAGATGATATTCTTTCAACATAGAGCAGAGAGCACACATTAGATGCACTGTCCTAAATCAAACCAACAAGTAGTCTAAATGAAAATGCACATGCATGTATTTGTTTTCAGCTTTCTTAATGTGTGAATGACAAGAAGAATGCTAAGTACAAATCTGAATTATCTTTTCAAAGAGACAGTACTAACAAATTTCTCTTCAAAAATGAAAGGAAGATAATGACAACACTTTGCGATTTTGAATTGAAAACTGCTTTCGACACTTAAAAAACTACTAATTCAAATCAAATACAAGAGTAACTGTATAATCGACCACCAAGAATGATAGGGTTCTTTTCTATGACTGAAAACGACACTTGCGACACTTCCAAATCAAGAAACGACAATTCGATTACGCTACTACTTTGTAAAAGAGAACTAAAAATGGCACACAATACATAAAAACATTCACAGTTCTTTGCACAATGGAGGCGAAACGATGGAAAGGAAGGGGGTTTCCACAGTGGTATACTGATCACAGACAGAAAAACTCCTGAATAGAGTTGAAAAGAGTGAAGAAAAACCAAAACCTGGAGGCAAAATTAGCCTTTTCTGATCATTGCACCTATAACACAGGGAATCTAGTATGCATCCCACCTATTGCACATGGGAGGTGCAATGCATACATACTTCCTTGAAGAGAGGGTGCGATGGTACCAGGACGAGACTTTACTTGGCTCTTGGTCACAGTTTGCAACTCAGTTCAAGGATTTAGGCCGAGCAAGTGATGTTCAGTAAATATAAATCACAAGGGTTGATCTAATGAGGTTACTAGAGCCACCACTAGGGCAATTAGAATGTTTTCAAATCGATTGTTCAGTTTATAAACAAAACCCAGAGATAGACTGAAGCAGCATTGATCTACTTTGCATTTGCATAGCAAATGCGGTTCGAAGGCTAGCTGGCTTGACTTCAGGCTCCGTCTGTAAGTTTATAAAACAAACAAATATAGACAAGCAAACAACCTATTCACTCCCTAATGGAGTCACCATTTTGTTATCGGGAAATCTAGTGTCCACTCTAAGCTGCTAGTCCCACTAAGACTGGTAGCTATCTTAGAAACGAACAAACTAAAACTACTTTCGCTTTCCTTTATGAGAAGTAGATAAGAGGGGAACAAAGGACACCAACCTTAGTCTTGCTCTTAGTTTTTTGCTTGGTTCCTCTTCCTTCTGACAGATCTTTGCTGCTTTGCCTTCGTCTACCCAACTTTGAAGAGCACCTGTGGAATCAAAGCAGCATAATACTATCGAAGAACAGAGTTCTACAATCATAAAAAATATAGGACCATATATATAACCACACAAATGCATATATCATCAAAAATACAAGAATGTGGAGGAAAACTTGAATATCTTTATTAATATCAAGAATAGCAAAGAGAATTACAACCAATTGTTCTGACCCAGCGTCCTCCTCCCAGCATGAAAGCCCTTCTTCACCTCATGAAAAGCTTAGATCACCCAACACTATGATATTCCACCAAGAAACCAACAGTACTTCCTTACAAGATATAAAATTCCAGCCTCCGGATCTCTTGGATGAGGGATCCATATATAGATGATTGCAGGGGGGTGAGTCAGCTTCTGGGATTTTGATTAGTGTCCTCTCTCTGATAGTTCTTGATTCCACATGGAGATTGATGATCTCTTACTCATCCCTAGGAGAATTCAGAGAGGCAAGTGTCACAGGAGAAGTTTCTGGAAGATTCCATGATGATCCACCTTGCAAACTGTCTCTGCCATTTGTCTACTCTCACCCATCGCACCCTACAGAAGGGATTTCTAGTATGCATTGCACCCTTTACACTAGGTAGGTGAGATGCATTGCACCCTTTGCTCTGGGCAGTTTGTATGGTCCAGCTTTTACCAATTCTGAGAAATTTTCTATGGAGAACTTCTGGGAGATGATGTAATCAGCTGACCTTGTTCCTTTAGGGTGTGAAGCAACACTTTTAGGGACTTAGGAGCCCTTGGTTTATGGACATGAATGATTGGGGTTGCAGTGCCCAAAAATGTCTATAACACCAAGGCGGACCCGACCCCATCAAAAATTAAATGTGGCCATCTAATATGTTAAATGTGGGTGTGTTAAAACATTTCGTGTTAAAAAAAAGGAGGATTTTGGGTTTGACCACCCGACCTCCTCCACCAAATTCAGGTTTTCAAACCAATCCATCTACAACAACTTTATTAAACAATCCGCCCAATACATTTTATTTAAACCTTCAATCGTTTGAGCGCCTGGGGGAAGGAGGCAGGAGCAGGCATGGATTTCTATGCAGGTGGAACAATGAGTAGTGCAAAGAGGGGGTCAAAACCATGATCTGAGCAATTTCTCCAGGGGGCCAGCTTTTCACTTTGTCAGTTTTCAACAAATTTTATATGGTTTCAGCATTTCTCGACACCACGAACTCAACAGTGTTGTCCATTTCTCCATCAGAGATCTACAATTTTCGGGCTTCTTCAATTTTGGAGGTATAAGGTCGTCATTTGGACTTTTGATGTACTTTCATTATTTTTCCATCTAATGAAAACAGGACCTCCCCACTAATTTGAGCAGGGCACGAAGACGTAGTCCCTCCTAGACGAACTTCGATATCAATCCTATGTCTTCTATGTGTGACTTGCTATTCTTCTCTTCCTCTTCTTTTATGCACTTGTAATTTCATGGTTAAATGGAAGCTTAATATGTAATTCTTTAATGCATCACAAGGAAAATATTTTTGGGATCATTGAGCTAGCACTGAGTTAACTCAGAGGGCTGAAGCTCTTAGGTTAGGGCCCAACCCTAGCAGCCAAGGCTCCTCTTTATTGTACATGTATGTTTAGTGTAGATTCATAGCTTCATTGTTAATTTTCTTTTTAGATGCATCTCCATTACAAGTAGTGTAGACTAGATTGGTTGTTTAATAGTTTGCTTCTATTTGTGCCTTATTTCAAGTAGAATGTTAGCAAGGAGAAAAAGGATCACCACAAGGTTGTTAGCAGGTGTCATGGCCTCATTTCCTCCTTCTGAGACCATGACTTGAGGAAGTGATCCTTAAGCAGCCCCAAAAACACAAATTTCTAATTCTTTTATGAGCTTTGGAGTTTTTTGTCTTTAATTTAGTATTTGGTTAGTTTTTCAAGGTAGATTTCATTGTCATATTTTTCACCTCCATTTCTGCAGTAGATCTCACTCATGCTTTCATTCCTTTCAGCAACTTTCTTCATGCATAGTATAGGTAATTGATTCATTAATTATGCTTTTATAGATTATGAAAATGTATCTTGTTGCATAGCTTTTTGGGAAGACACACATGTTTTATGCAAAGTAGGTGCTTCAGGAGGAGACTAAGACTTCATAGCTAGCAGCCACCTTCCACTTCATCCACCTTAGCCATCCCTTGTTTTCACCATCACCTTCACTAGTTTTCCATCATTTTTCATAGAAATTCTCCCAAGCACATTGAGTGAATCTAACTATCTATTATCTTGGATATTGACTCCTGAGTGATCCTAGACCTTCTCCCACTCCATTCCATCCATCACACACCTTCCCTAAGCCTCCCATCACCTCAAACACCTCACATTTAGCTCTCAGTTGTATCCTGTAGGTTTCCTGTATTGTAGTACATCCTGTAGGTTTTCCTGAAACGGCCTGTTTTGAGGCTGAATTGATGGAAAACCTCTAGGAAGTCACCAAAAGCCTCCTAAGGATCCTCCACGCCATCCAACCATTCCATAACCCTTCCAGCCATCCTCAAACGTCCTTAATTCACCTACCACATCCACAAGAACAATTAGTTTACATACTTGATTTTGCATAAAAGGACCTTAAAAGCAAAAACAGATTTAGTTTAGTCTTTTCACTTGCACATTAGTGTTGTTTGATGCTTCTTACTTCTACAACTTAGATAGTAGCATTCGTTTCATGTTGATTTAGCATTTCTACCTATCATAGCTTCTTAAATGGTTAAATAGGGAATGGTATGATTTAGAATTACATGTTGACCTTCTCCATTATTGCAGTAGAGTAACTCTCTTAGAAGTAGATTTACATTTCTTCCATCAAAGAATCAAGCTTCTTCTGACTCCATAGAAGTCTAGCTTGGAACCCAGTGGTCTCTCGCCAGCTAAACAGTGACAACTGGCAGGACCATCACTTTTACTTGTGCATAAAGCACTATCACCTCCAACTTTGTACGAACCTCGGGTTGATAAGTAAAGTTGGTAGCCCAGGAGTTGCAGCATCCTTGCTTCAATACTGGCACTCATCACTTTTTGGCGTCGTTGTCGAGGAGGTGTCTAAGTAGAATGTGATTAATTCTTTCTTTTCTTCTATTTCTTGTCTTCAATATTCTGCCATTAGTTTATTTCTGCAAAAGTAATCTCGTTGTTTCCTTTCTTTCATTTTGCATTGTCTGCTTTCCTTTCCATTTTGCAAGCAAGATTTCAATTTAGGAAGTAGCTTTTTCATTCTGTCAGTAATTTTCATTCAATCATCAATTTCAATTGTGCAAGTACTTTCCAAGTTGAAAAAAAATACAAAAAATACAAAACCAAACCAAAAATATTTCCTTTCATGCCTCGTAGGAATAAGGACAACTTAGGGAAATTTTTCCCAAATACCCCCACTACATCCAACAGCCAACCTTCCCTCTTCTTCAGTGACTATGAACTGGAGGAACCCTTAGGTGAGCAACCTGATATATTTGAAGAACCTACAGGGGAAGGAGAAGAAGAAGAACCCATTCCTACTGAACCAATGGCTGAAAACAAAAATGATAAAGGGAATAGAGAGAGAGTTGAAGGTGCCTTCCCCATCAAGGATACCAATGGGGACACTAAGATGAAAAATATAAGCCTCTCTTCCCTACCTCATTTCCATGGCCTGACCACAGAGGACCCCGACACTTTCCTATTTGAGTTTGTTGTTATATGCTGAACCTACGACTATACAGATGATGAGAAAAAGTTAAAACTATTTCCATCTACCCTCAAGGATGCAGCATTGCGTTCGTTCATGGGTTTACATGGATATAGCATCACAACTTGGGCTCAGATGTAGCAGGCCTTTAAAAACAAATATCATGACTATTGTTAGTCAAAGGATACTAAAGAAGAAATTTTCAGGATGACCATAGGCAATGATGAATCCCTAGAGGATTACGAAGAAATATTCCAACTTAGTTACAAAAGGGCCAGGTGTACACTTGACCCTGAGTCACTAAAGTTGGTCCTGCTTAGGGGAGTAAGAGAAGATCTTCTGGATACCTTACATTTGTTAGCAGGAGGAGATATCTACCAATTACCCTATGAGGATATCAAGACTGTCTTTAGAAACCATTCTAGGGCAGCTAGGAAAAAGGGTAGGGGTAGTCAACCTATGGTTAGTACATCGTCTTCCAACTCATCCATCAAGGGTGAAATTGGAAACATGCTGGAAGATTTCAAAAGTGAGATGTTGCAAACCCTTGCCTTGCAAATGGACACCATGCACATTAAGAGGAAGCAGAGAGAGCCTTGGCCATTTTTTGTCCTAGATGCACCAGGAGGCATCCTAGGAATGAATGTCCATTGAACTCTATTGAAATTTTCTCAGTCTGTGAAGAAAACCACTCCACAGACAAGTTCCCTTATTTTCCCGGACTCAAAGTTGTATATCAAGGAGCTGAAGGGGTCACTGAGCAGCTTTGCTACATTAACCAAAGGAGACCTCATGGGCCTAGACCATACCAACAGGGCATGCAAGGGTCATCCCATGCATATTACAACCCAAACCAAACCACAACCATACCTTCTTGGGGACCCCCTGCTCATCCTTCCTAGTCTACACCCCATCCTTGGTCCTATGCATCTTAGTATCACTCCCAGCCAGCCAACCAGTCATTTCAACCTTATGCTCCACCACAACCTCAATGGAATTCACCGCTCCAGGGGTGGAGGCCCCAATACAACAATGCTCCAACTCTATTGCCTCCACCACCTGCCCAACCATAGCTCCTACACTCTGCTCCACCCAAGAAACCCCAGATGCCTACCCAGCCAAATCCAAACCTGAACACCAAGTAGGCTCAGCAAGTATACAATGGAGATACATCATATCCAACTTATGTTGTGGAAATCCAGGAGATTAACCTGAGATCTGGGACAGTTCTCCTGGATAACAAACCTCCACCTCCACCTAGGGAGGTTGAGGAAGAAAGAGAGGAAAGCAATCTTAAAGTAAATCCACCCTTTCCTGAGAGATTGGCCCCACCACTCCAGCCTACCCCAGAAGAGATTGAACTTCTAGGAGAATTGAAAAATTTATGTGTAAAAATCCTACTTCTCCAGGCAATAAAATATGTTCCTATTTACAATAAGTTGATTAAGGAGAAGTGCTTCAAGCATCCAGGGAGGCAAAAAAGGGATGCCCCTACCATTAATGTCATTGGGAAACTATCCGACTTAATGTTGGGGTAGGTAATCTATCCAAAATATTTGGACCCTGGAAGCCCTGTAGTAGATGTGCACATCAATGGCACCATTGTCCCACACACTCTGATTGATCTTGGGGTTGCCATTAATGTGATGACCAAGGACACCATGCTCAAGCTCAACCTCCAAGGTTCATTGAGGAAGACCACAACAGTTCTGCAACTTGCAAACCATTCCACAGTAACCCCTGAGGGAATTGTGGAGGATGTGATGGTCTCCATTGATTCTTGGGAGTACCCTACAGATTTCCTAGTTCTCCAACCTAAGGCTAAGCTTATTGGTTACCCTCTCATCCTTGGGAGGCCATGGTTGGCCACTACCAATGCTTACATTAATTGCAGAGCTGGAAATATGTCCATCGAGAATGGGCATATTTCCAAGCAATTAGTCCTATACCCTCCTTCTTAACCTTCTCTATAGCATGACTTACCTTTATGGTTGGAGGAGGAGGAACAAGATGAATTTTATTCCACCCAACTTTATACTTTAGAAGCAACCAAGGGAGGAGGACAGCAGGATGAGGATGACTTGATTGAACACCTACTCCAAAGTCTAACTCCCAATTCATTTCCCTTAGAAGAAGAAGTAAAGTAAACCCAGAAAAAACATCCAGTTGACTTATGCTTGGCCGATGCAAACCTGCTCCATGTCAAAACCATAGAATTCGGCCCATAGAGAATCTTGAAAATCAATACATCTCTTTCTGCTCTCCAAGAAGAGAAATTATGTAACATGTTAAAGGAAAATATAGAATCCTTCGCTTGGAGTTACAAAGAAATGAAGGGAGTACACCCCTCAGTGTGTACTCACCACATATACATCAAAGAAGGTTGCAAGCCGGTCCGACAACCACAAAGGAGGATGAATCCAACTCTTAAAGATATAGTCAAAGAAGAAATGCAAAAACTTCTAGATGCAGGATTCATTTACCCTATCTCCGACAGTGAGTGGGTCTCTCCTTTGGTGTTGGTTCCCAAGAAAAATGGTAAGTGGAGAATTTGTGTCGATTACAGGGAGTTGAACAAAGCCACAAAGAAGGATCATTTTCCTCTACCCTTCATTGACCAAGTGCTAGATGGCCTGGCAGGAAAAAGTTTTTTTCTTTCCTAGATGGATTCAGTGGGTACAACCAAATCCAGATCTGCCCAGAAGACCAGGATAAAACCACATTCACTTTTCCTTGGGGTACT
Source organism: Pinus tabuliformis (assembly GCA_031772625.1). Taxonomy (NCBI): domain Eukaryota; kingdom Viridiplantae; phylum Streptophyta; class Pinopsida; order Pinales; family Pinaceae; genus Pinus; species Pinus tabuliformis. Next base: position 552,431,750 of record CM062813.1, on the reverse strand, counting down.
TTTGCCTATAGGGTCCTTCCTTTTGGCCTATGCAATGCTCCTGCCACTTTCCAGAGAGCAGTCTTGAGTATTTTCACTGAATTAGTCCATGATGCGGTGGAGATTTATATGGATGATTTTACACCTTATGGTTGTGATTTTAAAGAAGCCTTGTCTAACCTAGGCAAAGTGATACACAAATGCATCGATATGAACCTATCTCTCAGTCCTAAAAAATGTGAATTCTTAATGACTGCAGGACCGTGCTAGTTCATTCAATATCTCAACAAGGACTGCAGGTGGACCCAAACAAAATAGCTATCATCCAAAGGGTCCCACCTCCTCAAAAGAAAAGAGATGTCAGAAGTTTCCTAGGGTTAGCTGGATACTACCGAAGGCTCATAAAGGACTTCAGCAAGTTGGCCTCTCCGTTATTTGGTCTGTTGGCCAAAGACTCTGAGTTCATATGGTCAAAAAGTTGTCAAGAGGCCTTAGACATCCTAAAGGATAAGTTAACCACTGAACTGATTCTCGGAGGCCCAAATTGGGCCCTCCTCTTTCATATTCATGTTGATGCCTCACACAAAGCCATAGAAGTGGCCCTAGGTCAGATAGATGAAAAACTACCTTATGTTATATATTTTATCAGTAAAAATTTATCAAAGGCTGAACTAAATTATACAGTGACCAAAAAGGAACTCCTGGTTGTTGTGCATTCATTAAACAAATTCAGGCATTATATTACAGGCTATCAAACATTTGTGCACACTGAGCATGCTGTAATCAAATATTTAATGAACAAGCCAAATGTGAATGCTCAAATTATAAGATGGTTACTTTTATTACAGCAATTTGATCTAACCATTGTTGATAAGCCTAGTAAGGAAAATGTTGTTGCACACTTTTTGTCTAGAGTAAATTTGCCTGCAAATGAAGAAGAATGGTGGATGACCAGTTACCGGATGAGCACTTATTTTCTATTTCAGTTCTCTCTCCATGGTTTGGTGATATAGCAAACTATTTGGTATCAACACAGTTCCCACCAAACTTGTCCTCCAAAGAAAAGAGCAAGATAATCAGGAAAAGTGCCCCCTTCACTTGGATTGTGGGCAATCTCTTCAAACTTGGCCCAGATCAAATCTTGAGAAGATGTGTTAGGCAGGAGGAAGTCTTTGACATCCTTCTGACCTGTCATGATGGGCCTTGTGGAGGTCACTTTGCAGCAAAGAGGACAGCATTCTAAGTGTTACAAGTAGGCTATTATTGGCCCATTCTTCATTAGGATGTGAAAAAATACACTAGTCAGTGTGATCGGTGCCAAAGGATGGGAAGGCCTACTCCAAGAGATGAAATTCCTCTGCAGCCTCAAGTGACTTTCGAGCCATTTGACAAGTGGGGCATGGACTTCATTGGGCCTATTGACCCTCATTCAAAGCAAAAACAGTACATTATTGTGTGCACTGATTATTTGACTAAGTGAGTTGAAACCAAGGCAATTAAGGCAGCAACAGAAGAGAAGGTGGCTGAGTTCCTAAGGGAGAATTTATTCTACAAATTTGGGTACCCTAGAGAGCTGGTCATAGACCAAGGTAGCCAGTTTACCTCCAACATGATTGAATATTTGCTCAGCCATCACAAGATCAAGCATAGAACCTCCACTCCCTATCATCCACAAGCTAATGGGCAAGTGGAGGTGACCAACATAGCACTGGAGGTCATCTTGACCAACGTGGTAAGTAGCAGCAGGAAGGATTGGGCAGAAAGACTAGTTGAGGCCACCTGGGCCTATAATACCACATGAAAGACCACCACTGGATTCACACCCTATGAGCTGGTCTATGGGAAAAAGGCCTTGTTGTTCATTGAATTTGAGTATAACACATTAAGGATGGCGGCCCAACTAGATCTGGATCTCATCAATGCACAGAAAGAGAGATTGTTCCAGTTGAATGGTTTGGATGAATTCAGAATGCAGGCCCTCCTACATATAGAGGTATTTCAACTTCAGAGGAAGATCTGGCATGATAAAAATATCGAGAAGCAATTTCAAGAAGGCGATTGGCCATTTCTATATGATTCTAGGTATAAAGACTTCAAGGGAAAGTTAAGGACAAGATGGATAGGACTTTATGTTGTGGAAAGATGCCATGATAATGCTTGAGTGAAAATCAGAACCATAGATGAAGAGGCCATTCCTTTGCTTGTTAATGGAAACCGATTGAAAATTTATAAGGGACCTTTATCAAAACAAGAGTTCACTGATGATATCAACAAAACAGTGATGATAGTGGATCAAGTTCCAGCTCCTCCCTCATCAAATCACTTAGGAAAAAAAAATGAATAAGGACTCAGGTGAAAACCTCCATGAGGCGCCTGAGTCCCATCATTGGGTTGAAAACCTATTGAGGTGGCCCAGTGGTGTCAAAAAAAAAAAAAAAAAAATAAGAAAGATCCCTAGGTGAAAACCTTTCTTAAGGTGCCCAGGGAAAACAGCTAGGGTGAAAACATCTCAGAGGTAGCCTAGTTGTTTTTCAAAAAAAAATTAAATCATGAAATTTCCATTTGCAGGTCAGCAAGAAGGACAGTCAAGGAGCAAAGGAGGATCACAAAGAGACCCCTATCACTCACATATGTATTTTTCCACTCATCAACCATAGCATTGGAACCACAGGTAAGTATCCCGCTCACTCTCTCATATGCATCATGTAGTCAAAAAAATGTAAGGCTTACGAGATAGTTGGTTTATAAGTGAAAAGGTGACTAGTTAACTTGGCCACCTTCGTTCAGTAAACACATACACAACCAGATGTCCTCTCACATGTGGCTGCTGTCAACTCAAAGACAGAGAAGGAGTAGGACAAAAGCGGTTAAAACTACGGATCCATAAGGTGGGAGCTAATTACGAGGAGTGGGGAATGATGAGGTGGTAGTGGAGACCAACGGTCCAAAAATGGAAACGTACCTTTGCTGCCAGCACACCACCTCACCCCAAAGCACCATAAGAGGAAATAAAACATCATTCACATGCATTCACACATTTCACTTCCTCAAAACACACTCACTCAGGTCGCTCTCATACCCAAGCAACCCACCAAAGAAAAACTCCATCGTTTTACTACACAATAATTCCTACATGATCATGCATAGAGACTATCTACGGGATTGGCAGAGAAGAGTTCAGAAGGGATATCATGGGATTTTTCCAACACAAACAATCTAAAGAGGTAAGCTTTGTAATTAAATCCCTCTTTACAAGTAATTGAACTAGAAATCCCCTAAGTTTGAGTGAATTTAGCAACTGTGTAAAGGAATTACATACATAGTCATTTTTGTTTTGGTGCTACATTTGAAAATTGTTTCAACCCTCTCATCTCCTCAAGCTTCACCAACAAGATGACAGGAGGGTTTAATAGGAGGGAGCCCACCAACATTGTGAGAATCCAACAACACCCCCAAGTGCTTGAAATCTTCACTAGACATAATTGGATGGGGTTTTTCAAAAAATTCAAAGAGTATGATGATGAGGTGGCTCAAGAATTTTCTCTCTCCCTCACTCCACTCACCAGAATCCATGTCGTTGTTGTAATAAGGGGCCTCTCTATATATCTTACCCCTGAAATCATCAGCAGAGTCACCACACTTCCCCTAGGAATACCATGGAGGAAATAAGAAAAAGGAGATAGCCAGGTTGCCCAAAGAAAATTATTATTAGAAGGTAAGGAACCCGCTGAGGACACAAATGGAGTAAGGAGGGAAAGTCTGCCATATCCATGGAATGAGGTAAGCTACCAACTGATCAAATACATTTCATGTGAGGGTAGGTATAGTGTGGTCTATGGCTATCATTTTAGGGTCCTTAAAGAATTGAGATTTGGAGTAGAAACACCCCCTCACCAAAGGCTCAGCATACCATACTTCCTGCTTCAATCACTCATACACTCAAGCATGAAAGTGAAGGAGGGAAATTCCCAACAGTTAGCTCACCATGGGTTAATTAGGATCCTTATAGAAGATGCCCTCCAGAACCTCAGAACTCCTATAACATGGTCAGTTTTCAGAGACATACCAATAGAGGATGACATTAAAGCCCTCACTTATGATGTTAGTCCTACTGTCAGTGAAGAGGAAGTAAAGCAGGAAGAGGAAGATACAAAAGGAGATGAGAGTGAGATGGATGAAGAAGGAGATGACATAGAGGAACATGATGAAGATGAAAAAGAAGAGGGAGAAGAGAAGGAGGATGATGAAGAAATAGAGGAGGATGTTAAGGAGGAAACTGATAGAGATGACGAAGATATACAAGAATAAGAACACAAGATGGACATAGAGGAAGAAGCAAATGGAAAAGAGGGGACATAAAACAAGGAGGCTTCACCTAGGGTGTCTTTGGAAGCCACTGAGAGAGAAGCAGCAGTTGCCCCCACTGCTCTTAGCACCCCAATCAAGCAAAAAGAAAAAAGGCAGAGGCAGACCCCATTATATTTCAAGATTGTTGGGTGTGGAGCCTAATTATCTTCTGTATTCAAAGTTATCGATGCATTGGACCCCAGTTCGTAATGGGGCGGCAACGTCGCCCTAAAAATATTTGCTGTAGGTGGGGTCCAAGGGGGGACGATTGCGACCTTTGGGAGCCCCCCCCCTGGCAGGGGGATTGGGGGCAGCGTCCTTGAAGCTAAGAATAGATGTAAAATTGCCTTGTAAAATGTTGTAATTTCGTAGTCAATCTGGGCCGGTCATTAGGCGGAGATCTGACAGTAGAAATTATGTTTAATTTAGGGTGTTTTGCCCTAGAAGGCAACCCCTCACTATATATTAGGTAATTGTATTATGTCTATGTAGATTTGTATCCTAATTGAGGAAGAGAGAGGAGATTGAGAGCGAAGAGGGAATTACTGCGGATTTGTTGTAGGTTGCATCTCTTCAGTTTGCTAGATAATATAAAAAGAAGGACCAGTTGTTTCTCCGTGGACGTAGCCCAAACTGGGTGAACCATGTATATCTATGTCTCTCTTGTTTTATGCATTTTCTGTGTTTATATTTCTACAATATTTTATGTGTTCCATTACTCTGTAATATATAATTTTATAACAACTGGTATCAGAGCCGAAGGTCTATTTGGCTGATAAACTCGCAGGCGAGAAGGGTTCCTAGTTCGAGTGGGAGAAATGGCGGAAGATGGTAGGTTTAGGGTCGAAAAATTTAACAGTCAAAACTACCAGTTGTGGAAGATGCATATGGAAGATTATTTATACCAGAGAGATTTGTACCAACCATTAAGCGGAAAGACAAAGAAGCCAACGAGTATGACAGACACAGAATGGGATATTCTAGACAGAAAATCACTTGGAACAATATATTTGTGCCTAGCGGCGTCGGTAGCGTTTAATATTTCAAAGGAAACAACAATAGAGGTTTAATGTCGACATTGGCCAAACTATATGAAAAACCCTCGGCCTCAAATAAGGTATTTCTTATGAAGCGTTTATTTAATATGAAGATGTCAAAAGGTGGATCTGTTGTTGATCATTTAAATGAGTTTAATACAGTTACAAGTCAGTTAAGTTCTGTAGGGGTAACTTTTGATGATGAAGTTAGGACTCTGTTATTGCTATGCTCATTGCCAGCAAGTTGGAATGGTTTAGTTATGGCCATTAGTAACTCTATCTCTGGATCTAGTACTTTAAAGTTTGATGATGTTGTTGGTGCAATCCTTAGCGAGAAAATGCGACAGAAAAGCTCCGGTGAGACATCAGGTAATGCTTTGACTGTAGAGATTAGGGGAAGAAAAATGGAAATAGGAAAGAGCCCCAGATATTGCAGTAAGTCAAGAAAAGGCAGATCCAAGTCCAAATCAGCGATAGTGTGCTGGAAATGTAGGAAGAAAGGACACCTGAAGAAAGACTGCAAGTCTCGAAAGGGAAAAGAAGGAGACGCGCAGCAAGAAACTAATCATGAAGCAAATGTAACAGGTGATGTGTTGTAAGATGCTTTGATTCTTTCATTAGAAAATATTATTGATGCTTGGGTGGTAGATTCAGGGGCCTCATTCCATGCCATACTTGATAGGAAACATTTTTATGATTATGTTCAAGGAGATTTTGGACAGGTTCGCTTGGGTGATGACAAACCCTGTAAAAACATTGGAATGGGTATAGTTTTCATAAAACAGCAAAATGGAAATCAGTGGCTATTGAAGAAGGTAAGGCATGTTCCAAATCTAAAGATAAATCTGATTTCAACAGGGCATTTGGAAGGTGAAGGTGGTGTAACTACTTTCACAGATAAAACCTGGAAGGTCACTAAAGGATCCCTGGTAATAGCAAAAGGAGGAAAGGTTGGTACATTGTATTTATGAAATGGTATTTCTAATTTTGTTAATGCTTTAACCTCTACAGGAGAAGATACGTCATTGTGGCATCATAGGCTTGGGCACATGAGTGAGAAGGGGATGCAGATTCTTCACTCAAGAAATTTGTTGCCAAGTTTGAAGCATGTTGATTTAAAATTCTGTGAGAATTGTGTTTATGGAAAATAGGAGAGAGTCAGATTCCTCAAAATTGAGAAAGAAAAGAAGATTGAAAAATTAGAGCTTTTGCATACAGATGTATGGGGACCTCCTCAGGTATCATCTCTTGGTGGCTTTCGTTATATGTTACTTTTATTGATGATGCAACCAGAAAAACCTGGATTTATTGTATTCGAAATAAATCTGATGTATTTGATACTTTCAAGAAATGGAAAGCTTTGGTTGAAAATGAGATAGGAAAAAGGTTGAAGTGTCTCAGATTAGACAATGGAGGTGAATATTGCAACAAAGAGTTTGATAGGTATTGTTCAGAGGATGGAATTTACAGAGAGAAGATAGTTCCAGGAACACCACAAGAAAATGGTGTGTCAGAAAGGATGAACAGGACAATCATGGAGCGTGCAAGGTGCATGAGATTGCATGCAGGATTGCCTTTACAATTTTGGGCAGATGCTGTAGATACTGTTGTTTATCTAATAAACAGAGGGCCTTCAAGTTCCTTGGATGGTGGTATTCCAGAGGAGGCATGGACAGGTAAAAAGGTAAACTACTCTTTTTTAAATACTTTTGGTTGTGAAGCCTTTGTCCACATTAATAAAGAAAATAGAACAAAGATTGAGGCAAAATCAAAGAAATTTACCTTTATTGGATATGGTCTTAATGATTTTGGTTATCGCTTTTATGATTATGAAAAACACAAAATCATTAGGATCAAAGATGTCATATTCAATGAAAAGGTTTTGTATTAGGATTAGTTGCAGGAAAAGAAACAGGAAAAAGAAAACAGAGAATACACAGTACTTGATGAGATCACGGGAAAAGTGATGATACCTGAAAATCATAATGATCAATAGCCAGAACAACAACCACAACAGCAACAAGCACCTCAAACACCTGAAAGTGGTGTTAGAATATCTACCAGGATAAGTAGACCCCCTGAACGATACTCTCCTTCATTATATTATGTATTGTTGATTGATTCTGGTGAACCAGAATGTTATGAAGAAGCAGTGCAGGTAGAAACTAGGAAGAAGTGGGAGCAAGCCATGAAAGAAGAGATGGACTCCTTAGCACATAACCAGACTTGGGACTTAGTCATGTTGCCTGCAGGTAAAACAGCAATTCAGAATAAATGGGTTTACAAGTTGAAGGAAGAAGATGGAGGTAAAAAAAGGTATAAAGCTAGACTTGTGGTGAAAGGGCTTGCACAGAAAAAGGGTACAGAATTTTATGAGATATTTTCTCCTGTTGTTAAAATGACTTCAATCAGAACTATTTTATGTCTAGTAGTAGCTGAAGATTTTCATCTTGAGCAGTTAGATGTAAAGACAATCTTTCTCCATGGGGATTTGGAGGAAGAGATATATATGCAACAGCCATAAGGATAAGACGTAAAAGGGAAGGAGAAACTAGTGTGCAGGTTGAAGAAGAGATTGTATGGCTTAAAACAGGCTCCAAGGCAGTGGTATCTAAAATTTGACAGGTTTATGTCTGACCAAGGTTATATTAGATGTCACTCTGATCATTGTGTTTATCTCAAAAGGCAAAATGATGGCAGCTATATTATATTGTTATTTTAGGTAGATGACATGCTTGTTGTAGGTTCTAACATGCCGAAAATAAATGTGCTCAAAAGAAAATTGGCAAACTCATTTGAAATGAAGGATTTGGGTGCTGCAAAACAAATCCTTGGTATGAAAATAACTAGAGACGGGAAGAATCGCAAATTAACATTGTCTCAAAGTGAGTACATAGAAAAGGTGTTGAAAAGGTTTAATATGTAGAATGCAAAACCAATTAGTATACCTTTGGCTAGCCAATTCAAATTAAGTAAGGAGGAGTGTCCCAAGACTCCGGAAGAAATGGCTCATATGTCTAAAATTCCATATGCATCAACAGTTGGAAGCTTACTGTATGCAATGGTCTACACAAGGCCTGATATTTCACATGCAGTGGGAGTTGTAAGCAGGTACATGAACAATCCAGGAAAAGAACATTGGATGGCGGTGAAGTGGATTCTTAGGCATTTGAGAGCTACCACAAATCAAGCATTATGCTTTGGTGGTTCAAACATTATTCTACAAGGATATGTTGATGCAGATAACAGGAGAAGCACAATAGGGTATGTGTTTACTGTAGGTGGAACAGCTGTCAGTTGGGTCTGAAAACTACAAAGTGTTGTTGCACTCACAACAACAGAAGCAAAGTATGTTGCTGCTACAGAGGCTAGTAAAGAAATGATTTGGTTACGAAGGTTTCTGAATGAATTAGGTAGGAAGCAGGAGTTGGTCAAGTTATACAGTGACAACCAGAGTGCCATACATCTTGCAAAGAACTCTACATTTCATTCCAAGACTAAACATATACAACTCAAGTACCATTTCATACGGTCAGCGTTGGAAGATGGACAGTTGAAGCTGGAAAAGATACACACTAGCCAGAATCCTGCAGATATGTTAACAAAAGTTGTAACCAGAGAGAAACTGAGAATTTGCTCAGTTTCAGTTGGTCTTCAAGTATGATGAAGAAGATGAGAAATAGCCAGGTCCAAAGTGGAGTCATTGTCCAGCAAATGAAGCAGCGGTGGAGTTGCTATAATCAGTCTCCAAGTGGGAGATTGTTGGGTGTGGAGCCTGATTATCTTCTGTATTCAAAGTTATCGACGCGTTGGACCCCAGTTCGTAATGGGGCGGCAACGTCGCTCGAAAAATATTCGTTGCAGGGGGGGTCCAGGGGGGGCTAGCTGCGACCTTTGGGAGCACCCCCCCTTGGCGGGGGGATCAGGGGCAGCGCCCCTGAAGCTAAGAATAGATGTAAAATTGCCTTCTAAAATGTTGTAATTTCGTAGTCAATCTGGGTTGTTCATTAGGCAGAAATCTGACAATAGAAGTTATGTTTAATTTAGGATTTTTTGCCCTAGAAGGCAACCCCTCACTATATATGAGGGAATTGTATTGCGTCTATGTAGATCTATATTCTGAGTGAGGAAGAGAGAGGAGATTAAGAGCGAAGAGGGAATTACAGTTGCTCTATTTTAGGTTGTATCTCTTTAGCTTGCTAGATAATATAAAGAAGGACTAGTTATTTCTCCATGGACGTAGCCCAAACTGGGTGAACCACGTATATCTGTGTCTCTCTTGTTTTATGTGTTTTCTGTGTTTATATTCCTACAATATTTTATGTGTTCCATTGCTCTATAATATATAATTTTCTAACAAAGACAAGAAAAAGCAAAATAATAAGATAGGGGAAACCCCAAACATCAACCAAAATTCCTATTGTGATTGAAGAATCCCCTACACAGAAAAAGAAAATGCCTTCCCCTAAGTCCCCTATCACCTATGTGAGGAGGCCTACTACTAGATCAACTTCCTCCAAGAAAAAGGCAATCATACAGGATACACAACAAAATCTACAGGGAGCAAAAACAGTCCTACAGGATACTCTGTTGAATCTACAGGAGGCACAGAAATCGGAAAGGAAGGTAGGGGAGCAACAAGAAACTAAAGAAGAGGACCCAGAGACAAAAGAACCCATCCCCCAAACTAACCTGGACTCCTATTACCAATTTATTGGAGGCAGGGTCTTACCTCAAAAATTTGCCATCCCACTGTTCTTCGAGCTTGAGAAGGAGAGGGCCAGAACTCATCGATGGATGCAGATCACCAAATCAAAAGTGGTGGAAGACATTGGGCACATGGAAGAGAAACTTAAGGAGATGGGCAAAAGAGCTAAGTGGCTTGGGGGATAGAGAAGCTATAATGAGAAATCAACTAGAGACGGAAAATGCATGGTTGAGGGGACAGCTGCAGGAAAGAGAGAATCAGTTGGCATGTATGGCCAGTCTCTCTTTGGAAGAAAACCAGTGTAGGATTCCAGCTAAATCCTATGCTCTCGACCTTAAAGAACAATGGCTGCAGTTTCATGTTAAGACCCTAGCACAGAGAGGCAACATGCCATTTCAGGACTACAGGTAGTTTATTGATCTTTGTGATCAAAGTACACTAGAAGATAGGGCCAAAATGGTTGAGTTTTATTTGCACAGCATGGCCCTCACAGACATGAATGTATGGGACCCTAATGCCAAGCTACGAGATCTAAAATTAATGGCTTTGGCATCATGGATGAACCATGAGGAGTCAAGGGCTGCGGAGATGAAAAGGATATTAGAAAGAGACCAAATTGAACCTCTTCTGATCAGAGCTAAACAATAAAATCCCATGGCCCCATCAGTACCCATAATTTTATTGCAAATGATCCTCAGTTGGCACCTAGATATCTTGGTACCCAAGAGCAAGAAATTTCACATTTTGAAGACATGTTCTTGTTGCTAGGAGATGATAATATACATGCTTGCCTGAGGAGATGGAACACACTGCCATACAGCTTAAAGATAAGAGAGTATCACTCTCCTCAAAGGTTAAGAGAGGCACTCAACAGGACACCTATGTATAAGCAATCTATGAAAAGGTTGAAGGTCAATTGGATTGGACTAAAACTTGGTCCACCACTACTCTTAGGGATGCTAGAAGGGAGAAATGAAGAAGAAGAAAAGAGGCAGTGGGAGGAGGTAGAAAAGAAAGAAGGCTTCTATGAACAAGAAGAGGAGACCACAGCAGAGGCATGGGATGTCAGAGAGGCCACTAGAGCCATGAAGGATATGGATATTGATTAAGTTGCTCAGAGGATGAGCAACACTTTCATTAGGGGGGTGATAATGAGCCTCATCATTGGGTAATTATATGGGCCTTAATTCATCTCCTAGCTTAGTCAAACCAACTTTTCTCATAACTTATTACATGTTTTTTATTATATTTTTTTTATGAGGTGAGTTAGAGTTGGATATTATGCTTTGTGGACTAATATGCATTGAATGTAGGATTAAAGGAGAAAATCAAGGAATTTTGGCAAAGACTAAGGTCAAAACTTGAATGGGACAAGGGAGAGGGATTGTAGGACGTAAATCCTCCTCATTTACTAATCCTCCATTCATCACATCAGCTCGGAGTGCAAACAGCCAAATCATGAGGACTAGAAGGTATCCAAGCAAGTGAGAGACAAAGCACCAATTTATCTCTAGTTTGGGAGTCGAGCCTCCCTAATTTTAAGGAAGTCGTTGGGGACTTCAGATGTATAAGTAGAGATGCCTAGGACCTCAGTAGGATTGAGATTTTTATTGTAAAATTCTAAGTTATTTTCGAGCTACAATACTTGTGAAAGTTCTCATGATGTAATTTGTTGTTTTGGTAATAAGATTGAGTTTTGTTTTGAGCCAGAACTGAGTTAACTCAGAGGGCTGAATATCTTGGGTTAGGGTCCAACCCTAATAGCCAAGGCTCCTCTTTATTGTACATGTATGTTTAGATTCATAGCTTCATTGTTAATTTTCTTTTTAGATGCATCTCCATTACAAGTAGTGTAGATTAGATTGGTTGTTTAATAGTTTGCTTCCATTTGTGCCTTATTTCAATTAGAAGGTTAGAAAGAAGAAAAGGGATCACCAAAAGGTTTTTAGATGGTGTCTCGGCCTCATTTCCTCCCTCTGGGACCATGACTTGAGGAAGGGACCCTTAAGCAGCCACAAAAACACAGATTTCTAATTATTTTATGAGATTTGGAGTTTTTTGTCTTTAATTTAGTATTTGGTTAGTTTTGAAAGGTAGATTTCATTGTCATCTTTTTCACCTCCATTTCTACAGTAGATCTCACTCATGCTTTCATTCCTTTCAGCAACTTTCTTCATGCATAGTATAGGCAGTTGATTTTTTAATTCTGCATTTCTAGATTATGAAAATGTATCTTGTTGCATCGATTTTTGGGAAGACACACATGTTTTATGTAGAGCAAGTGCTTTGGGAAGAGACTAAGACTTCATAGCTAGCAGCCACCTTCCACTTCACCCACTTCAGTTATCCCTTGTTTTCACCATCACCTTCACTAGTTTTCCATCATTTTTCATAGAAATTCTCCCAAGCACATTAAGCGAATCTAGCCATCTGTTATCTTGGATATGGATTCCTGAGTGATCCTAGACCTTTTCCTACTCCATTCCACCCTTCACACACCTTTCCTAAGCCTCCCATCACCTCCAAAACCTCACATTTAGCTCCCGACTGTATCTTGTAGGTTTCCTGTAATTCCTACAAGATCATCCTGTAGGTTTTCCTGAAACGGCCTGTTTTGAGGCAAAATTGATGGAAAACCTCTAGGAAGTCACCAAAAGCCTCCTAGGGGTCCTCCACACCATCCAACCATTTCATAACCCTTCCAGCAATCCTCAAACATCCTTAATTCACATGCCACATCCACAAGAACAATTAGTTTTCATACTTGATTTTGCATAAAAAGACCCTAAACGCAAAAACGGATTTAGTTTAGTCTCTTCACTTGCACATTAGTGTTGTTTGATGCTTCTTACTTCTACAACTTAGATAGTAGCATTTGTTTCATGTTGATTTAGCATTTCTGCCTAGCATAGCTTCTTAAATGGTTAAATAGGGAATGGTGTGATTTAGCATTACATGTCAACTATTGCAGTAGAGTAACTCTCTTAGAAGTAGATTTACCTTTCTTCCATCAAAGAATCAAGCTTCTTCTGACTCCATAGAAGTCTGGCTTGAAACCCCAATGGTCTCTCGCCATTTGAACAGTGACAACCAGCAGGACCATCTCTTTTACTTTTTCATACAGCACTGTCACCTCCAAGTTTGTACGAACCCCGGGTTGATAAGTAAAGCTGGTATCCCAGGAGTTGTAGCATCCTTGTTGCAATATTGGCACTCATCAGGTATGACAAGTATTAAGAGGAGGTGGGCCTCAAAGTACAAGTGTCTCTTTATGATGAAATTTGATTTTGAGAGGCGACGAAGTGACCTTTCTTGGAAAAAAGGATTCTTGGTGAAGTGTCAAATCATCAAGAACTGAGAAAGACCCATTATGTGAAAAACTGTGGGTTTTCCTATAAATGGGTGTTTTCTCTCCAATTTGAGAGGAGGAGAAGGCCCTAAATCTTGTGGAGATTGTAGCAGACAAACCGACCATCGGAATCAAGATATGTGACTTTCAGTAAAGTGTCCTTACTTATCTAAAGATGGCCTTAATTCTTTTTGGAACGATGGTTCCTAATGAAGAAGTAAGGGAAGAGGAAAACAAGAATGAGCTACTAGAGGAGGTCTAGAATCATTCTCACCCATGAAGTCAAACATGGGGACTATGTGGACATAGAGTATAATATTTGAAGATATGGTATCAAACATCTATGATATGCGATGTGCATATGGCTCGCTGGGGAAGCCGATAGGACAAACTATACAAGGAATGGGAGGATAATTGACCATACCTAGATCCAATGGGATCTAGGCCGAGACTTAACTGAGAAGATGGCTAGGGGAAAACCATCATGCTCCCAAGCATGGGATACTACCTGCAACCATATGTGATGGAGGGGATTGATCTGGTATGCAAAGGCGGGAATGATGCCCCCTAGCAAGAGGATTTTATGGAGCGTCATTGTGTTCCAAGTGCTCAAAAAATGGATTCAAGCATCTCATCCCAACTTGGCACAAGATCCTCCAAAGGATGATAAGGAGATGGAGGGGCATATGTGACCCCCCAGTATGTTATGGGCATATTGGATGTATTTAGAGTTAAGGGATCCAAACACTTATATGATACATAATATGATTATGCATTTTTATATGACGATGATGGTTCACCATGTGTTTTGTTTATGGTTGTCTTTTGTGGTATACATGTGATAAATGCCAATCTAGAATATTATTTGCAATGGAATATATATAGTTATTTTGGGCTCTAGGAACATGACTGAACGTAATGATTTCAAATTCATGTCCAACAGCTTAACTCATAGATATTTTCTAAATAGGACTTGGTTATGCACATGATACACACCATTCAATTGCATGACGAGTAGTAAGGAATCTAAACGAACATGAAGATGAAGGATGCGATGAGTGAGGGCATCGAATAACAAACATATCACTGCATCATATTCAGCTTGATTATTCGTGGCAAATCCAATGCACACATCGTTTGAAAGGACTAACATATGCAAGGGGGTAAAAATGGCCTAGGTTGCTGAGGCTAGATTTTGGGAGAAGCGACTCGCACTGTCGGCATGACCTATATATGGTGTGGATGATGGATCCATCTGAAAGGTGAAAAAGACAACAGATGAGATGATGCAATTTAACTAACTTCATCGCATAAATAAAGACACACAAATCAAAAGGATGTGCTATGAGCAAAATTTCTTGAGGTAGAGCGCATTGGGAGAACTAGGAAGGAAATGGCCTTCAAAATCCTCTGAAGGAATGCCCCCTTACTTAAGTGTAGGGGTAATCAAGGGTAGACATAGCTTCCATGGTGTCTTCATCAGGTTGGGAGATGGAAGACGGGAGGAAGACTGACTACATGATGTGGCGGCATTACCTAGTGCATCAACCTGAGAAAGAAGGTTCACATACGCATCATCTAGAATGGTAGACGACGAGCTAGTAGATGGGGGATCTACAGATGTTGAGACCTAGGATTCTGTTTAAAGAGGTTCGATAGAAGCACACATAGAAACCTTCGAAAGGTTTGTCTACAAGGAACTCAAGGATGATGACAGGTAAAGGATATGGACCGTGGTGTCCGTCATCTCGACATCGGGGGGAGGGATCACAATAGTGGGGCCAGAGTCTCCCTGTTCTGGTTGACTAGTGGTACCAGAATCCATGGGTAGAGGAGTAGATGATCCACTATGAGTGGCCTCGTATTCATGAATCACCCCAAGACAATCGTGAAATTCATCGAGATAAGGGAAACGATGGGAATAATGACCATGACGATCACACGGGGCACAAGGGTGGTTTGTGCGCAGCGTTTTGAGTTTCTTAGATGGGACCAGTAAGTTAACATGGACTTCCAGGATATTTGACTCAGGGAATGCTTCATGAACCAAATGTTTAAGTTGAGGAATCTCGAGACAATTATTGGTGGTGTGCCCAACAACTTTACACAAAGTTCAAAGAGGTGACGGCTTTGGGGCCTTAGGGGTTGGAGGAGATGGGGCAGCCTTGTCCTTAGGTTCTTTCCTCTTATCTTTGCCCCCTGTCCAGATGCTTTCACAAGAGGAATGGGTTCCTGATGAGGTTGTGATGGAACTGAAGCAGCGGAAGGGGCTGTAGGGACCTGTTGGACCAGGGTCAAAGCATGATAAGGTCTTAGCTGACTAGGCAGAGTGTTCACTGGGGGATCAATATACCATACTGGGACCCCCAAATTCATGTTAGGAAGAACTAGAGAAGCCATGACAGGGACATAAAGTATTCTCAGAGGGGGAAATAAGAAAGGTATCTGGCCTACAGGATAATGTCCCGGCAGAATAGCTCCTAGATGGCTAAGACCTGAAGGGACAGTTCCTGGTGGGAACATAGGAGAGGCACCCACAAATGTAGGAGGTCTTGGGGGAGTGGGTCCAGAGGGTTCAACTGGAAGAGCAACAGTAGGGTGCTGAAGAGCTGGTTGTTCATCAGGTGTACCAAACTGCTTAAGGGCAGCCCATGACGCTTGTAACATGCAAACACTCATAGAGTTAGGCTCTAAGAGGGGAGGTGGAGGACCAAGGAAAGAACCCAACAATGAGGAATATTTATAGACTCTAGGTGAAACACTGGTGGCAGGTGCTGAAGGCTGTTTTTCGGACATTGACGAGATATAGGACTCGGGGCAGGTCACAGATGTCATCTCGTAGTAAGTCAACTGATCAATGGTAATGATCTTCCCTTCATGGGGGAAGAACATCTTGTGAAACACCGTATATGTGACAACTGACATGGAATATGTGTAACTACGACCTAAGAGAATGTTGTAATCCAAAGGGGCATCAATGACTTCAATGTCGACATGGACAGTCTTTCCTGCAAGGATCACTAGACAATTGTGGTACATGCCAAGGGGCTGGGAGGAGTGTCCATCCCAAGCACACAAAGCGATGGTGGAAGGGGACAACTCAGGCAACTTAAGTATTTTCCAAACAGCACCAGATATCACATAGGTGGATGCACCTTCGTCAATAATGCATCTGGATATGATGGCATTACGGAATCTAACTGGTATCTAGAAAGCAACAGATGAAGGTAATGGGGGATGCTATGATGTATCAACTGGGAAGAAAATCAAACGATCATCGGAAGGATCCACTACACTCAAGGTAGTTAGTAGAGCTTTCTTTGGGATGGGCACTAATGGAGGACTTCTAGCATCGACATGGTAGTAGGTGATTGTGCTAAGTCGTCTACTACATTGTATGTATGGACAACTCTATTAGAAGCCACATTACGACGTAATGGTCCCTTTGGGATCTTAGGAATGGCCTCAACTTTAGGTTGAGGGATTTGTAAAGGTCCATTTGGTGTTGTAAGAGGCTCAGTGGATACTTTGGTCTTGGACTCGATGGCAGGAGAAGTCGAGGGCTTTTCATATTGATGTGACCAAGTTTGCAGGTTGATATTGGAGGGGTTAACCTCATCAGAGTTCATCATAAGGATCTGGTAGTCACCAAGGCCAAAAGGTTGGGGGAGATGGGCTGCTTGACTTGGCTGAGGTTGAGAAGCAAAAAATCCTTGCTAAGGTAAAGGATTTGTGAGCTCTACCGATTGAGATGGCACAAGATTCTGAGGCGATTGTTGACCTCTAGAAGTTGCTTGAGATTCCCACATTTGGCGCATATAGGGTAAAAGAGGACACTCATGTGTATAATGGCCATGTACACCACAAAATCCATAAGGCTTGTTCATATGAATAGCCTTGTTTTATTTGGGTTAGCCACCTTGTTGCTGGTTGTTGGTGTTAGGCTGCTTCCCTTGGGGTTAACTAGGCTGGTTACCTTGATTTCCCTTGTTACTCTTGTTACCCTTCCCCTCATTCTTTTTCTTCGAATTTGGGGTATTGGTAGCACTCTGTTGTGCAAACACCTGACCCTAAGGGGGCAGTGGCTGTTGGGGCTGAGGATGCATGGGAGGTTGCAGTGCTAATGCTTGAGGGACTGGAGCGCTAGGTTGTGCATAAGGAGGAGCAACAGTTTGGTAGACAGGTTGGGGCCCTGAAAACATGTTGCTAGCAAGAGGGGCATAAGTTTTGGAGGAACTGGTGCCCCCTTGCAGGTAGCCATAACTTTGTTGAGTATATGGCGAAGAGTGTGAAAGGGATCCAATGATACCGTCAGCGGTGTGAGATGCCCCTAGTGCATTGGCACTTCCAGGATGAGGGAGGTCTAGAATGATGATATAGACATAACTGGATTGTGCATAAATCAGATCATATCTCAAAGTGGTTTGGAGAGCTTCTTCCTCGGTCTGAGGAAAATGGGACGTGACATCTTTTCCAATGGGAGATAAAAGGCTCCTAAGAAACCAATCTAGATAAACACGGTCTTTGAAAGGCAAGGCACGACATGTGCTCCTCCTTCAACGTCACTCTTGAACATGGTCGGAAAGGAAAGTGGTGGAGGACTGACGGAATGTGGTCAATAGCTCCATACCAGTGCCATACCGGAGAGGTAACTGGAAATATGAGAGGAACACTTTAGAAAGTGTCACAAAAACGGAATGACATGCAGAGGGATGGTTTACATGCCATTTTGTAGCGTCTCCAGTGAGCTTGTGTTGGAATAGTCGAAGACAAATGGATTCATCAGTTATGGAGTTGGACGAACACCACATATGCAAGGATCAAACATGTTTGGTAGGATCCTCTCCAGCATTACCCTCAAACTTCAGGATGTCTGAGGGAAGCTTAGTTGGCATAGACGGCCAACCAGAATCATGGTGTATGGGGTCTTTTATCAATTGGTTAAAATCTGGTAGACTTAACCCAGCCATAAAGGGGAGCATGGACATTGCCGGAACGGTTCCTGAGACTGTTCCGCTTGATGTGACCACTGGGATAGAATAGGATCCAACACTAGGTTGGGTTCCTGCACCAGCTGTGGGTCTAGACGTGGTGACGATATGCTGTGAAGGAGGCTCAAAATCAGATGAGGAATCAAAAGGACCATGAGAAGAGTCGGGGACTCAGAGAGTTATGAACTCGAACCCAACGTAGAGGGGTAATATGCCCAAGTGGAAACTGGGGGTGAAGGCCTAATAGTCTCCGCGAAAAATGCCTTGTTGGTGTAATGGTGTTAGGACACACGTGACATGGAAATCATGAAGGAAGATCAACAATATATCTTTGCCTCGATGCGGGGAGATAAATTTATTATGTTAAGTCTTGGCTTGGCTGTGTAAACCAAGCACCCTTTGCTTAAGGTGTGTTTGTGTGTGCTGAAAATAAACTGAAATAAATAACAAAAAATGAATAGTAAAACAATTAACTAACCCCACCCAAATTGGGTTTGCAAACACTGTGCTGTTTGGTGGCGAAACCGATGGAAAATACACTGAAACGGTCAAGAGATCTGAATGTCAATGTGATTGGGATCAAGTGACACTAAGATGCTGGAAAGTGGTGCAGCAACAGCAAAAAACCAGAGGGGAAGATTAAAAATATAGGGAGATGGGTGAAACACCTAGGGCAACCGATGGGACCCTAAGGCAAATGACCAAACAAGTTTAAATGTGAAACTATGGATGGTAACAACCTATCTTAACAGATCTGAAACAGAAGGGTACAGATCTAGAAAATGTGGCTGAAAGCGTTACAGAAACTCAGACTACTCACTCAGCTAAACTCCTCCTAGAAAGGTGGAAGCGTACTAGAAGCCCTAGGGGAGGCTAAATTCGACTTCGACAAGTAAATCAGAGTGGATCAAGGCCTAAGCAGGATGAGACAAAGGTCAGACAACCCAGCAAACAACTCTCTACAAAACCCAGAAACCGATCTGAGAAAAACCCTAAAACCCGGAAATTGCAAGTACTTACCTGTTTCTCTATAGGGATCGCACTTTTTGGGTTGTTTAGTGCATTCTGGCCTCCAGATCGCACATTTTGGGCCAAAAAGTGTGATTTCTACTCCGTGGATCTCGGCTGGCAAATCTCTGAAAAAAAGTGTCGCCTTTGTCGCAGTTGGTTCCTATGACATGTGGAAACGACTAGAAAGCTTGCAGAAGTCAGAAATTTATCATATCTAGGGTTAAAAAACTAGGAAACATTAATATAATTGAAAAAAGAAGAAACCCTAAGCTAAAAATCGAAGGTCACCCAGGTTTCTGGATCTGAAGCATAATAGCTAGTGGAGTCGCCAATTTTGTTGTAGTTTTTTCTTCTCAATGATGTATGAAAAGAACCCACTTAACATTGTGGATGACAAACAATCTTAACAATATAAATGGCTGCTAAACATTGTAGTTCTACAACAATTGATAGCAACAAAACCTACCAAAGTTCGGATCTGTGCCACAATCACAGTTAAACGGCAAAAAGAAAGAGTAATAACTCCAATCATCCAATGGAAACCAGATATGTAAAGAATAATTATATTATAACACCTGTGAAGGGAACAAATAAATGTTACCAGTCCCCCTCTACGGGATGGGTTCTTGGCTATCCTCAAACGTCTTCAGCTTGTGTAGATTCTCTCTCCTCTATAATGTGTAAACCCAACAAAATATGGTGTGCAACAATGAAAATAATCAAAAGTGAATAATGAATGGAAAACCCTTCTATTTATAACAAAATATTGAGTTATCCTCGAATAATGAGCAATAATAAAATACTATTGATCCCATTCTTGGAATAACCACTTGGAATATTTTATTATATTTTGTTAGGATAGAAAAAGTATTTAAACTTTTATTTAGAAATAATAAATAAATAAATGATTTATTTATCATCTCAAGGAATTAGTTAAGGAACAATAAACAAATAAGGATTTACTTAATTATTCCTAAGGGATTTAGTCAAATTTAACAAAGAATAATAATTAATTAGTTATTAATTAATTATTCTTAGAGAAAAATAAGATAAATAATGATTTATCTGTTTATTTTTCATGATTGGGTCAAATTAGACAAGGAACAATAATAAAACAATGGTTTAGTTAATTATTCATAGAAGACAATCAAATAAATAGTAATTTATTTAATTATTCTTCATGGATTTAACTATAAATTACTTAACAAAGGTGGTTTATTAGGTAATTTCTCACAGTGAAAGAAATTTTACTATGGTAAAATTGGCTTTACATGGTGTACTTCGATCCATCTAGTAAATTAGGCTAGATGATCAATTTTTTGGTGATAACACACCTTGGCCCACTCTTCCTTTGCGGATTGGGTTGTATGAGATCCAAATTCGTAAGCATGCTAGGGTTGAGACGAAGGAATTCAAGAGATTCACCTTCAGCACCAGAAGTTTCAAACCATATGACCCGCATCGCTTAGTGGAGGACTATTGTGCGAGAGTGTATCATCCCTGGATCCATGGGGCATGTCATTGGCCTGAGGAAGATCCATGCATATATTGTTATAACTCCTCAAGGCTCAATGAACCCCTCGGAGTCATTAGCAGCACACAAGGAAACAAAATCTTAGAGAGTAGAAACATCATCAATAGCAGAGGGAAGCAGACCTTCACATGAAAAAGGAAAGAGGATGGTTATCGACAGTGCAGAGGCGAAGAAAAGCTGCAAGTTCAAAGGATACCCACTCGTATTGAGAGAATCTTTGGAGATTGAGGCAAAGAAGTGACAACACAACAGAAGGATTGTACAAAGACAGAGGGAGAAGCAGAAACTAGAGGAGGCAGATAAGAAGTTGCAGGAAGTGAAGCAACAACTAAGGGAAGAACAAGAGTTGTGCAAAAAGGAGAAGGAAGCGCAGCAGGAACAGGAACAGCAGGGAGCGCAGTGTGTACACATTAGTGAAACTGCGCCAATACAGGTTATTGATTCATCAGAAAAATTGGTAGATAGCAAAATAGGGTGAGGAGTCGCAGGAGCAGGACTTTGCTCAAGAGATTGAACAGATGTTGGAAAAGATGGACACAGATGTGGTTCACCCAGAGCAATATCATGATACAAACCTCATACCCAAGGACCAAGAGGTCACTCCACCAGCTTCACCAGATCATAGGGCAGAGCAAGTCCCAAGTGATCAAAGAGACACTAAAATCCTTAAGGACAATCCAGAAGCAGGTGTGCACAACATATCCTTTGACAAGTCACAACACAAAGTTGTGCAGTCTCGTAGAGTGCCCACTACGGATGTCCATGTATCTCCTACACATTTTCAGGAATGAGTGATTGTGTCCATTGTGCGCAAACATCTAGCTACGTTGGTCGATGCTAAAAAGGCATATGTCGAAGCCATCAGCTCAAGTGTGAGATTCTTAATAGCTAAGAATGAGTGCATGGCTAAGGAGTTACAAGCGGCCAAGCAGAGAGAAGAGAAAGCTACAAAATTTTCCAGAGCATAATTGAAGAAATCAATACTTGATGAAGTATTATCTCTCGAGACAACTATGCGGAAGTTGTGCTTCAGGTTCATCACCATGCATAAGTTAATTGTCCATCTTAATGGTTAGGAGCAGGGTTGTGCTAGGAGAGCACACATCTTGACAAACATGCACATTGTTGTCAATCACATGCAGATATGGACAATGAGGTATGAGGGAGACCCATTGTACTTGCCATAGATGATGAAGCCAAAGGTAGTGGAGTTGAAGGCACGCATTCAGGGTCAGATCCGGAACTATGAGGAACTCCTACAGCCCATCACCAGCTTACAGGCTTCACATGCACGAGTGTTTAGGAGCATGGATATCATTGTGCGCATGCATTCGATCCCATCCATTGGCACACTCACCGAGGGGAAAGCAAAGAACCAAGTTCGATTGGAACTGGACATGTACTTCGAGCAATTGATGCGCATAGCCACCAACGCAGATTTGCAGATGAGCGTAGACACTATGCACAAGTATGTCGTTGGTCTGACTGCACTCAAGACCATGATGTGCATGCTATATGACTAGTTGGGCAGAGGTGCCAAATCAGTACACCCGGATGCAACAGAGGCAAGAGTTCGCTTTCAAAAGGATGTCACCACGGAGTACGCGGACACCATAACAGACTACCAAGCTTGGTGTAAGTTCACCACCATTGATCACCAAGAGGATGTCGACGATTTAGTATTCCCACAGTTTTCTGAGTCTCATTGATGTCTTATATGGCTTACTCAAGCCCATTTTTGTCTCACATGGGTACATGTGTAGATTGTGTTGTAAACATGTTGTAAAGTGAAAGACCAAGTGTCAATAGTAGAATGTAAGTAGTCATGTGTAAGTTGAAGAGTCATGAGGGTAGCTCAAGAGTCACAAAGGGGAATGTCAAGGGTCAACCCACCCTTTTATATATATATATATATATATATATATATATATATATATATATAACCTCATAACTCATTGTAAGGGCTTTTGGGAGCTAAGCTTCTGATATGTATAACTTAAAGAAAGCTTGGACTGTATTGTAACAAGACTTGGCTTCTCCACAGTGCATAGTGAGTACATCTCTTTGGAGGAGTAGGCGACAATGACTGTAACATTCCACTATTGGGGCTAGTGGTTGTCATGGTTGTATGTATGATTGGATCTTTCACTCTTTTAATATAAGAAAACCAACATGTTTCATGCATATATTGTTATTGTAGCTCAACTATTCTGGTTACTCTAACGATGTATGTAGTTGTAATTTACGCATGTATGTATGGACTATTATGTATGAGTTTGTATGAATCTTATCAAAGTGTGTTGTTGGTATAACTCATCACTTTGGATTGCCGACTATTCTGCTTTACATCTTGTGATGTCTTTCAGCTCGTGTGTTCCCTTTCAAGTTGTGCCCTATCACATGCTTCTAATGGGTGCACTCTTCCCCCCTTTCGTGTGTCAGAGCCTTTCATGCACCTTCTCTGACTTGTTGCAAGGTCACACCCTTACTTCCAACAAGGACATCTTACTTACCTTTGCGCACAACTGCAGTCAAGGCGATACCATACTACCCACTGTTGGGACTCTTACTCCAAATGGTTTGAGGTCAAGTTGGGACTTCTTACCGAGGAGATCCCCTGACATGTTGGCGGGTCCAGCACCATCAACAATATGGAAGCATATCATCAAAACCTTAGGGCCTTATTCTTAGGCTTCAAATCCTAACGATCGCCACCCACACCTGCAATACTGAAAAATAATACCAAACTACCAAAGAAAACAGTGGAAAATTGGCACACTATTGAAAAATATGCTCAGAAGGTTGAGCTTATTTCACACACCTTCTCACTCTAACTAATCCACGAGATTCTTGGTCTAATAAATTCAAACAACCAGTGTAACTACGCAAGCACCTTATCCACTGGTTGAGTTCTTGGCATGTGTTTGTTCACAAACAAAATAGAAAACATACTGAATGACAACTCCAATAAAAACTTGCAAACAAATTCAACTTTGATGAGATTGAAGAACTTAAGCCCACTTGATGATTTCAAGAATGCTGCAAAAGGATCCTCAAACGAATGAACACTAAATTTTATCTCATTTGACATATTGCATTTTTGCTCTAGGTGGTCTACATACCATGAATACAAACCTTTATCTTCATCCTTGCTTTCATGGAATTTCAACTTATAGTTGTCATGATAGGGCTGCAAATATTCCTGTGACCTTTGTGATGAAACCATTGTTGACAAGGCAATGACGTTGGTTGTCGAACAAATTCTCCATTGTCTCTATTTTTAGACTCACAAATTGCTAAAGGAGGAGAACTTTGACTGTAGAAACCATCCAAATAATCGGCTATTGGATCATTGAAAACTGAAGAAGGTTGTTGTCAATTTATGCTAGTTTCAACTTTCTTTCCTGCTTCCTTAGTGATCTTATAATTTTCTTTCAACAATTCAAATGTAGCATAACATAAAGGTAGAGAGTTACCATCAGCAAATTCATTGTTTTCTTTATGTGCAATGTCAAAACTATAAGATTGCGACTGCTCACCTGATTCAGTACTGTCATCATATTCTTCATTGTTGTCATAAGTGACACATGTAGACTGACTGCTTTCCTTAAATTATTGAAATTGAACATCCTCTTGTTGAGAACATGTTGTTGGTTTCTCTTCAAGACTATCTTCAAATGAATAAATAAAACAACTAGTTTCTAACTCATGGTGACATAAATCAACCACCTCTCCTTCTTCTACCAAATCTGCTTGGAGAGGAGGTCTTCTTTGCTGCCCTCTAACAAAAATTTTGTTTTGCATAGTGAATGTTTCCATCAACATTTCCATGGTTTTCATCAATGCATCCAGCTTATGGTCTGATAATGGAGAAATCTCCTCCTTAACCACTTCCCTTCTTTCAACTTCCATTTTGGCCCTTTTGATCAACAGATTCACTTCCACATCAACAACAATTTTCTACATATCCTCCAAATGGTGGGATTCCTCTCTCTGAGATGATAGGAAAGCTCAGCATCAAAACCATCTGGATAATGAAGCATAGCCAATCCTCGGGGAGGCTTTACGTCAGTAGGTATGGAATCATAAACGCTAATGGATCTGGTTGAGAAATCTTGGACTGTCTCACTAGGTTGCCTCTTTAGATTCTAATACTCAGCCATAATCTAAAAAAGGGTTCTTTTGAACCTCCCATCTGTCAAGGAAAATGTGTTCAAACTGTTAGAAATTAGGAATGCTTCCAGCTATCAAACTTTTATACCACTTCCTAACTTCTCCTGAAATGCTTTGAGAAAACAACCTCAATTTGACATCTTCATGATCTACTTCCTCAAGGTCAATGAATTCAATGATTTTGTCTACATGCTTCTTTGTTGTGGTCTTACATGTACCGTCAAATTGAAGTAGCCTTTGACCATAGTTTTGTGGTAACTCATGCAAAGGGGCTGGCAGATTTAATGGGGCATATCAAGCAGTAACCATGACTAAGGTCTGAGATGAAGTTGTACCAGTTGGACTATGATTATCGTTTGGATCTTGTTCAGGACAACCAATACAAAAAGGAGATGCATTTGCAGCTTCAAGGGAATGATACACAATTCTAAAAGGGAACTCATGTGCATATTTGTAGTCTACATTCGGATTTAGTAGATAGAAGAAAATCCTTTGGAAATTTGTGGAAAAGGACAAGAGGCAATTGATAAAACATAATACTATACCCTGAAGAAAATTCAAGTTTAAGTACCTGACTTTCACATATTATCCTTCCATCCTTCTACCGATAAGGCTTGTCCTTCTCTAAATCTGATCTGAAGTTTTTGGATTCACCAGGTGAATCGTTCAGCCTTTTTAAGTCTGATTGTTGTCCACCATCAATAATTAGATCTAAACTCTGATGATATTTCGCAGGGAAGATGAAACCTTTCACTCCCCAGCAACAGCGCCACTATGTTATCACCCTATAATTGAACCTCTAGGATGAGAAAAGGTTTACAAGGGTAACCACAAACCTCTTTGGGCTAGAAATTGGCTTTTTCTAACCGGAGGGGGCTCCCTCACTCAAAAAATTTCCAAATGTAAGAAATAATAAAGCTTAAGGCATAAAATAGAGGCCATATCTGTAAAGGTAAATGGAATTTATTAATGGTGGTTAATAGGCTTGAGAGGGAGGACCACTAGGCATGAAACCATAATTCAAATTTTACATAAAAATATCATTGCTTGCATGAGACACTTATAAAAATAGACGCAAGGAAGGTATATATTCAAGTCATAACATCAGTTGTAGCATAGTGAGTGATTTTTAAAGGTAACTTGAAAATACACAATGATATCCAATCACATGTAACAAAGCATCTAACGAATTCTACAACATATATTTTTGACCAAATATCAAGAAGAATATCGTAATGGAGCACCTAACCAAGGGTGAATTCCATCATAATTCAGAAAGAAAAACAATCATCTAGAGCATCAACATATATTAACTCTGAAAATTGTTTTAGTGCCAATTAGAAATGAAAAATTAACAAAGACATGGATACTAAGATTACACATAAGAAGGGGCACAAAACTTGAAATCCATACCACATGAATATCTGGTCTGTTAGAGTCCTATAATAATAGGATTCATAATTTTGAATTGGTTGTGATTAAGTCTTGTAATATTGTACATACCTTTGCTTTTTTGCAAATGTTTTCCATATTGAAAAATTAAAAAATGTAAAGAGGGTATGTCCTAAAAGAAATATCAAAGGACAAAAAGAATAAGAAAAGTGAAAAAATATGAACCCCAAACAAAAACAGATCATGAAAGTATGCAAATCCAAGTGCCACTACTCTTTACTTTACTGTCTAAAATAATGGTTGTGTGCAGCTTGTCATACATGCCACAACCCATGATAGTCAAGCTATTTAATCTTGACTACTTCATGCCTTAAATTTCCTATTTATAGTTAGAGAATAAAGATCTAGCCAAATTGTTTAATCGCGGATCAGTAAATAGGGAGAGAAATAAAATGTGCTCATAAGCTTAATCTGAGCCACTGGAAGATATAAGGTTAGAAGTAGATAGTTTACTTTTCAAAAGAAAAGGAAAGGAAAGGGTCTGCTAGCTTAAATGCACCCAACAAAGTGAAGAAGAAAAAAATGTTAAGGTAAGTAAAAGGGTAAGTAGAAGAAAGGTTGCAAAAATACAAGCTATTTGAGGCATAAGTGCATTTGTCATGCTTAATCATGTGTTTCAATGTGCAGGAGCAGCTATGAAAGAAAAAGGATGCTCATAAGTTCATTTGGTTAATTCCACCCCCATTCCATTTCACCCCTCACTACATACTTACTAATTTCCCCATTTACCCCTTCATTTCTTATGCAAGCCGCCCAACCTTTAGAATATAGTTGCCAAAACAAAATAACAAACAAACAAACAATCGGGCCAAGCCGCACCAACGATCAAAGCAAGCAAGCAAGAAGACCAACAACCAACGATCAAAGCAAGCAAGCAAGAAGACCAACAACCAACGATCAAGCAAGCAAGAAGACCAACAACCAACAAGTCAGTGGGCACCAACAACCAACAATCAAGCACGAAAGGTTCCCCTCCTTCTGAGAAAGTATATAGGTCTCTAACCCATCCTTTAGATGTAAGTCTCCTGTAAGCCACCAACACCAACACCAACACCAACAAGGTCTCTAACCCATCCTTTAGAGATAAGTATCCAGTAAGCAACCAACAAGGAAGTCACACCCCTGAAAACAAGTCATTTGACATCGGATTTGATATAAAAGGTAGAATCCATCTACATCAAAATTAATAGTGCCAAAAACGATGTAATTTGGCCATTCTAGAGCCTTTTTAGGGACATATAGCAGAGCCTTTATAGGGTCGCAGGGTTCGAGTCCCGCTATGTCCGGCATACCAGTAACACCCAATATACCAGAATGATGATTCCTACAAGGCATGGTGTTCCTGGGTTTGACGCCATCTCAGGAATGAAATTGACCATACTCGTATGCGGCTCACTCCGTGCAGGCAATATTGAGCTTGAAGCAACACTGAGCCGTAAGCCATTGGGTGCAAATAATAGTACGTCACACCTTTAAAAAGGGCTTCAACACCCCTATGCCTTGTCCTGGAATCACTAAGGCACTGAGACTCATGTGGGGCTATCATTAATGATGGGGCTCTCTACCTAGATCATCGTGAATACAGTGGACTAGGTTACCAGGGTTAGCCAAACAGGGCTTTGTGCCTTAGCCAAATCAAATAATGAAATTATTGGGATGGATTTGTGAGTTCTGAAGTCTACATGTGGGTCCAACAAGTCAGATGTGGCACAGGATGGTAGGCCAGATAGATAGGCAGGATGGATAAATAGATGATCGGCAAAGGGACAACCACTACCAACACTAGGAGGCTGGGAGGTAACGCCTGGTAGCCCTGTAGGCCCACTACCGTATATAGTGGTAACCCTACTGATACAGTAAGCTGCCTTGCTCCCTAACCAAATGATGGACAGCCTCTAATGCAGCAGTGAGGTTGATAGTCATGTCTGCCCCTTCAGGTCCACACGGGTTTTAGGACACCCAGTGTGGTAAACCTCCCATTTAGGCAAGCAGAACTATCACTTGGCTACCTAACGTCATCCGTGAATTTGTATCCTACGCCTTGATGGATAGCCTCCATATCCTCATCCTCCTGTACAGTTTAACTCATTTGGACAGCCGTGTGGTTGGGTGTCATGTCAGCCCCCTCGGGACCACATTACATTCTCACAGTCTCTAGTAATGTGGCAACCTCCGTTTGGAAGGGTCAAGCTGATACATCTCTTGACATTCTAACATCATGCTTTAAACTGTACAGCAGGAAGTAACAATCATACCTCATAAAATTGGATTCTATGTCGCTTTACGGGTTCCATGAATGATTTATGTCTGACGATGGTAGGCCTGGTTGTGAGGAATCACAACCAATTTCCAGTTGTACCCACAGGGATAGCAGGAAGTCACACCCAATATATGGGCTGGGATACTCTGCTAAAAATGGTGTACCCACCCAAGCTTTATTTGTGGGATACTCTGCTAAAAATGGTGTACCCACCCAAGCTAGATTTGTGGAAGGTTTCGGATATTAAAAGTGTTCCCACCCAAGCTCAATTTGTGGGATACTCTGCTAAAAATGGTGTACCCACCCAAGCTAGATTTGTGGAAGGTTCAAAATTCATATGTAATTGTAGTCCCCTTTAGATTCATTGGACTTTGTGGATAATCACGATCTAAAAGAGCCTCTTTTCTCAAAGTGTCTACCAGCCTAAAATAGCCAGATTCATTGGACTTTGTGGATAATCAAGATCTAAAAGAGCCTCTTTTCTCAAAGTGTCTACCAGCCTAAAATAGCCAGATTCATTGGACTTTGTGGAGTATCAATATATCAAGTAGCCCCCTTTGCTCAAACTGTATACTACTCAAAGATCATTAATAGATCAAATTTGAATCTTCGAAGAGCTCAAAGAGTCTCAAGATTCATTGGACTTTGTGGACTGGTCCACAGATGTCTCTAATAAAGATCCATTGGGCTTTGTGGAGCATCAAGATCTAAAAGAGCCTCTATTGCTCAAAGTGTCCACCAGCTCAATATATCAAGGAGCCCATTTTGCTATAACTGTATACCACTCAAATATCAAATTTGTAAGAGCTCAAAGAGTCTCAAGATTCATTGGACTTTGTGGAGCATCAATATATCAAGGAGCCCCTTTTGCTCAAACTGTCTACCACTCCAAGATCCCACTTGGATGAATTTACACTACTGCACCGAACCATTCTAGAGCCTTCCTGAGATGCTCTCCCTGATTCTGTTAAAAGAAGTAGGATGTTGGAGCCCTTCATTTTGACTCCTACCCCTTGGTTTCACACAATTCCCTAGAAAAATACCCTCCAAACTCATTCCCCTACCCAAGAACTCTTTTTCCCTAGTGTGAAACCCTTTCCCATGCAAAAAATCACTTTTCGTTGATTAATTTTCCTAAAAACTCACTAAAACCTCTTATCCTAACTATTATTCCCGCAAACCCATCTAACTCCGCAAATTCACTTTTCCTATTATAATCCCTTTAACCCACCCCGGTTCTATTCGATAAACCCACATTACAGTTTAACACCACAATTATCCATTGATTAATTATACTTAAGTGTAGTTAACCCCTGGGCCCCGCTAATATCTGCCCCCATTTCCCGCCGCGCAACTCCACCACACGATGGCCATTGGATCTTGCACCCCCAGATCCTACAGCCCTCACCCATACCATGCCCATTCATCTCCCAAACTTTACCGGCCTGAGAGCACGTGATATGGGCAGTATTGCTCGGGCCCCCTCGGGTTATGTGGCGGCATCACGTTAAGTTGCATGCTCTCGGGAGAATACCACCCATTGCTCAAAAGCGATGCGATGGCCCCTGAAACCACCTCCCTGGCAAAAGCAAAAACCGCTCACTATTCACTAATTTAATCTCGCACCAATTTCTAACTGTTCCCGGTTAAAAGCCCGCAGACCCCTAGTTTCACCCTTTTCACTCATTTTCTCTGCGAAAGCGTCCTAAGCTTTCCTGTGCCCCTCGAGCTTCTGCAACCAGTTCTGACCACCAATTGCCTCCCGAACACGCTCTAGAAGCCCAGTTCAACCCTCTAGTGCGCGACTGAAGCCACAAAACCCTCTGCAGCCGCCATCAAAACCAATTTGCAGTCTGAACCTCAAACTCCAGGTATTTGACAACAAACCATAGACAGCCCTCTCAAATTCAAAAGTATACAGTAAATTCAAACATTAAAGTAATTGAATTTAATTAATTTTCCTTGAATTGAGAGTATTTCCCCCCAAATACCAAAACCCCTATCTTGCAAATTTCCATTACCCTATCCCTGTACCAGAGTTGTCAAGACTTCATTTCCACAAGTTGTATAAGCCCAATTCCCACATTTTATCACAAAGATGGCTGCCCAGACCTCTCTGGATGTCAGACCTGTATCAACCCCTCACCTGGACATTGACCATTTGGCCCTAGTAGACAAGGATTTCCAAATTAAAGACACTGCTACTCCAGGCCACCTTCCGAAAATACACTACTAGAGCAAGGATAGGTTTCTAAACCATGTAGATGAAATTCACCTTTTGGAATCCAATTTTCCCAAGTATACATTCCCAGAATTTCACCCATTCCCAAACATTGTACATTTTTGTCATGCCCGTTATATCCCTAGTCAAAGGGATATTGTGGCACCAAACCATGAGTTACTATTCACCATTACTGTTGAATCCATCAACCAGATGCTACAAATCTAGCCTAGCCCTAATCAAACCCCCTGTTCATTGGAAATCTGTTGGACCTGTAAATCACACTAGACCTAGTCAAAATCAAACAAATTTTCCAGAATCTCACCATTGAGGAATGCCACACTCCTACAGACATTCCACCCTATGCTTCCACTATTTTTTCAGAGACTAGTAGGCGCATAATCACCATGCTCTCATGCATCCTAGGATACACATCAGATGAGCATGTGGATGAGGTCATCATGGCCTTCCTGTCCATTTTCACTCCAGGCAAGCCTCCTGCTATTATGTATGATTATGCTCAGTTCATTGCAGACATAATGCATGAACAATTCACCAGACTGCCCACTGAAAGAGTTTTCAAATACTCTTCAGTGTTGTTTTATATGTTTTTGTATTACTAGACAGACAAGTTCCCTGTGAGGATCCAGAAATTGGACACCAAGGGAAAGGAGAGATCAGTCATCTACTGGACACCCTTGGTCCAGAAGTTTTCCACAACATTCACCTACAAAGACTTCATAGACTCTTTTGTGTACCCAATCATGAACATGCTAACTTCTAAGACTCAGCCTAGAATCAGCCCAGAGATCAAGAGAGTACTGCAATTGGCCAAGAACAACAAGGTGGGAGATTGGTACTTGTACCAAAACCACACTGAGATTAGAATTTATGGCTGTGAGCTAGCCCCCTATAAGTTGCCCAAATACCTCCCTATGAGGATATTTTCTCTTGAATACTTCAGACAAATCATCAGCTCTAATGAGGTCCACTTCCTAGCTTATAGGAAGAAAACCCAGTTCAAAGTGAAAAACCAAATGGGCCCATTCATTTGCAACAACAGAGAGGCTGGACTAGACGCTGACGGGTTACTTCAACAACTGAAATTCAGAAATAGTTTCATGTGGCGCTATGACCCTCATGGGGTCATAAACAAGCTTAGACTCAGGGTCAAGTTGGGAGCATACATCCACCACCCAAGACCTTACATTGAACAATTTGCTAAGGAGGATGAGTGGGTGGAGAACACCTTGATTGATATGGACAGCACTATTGTGGATTTGGAGAACACGTTGATTGATCTTGATAGACAATTTGATCGCAACTCTTTCCTGCAGGTTCCAGAACAAGGGGAGCCAATGAACATTCCTCCTATCATACAGACCCCAACCAATGAAGAGAATAATCCTAAGAGGAACAGGGAGGAGGCATCTAGCTCTACCATGGAGACTACTGATGAGCTGTTTGAGCCAAGCAAGAGGCCCAAGTTGAATCTTGTCTTTGAACAGGAGGAGAACATTTCTTCAGAGGAAATAATTGACATTAAGGCAATGGGGCAGAGAAGTAAAGAAGCAGCTGCATCAGAGGAAAAAATTCAGCCATCAACCTCCAACACACAGATGATAGAGAAACAGCAGAATATGGAGGTTTCTTCCTATGTCAGGCCAGCTGACAAGGAAAAGGATATCAAAGATAGATTCAAAGAGATAAATATGAGGAATGAAAAATTGAAGGCAGAGACATATGCCCAATACCTCAAGCTTACACCACCGAACCAGACCAGATTGATGTCATCCTTTGACTCAAAGTGGGATAAATGTAGGTATCATTTTTGCAGCCCACTATACAGCAACCAAGACCTCAGCAGACTACAAGAAGAAAAATTTTGAGGTGTTGGCCAGGGATGTTCATCCCATTGATCAGATAGAGTTCCACAAGTAGGCTGGAGAAATGATTTACTCCACCCTCACAGAAAAGGCCATGGATGCTTTTAAGCTAAAAGATTCATTGGATAATGTGACAGCCCAATTCAAGCTAGAGAAGGCCTCCTCACAGGCCAAAGACACCAGGATAAAATCCTTGGAGGACTTGATCATTGAACTGGGCCATGACCCAAGTGATGTTAAGGCCACAGAGAAATTAATCAAGAAGAAGAATGAGGATATAGCAGCCCTCAAGAAATAGCTTAAGCTGCCTCCTTTACAACACCCACAGACAAAGGAAGTCCTGGAAAGCCAGACCAATCATGAGGAAATGATGGACTTAGTGTTGCAGTTGAATGACCAGTTAAAGGAGATGGAGAAAGAACTAGATAGCTTGATGCAGCTCAAACAAGCTAGTCTGGATAATGCTCCTGCAACTGTCATTCCAACAGTTACCACTATTGTACCTTCTACATTGGCAACATCCTTAGCTCCCACTGCTCCAATGGCCACTGCATTACTGGCTACTACATCAGCAACAGGATCAACAGCAACAAGCTCCACAGGAGATGAAGCAAACAGGCTGGTCAAAGCAATGGAAGAAATGTCCATTCA
This sequence comes from Pinus tabuliformis, assembly GCA_031772625.1. Classification (NCBI taxonomy): domain Eukaryota; kingdom Viridiplantae; phylum Streptophyta; class Pinopsida; order Pinales; family Pinaceae; genus Pinus; species Pinus tabuliformis. The sequence goes on along the minus strand of CM062813.1, from coordinate 552,398,151 downwards.
GACCAATGAGATGAACAAACTTAAGGAGAAAGTCACCAGCCTAGAGACAGATTACAAATTGGCCCAAATCATGCATAAAGAAGAACAACAAAAGGCCACAAGGATGACTGAAAGAATCAAAAGCCTAGAAAAGGAACTGACACTAGGTGAACCTATAGGTAAGGCTAAAGAGAAACTGTGGGCCAATATCATTAACTAGTTTTATATATTTATATATTTTCATTAAATAGTTAAGACCTTTTTAGCTAAGTATTAATTTAATTAATTAATTTATAATAAAATTTAATAAACTAGTTAAAAGCTCTGTGTAATATATCCCTTTGACTTCTAATTTAATAATTATATAAATAACTAACATTTTAATTTTCAGTTAAAATAACTTTTTTAATTAAGTACGGTTATGCCCCAGGTCCAATCCAACTAACTGTTTCCTAGTCAAATTTAGCCGTTAGTATAGCCATTGGGGGTTCTGCTCTGACTATTTAACATGTGAAGCTGGGTCTGATTCTTCAACTTGTCCTGACGATGAACCACACTGGTTGGTTCGAAGCACGTCAACAAATGAAATATCATGTGATTTACGCCGAAAAATCTCTCATAAAATCATTAACTCTGTTAATGATATTTGGCCATCCATCCAGGTTATTTTTTAACAGATTGATTTGATAAAGCAAGCTACAAAAGCCATTCAGAAAGTCAAAGAAGAACTTGGAGATATACCAGAGGAAGCAACAAGGATCATCCATTTCCTCAACTCCAAGAATAAGTATGAGCTGCAAGAACTTGAGATACCTAACAGGACAAGTACAATTTTGGAAGTCAGAAAAGTCCTCACTAAGAGGAATTTGATGTTGAACTTAGAAGATAAGTGCCAAAACATGCAACTAGCCATTAACAGGTTCATGGCTAAGTTTGAACTTTTGAAGGAAAGGGAATAACCTAATCCCTTAGTTATAAATGATAAGTTAATGACACATGAGGATTACAATAAGAAGATCAGGGAAGTGACCAGAGATCAGGTAAACATTTCATCCATGAAGGGTATACCAACAGGCAAAGTACTATACCAAACTTTTGAAAACTTGTTTTACCTCCAACATGAGGTAAAACACCTTTTTATCAATAAGCCAACTTTTGCCAAATACACAGAGACAGATGAGATATACCGAAAAATTCTCAATATCCAATTACCAGATGAGGAAAGATGGGAAAAACTCAATGATTTACTATAGTAAATACACAGTAAAAATATGAATGTACAGTAAAAAGTAAAAGAGCACAGTAAAATGATATTGACAGGTTAGAAAGGTTAAAGAGTATCAAATAAAAGGTTAAAGTAAAATAGAACATCCAGCGTGAAGACCAAACAGCCAAGCAGCTTAAAGGGCAAAAGATCAAAGAGCAAAGCCAGCAGAACCTAAATAACAGGGACAGCAATCAGCAGTTCAATAGTTGTCTCTATCTTGTTGGATGAAGATATTTCTTTTTCCTAGATTAGTTCTCAATGCAGTTTGAGATATTTTGTAATTCCTTTTGTATAAATACTTAATAACTCGAAGTATTATGGTGGATTATTTTACATTTGTAGAGTTATTTTGATCTTAAACCTAAGGGTTATTGTACCATTTTCAAGTCAACGGACTCGAGCAAGTAATAAAAGCATTTCGCTACAGGATTCATGAGATGAGATATTTGCAATGAAGTATCTGCTTTGTTTTATTTTGCTACCTTCTTATGTCTTTCATAATCTTAAATGTGTTCTAAATTTGAATGAATTAACTAGAGATATCAATCAAAATTTCACTTTGTTTTGCACAGTTAGTCATTTACATGTTTTCCTCTTATACCCGGATTTGAGAACCCTTAATTGCTCTCCCATCCCAGTTGACTTCTTTCATTCCTTCCAAATTCCGGCCTAGGGAACCCTTAATTGCTCCCTAGATCCGATTTGAAACCATTTCACCATTTAGCCTTTGAGATCTGCAGTAACTCATCTATCTTGCCCTATAGACACTGTTTTTAGAACTGAATCCAGTCTTGTTTGTCTGACATTCGACTCCATAGCCCAATGGTAAAAGCAAACCTCTGTTCATCTAAGTAAAGTGATCCCACCACCCAAATTCAAACCAAAACCCAAGTGCAAACAATAACTAGCCTAAAATCATCTTAACTAAAACAAAGTTAAATTATAAAGAGAGAGCCCTCTCTGAGCATCAGGAAGGCTAGGTCCTGATCTCCAAAAGTGGTTTGTGGTTACCTTTGACTTTTCTTCCTTCATTAACTTCGAAAGAAATATCAGAGTGATAACATAATCAAATGGCAAAACTCTGCACTGATATTTTATTTCAAGACGGCAAACGCATACACAAGGCTTATCTAAATCCAAACCATTTTCCATGTTTTGTTCGATTTAAATACATTTTGGCAAAGTGAAAAAAACATATTAGATACAATATACTTGTTATCCACTAAGTGGATTGAAACCAACTAAAATTAGAAACATCAAGTTTTAAAATCTAAAACTAAAATAAAGTTAAGAATAAAACTGCAACATCATTTTTTATAAAATCATCCTTATCTTATCTACTTATTTGATCCCTATCCATACTTTTCTATCCATATCACCAACATCACAATAGCAAGGTCCAAAACTGACTAAAAATACAAAAAAAACTAAATGATGAGTTGCGCAGTAGGCTCCAGCTCAATATATACACAACCTGCACTGAGTGAAACCGAGTGGATGGGGATGATAAAGATGCTTTTAAGTTGGAGTAGGACCCACTAGATGTTCCTTCCCGCGCGTGCAAACCTCAAAAATGCCCAGTCACCACTTGCGCAGCAGTTGCGCAGCAAAATTTTAATTTTTGAGTTTGATTGTCATTTCCCGCTCCAAAACAAAGAAAATTCCAACAATTCATCACATGTACCTTATGACTCCCAACAAGCATCAAAACTCCAAAAATATTCACATTTACAAATCGAATTTCAAAAATTTCATAATTATGTCAATAAGGAATTGTGAAAATGGGTCTCCAATTGACACCTATAATTCACAAACTATACCACCTGTGTAAAAACTGAGATAGGCTTTTGTATATTAACTTGTTTTTTAGAAAACCTCTCTCAGTTTCCTCAAATTCTGCCCCAACTCCTCAAAATCTATTCCCTGAAAACATGACTAAAACAGTAAATTGTACAGTCTAAAAAATAGACTTTAAAGATGCAGTTGAATCTCCCATCTATGACAATGTGCAGAAACTTGAGGATTTTATTGTTCTTTGACCCATTCTTTAGAAAAACCTATTTCATTTTTTTGAAATTCACCTCCATTTTGTCATAATAATCTTTTTAAAATGATGGCTAAAATAGTAACTTTGTACAGCAAATTCATAGCAGAGTGTGGCATACCTCCATGGTTGATATGGTTGCAGAAATTTCCTGGAAAAACAGAGAAAATGGGCATGTTTGAAATGATAGTGTGATGGTGTAAAACCCCTAAAGTAGTGTTTTCGATGCCTACAGACCTTGAAGATAGCTAACTCCCACTTGCGCAACAGATGCGCAACTACTGTGTAGCTTAGAACTTTCTGCAGCTGATGCGTAGAAATTTTTCCACAGTTGAAAAAAACTTGACTTCGAACCCCTGTTAGATTGATCTTGGCCTTGTGTTGTGTAACTGTCAATTTTTCTCAGAGAAGAGTGTGAACTGTAGAGTGGAGAGAGAATGAGGGCAGTATGAAAAAAGTTTGAAAATGTGTGCCTCATGTTTGGCTTGGTCATAAGTATGAACTTAGGATAAAGGGTTATTATGATCATGAAATATAAATGATGATAATGAGTTGTGGAGGGATGTAGTAGCAATAATGATGAGATGTGATTTGAGGAAGGGGGTTTGTATATGATTTTAAAATGTAAATGCAAGGGGTGTATGGAAGGGAGTACATGAAATGGGGTATAAGAAAGGAGTATAGGAATGGAAAAAGTATATGGTAGGGGTAAATAAAAGGGGATCATGAGTTATGAATGGTGGAATAGGGCATGATGAACAATACTAACAACATACTCAACAAAACCTTAATAAATGAACCATACTTGTTTATTCATGGTTCTAACTAGTGCTACATAACCCTTGAACCCTGAATGACTTTATATGAGCAAATGACCTGGTGACCTTCTCATAAACCCAAACTCTCTCAAATTTACTCTTATTGTTAAGAAGCCTCTATGAAAAAGTTGTAGTGACCTCAAACAATAAATCTTTAGACTATGACAGTAGTATTTCATAGGGTAAATTGACATACAAACCCCCAAAATGAATAGAAAGAGGAAAACACACTTTTATTCCTAGACCCTAGGACCCTAACAGGTAACAACGCTTTTTGATTAGATTTGCCACCTTACATGCAAATTTATTTTGTTGTGAATGTGGAAAATTTGAGATTGTATGAGCCTCCTATGTTTGTTGATCAAGAAGAGAATGTTGAAATTCCATCTATAGAATATTTTTCTCCTGAATATTTAAATGAGTTGCGGGAAGACTCAATTCTTGCCAGGAGGATAAGGACTTCACACAAAGGCAATGTGGATTATCTTTGAGTGAGGCTCAAAGGTACCAATCCAAGAAAATCAAGGTGGATAGACATTGAGAAATTGATGGATTTATACCCCCACTTACTTGCAGAGTAAAAACAAACTTTTGGGTTGTCCAAAAGCTTCCAGTGGGGAGGAATGATCTAGAGGATCAAAAATATGTTCAAAAATGAAAGTGCTAAAAATATCATTAAATTGACTCCAAATCATAGATCTCATCGTTCTAATTCCAACGACGCTCGAATCGCCTCAATCTAACATCGTATGAGGAAGTTATCGCATTCTGAAGTTTTTGGCAGATAGCTAAAAAGTCAACTTGCAGGGTTGACTGGGCAGTGCATGGATGCCACATAGCATTCTATACGATGATGTCATGATGATGTTATCAACTGACGGCAATATGGGATCCAATCATAATTTGACACATGGACCAGTGGTACGTGGACACTTGGCACATCATTATTGGTTGAAGGCTTTTGGGATGGGCCAATCACAAAGCGACACATGGCCTAATCCCAAGGCACCACGTGGCACTTTAGATGAGGCAAAAAAAAAATCAATGGACTGACTAACCTCCACAGGATTCGAACACCAGAGCTCATGCCTAACAATCCATCGTCGCATTGTTGGGCCAATCATATTACTTATTATATAGAGCCCGGTGGATCATATTTGAATTAATGAAGTTTGAAGGTTGGGGGGATGGGCGAGCCAATGGGAACACCTGACTGGCCAGCCCATGGTTTCTGTTTTATGACATGACCACTGGCTATGGGAAAGGATATGGGTATGGAGGTTAAGCCCAGCCCCAGGTTTCAATATTGTTGCGAGACCACGGGCAAAGGTTATAGAGGGGCGAGGCGCGTGGCACCCTGCCTACACCCCAGGCGCAGTCACTATCAACCACCATGAGACCAGGAGTGGGGAAAGGGAGGCGTGTGGCCTATGGCCCACACCCCTCAGTCACTGGTGTTTCCATATGATCGACAAGGGGAGCAGAGAAAAGCGCTGAGGGCTTTTCCCATTAAAAAAATTATTTAATGTTAAAACACAAGCGCGTCAGATATCGTGGGTTGAACTCGAGACCTCTAGGTTTCAAACTCTATGCCTTACCAATACACAAGGAACCTTTTTGTCGCTAGTTTTGCAGAGGAACCAGTTTTGTAGAGCGTTTTGCATGCAGATTGAAAAAGGAGGCCTGTCTTGGCCATTTTCAGCCTTTTTTAGCCCAAGAACAGTGTACACAGGGGTTTTTGGGCATTCTGGACGAAATGGAAATTTTATTTTTGCATGTTGGTGTATTTGAACATTTGATCATATAATAAAAATGGAAACCATTGGAAGTTTGACCCTTAAAGGCTTAACTCCGTCATCAATTTGTTGCATTTTGGTGTTTCGTATTGTCCATTTTAATTGTTAAAAAACTGCAAAACTTTAGTTTGTTTTCTTTTGCAATCACGATATAATGTCTGAAATGTATCAACTAGATTGTAAAATATTTCATGAAACCTTCATTTTTAATTTCAAATGAATATTGGTATATTCAAAGACAAAAGAAGAGCATGAGAAACATCTGGTTGTAGTGTTACAATTGTTGAGAGAGCATAAGCTCTATGCAAATCTTATCAAGTGTGACTTCCTCCAATCGCAAATACATTACTTGGGGCATATAGTTTCCAAGGAAGGAATCTCAGTGGATCCTGAAAACATCAAATCCATAATTGAGTGGCCAACTCCAAATAATGTGGATGAAATTAGATCATTCATGGGATTAGTAGGATATTATAGGATATTTATCCAAAATTTCTCCAAGATGAGCCATCCCATTATAGCCTTGCAAAGGAAAGGAAAAAGATTTGAGTGGAATGCACAATGTGCAGAAATATTTGAGTAGTTAAAACATTTTCTCTGTTGGGTGTGGAGCCTTATCTTCTATATTCAAACGTATCACCACATTGGACCCCAGTTCGAAATGGGGGCAGCAACGCCGCCCGTAAAATATTCGCTGCAGGGGGGGTCCAGGGGGGGCCTTTCAGAGCCCCCCCTGGCGGGGGGTTTCGGGGGCAGCGCCCCCGAAGCTAAAAACAGATGTAAAATTGCCTTGTAAAAGTATAGTAATTTCTAGTCAATCTGGGCTGTTCATTAGGCGAATGACCTGACGATAGAACTTATGTTTAGTTTAGGGTTTTTTTGCCCTAGAAGGCAACCCCTCTCTTTGTATGAGGGCATTGTATTTGAGGCTGTGTGATAGATGTGTATTCTGTGAGCGGGAAATAGAGAGGTGAGACTGTGAGAGAAAACAGAGGATATTACAGCGAATCTGCTGTAGGTTGTGTCTCTTCATTTTACTGGATAATAGAAAGGAAGGACTGGTTGTTCGGGGTGGACGTAGCCCAAACTGGGTGAACCACGTATATCTGTGTCTCTCTTGTTCTATGCGCTTTCTGTGTTTATATTTCTGCAATATTTTATGTGTTCCATTGCTCCATAATATATAATTTTCTAACATTCTCGCCAATGCACAAGTGCTAAGAATTGTGGATCCTGACAAGGATTTCGTGGTGTGCACAGATGCCTACAAAGAGGGACTCGGTAAAGTCTTGATGTAGGAAGGGAAAATTGTATGATATGAGTCCAAAAAGTTGAATGAGCATGAGGTGAATTATTTGACACATGATTTAGAGTTGGTTGTCATCATTCATGCCTTAAAAATGTGGAGGCATTACCTCCTTGGTAGGAAATTTACACTTATGACATACCATAGTGGGCTAAAATATTTGTTTGGGCAACCAAATTTGAATGCCAGGAAAGCAAGATGGTTGGCCATGCTCAGTGAATTCGAATTTGAAATTAAGTATATTAAAGGTAAATAGAACAAGGTTGGGTTGTAGAGGCTACAACCACCCTCCAAAAATTTTCCTATGCTTTGATTTTGGAGCCTCCCTTATTATACGCAACATCTCATCTTGGACTGATCTAGGTATTCATGCTTCAACTGAAACTTATATTTTCATCTTTGCTTGTGTTTTCTCACTTAGTTGATTCTTCTAAGTCATAAGTTGATCTCCCAACTTGGTCTCACAGCAGTTCTGGCCTTGCCTCTAAAAAATGCACAGTCCTTGAGGGCAAGCAGCCTTGATGATAGGAATTGCACAGTCTTGACTGAAATTCAGCCTTGAGCTCAAGAACTACGCAGTCATGGGATTTAACCCAATACTAAGCCTAGAAACTATACAACCTTCACTAAGCTTAGAAACTGCGCAGCGCATTAAGCTGAAAAGTTGCCCAGTTCCCCAAAACTGCGCAATCTTTCCCGATAATGTGCATGGAAAGTTTCACCGAAAAAGAAAAATTCAAAAAGCATCCCTAAAAATAGGGATATACTTTTAGTATCCCGAAGGAGGCACTTGCACTATATTAGAAACTTCTGCCAAGTGTTGTTTTTTCCTTGATTTTAGGCATGCGCGTTATAAACTCTAATTCACCCAAACCTATTTAATCAATGCTTCTAGAGCTCATTTTCACACTTGATCTTGGAGCTCTAGCATTTCTGAGGAGATCAAGGAACCTTCAGTGCGATCATCATACTTTTCTGGGTGAGTTTTGCTTTTGTCATCTTTTGCCGTTTTTTCTGTCGCTTTTTTTCATTTGGCTTGTGTGAGTGTTGTTTCACTTGTTTCTCTTCATGTTTTTTGGTGTTTTGACTAGTTTTAACTTTTAGAAGTGTTGTTTTAAGTTTTAGATTTCCTTTCCCAAGTGTCGCATTAGTTTTCCTATTTTTGCACCAATGGTCGTTGTTGCAGAAACTCTCCTCACATACTTCATTTTCATTCTGTTTGATTAATTGTTGCACTTTATTCACATGCATTTACTCTCACTTAGTCATATCTTCACTCAGCTTCACACTATCTCTCAGATCTACTCATTTTCCACACTTCCCTTGGGCAAATCTACTTTTACCTTGGTCGATTTTTACTTTGCCTAGCTGGCACTACACAATCCTAAGGCTCAAGCCACAAGCTTGGCCTATAGAATTACAGAGTGTGCAGTCCAAGCTAGCTCCAACTGCGCATTGTGCAGTTCCAGGAGCTAGCCTGTCATCTTGGCCACTGAGACTGTGTAATGCGTAGTCTCTCCTGAGCCTCTACCCAATTTGAAATGTGCATTGTGCAATTTCAAGACACAAGCTTCCATCTTAGTTGTTGGGACTACGCAGTGCACAGTTCCCACCAGAATCTAGTCCCTCTTACCAATGATAATTGCACAATCCTCCCCATCAGGTGCCTGGTTTTCTGCTTGAACTTGCCTTGTAAGTATATTTGCTTAAGACTGACATTTGCTTGCCATGAGTGTCATTTGTGTCCCACATGTAAAAAAGTTGTTTAACACCTCTCCATAAGTCACTACTACCATGGCACGTAAGAGAGTTGCTTCAAAGGAAACCACTGACAGCAGTACTGGGAAGCAGTTGAGAAAACATTAGTTGATTTGCCAATGTATGCAGATACTCAATTGTTTATAGAAAAGAGATCATCACTGACATGGCAGACGATTAAATATGCTTTTGCAAAAGACTTTGATGTAGACTTAGAGGATCGGCAGGTTTATCTTAGTATCCAGAAATCAAGGCTATACAAGGTTGCATGCAGGTATCCCACGTTCCTGTGGGCAAATATCATCTACTGGATTGTCTCACACATTGATGAGAAGACCATGGCATTAAGCAGTTCCAGCGGGTAGAAGCTTGCCACCTTATGGGCAGAAGACTTTTAGCAAATGTAACACTTTCTCGAGCCTGTAGAGTGCAAGGACTCACTCTTCTATGCCACCCACAACTATGTGAACACAAGATACATTGTTAAAGGTTGGGTGAAGGAGCCATCGAAGTTTTGACAAACACCCACCCATGTGTACATGACAAAGTCCCTCATGAAGGCCTACCATCTCTTAGTTATCTTTGCTTGCAGAATCCATGGTCAAGAGAGCACAAAAACCTTTCTTGAATGGTGGGCAGTCTTATTGGACAAAGTGGTGAACAATGATATGTCATTCAACTAGTCAGATATGTTGGCTCGACAGCGGAAGACCCATGTAGCACAGGCTCAGAATCTGCCCGAGGGTGAGCGAGCAAGGTTCCATATGTTTGCATACTTACTAGATGCAATCTGTGCACAACAATAGTTCTTTGGCATGAACTAGAGATGGACACCATGAAAAATTGTTGCGCACATCTATTACAAGTTGCTTTCAGAATGCAGTTATCAAGGAGTAATGGCATGTCTAACTGACCACTTCATCATCCTACTTTACAAGCTCATATTTGAAGAAGATCCACCTTGCATGTCACGAGAAGCAATGGAGGTGATAGAATACATCGCAGATTGGTATGCCTCACCAAGTGGCACCTTCATTAGAGTGTTTGGTGGAGAGAAGCCTCTACATGTTTTACCAAGGTATGCCACTAACAAACTTGTCATGCAAGAAGTATCATACCATCTCGCCACAGGGTTGTCAGCAGCGCTGCATAGGAAGAAGAAAGCACCATGGCCCACTCTTCCTTTGCAGATTAGATTATATGAGATAAAGAACTTGAAATTTGCATATGCCAAGGCAAAGAGAGATAGTGATATTTGAATTCAGCACTCAGAACTTTAATCTGTATGATCCCAACAATATTTGCAAGGACCATTATGTGAGAGTTTACTTTTTGTGGATCAGCGGGGCATTCCATTAGCTGGAGGAGGATCCATGGAGGCATTGTTACAATGCCTCGAGACTCCGTGAGTCGGTCAGTTTAGCAGGGACTTCATAGGCTACTCCACAGATAGCAGCAATTCCAGAAGCAACAATAGTAGAAGGCATAAATCCCGTATAGGAAAAGGGAAACATGAAGATTGCTAACAGTCCAAAGGGAGAACAAAGATGCAAGATGAAAGAAGATCTTATTCTCATAAAAGCAACTTTGGTAGCAGAAGAAAAGAGGAAGCAAAGGATGCAGAGAGCATAGCAGAGGAATAGAGAAAATAAGAGGTTGCAGGAAGCAAAACTGAAGTTGCAGGAGACAGAGAAGAAGTTGAAGGAAGAATAGGAGTTGAGGAGGAGAGAACGAGAAGAGAAGCAGAAGCAGGAAGAAGAACAGCGATAAGGCGCAATGATAGAGGAAACAACGTTGATACATGTTGAAGAGTAGGAACAGGACCAACCAACAGCTTAGGGGGAAGGTGAATAAATGTAGGATTGGGAGCTTGCTAAGTAGATTGAGCAATTGATTGAATTGACAAAAATGGATTTGGAACAGGAGCCGTAGAATGAAGATGTTGATCTGATGTCAAGAGCACCATAGGTCATCCCTCAGTCTCCACCACCTCTAGCAGCAGAGCCAACCCCGAGCGAGCAAGGGGGTGTTGTTCCCCTTGATGATGATCTGGTAATGGATGTGTACAATCTATCTTCGATGAGTTCCAAAGGAGGATCCCCCAAGGGAAGTTTTGGGGCTTAGAGCCCAGATTTTGGTTAAAAGTTGTAACTCTGATGTAAAGACTCCACATTTTGTGGGCGCAGAGCGCGAAGTTATAAAAGATTCATAGGGTTGTCCACCCTCAATTTTGTAATGTAATGTCGGATATAGAGATCTACCCATGGTCCATGGACCATGGGGTTGTATAAATAGAGCGACTTTAAGTGTAAATAAATAATGAAATGATCATGGAATAAAAGCATAGTGGAAGATCTAAGGGTAAAGTCGACTCTTTGGGTCGTAGAGTAGAAGAAGGCTCTGCAGCTGAGTGTGCAGAGGCCTAGTAGTCCGCAGCTGAGTGCGCGAACCCCTGCAGCTGAGTGCGCAAGGCAGGTTGAGTCTGTAACCATTGAAGCATTAATAAAGAGAAGTTTTATACCATTCCTGTGTATTTATTTACTGTTTTCTGCATTGAATGTATTGGGTATAAATTACATTTCTATTGTTTATATGATGCGCGAACATATATGATTGTGTTGATTAAGTGAATGTGAGTTAAAGTATTTGGTTACGCGAAGTTGACTAACATCTATAAGAGGATAAGTAAGATACATGTTGTAACTTGGGGAAATAGTGCAAATCGCTGCCATAGCAGCGTGAAATCACCTCAGCCCCTGGTTAGGGCTGCGCGAAGGACAATTATAGCAGATCATGAAGGTATCGCAGGTTAGAATAGTGCGTGAAGTGACCTGCGTGAAGGTAGGCATAGTTGGACTAAATCGACCCCTCAAACATCTCGAGGGTGCGGAAACTTGGTTCTAGCATCCCCCCATACTGCTTTGGGTGGGACTTCAGTCTGCGCTCCGCGCACTAACGCCAAAAGGGCCAGTAGTGTAGGGATTTGTTTGGCTAATTAACTTCGAACTTGGGTCAGGCCCCATCAGGCCAACAAATGGTTTTGTTGCCAGGACCAGAATCTGCATAGAGATGTTTGATGTCATATCATTGGAATCCAACTAAAAAAGAAATTGAAGGCTGGTTGGACAGAAGAATTCACGATTTCTTGGTGTAGGAGAACACGAACCCACAACTGACAAAAAAAGAGTGGTTATACTGCTACCTGTACACAAAGATCCACGAAATCTTCTTCGTGTCTTTCCCTACTGAGTTGTACGAGTGGATCACGAAGCTAGTAGATAGCCAAGGAAGGTGGAAACTCGACAATCCTATTGTGTGGACCCAAGAGTTAGTGCGAAGGTTGGAAGCATCGAAGGATAAGATCGTGCGCCCTGTTTATCGTTGGATCGATTGGATTATAGGATTCATTACTGAGTTCGTGGTTGACACCTCAGTCAACTACAGTGAGGAAAAGCAACGGTTTCTCAAGGGACCGTGAGGTAAGTACGTAAAGTATTTGAATACTTGGATTAAAATTTTATTCTGTGAAAAGAGGGTTATGCAATTTTCTTGATGTTTGGGGCTACGCGAAGTGGAATAACTTACAGGAAAGAAGGAAATAAGGGACCAAAAACTAGCCCCTTGATTTCACCTCAGCGAGGGGACGAGGAAGAACTCACGAAGGTCTCATCGCGAAGTGTGATCCATCTGATAAGGCAAATAATTTTACAAATATCAACCCCACCCACACCACCACCAACTTCACCACCTTCACCTCCATCTTCATCCGTACCACCTCCGCTGCCACCGCGAATCAATATGGCAAGCACGATAAAGTTTCATGTGTTCAAGAGATTGGGAAATGAGGATCTGGACCAATTTTGGTTTGTTGTAAGAGTCGTATGGGAAGCACAGGGAGTTACAGATGACAATATAAAGAAAGCAACATTGGTTAGTGCCCTGCAGGACCACGCGCTGACCTGGTATATTAAGCACTCACATTACAATCCAAATGCGGGAATCACTTCAAGCAGCGCTAAACAGAGAATTTAGCAGGCCGAAGTCTGAAGCACAGTCGATCATTAGATTCAAAGAAATCACGATGCCATCAGGTGAGACTCGTTGGGAGCTAGATCAGAGACTGAAATGCACGATTCGTGAAGCTAATATGAATCTGACAGATGGACAACATCGCGAATGGTTTGTAGCGTCGCTAACACCACATCTGAGGAGTGCGCTATCACAATAGAAGTTAATGACTCAGGCAGAGGCCCTAGAGATCGCGATGAGGCTACATGAGACCTCGATGCAGGATCCTAACTTGGGAGTTCAGCAGATCCATGCGCAGCTAAAGAATTTATGCCTGGAAATGCAGAGTCTAAAACAGGACAGGACAGCTCGACCAGAAGTGCGCGAAGAGGTGTGGTGCATAAAATGCAAAGATCAAGGTCATGACAAGGACCACTGCCCGATTTTCGTGAATTACCTTGTAGGAGGAGGATCATTTCTATTAAGGATGGAAGCACAAGTAGGACCTAGCGCGGCGCCTGATTTTTGGTGCGTGATTTGTCAAATAGGAGGAAAACATGCTACGGACAATTGTCATTTGTTACAAAAGTATACACAAAATTCACAACAATTGTTCTGTAACTTTTGTAGGACGGTGGGACATGATGAGTGCACTTGTAGGAGCTATGAGTTGATGATGGATAGAACTCTCATCTACAGAGTTCAGGCCGAATCGTGGCCCCTAGACCAGAATGCAGGAGTGGCGCGAACAGGATTTCAAGGGCGCGGACAAGGCCGAGGGGGAGGAGGACCTAGAAGAGGTCGTAGTCAGTTGATATACTACAATTGCGGAGGGCTAGGACATTATGCCCATGATAGTACGAATCTGACATAGTCATTGTGTTTATATTGCACCTTGTTTGATCATGAGACGGAAGATTGTTGTTGGGCCCCCAAAATGTCTTTAAAATGACATCCACTTTCACCTTTATCACCACCATTTCACTCACATGTTGCAACTCCATAACCATATAATCTTTCATTAGCCACCATTTTCATAAATATATGGGTTAGGATCCTTATTTACCAAAGTTATTTATTTTATGTGTTTAAAGTGAATTTATGATTAAAAACTAGGAAATTAACATGGTTTCATGTATCTATATATGTGGTTTGAGTTTCATGACATGTGTAGGTTATTTGGAAGCTTCCAAAGCACCCTTATGTGGCCTCCAATACTCAAATTCGAATTCCCTTCAAAGGAGATTTGGATAAAAGTCAAAGAAGGATATGTGTCCTATTTGGATTGTAACTCTATGAGGTGTCTCATCATTTCTTATTTGGATTAGAACTCTATGAGACACCTAGGGGATATGTGTCTCATTATGAGATATTTGGTTGTAACTATATGAGATTTTAGTGGATACTCATTAAATAGGGTAGCTTCTTGTGTTTTTGTATAAATAGAAGAGCCTTTTCCTTTGAAGGCATGTGTAAAGTTGGAGAAATGCTCATGTTTTTAATAGAGAATTTGGAACTTATACTTGGAGATTTGAAGATTTAGTTTTGTTTGCATATAGAGCTTCTTCACTTTCCATCCTCACACACCATTGGAATGCCCATCTAATGATTGTGAGATTTAATTGCTTTTATAGATTAAAGTTTATTTGCTTTATTAGTATTAGTTTTAGAATGATTGTGTAATCTTTGCTTTTATAAAAACATTTCAATAGGGAATATTTATGTATTTTCTAATTGGATTAAGTTTGAGGCAAGAGCTCATAGTTATTTAGTTTCCTTTCATGTTCTGTTATTTGCTTTCTTAGATCAAACTATCAATTCATTGTATAATTGAATAAAGGATCAGGCCAAGAAGGTGACTTCAAATTGGGTGATTGAATGTTCAACCTATGCAATCATTGAGATTTACTTTTTCATGCTTTTACATTTTCTTTTAAGATCCTCATTTAATTGCATTAACTGATATTCCTAAAGATCATTCTAAGAAATTGATTTAATCATATTTCAAGATTGAATGGTTGAATATTTGATACATGCAATTACTGAGTTATTTTCTGCACACTTTACTTGCTTTTCTAGGACATTAGAAGTTAAAGTATAAATAGTTGCTTACACATCATCTTAAGAAGGTAACACTTCAAAATTGAATGCTGGAGTAACTAAGCATACATTAGTTGTTTTTGATTTCACAAGTTAGTTGAATTTCATTTTCATTATTTGATTCCATAGATTAGATGAATTGGTTTCCATTATTTTCTAGTTAGATTGATCTAAACTGAAAGAAAATTTCTAGCATATACAGTGCACGCATGCTGCACAAGCTTACGAAACCCCCGGGTTGACAAATTAAATGACAGGCAATCACTCTGCCCCAATGTTACACAAAAATATCGTCACCATGATTATTTGCAGTCAGTATGGGTTTATCATCACTTGTACTGTCCTCCTAAGCAAGTCTCAAACCTCAGCTCTTCAAGTCAAGCTTTGAAAATGAGAGAAAGACATTGAAAATCAATAAAACTCTGGTTCCGCACTTTCTCTCACTATTACCTGCGGTCCTGCACCTTCTGTTTACAAAAGCTGCGGACCTGCCCGCTCTGTCCCTAAAAGTGTGGGTGCAGACCCCTGTGAAAGTCAAAAAAGCGCAAGTTTATTCTAAAAACTCACTTTGGGTTAATTCTAGATGATTCTAGAAGGAATTTTGATGTGGATTTGCCGCTCTTAGGTGGTTCATGCATCCCAATAGAGAAGGAGCTAATCCCTTGATGAGAGGAGCTATCCCTTTGAAGGAGGGCTTTATCCCTTTGAAGGAGGACCTAGTAACTTCCCTCCATTGCACTATAAATTCAGGCATTGCGCTGGTTGCTAGGGAGGTTAGAAGCTGAACATTTTTTAGGGTAAATGCTGGTGAAATTAAGTCTTCCTATTTGAGATTAAGAGGAGAGATCACATACCTTTTTGGCTTCATTTAGAAGAGAGTGAAACTTGTCAAAGTAGAGGAGACTTCTTGCTGGACCCTAGGAGGAGCTTGTACAGCGTCAAGGCACAGGTTGTAAAGTTCTTCTTCTTTTGAATTAATACAATCAAACTCATTTTTCTCAACAAGTATCTCATGTTATTTGTTTCATGAATTCCTTGACTTTCATGTTAAATATGTTTTATGATATTGGCTTTTCAGGTGCTATTTAATTTGTTTGCTTGTTTGTGTTTGCAGATTCGCAACAAAGGAGCTCATTTGGGATCGAAGGAGCGAGGCTTCCACAAACTTGCATTGGACCTAAGGTAGACCCTAAAACACTTGTTTGCCTTTGTTTATAAAAGCATATTTAGAGAAAGATAGTGTGTGATTGGTTTGCTTGTCATTAGGTCTTCTTTAGATTCTAGGAAGGTCTATCTTGTCCGCAAGATCGACTTATTCCGTGTGACAAAATGGCAACCAAAGTGGGAGCTTGATTTTTTCCTTGTTTTTACTTTGACCTAAGAAACTGTGTTTTTTGTTTCTGTTTTTGGCTTGTTGTGTGTGGAATTGGGTAGAGTTTGTAGATCCAGGGTTATTTTTCGTTTTTCATAGCTTTGGGAGAGGACCGCACCCTAGCCTTTTAACGCAGTGCGTACTTATCCGCACCTTTGCTTTTAGCACAGAGCGGGACCGCACCTGTGTTAACTGTGGGCCTGCGGACCCTGTCAAAATTTTGAAAAACCTAAGATTTCCTCTGTTATCCAGCTTAGTTTTTGTTTATAAGTTATTATCCACTGCCCAGACCTGCATATAACCTGTCAGAAGCTTTCCTTAGGTTGATTTCATTGGTGTTAGGGTTTTAGGTGAAATTCCTAGGAGTTTTGCTTGTTGGGCTTGTTTTTCATTTTGGTCTTGTAGTAGCTCTGAGCTTAGAAGCTGTAGGGACCTCAGATCACCTTGGTGTCTACCAGCCTTCTTATGAGTCTGACCATTTATGAAATCTCCCCTTGTTGAGGAATCCTCTTTGTGTTTTCTCTTTACAAAACTTCGAAAAGCTTGTGTTTAAAAGTTTGGATTTTCATTTTTAAAAAGAAAACAAAATTGGTTGTTCTTGACTGATTTGTGATTCTGCATAAATTGGTCCTTAGCTTACATTTAGCTAAGTAAAACATCCTTAAAAAAGACATCTTGTAGGCTTTGACTTCAAATAGGTTTTTATAATTTATAGATCTCAAAGTTAGTCATTTGCATAGTTTTTAGTGTTTTATAAAAAATAAAAAATCTCTTTTGGAAAAAGTTTGTTTTTTGTAGTGGTTGAGTGCTTTGAACGAAAAAGGGAAATTTTTGTGAAATAACTAGTTGTCTCGTTTTGAGTGCATTGGAAAGGACAAAAACTCTTCTTTTAATTTGTTTGTTAAGAAAGATTTGTGTTTACAAAGTATTTGCATTCTCAAACTCTTTCTTAGTTAGAAGTTCATCGAAGAGAAAATGTTTTTTAAATCATCTTAGGTGCATTTTTAGTGATTTTGAGTCGAGTCTTCATACCACGAGTTTCATCTCCGCACCTTTTGACTTAAACAAAAACCAATAAAAAATAATGCTTAAAGTAAAATTCATCTAGCAACATTTTTATTTCTAGGGCTCTGATACACCAACTTAGCTTAGGCTAGTGTCTTGGAGTAGGAGAGTAATTAACTCTCCAAGACAGTAAAAACAAACAAGTAGCTGTATCTTGTGGTAGGGAAGAAATCCAATTGTTTCATTTATGCTCTGGGAAAGCTCCTCTTAAAGGAAAAGCACGAGATCGTGTCTGAACCAGTGTGGGAATCAATCCTTCCTCATTGAGAACGACGCCAGATATTCACGTATTAAAAACGGTAAACCTCGGATTAACCATTGTCGAGGAGCCTGGGGTCACTTGTTGGTAAACCTTGGATTATGTCAAGGAGCCTTCAAGGGGATTGAGCTTGCTACTCTGCCCTTGCGTGCGTATTGGATCGTAGACTATTCCCCCAGGTATATTTGTTTCAGTTGGTAACCTTAGTGGCCATATTCTTTAGAATTCTTCCTGAGGTGACAGTGGTGGGAAGATCCCACTGTATCTGGAGCAGCCGTCGGCTAGACTCACTTGGATTTTCTAGGGGGTTCTCTTCACTCGAGACGGTTAAGTGGAGGAACTTGTGCCAGTCTATTCATTAAGCAGGTTGTCGGGGTAACTGTTCCAACCGCCATTTCTGTATTGAACTCTGCGACGTTGGATTTCATCACCAACTAGTGTTTTCAGTACAGAAAGTTACTGTTTGTGTGTGTTTGATCTCCTAGATTCTTTAGGCATGTGATTCAAATTTGTTTGGTTCTTTAGAGGCTTTAGGTGGTTTTCATTGAGATTTTACTTTGTTTGTGTGTGAAGTAGTTAAAAGTTTTTAACCGTGGCTGAATTACCGAGGAAGTCCCGTAGACTTTGGGGCCAACCTCCTGAGTTTTCACCGAGCCAGCTTGAAGGTTTAAAAGTCCTCGTAACTCCTAAAGACAGTAGAGTTGGGTCACCTGAAGAAGGAGAGTCTTCTTTGGTAGTACATCCTGATTTTCAAGCTTTAGTAGCAGATTATAATCCAGAATCAGTGTTTGTTTCCGAAGTTACTGGTAGCTTTTCATCTACTAGTGATATAGGTGAGGAACCTGAAATATCCGAACCTGAAGTGAATTTGCTGCTACTCCGACATCGGGGTTTGCTTCTCCAGCTTCTAGTGGTCCTAGTTCACCTAGGGTAGAAAGAGTAATCACCCAAGATCTTCCTTCTGGACTTATAGCTATTGAAGAACTTGCTACTCCGAAAGAAGAAGTAGGCATCCATATCCCTGAAAATCAACCTGTTATTGAGCTAAGGGAGCGTGAATCAATTTTTTACAGTCCACCTAGGAGCAGTACTTGGTATCTTTCTTTAACTAATTTCTTAGAAAACCCAGGGTTAAGTTTTTCACCACCTCGTGTTCCTTATCACCCAACACCTAGAGGTTACTATCCTCCGTTAAATATGTCAAGACAGTCATCCATGTTTACTCAATCGCCTGAATCCTTTTTGTACGGCGGTCCTTCTGTTCCCTCTGGGTATCAGTCAATTTCTGGTACTTTTTCGAGAGCATCTCCTCAACCCATTGAGCAAGGGTTATTAACTGAAAGCAATGGTACTAAGCCGTTGAGTGTAGAAGATATTCTCATGATGTCAGGTTCTATTCCCAATCCTCAACCTCAAGGTGGCCAGTTACCGCCTGGGGGGCAACCTCAAGGTACCCAATTTGCATCTGGGGGGGCAACCTCAAGGACAATACATACCTATGGGACAGTACGTTCCTCAAGGTCAACCCAAAACTCAATATGTACCCCAAGGTCAACCCCAGTATCAATTTATACCTCAAGGTCAACCCCAGTATCAGTACTTGCCTCAAGGGTATCAACCCCAAGTTCAGTACTCGAACCAAGGTTTCCAATCATCCTCCGGTCAATCATATGTTCAAGGAACGGGAAATGTACCTTTGAATTATCAATCTTACCCTCAACCCGGTTATGGTCCTCAATATTCTCAACCTGTTATGGGTCCGTACCCTGGAATGAATATAGTGTGGGATCCATCGCAAACTCAACAGGTGTTGCAGCCAAATGTACAGTTGTCATCTCAAACTAGACAACCCTTAGTTTCTGGTACACCCCAGCAACCAGTCCAGTCTAATATTCAAACTTCTGTACCTTCGGTAGTTTCTCAACCTGGGCCTAGTACTCCTCGTACTCTGCCTCAAACGACTGCTGCAATTACCGCATCATCTGTTCAATCTACCCCACCTACTTCTGGAGTATCGACAGCTCCGGTTTCTATTGTTCCTGTATCTACTCCTCATACATCTTTACCACCGTCTGGATCCACGATTCAAACTTCGGTTCAGATGCTTGTAGGACAACCTGGTTCAAGTACGGTTGTCACAAGTCAACCACAATTTACTTATCAACCGTACCAAGGACAATACCAATTCGGTCCTGCTGTGCAGCAGCCAGTTTATCAGTATCAACCGTACCCTGGGTACACTTATCAACAACCTCAGCAACCCCAGTACGGTCCGGTTAATCCTGGTTTTCCGGGAGGATACAATATCCCAAATGCAATCCCTATTCCTAGTTATCCTAGATATCCTCCTCCTGGGACTGGTCTCATGACCCAAAGTTTTAGGGACCCTAATCGTCAGTTACCGTTTATCATAACTTTGGACTTGCCTGACTTGACGCGCCTAACGAACGATCCCATTAATTATCTTCCGTTTTGGCCGCCAATGTCGAATAAGTTGCCTAGTGACATTCCTAATTTCGAAGGTAAATCAGGAGAGGACCCGTCGAACCATGTGATGACTTACCACCTCTGGTGTGCGTCTAACTCCATTTCAGATGATTCAATCCGTCTAAGACTTTTCCAGCGCACTCTAATTGGTCTTGCGGCCAAGTGGTACATTGAGTTACCACAAGGCACTTTTTATAATTTTAGTCAGTTAGCTACCTCATTTTTAACTCATTTTCAGTTTCCAATCCGATATGACAATGGCACGGAATTGTTAACTTCGTTAAAGCAATCGACGTCCACTTACATTTCAGATCATATTCATGAGTGGAGACGTCGACGGCATTTAGTGAAGGTTTTTATTCCGGATCAGATTTTGGCTAAGTGGTTTGTAAAGTCTTTGTTGCCAAAGATCACTGAAGATGTAGCTAAAGCCGGAGTTGTTACTGAGGAGCAAGTAACTGCTCAAGTGCAGTACCTTGACTTGGTCTATACTCAGTCAGGTATGTTACACGAGAAAATCCCCGATATTCCCAAGCAAAATCAAATTGCTGCAGCTCCTTCGGGATCTCATGTCGCCGATGGTATGATTGGTACGGTTAACACTAAAAGTAAGAAGAAGTATTCCAAGAATTCTTCTCCTATCATAACCTTGCCTGATTCCCCGACAGGAGACTCTTTTGCAGAGAGTTCCACCGATATTCACGTTGTAGAGTCATCTCAGCCAAATCAAAATCCGGTGGAAAGAAGAAAGGAAAGAAGAAGAATAAAACGGACAAAAATTCAAAGGAGAAACCTGATAAATCGGAATCCAATGATGAAAAACGCAAACCTCGTTATCCTTGTCTCATTTGTGACGATGAACATTTTACAAGAGATTTCCCTCATCGTGCAGAGGTTGCGAAGATTGTCAAAGGTTCCCAAACGCCTGCTGTTTTGAAGGATCCTTTTCCAGCTCAAGACAGTAAGATGATAGGTTCTTCCTCGAGTGCCAATGAAGAACCCATACTGACGATGTCCCATGTTAGGATTGCGACTCGATCGCATGATTATGGTAGTAAAAGTCTTGTTGATGGTAAAGAAGTAGAATCTTCTCATTCTAATCCATCAACCTCAGCTCCTGGTTCCGATCCACTATAGATCGAGAAACCTAATCCAGACTTGGTAATCAAACCGCCCGCCAAGGGTATACTTCGAAAGTCAGCTTTCAATCCACATGCGAGAGCGGCTCAGAACTATAACATTGTTGAGGATTTAGTTGTTTCACCCTCAGCAATGTCGGCTTTGGAGGTGCTGCAATCATGTCCAGCACAGCGTAAATTACTTTTGTCGGCTATAGGAGCTGTTGACATTCAGGACTCGAACCTAATGATTTTCGATCTAGAAAATAGTACACCGCGTTTGCCTCATCAAATGGCTTTCCAGATCCCAGTGATAGTCAAAAACAGGCCTATTCATCGGACTGTGATTGATGAGGGAGCCTCAACGTGTATTATGTCAATACAGTGTTGAAGATCACTTGGTTCTCCTTCGCTAAATCAATCCCCGACGATTCTAAAGGCCTTTGATGGCCGTGGGTTTCATCCTTTTGGCATTCTACAAGATTTTCCTATAGGGGTTGAAGTAAAAATCGTTAATCTAGATGTGGAGGTGGTTGATGCCCCTCTAGATTACAACCTTCTCTTGGGTCGAAGTTCGTCTTACGCTATGACAGCGGTCGTTTCATCGGTCTTCCGGGTTATAAAGTTTCCTCATAATGGAAAGATCGTAACAATAGACCAGTTGGCTTACTTTTCATCCGACCCAGCCTCTTCTGAAAGTATTCAGCATGTCGGTAAAACGGCTATCCCGTATAAGGATGTTGGAGTAGGACTAGTTAAAGATGCCGGTTTACTTGGAACTTTTCCTTTTCCTCTGATCAACGCATCGTCTTCATTTGCAACCATTCATATGATTACGTCAGACACCATTGTTTATGATGATCCTTGGATCATTCCTTCTGAATCTGAGATAGACTCATTTGGTGATGTAATGCCTTTGAGTCCATATGAAATTGCGTATGAGGCCGTGCAATCGTTTACCAACCCATTTTCAACCGAAATTGACATAATGAATGTGGTCCGTGAAGAATCACTTTTCACATCAAGCTCGGATTCGATCACGTTTTCTGAACTTGTTCACTCTGATGAGAAAATTCGTGAAATCCTATGTGTAGATGATTTACCATGGGAAGATCTCCATCACAGGTCTTCGTTTTTACCCAAGAATGATCGTTTCGAAAATGATTTTTCATCAATTTTTACGACTGAATATGTCAAGGAACCTCAGAATCCAATGAAACATCCTGATTCCGAGTTAAATTTGCGAAACATCTCTCGAACTATTCCTATTGACATTTCGGTTAAGCCTGGAATTGTTGAGAACATTCATATAGGTGCCTCGTGTACAGATGACGAAATTCAAATATATAAGGCCCTATTTCAAGAATTCCACGACGTGTTTGCCTGGTCCTATGAGGAAATGCCAGGAATTGATCCCGCGATTGTTGTTCATGAGATCAAGACTTACCCGGACGCTAAACCCGTCCGGAAACGTTTGCGTCAGATTCACCCAAGAAAAGCTGATGCAATTAAAGCAGAAGTTGAAAAATTACTCAAAGCAGGTTTCATTTATCCGATCCCGTTAACGGATTGGGTATCAAATATTGTTCC
Source organism: Pinus tabuliformis (assembly GCA_031772625.1). Classification (NCBI taxonomy): domain Eukaryota; kingdom Viridiplantae; phylum Streptophyta; class Pinopsida; order Pinales; family Pinaceae; genus Pinus; species Pinus tabuliformis. Next base: position 552,375,184 of record CM062813.1, on the reverse strand, counting down.
GGTTAACAAAAAGCAGGGAACAAAAAGAATATGTATCGATTATAGGGACATCAATCGAGCCTGTCCAAAGGACAATTACCCAACTCCCTATATCGATCAAATCATTGATGATTATGCTGGCAGCGAAATATTCTCCTTCATGGACGGCTTTTCTGGATACAATCAAATCAATATTCTACCTGCCGATCAACCAAAAACGGCTTTCATTTGTCCATGGGGGACATTTACTTATTGCAAATTACCTTTTGGGCTCAAGAATGCCGGAGCAACTTTTCAAAGGGCCATGTCTTATGCGTTTCATGACATCAAGCACATTGTGCAACCCTATCTCGATGACTTGCCTTCTCATTCATTACATCGAGCAGATCACCTCGTCCATTTACGAGCAATCTTTATGAGGTGTAGGCATTATCGGATTCGGTTGAACCCACACAAATGTGTCTTCTGTATAGAAACGGGTTGATTGTTGGGGTTTGTAGTTTCGAAAGCCGGCATTCACGTCGATCCCTCGAAGGTCAAAGCTATTGTCAAATTGCATTCTCCTTCGAGTCTTTGCCAACTCCAAAGTTTGCAAGGGAAAGAAAAAATTTTACGACGACTCATTCCTAACTACGCCGAGGTTACAAAGGGTTTTACCCGGTTGTTGAAACAGAATACTCCATTCTATTGGGATGAGATAGCTCAGAAATCTTTTGATGCACTCAAACGCGCGTTGACCCATGCACCGTTATTGCATCCTCCCAACTACAACCAGGATTACTTGTTGTATCTCACCGCCTCTCATTCCACCATTGGAATGGTCTTAGTTCAGGAAGATGAATTCAGAACTGAACATGTGATATATTACCTTAGTTGAGCTTTAAATCCAACTGAGTTAAAATACTCACATGTGGATAAATTGGCATTGGCAGTTGTTCAAGTTGTCCAACGTTTTCGTCACTACATTTTACTACGTAAAACTACAGTGATTTCGGATTACAACCCTGTGATCTACATTTTGACCAAGCAATTGCTAGGGGGCAAGTACTCTAAATGGATTGTCATCCTACAGGAGTTCGACTTGGAATTTGAGAAATCTAAGTCTAAGAAATCTTTAGTTTTTGCGGAATTAATGTGTGATTTCCCGCGTGCTGACACGGAAACTGTGGCGGAGGAGCCCATTGCGGACGAATCCTTGTTTCTAATAAGCACTTTAGATCCATGGTATGGGGATATCATCAGTTATCTCCAGACCCAATCCTTTCGGCCAGAAATTTCAAGGTCAGAACGTCGAAAAATACGATTCCAGTCCCATCAATTCAGGATTATTGGAGATACTCTTTATCGCCGTGGGGCGGACTCTGTTTTTCGACGTTGCTTAACTCACGAAGAGGATGAAATGGTTCTAAATGACTGTCATTCTAGAGCGTGTGGCGGTCATATGTCTGGGTATGCCACAGCCCAAAAGATATTGCGCGCTGGCTACTTCTGACCGTCTTTGTTTAAGTATTGTATTACCGCGGTCCAAAAATACCACAACTGCCAAATTTTTGATCAAAAGATGCGCGCTCCACCTGCTCCTCTCCACCCTATAATTGTCGTTGGTCCTTTTGACAAATGGGGTATCGATTTTATTACATGTAACCCTCACTCGGCCAGGGGGCATGCGTATATCATCCTTGCGGTAGATTATTTTACCAAGTGGCCCGAGGCGATGCCTACATTTGAGGCAGACGGCAAGACAGTTCCAATTTTCGTGTTCAATCATATAATTGCTAGGTTTGGTGTCCCACAAGCGATAATCACTGATCATGGGCGTCATTTCCGAAACGTTATGATGACCGAACTTACAGGCCAGCTTGGTTTGCGTCACGATAGTTCAACTCCTTATTATCCACAAGCTAATGGTCTGGTTGAATCCATCAACAAAGTTTTAGTCATCATGATCCGACGAATCATTGGGATTCATCGGTCAAATTGGCATAACATGCTATTTTCAGCGCTTTGGGCGTACCGAACTTCAGTAAAAACATCAACAGGGTTCACTCCTTTCCAACTAGTCTATAGTCTGGAAGCTGTGTTACCCATTGAATGCGAAATCCCATCACTGCAAATGGCCATCGAGTTACTTCCAGCCACTTCTGAAGAGGAAAAGCGTTTGTTATACTTGGCTAAATTAGATGAGAATCGACGTGATGCTGCATTGGCGATCGAGACTCACGCAAAACGTATGAAAGCTCAGTATGATCGAAATGTGACCCCTCGAAATTTTTCGGAAGGAGATCTAGTCTTAGTTTACGATCAAGCTAATGATAAATTAGGCGCTGGAAAATTCGTTCCTATGTGGCATGGTCCCTATGTTGTCAAGCGAAAGCTAGCAAAAGGGGCCTATGAATTGGTAGATTTTGACGGGGACTCTTTAGGTAAACCCAGAAATGGTCTTTACTTGAAGAGGTATTATGCTTAAATATGGGTATGGAGATTTTTTAGTTATGATAGCTTTTCTTTCTAGCTGGTGTGTTTTAGTTTAAAAAGTGTGCTTAGCTTAGAGAGTGTTTTTTCGTCATTATTCCTGCTTATCTTGGTTTTACTCTTGATATTGCAGATGTCGATGCCTCTCCAAACATACATTGGTTTCGCTGATGGTGCTTGTCGTAATACACGGAAAATTTCTTCCGCAGCTTGGGTTATCTATTCGCCCTCTGACGAGTTAGTATCTATGCATGGGGTAAGCCTCGGTCAAACAACAAATAACATTGTCGAGTATAGTGCAGTGATTGAGTTATTATCTGAATCTATTTCATTTGGGATTCGGAGTTTGATAGTGAGGTTAGATTCTGAACTCGTTGTATTACAGCTTAATAGAGTGTATGCCATTATAAATCCAGTGTTATTAAGATTATTTTTGAGAGTGCATCTCTTGGAACGTGAATTTGATTATATTGAATATCAGCATGTTCCAAGATCTTTAAATACATTAGCAGATGCAATTGCTTCTCGAATGTTAAGTAGACATTTGCAATAATCATACATGTAAATTTAAAACCATTCCATAACATGATTTACAAGATAAGCCGGTAATAGTGATATATATATATATATATATATATAGGAGTGTGTCAAAAAATACATCTTCCTTGATCATAGGTTGAAAAACACCTTATGACCGGCAAAAATGATAAGTACAAAAACAAAAATGTCATATGTGCCCACAATAGGCGATCATCCTATCACTGGTGATGATCTCGATAAGAAACCACTGCACGGGCCACCTTACAAAGGAACCTCCTAAAAGGTCCTGAGACCCCAATCACATCGCGCTGAAGTCGACGAGGAATGTCATCTATAGTGGTCCCCGGAATATCTCCTGTCAAGCGCTCGAGATGACCCTCCAACTCAGCCAAAACCTCTGCGGATTCGTCCTGTGGGGCTGGTGCGGCTGCAACTAGTTGTTTCCTCTCGTAAGGCCGAAGAGCGGTTGGTCGTTGTGGACCCACATCTGCATTTGAAACTTTTGCTATCAGTTTTGGATGATAGAAAAATAAAAAAAATAAAAAATAAGGAAAATGTTGAAAATGATTTTACCTGAGTCATCCCACTGCTCTCCTGGTGGAAGAGCAATGTCTGGGTCACCACGAAAATCTACCCCGGCGTAAGGGAAATCCTGAATAGAAAAACCTTGGTTTTCCAACCATTGGAAATACTCAGGTTTGAATCGAGCAACCTCTGTCCTCTCGTCCGGATGACGGGCCATAACTGCAACCCATCGCATCAGTTTGGGCTCTCGAGGAAGCCCAGCTCCAACAGTAAGGTGTTGCGGGATCAACATGGGAACCCTCTCCAGACCAAAACTCACAACCAAAGCCCCATAACCAAAGGTCTTTAGTTGTCCGTTCTTGGCCCTGGTCAGTTGGCCTTTCACATTGGCCAACACAGCATCGCACCAGTTGAAGATGGTGCCTTGAAAGCAATCAACTACCATACGCATTTGGGATCCGGTGGCAATATGTAATGTGGCACTCCCGCAAAGTCTGGTGACAGTAAACGCGATCACCATGAGTTCAGGACGGGATATGGTTTTTATGTCTATCCCTTTGTCTCTAGCCTGGCTGTTGCAGAACTCCAGCCAGAGGCTATCGACAGACTGGCCACCTGGCCTAGCCCCGAATAGAGTCAAGTCTTCGCCTCTCTTAGGCAAACCAGTCAAGAAATATATGTCCGCTGGCTTGATTTCGAGCTGGTGGCCACCAATGAAGAAGCACTGGTCCTGTATGCTCCATCTGTCAACCAACCACTGTAAGAAATCCACCTGAGCCCTCATGCCGGGAATGGCCAAGAATTTGTACAGGCCGCACGCCTTCAAAGCATCAAGCGAAGGCTGATGATTCCATGCGGCAGCATCCACGTCCTCATGCTCTCATTCACACCAATCTAGCATGATGTACTCTCTGCATCAAGTAAAAAGATAAATTAAAATGCTAGAAATTATTTTGTTTGGGCCAATTTTGAGAAATTTTTGGTTAAAAACCCTTGCGGCAGGGACCGCACCCTCTGGGTTAGACACAGTGCGTGGGACCGTACCTTGTCTACATGGAAGGTGCGGACCCCTGACTTTTTCCCAATGGAGAAAAATTCGGGGTCCGCGGGTCAGCAGTGGTACACCTGCGGGCCCTCGCGCGCGGGTTTTAAGCCTAAAAACCCTACAAAAAATGAAATGAAAGCCTAAAACAAGAAATGAAACGGTTAAAAATGAAGAGTAGGATGATGTGGATTACCTGGAGAAGACAGCGTTCGATTCCAACAGTTGGATTTTCCGCAATCTTCACGGGAAGTTTTCTGGACAAAAGCACTATTTTCTCACCCAAAACTCAAACGGTAAAAATGAATTGACGAAGGCCCTTTTTATAAGTTTTTTGAGTAAATAAATTGCAAATTTGTTTATGTTTCACTTTGGAAAGGTATTTTTGCAACATTTTTATCCATTTCAAACAGGTATGAGTAATGTTTGCATTTTTGTTCAGGATAACGGATTATTTAGGCGAAATCTATCATTTTCGACGAAAAAACATTTAGAGTCACCTTTAAGCTCTTTTCTGACTCCTAAAACATGAAAAGATCGCCGAGTTTTTCTTTTAAACTCATTAAAACTGAATTAAAAGACGGTCCACTTACAGCTCTTTTATGACCGTAAAAACATGAAAAGATTGTCGGATTTTTGTCGTTTCAAATTCGATATTGGTTACAAAACGACGTGTCGTTGATCGCTTTTTTACTTTTTCGGATCAGGGACACTAATTACAAAAAGTACTCCTTGGTCGTAAAGATCAAGTAGTTCTCTCAAGTATTATTTTATACTTTTTCGGGCTTGGGAGACACAAATTTACGAAAAAGGTCAACCCTGGAGTCTTCTTAAGTTTTTTCAGACTCTCTAAAATTGAAAAACGCCAAGATTCTCCTATACTGGACTCGTTAAAATTTCACAGTAAAGGACTTGTTCAATTACAAACAGGAACGAACCACTCCTTCTTAGTGTTCGAATTTAAACTAAGTTGGACTCATCCAAAGGATGAGCTTATAATCAAGCAAATGTTATCCTCCTCAAGCTTGTCAAAAATAAAGAGGTACTTGCCAGAAATGGTGGGGGAAAAGAGAGAAAAATGAGCCTGTTTGTCATACTTTGTAACCACTCTTGAACACGACAATTTTATTCAACTAGGTTGGGAAATCCTTTGCCTAACAGTTGATCAAACCACATTGAAAGTCTTCAGCCGGTTTCTAGGTATTAACTTTGAGTCAATTGTCACCAAGCCATCTGTCGTGTCGTTATGTGTTCAAGAGGTCACTGCCAATAAGCCATTCATCTGCAAAATATCTGTCATCCATCTTGACCATCCCTGAGTCAGTCCTTGCAACTAAATTTCTTCAACTTGATCTATAATTTCGTGTTGTGGGCTTGCCTGTGACGGATCGCTTTCTATCGACTTCAGCTCATTATCTAGAAAGATGATCTAGAAATCGTCAGTACCTTGGATCTGCATGCCTCAATGGCAGGTTTCTCGCCTTTGACGACAGGTTGCATCATTGACCTTCGATCAAAGGATTCTGTGACATGTTTTACATCAACACATTTATTCACATCTCATGGACTGTACTGGGTACTTTGAGAGCCATTGACATCACTGGTGGTTTCTCTCACACTTGTTATCAGTTTACATCATTGACTGGTAATCAAGTGGTTTCTACCATGTTCGACTTCAACACATTTATTCGCATGGATAGAATCGTACTATGTCGAGAAGTAGAAATGAAGACCCTGGATCTAGTTTCCACAATCCAGGCTACGAGGAATTTTGTATTCATTATATAATGGACTATTCATAAACAGATGGTTGCATCCATACTGTGTCCACATGAGTCTATACTTGTGATGTTTTACAAGATCATTCCTGTATCAGAGCAGTAGTTAGTTTTCTAAGTCAGTTTTGATCTGAGTATGGGAATGCCTACCTCGGCGATGATATGATCTCATATATATATCTTGCATTGAATGTTTTTACAGGTTCCAACCGGGCTCTCCACAAGATGATCCTCGAAATGATAAAGTACTTCACTCTTCCTAAATGATAAATGAAATCCTCATCTACTACAGACTTCTCACTTTAGGGGGAAATCTGTTACACAAAATATCGTCACCATGATTATTTGCAGTCAGTATGGCTTTATCATCACTTGTACTCTCCTCCTAAGCAAGTCTCAGACCTCAGCTCTTCAAGTCAAGCTTTGAAAATGAGAGAAAGACATTGAAAATCAATAAAACGCTGGTTCCGCACTTTCTCTCACTGTTACCTGCGGTCCCGCACCTTCTGTTTACAAAAGCTGCGGACCTGCCCGCTCTGCCCCTAAAAGTGTGGGTGCAGACCCCTGTGAAAGTCAAAAAAGCACAAGTTTATTCTTAAAAACTCACTTTGGGTTAATTCTAGATGATTCTAGAAGGAATTTTGACGTGGATTTGCCGCTCTTAGGTGGTTCATGCATCCCAAAAGAGAAGGAGCTAATCCCTTGATGAGAGGTGATATCCCTTTGAAGGAGGGCTTTATCCCTTTGAAGGAGGACCTAGTAACTTCCCTCCATTGCACTATAAATTCAGGCATTGGGCTGGTTGCTAGGGAGGTTAGAAGCTGAACATTTTTTAGGGTAAATGTTGGTGAAATTAAGTCTTCCTATTTGAGCTTAAGAGGAGAGATCACATACCTTTTTAGCTTCATTGGGAAGAGAGTGAAACTTGTCAAAGTAGAGGAGACTTCTTGCTGGACCCTGGGAGGAGCTTGTACAGCGTCAAGGCACAGGTTGTAATGTTCTTCTTCTTTTGAATTAATACAATCAAACTCATTTTTCTCAACAAGTATCTCATGTTATTTGTTTCATGAATTCCTTGACTTTCATGTTAAATATGTTTTATGATATTGGCTTTTCATGTGCTATTTAATTTGTTTGCTTGTTTGTGTTTGCAGATTCGCGACAAAGGAGCTCATTTGGGATCGAAGGAGCAAGGCTTCCACAAACTTGCGTTGGACCTAAGGTAGGCCCTAAAACACTCGTTTTCCTTTGTTTATAAAAGCATATTTAGAGAAAGATAGTGTGTGATTGGTTTGCTTGTCATTAGGTCTTCTTTAGATTCTAGGAAGGTCTATCTTGTCCGCAAGATTGACTTATTCCGTGTGACAAAATGGCGACCACAGTGGGAGCTTGATTTTTTCCTTGTTTTTACTTTGACCTGAGAAACTGTGCTTTTTGTTTCTGTTTTTGGCTTGTTGTGTGTGGAATTGGGTAGAGTTTGTAGATCCAGGGTTATTTTTCGTTTTTCATAGCTTTGGGAGAGGACCGCACCCTAGCCTTTTAACACAGTGCGTACTTATCCGCACCTTTGCTTTTAACACAGAGCGGGACCGCACCTGTGTTAATTGTGGGCCTGCGGACCCTGTCAAAATTTTGAAAAACCTAAGATTTCCTCTGTTAGTCAGCTTAGTTTTTGTTTATAAGTTATTATCCACTGCCCAGACCTGCATATAACCTGTCAGAAGCTTTCCTTAGGTTGATTTCATTGGTGTTAGGGTTTTAGGTGAAATTCCTAGGAGTTTTGCTTGTTGGGTTTGTTTTTCATTTTGGTCTTGTAGTAGCTCTGAGCTTAGAAGCTGTAGGGACCTCAGATCACCTTGGTGTCTACCAGCCTTCTTATGAGTCTGACCATTTATGAAATCTCCCCTTGTTGAGGAATCCGCTTTGTGTTTTCTCTTTACAAAACTTCGAAAAGCTTGTGTTTAAAAGTTTGGATTTTCATTTTAAAAAAGAAAACAAAATTGGTTGTTCTTGACTAATTTGTGATTCTGCATAAATTTGTCCTTAGCTTACATCTAGCTAAGTAAAACATCCTTAAAAAAGACATCTTGCAGGCTTTGACTTCAAATAGGTTTTTATAATTTATAGATCTCAAAGTTAGTCATTTGCATAGTTTTGAGTGTTTTATAAAAAATAAAAAAAATCTCTTTTGGAAAAAGTTTGTTTTTTGTAGTGGTTGAGTGCTTTGAAACGAAAAAGGGAAATTTTTGTGAAATAACTAGTTGTCTCGTTTTGAGTGCATTGGAAAGGACAAAAACTCTTCTTTTAATTTGTTTGTTAAGAAAGATTTGTGTTTACAAAGTATTTGCATTCTCAAACTCTTTCTTAGTTAGAAGTTCATCGAAGAGAAAAGGTTTCTTAAATCATCTTAGGTGCATTTTTAGTGATTTTGAGTCAAGTCTTCATACCATGAGTTTCATCTCCGCACCTTTTGACTTAAACAAAAACCAATAAAAAATAACGCTTAAAGTAAAATTCATCTAGCAACATTTTTATTTCTAGGGCTCTGATACACCAACTTAGCTTAGGCTAGTGTCTTGGAGTAGGAGAGTAATTAACTCTCCAAGACAGTAAAAACAAACAAGTAGCTGTATCTTGTGGTAGGGAAGAAATCCAATTGTTGCATTTATGCTCTGGGAAAGCTCCTCTTAAAGGAGAAGCACGAGATCATGTCCGAACCAGTGTGGGAATCAATCCTTCCTCATTGGGAACGACGCCAGATATTCACGTATTAAAAACGGTAAACCTCGGATTAACCATTGTCGAGGAGCCTGGGGTCACTTGTTGGTAAACCTTGGATTATGTCAAGGAGCCTTCAAGGGGATTGAGCTTGCTACTCTGCCCTTGCGTGCGTATCGGATCGTAGACTGTTCCCCCAGGTATATTTGTTTCAGTTGGTAACCTTAGTGGCCATATTCTTTAGGATTCTTCCTGAGGTGACAGTGGTGGGAAGATCCCACTGTACGTGGAGCAGACATCGGCTAGACTCACTTGGATTTTCTGGGGGGTTCTTTTCACTCGAGACGGTTAAGTGGAGGAACTTGTGCCAGTCTATTCATTAAGCAGGTTGTCGGGGTAACTGTTCCAACCGCCATTTCTGTATTGAACTCTGCGACGTTGGATTTCATCACCAACTAATGTTTTCAGTACGGAAAGTTATTGTTTGTGTGTGTTTGATCTCCTAGATTCTTTAGGCGTGTGATTCAAATTTGTTTGGTTCTTTAGAGGCTTTAGGTGGTTTTCACTGAGATTTTACTTTGTTTGCGTGTGAATTAGTTAAAAGTTTTTAATCGTGGCTGAATTACCGAGGAAGTACCGTAGACTTCGGGGCCAACCTCCTGAGTTTTCACCGAGCCAGCTTGAAGGTTTAAAACTCCTCGTAACTCCTAAAGACAGAAGAGTTGGGTCACCTGAAGAAGGAGAGTCTTCTTTGGTAGTACATCCTGATTTTCAAGCTTTAGTAGCAGATTATTATCCGCAATCAGTGTCTGTTTCTGAAGTTACTGGTAGCTTTTCATCTACTAGTGATATAGGTGAGGAACCTGAAATATCTGAACCTGAAAGTGAATTTGCTGCTACTCCAACATCGGGGTTTGCTTCTCCAGCTTCTAGTGGTCCTAGTTCACCTAGGGTAGAAAGAGTAATCACCCAAGATCTTCCTTCTGGACTTATAGCTATTGAAGGACTTGCTACTCCGGAAGAAGAAGTAGGCATCCCTATCCCTGAAAATCAACCTGTTATTGAGCTAAGGGAGCGTGAATCAATTTTTTACAGTCCACCTAGGAGCAGTACTTGGTATCTTTCTTTAACTAATTTCTTAGAAAACCCAGGGTTAAGTTTTTCACCACCTCGTGTTCCTTATCACCCAACACCTAGAGGTTACTATCCTCCATTAAATATGTCAAGACAGTCGTCCATGTTTACTCAATCGCCTGAATCCTTTTTGTACGGCGGTCCTTCTATTCCCTCTGGGTATCAGTCAATTTCTGGTACTTTTTCAGAGCATCTCCTCAACCCATTGAGAAGGGGTTATTAACTGGAAGCAATGGTACTAAGCCATTGAGCGTAGAAGATATTCTCATGATGTCAGGTTCTATTCCCAATCCTCAACCTCAAGGTGGCCAGTTACCGCCTGGGGGGCAACCTCAAGGTACCCAATTTGCATCTGGGGGGCAACCTCAAGGACAGTACATACCTACGAGACAGTACGTTCCTCAAGGTCAACCCCAGACTCAATATGTACCCCAAGGTCAACCCCAGTATCAATTTATACCTCAAGGTCAACCCCAGTATCAGTACTTGCCTCAAGGGTATCAACCCCAAGGTCAGTACTCGAACCAAGGTTTCCAACCATCCTCCGGTCAATCACATGTTCAAGGAACGGGAAATGTACCTTTGAATTATCAATCTTACCCTCAACCCGGTTATGGTCCTCAATATTCTCAACCTGTTATGGGTCCGTACCCCAGAATGAATATAGTGTGGGATCCATCGCAAACTCAATAGGTGTTGCAGCCAAATGTACAGTTTTCATCTCAAACTGGACAACCCTTAGTTTCTGGTACATCCCAGCAACCAGTCCAGTCTAATATTCAAACTTATGTACCTTCGGTAATTTCTCAGCCTGGGCCTAGTACGCCTCGTACTCCGCCTCAAACGACTGCTGCAACTACCACATCATCTGTTCAATCTACCCCACCTACTTCTGGAGTATCGACAGCTTCGGTTTCTATTGTTCCTGTATCTACTCCTTAGACATCTTTACCACCGTCTAGATCCACGATTCAAACTTCGGTTCAGATGCCTATAGGACAACCTGGTTCAAGTACGGTTGTCACAAGTCAACCACAATTTACTTATCAACCGTACCAGGGACAATACCAATTCGGTCCTGCTGTGCAGCAGCCAGTCTATCAGTATCAACCGTACCCCGGGTACGCTTATCAACAACCTCAGCAACCCCAGTACGATCCGGCTAATCCTGGTTTTCCAAGAGGATACAATATCCCAAATGCAATCCCTATTCCTAGTTATCCTGGATATCCTCCTCCTAGGGCTGGTCTCATGACCCAATGTTTTAGGGACCCTAATCGTCAGTTACCGTTTATCGCAACTTTGGACTTGCCTGACTTGACGCGCCTAACGAACGATCCCATTAATTATCTTCCGTTTTGGCCGCCAATGCCGAATAAGTTGCCTAGTGACATTCCTAAGTTCGAAGGTAAATCAGGAGAGGACCCGTCGAACCATGTGATGACTTACCACCTCTGGTGTGCGTCTAACTCCATTTCAGATGATTCAATCCGTCTAAGACTTTTCCAGCGCACTCTAATTGGTCTTGCGGCCAAGCGGTACATTGAGTTACCGCGAGGCACTTTTTATAATTTTAGTCAGTTAGCTACCTCGTTTTTAACTCATTTTCAGTTGCCAGTCCGATATGACAATGGCACAGAATTGTTAAATTCGTTAAAGAAATCAACGTCCACTTACATTTTAGATCATATTCATGAGTGGAGACGTCGACGGCGTTTAGTGAAGGTTTTTATTCCAGATCAGATTTTGGCTGAGTGGTTTGTAAAGTCTTTGTTGCCAAAGATCACTGAAGATGTAGCTAAAGCCGGAGTTGTTACTGAGGAGAAAGTAATTGCTCAATCGCAGTACCTTGACTTGGTCTATACTCAGTCAGGTACGTTACACAAGAAAATCCCCGATCTTCCCAAGCAAAATCAAATCGCTGCAGCTCCTTCGGGATCTCATGCCGCCGATGGTATGATTGGTACGGTTAACACTAAAAGTAAGAAGAAGTCTTCCAAGAATTCTTCTCCTATCATAACCTTGCCTGATTCCCCGACAGGAGACTCTTCTGCGGAGATTTCCGCCGATATTCACGTTGTAGAGTCATCTGTAGCCAAATCAAAATCCAGTGGAAAGAAGAAAGGAAAGAAGAAGAATAAAACGGACAAAAATTCAAAGGAGAAACCTGAAAAATAGGAATCCAATGATGAAAAACGCAAACCTCGTTATCCTTGTCTCATTTGTGACGATGAACATTTTACAATAGATTGTTCATCGTGCAGAGGTTGCGAAGATTGTCAAAGGTTCCCAAACACCTACTGTTTTGAAGGATCCTTTTCCAGCTCAAGACAGTAAGATGATAGGTTCTTCCTCGAGTGCCAATGAAGAACCCATACTGATGATGTCCCATGTTAGGATTACGACTCGATCGCATGATTATGGTAGTAAAAGTCCTGTTGATGGTAAAGAAGCAGAATCTTCTCATTCTAATCCATCAACCTCAGCTCCCAGTTCCGATCCACTACAGATCAAGAAACCTAATCTAGACTTGGTAATCAAACCGCCCGCCAAGGGTATACTTCGAAAGTCAGCTTTCAATCCACATGCGAGAGCGGCTCAGAACTATAACATTGTTGAAGATTTAGCTGTTTCACCCTCAACAATGTCGGCGTTGGAGGTGCTGCAATCATGTCCAGCACAGCGTAAATTAATTTTGTCGGCTATAGGAGTTGTTGACATTCAGGACTCAAACCTAATGATTTTCGATCTAGAAAATAGTACACCGCGTTTGCCTCATCAAATGGCTTTCCAGATCCCAGTGATAGTCAAAAATAAGCCTATTCATCGGACTATGATTGATGAGGGAGCCTCAACGTGTATTATGTCGATACAGTGTTGGAGATCACTTGGTTCTCCTTCGCTAAATCAATCCCCGACGATTCCAAAGGCCTTTGATAGCCGTGGGTTTCATCCTTTTGGCATTCTACAGGATTTTCCTATAGGGGTTGAAGGAAAAACCGTTAATCTAGATGTGGAGGTGGTTAATGCCCCTCTAGATTACAACATTCTCTTGGGTCGAAGTTGGTCTTACATTGTGACAACAGTCGTTTCATCGGTCTTCCGGGTTATAAATTTTCCTCATAATGGAAAGATCGTAACAATAGACCAGCTGGTTTACTTTTCATCCGACCCAGCCTCTTCTAAAAGTATTCAGCATGTCGGTAAAATGACTATCCCGTATAAGGATGTTGGAGTAGGACTAGTTAAAGATGTTGGTTTACTGGGAACTTTTCCTTTTCCTCCGATCAACGCATCGTCTTCATTTGCAACCATTAATATGATTACGTCAAACACCATTGTTTATGATGATCCTTGGATCATTCCTTCTGAATCTGAGATAGACTCATTTGGTGATGTCATGCCTTTGAGTCCATATGAAATTGCGTATGAGGCCGTGCAATTGTTTACCGACCCATTTTCAACCGAAATCGACCTAATGAATGTGGTCCGTGAAGAATCACTTTTCACATCAAGCTCGGATTCGATCACGTTTTCTGAACTTGTTCACTCTGATGAGCAAATTCGTGAAATCCTATGTGTAGATGATTTACCATGGGAAGATCTCCATCATAGATCTTCATTTTTACCCGAGAATGATCGTTTTGAAAATGATTTTTCATCAATTTTTACAACTGAATATGTCAAGGAACCTCAGAATCCAATGAAACATCCTGATTCCGAGTTAAATTTGGGGAACATCTCTCGAACTATTCCTATTGACATTTCGGTTAAGCCTGGAATTGTTGAGAACATTCATATAGGTGCCTCGTGTACAGATGACGAAATTCAAATATATAAGGCCCTATTTCAAGAATCTTGCGACGTGTTTGCCTGGTCCTATGAGGAAATGCCAGGAATTGATCCCGTGATTGTTGTTCATGAGATCAAGACTTACCCGGACGCTAAACCCGTCCAGCAACGTTTGCGTCAGATTCACCCAAGAAAAGCTTATGCAATTAAAGCAGAAGTTGAAAAATTACTCAAAGCAGGTTTCATTTATCCGATCTCGTTAACGGATTGGGTGTCGAATATTGTTCCAGTTAACAGAAAGCAAGGAACAATAAGAATATGTATCGATTATAGGGACATCAATCGAGCCTGTCCAAAGGACAATTACCCAACTCCCTATATCGATCAAATCATTGATGATTGTGCCGGCAACGAAATATTCTCCTTCATGGATGGCTTTTCCGGATACAATCAAATCAATATTCTACCTACCGATCAACCAAAAACAGCTTTCATTTGTCCATGGGGGACATTTGCTTATTGCAAATTACCTTTTAGGCTCAAGAATGCCGGAGCAACTTTTCAAAGGGCCATGTCTTATGTGTTTCATGACATCAAGCACATTGTGCAACCCTATCTCGATGACTTGCCTGCTCATTCATTACATCGAGCAGATCACCTCGTCCATTTACGAGCAATCTTTATGGGGTGTAGGCATTATCGGATTCGGTTGAACCCACACAAATGTGTCTTCTGTATAGAAACAGGTCGATTGCTGGGGTTTGTAGTTTCGAAAGCTAGCATTCGCGTCGATCCCTCGAAGGTCGAAGCTATTGTCAAATTGCCTTCTCCTTCGAGTCTTCGCCAAGTCCAAAGTTTGCAAGGGAAAGCAAATTTTTTTACGACGATTCATTCCTAACTACGCCGAGGTTACAAAGGGTTTTACCCGGTTGTTGAAACAGAATACTCCATTCTATTGGGATGAGATAGCTCAGAAATCTTTTGATGCACTCAAACACGCGTTGACCCATGCACCGTTATTGCATCCTCCCAACTACAACCAGGATTACTTCTTGTATCTCGCTGCCTCTCATTCCACCATTGGAATGGTCTTAGTTCAGGAAGATGATTTCGGAACTGAACATGTGATATATTACCTTATTCGAACTTTAAATCCAACTGAGTTAAAATACTCACATGTGGAGAAATTGGCATTGGCAGCTGTTCAAGTTGTCCAACGTTTTCGTCACTACATTTTACTACGTAAAACTACAGTGATTTCGGATTGCAACCCTATGATATACATTTTGACCAAGCAATTGCTAGGGGGCAAGTACTCTAAATGGATTGTCATCCTGCAGGAGTTCGACTTGGAATTTGAGAAATATAAGTCTAAGAAATCTTTAGTTTTTGCGGAATTAATGTGTGATTTCCCACGTGCTGACATGGAAACTGTGGCGGAGGAGCCCATTGCAGACGAATCCTTGTTTCTAATCAGCACTTTAGATCCATGGTATGGGGATATCATCGTTTATCTCCAAACCCAATCCTTTCGGCCAGAAATTTCAAGTTCAGAACGTCGGAAAATACGATTCAAGTCCCAACAATTCAGGATTATTGGAGATACTCTTTATCGCCGTGGGGCGGACTCTGTTTTTCGACGTTAGTTAACTCACGAAGAGAATGAAAGGGTTCTAAATGACTGTCATTTTGGAGCGTGTGGCGGTCATATGTCTGGGTATGCCAAAGCCCAAAAGATATTGCGCGCTGGCTACTTCTGGCCGTCTTTGTTTAAAGATTGTATTATCGCGGTCCGAAAATTCCACAACTGCCAAATTTTTGATCGAAAGATGCGCACTCCACCTGCTCCTCTCCACCCTATAATTGTCGTTGGTCCTTTTTCCAAATGGGGTATCGATTTTATTACATGTAACCCTCACTCGGCCGGGGGCATGCGTATATCATCCTTGCGGTAGATTATTTTACCAAGTGGGCCAAGGCGATGCCTACATTTGAGGCAGACGGCAAGACAACTGCAATTTTCGTGTTCAATCATATAATTTCTAGGTTTGGTGTCCCACAAGCGATAATCACTGATCATGGGCGTCATTTCCGAAACGTTATGATGACCGAACTTACAGGACAGCTTGGTTTGCGTCACGATAGTTCAACTCCTTATTATCCACAAGCTAATGGTCTGGTTGAATCCATCAACAAAGTTTTAGTCATCATGATCCGACGAATCATTGGGATTCATCGGTCGAATTGGCATAACATGCTATTTTCAGCGCTTTGGGCATACCGAACTTCAGTAAAAACATCAACAGCGTTCACTCCTTTCCAACTAGTCTATGGTCTGGAAGCTGTGTTACCCATTGAATGCGAAATCCCGTCACTGCAAATGGCCATCGAGTTACTTCCAGCCACTTCCGAAGAGGAAAAGCGTTTTTTATACTTGGCTCAATTAGATGAGAATCGACGTGATGTTGCATTGGCGATCGAGACTCACGCAAAACATATGAAAGCTCAGTATGATCGAAATGTGACCCCTCGAAATTTTTCGGAATGAGATCTAGTCTTAGTTTACGATCAAGCTAATGATAAATTAGGCGCTGGAAAATTTGTTCCTATGTGGCATGGTCCCTATGTTGTCAAGCGAAAGCTAGCAAAAGGGGCCTATGAATTGGTATATTTTGACGGGGACTCTTTAGGTAAACCCAGAAATGGTCTTTACTTGAAGAGGTATTATGCTTAAAGATGGGTATGGAGATTTTTTAGTTATGATAGCTTTTCTTTCTAGCTGGTGTGTTTTAGTTTAAAAAGTGTGCTTAGCTTAGAGAGTTTTTTTTCGTCATTATTCCTACTTATCTTGGTTTTACTCTTGATATTGCAGATGTCGATGCCTCTCCAAACATACATTGGTTTCGCTGATGGTGCTTGTCGTAATACACGGAACATTTCTTCCGCAGCTTGGGTTATCTATTCGCCCTCTGACGAGTTAGTATCTATGCATGGGGTAAGCCTCGGTCAAACAACGAACAACATTTCCGAGTATAGTGCAGTGATTGAGTTATTATCTGAATCTATTTCATTTGGGATTCGGAGTTTGATAGTGAGGTTAGATTCTGAACTCGTTGTATTACAGCTTAATAGAGTGTATGCCATTAGAAATCCAGTGTTATTAAGATTATTTTTGAGAGTGCGTCTCTTGGAACGTGAATTTGATTATATTGAATATCAGCATATTCCAAGATCTTTAAATACATTAGCAGATGCAATTGCTTCTCGAATGTTAAGTAGACATTTGCAATAATCATACATGTAAATTTAAAACCATTCCATAACATGATTTACAAGATAAGCCGATAATAGTGATATATATATATAGGAGTGTGTCAAAAAATACAGCATCCTCGATCATAGGTTGAAAAACACCTTATGATCGGCAAAAATGATAAGTACAAAAAACAAAAATGTCATATGTGCCCACAATAGGCGATCATCCTATCACTGGTGATGATCTCGATAATAAACCACTGCACGGGCCACCTTGCAAAGGAACCTCCTAAAAGGTCCTGGGACCCCAATCACATAGCGCTGAAGTCGACGAGGAATATCATCTATAGTGGTCTCCGGAATATCTCCTGTCAAGCGCTCGAGATGACCCTCCAACTCGGCCAAAACCTCTGTTGATTCGTCATGTGGGGTTGGCGCGGCTGCAACTAGTTGTTTACTCTCGTAAGGCCGGAGAGCGGCTGGTCGCTGTGGACCCACATCTGCATTTGAAACTTTTTCTATCTGTTTTGGACGATAGAAAAATAAAAAAAATTAAAATAAGGAAAATGTTGAAAATGATTTTACCTGAGTCATCCCACTGCTCTCCTGGTGGAAGAGCCATGTCTGGGTCACCACGAAAATCTACCCCGGCGTAAGGGAAATCCTGAATAGAAAAAACCTGGTTTTCCAACCATTGGAAATACTCAAGTTTGAATCGAGCAACCTCTGTCCTCTCGTCCGGATGACGGGCCATAACTGCGACCCATCGCATCAGTTTGGGCTGTCGAGGAAGCCCAGCTCCAACATTAAGGTGCTGCGGGATCAACATGGGAACCCTCTCCAGACCAAAACTCACAACCAAAGCCCCATAACCAAAGGTCTTTAGTTGTCCGTTCTTGGCCCTGGTTAGTTGGCCTTTCACATTGGCCAACACAGCATCGCACCAGTTGAAGATGGTGCCTCGAAAGCAATCAACTGCCATACGCATCTGGGATCCGGTGACAATATATAATGCGGCACTCCCGCAAAGTCTGGTGACAGTAAACGTGATCACCATGAGTTCAGGGCGGGATATGGTTTTTATGTCTATCCCTTTGTCTCTAGCCTAACTGTTGCAGAACTCTAGCCGAAGGCTATTGACGGACTGGCCACCTGGCCTAGCCCCGAATAGAGTCAAGTCTTCGCCTCTCTTAGGCAAACCAGTCAAGAAATATATGTCTATCGGCTCGATTTCGAGCTGGTGGCCACCAATGAAGAAGCACTGGTCCTGTATGCTCCATCTGTCATCCAGCCACTCTAAGAAATCCACCTGAGCCCTCATGCCAGGAATGGCCAAGAATTTGTACAGGCCGCATGCCTTCAAAGCATCAAGCGAAGGCTGATGATTCCATGCGGCAGCATCCACGTCCTCATGCTCTTGTTCACGCCAATCTAGCATGATGTACTCTCTGCATCAAGTAAAAATATAAATTAAAATGCTAGAAATTATTTTGTTTGGGCCAATTTTGAGAAATTTTCGGTTAAAAACCCTTGTGGCAGGGACCGCACCCTCTGGGTTAGACACAGTGTGTGGGAACGCACCTTGTCTACATGGAAGGTGGGGACCCCTGACTTTTTCCCAATGGAGAAAAGGTCGGGGTCCGCGGGTCAGCAGTGGTACACCTGCGGGCCCCCACGCGCGGGTTTTAAGCCTAAAAACCCTCAAAAAATGAAATGAAAGCCTAAAAAAAAAATGAAACGGTTAAAAATGAAGAGTAGGATGATGTGGATTACCTGGAGAAGACAGCGTTCGATTCCGACGGTTGGATTTTCCGCAATCTTCACGGGAAGTTTTCTGGACAAAAGCACTATTTTCTCACCCAAAACTCAAACGGTAAAAATGAATTGACGAAGGCCCTTTTTATAAGTTTTTTGAGTAAATAAATTGCAAATTTGTTTATGTTTCACTTTGGAAAGGTATTTTTGCAACATTTTTATCCATTTCAAACAGGTATGAGTAATGTTTGCGTTTTTGTTCAGGATAACGGATTATTCAGGCGAAATCTATCATTTTCGACGAAAAAACATTTAGAGTCACCTTTAAGCTCTTTTCTGACTCCTAAAACATGAAAAGATCACCGAGTTTTTCTTTTAAACTCGTTAAAACGGAATTAAAAGACAGTCCACTTACAGCTCTTTTATGACCGTAAAAACATGAAAAGATTGTCGGATTTTTGTCGTTTCAAATTCGATATTGGTTACAAAACGACGTGTAGTTGATCACTTTTTTACTTTTTCGGATCAGGGACACTAATTACGAAAAGTACTCCTTGGTCGTAAAGATCAAGCGGTTCTCTCAAGTATTATTTTATACTTTTTCGGGCTTGGGAGACACAAATTTACGAAAAAGGTCAACCCTGGAGTCTTCTTAAGTTTTTTCAGACTCTCTAAAATTGAAAAACCCTGAGTTTCTCCTATACTGGACTCGTTAAAATTTCACATTAAAGGACCTGTTCAATTACAAACAGGAACGAACCACTCCTTCTTAGGGTTCGAATTTAAACTAAGTTGGACTCATCCGAAGGATGAGCTTATAATCAAGCAAATGTTATCCTCCTCAAGCTTGTCAAAAATAAAGAGGTACTTGCCAGAAATGGTGGGGGAAAAGAGAGAAAAATGAGCCTGTTTGTCATACTTTGTAACCACTCTTGAACACGACACTTTTATTCACCTGGGTTGTGAAATCCTTTGCCTAACAGTTGATCAAACCACATTGAAAGTCTTCAGCCAGTTTCTGGGTATTAACTTTGGGTCAATTGTCACCAAGCCATCTGTCGTGTCGTTATGTGTTCAAGAGGTCACTGCCAATAAGCCATTCATCTGCAAAATATATGTCATCCACCTTGACCATCCCTGAGTCAGTCCTTGCAACTAAATTTTTTCAACTTGATCTATGATTTCGTGTTGTGGGCTTGCCTGTGACGGATCGTTTTCTATCGACTTCAGCTCATTATCTAGAAAGATGATCTAGAAATCATCAGTACCTTGGATCTGCATGCCTCAATGGCAGGTTTCTCGCCTTTGACGACAGGTTGCATCATTGACCTTCGATCAAATTATTCCGTGACATGTTCGACATCAACACATTTATTCACATCTCATGGATTGTACTGGGTACTTTGAGAGCCATTGACATCACTGGTGGTTTCTCTCACACTTGTTAACAGTTTACATCATTGACTGGTAATCAAGTGGTTTCTACCATGTTCGACTTCAACACATTTATTCGCATGGATAGAATCGTACTATGTCGAGAAGTAGAAATGAAGACCCTGGATCTAGTTTCCACAATCCAGGCTACGAGGAATTTTGTATTCATTATATAATGGACTATTCATAAACAGATGGTTGCATCCATACTGTGTCCACATGAGTCTATACTTGTGATGTTTTACAAGATCATTCCTGTATCAGAGCAGTAGTTAGTTTTCTAAGTCAGTTTTGATCTGAGTATGGGAATGCCTACCTCAGCGATGATATGATCTCATATATATATCTTGCATTGAATGTTTTTACAGGTTCCAACCGGGCTCTCCACAAGATGATCCTCGAAATGATAAAGTACTTCACTCTTCCTAAATGATAAATGAAATCCTCATCTACTACAGACTTCGCACTTTAGGGGGCAATCTGTTACACAAAAATATCGTCACCATGATTATTTGCAGTCAGTATGGGTTTATCATCACTTGTATTGTCCTCCTAAGCAAGTCTCAGACCTCAGCTCTTCAAGTCAAGCTTTGAAAATGAGAGAAAGACATTGAAAATCAATAAAACTCTGGTTCCGCACTTTCTCTCACTGTTACCTGCGGTCCCGCACCTTCTGTTTACAAAAGCTGCGGACCTGCCCGCTCTGTCCCTAAAAGTGTGGGTGCAGACCCCTGTGAAAGTGAAAAAAGCGCAAGTTTATTCTAAAAAACTCACTTTGGGTTAATTCTAGATGATTCTAGAAGGAATTTTGACGTGGATTTGCCGCTCTTAGGTGGTTCATGCATCCCAAAAGAGAAGGAGCTAATCCCTTGATGAGAGGAGCTATCCCTTTGAAGGAGGGCTTTATCCCTTTGAAGGAGGACCTAGTAACTTCCCTCCATTGCACTATAAATTCAGGCATTGTGCTGGTTGCTAGGGAGGTTAGAAGCTGAACATTTTTTAGGGTAAATGCTGGTGAAATTAAGTCTTCCTATTTGAGCTTAAGAGGAGAGATCACATACCTTTTTGGCTTCATTGGGAAGAGAGTGAAACTTGTCAAAGTAGAGGAGACTTCTTGCTGGACCCTGGGAGGAGCTTGTACAGCGTCAAGGCACAGGTTGTAAAGTTCTTCTTCTTTTGAATTAATACAATCAAACTCATTTTTCTCAACAAGTATCTCATGTTATTTGTTTCATAAATTCCTTGACTTTCGTGTTAAATATGTTTTATGATATTGGCTTTTCAGGTGCTATTTAATTTGTTTGCTTGTTTGTGTTTGCAGATTCGCGACAAAGGAGCTCATTTGGGATCGAAGGAACGAGGCTTCCACAAACTTTCGTTGGACCTAAGGTAGGCCCTAAAACTCTTGTTTGCCTTTGTTTATAAAAGCATATTTAGAGAAAGATAGTGTGTGATTGGTTTGCTTGTCATTAGGTCTTCTTTAGATTCTAGGAAGGTCTATCTTGTCCGCTAGATCGACTTATTCCGTGTGACACCCAACATTTTGGTGTCATTGCCGGGGAAGTGTGCATAGGAACTAACTTCCAGTTTAGAGTGTATTTTATTTGTTTTTGTTTTCACAAACCATTTATGGACAAAGGATCTAGAATGCAGCCCAAAGTCTACATTGAGGAATGGTATCAAGAAGCAGTTACGCCACAATATTCATCAATTCTTCAAGAGATCCTTGCAGCAAATCTAAAGGTTAAAACGATTTCTCATGTCCTCACGCACAATCAGGTACATTTTGAAAATTTGGGTATGAACATTTTACAAAGTTTAATCCGTAAATGTCTCCATTGGAAACATTCATTAAAAAAAAAAAAACAAACAAACAAACAAAAACCAAAAAAACAAAAACAAAAACTTTCAAGTAGGATAAACTAGGAAATAAAATCAAGCTTGATTGCATTTTTTTAGACTTTTTAGACTTTAAAATCTTCTAGAATTTTATTTATTTTCTTGCATTTCTTCATTAACATCACAAAAATATTTTCAATAAAAAAAAAAAAAAAAAAAAAAAAAAAAAAAAAAAATCATGTTTTGATTCTTAAAAAAAAAAAATCATGTTAGATTTTCAATTAAAAAAAATAACAAAAAAAAAATTCTTCATGATTTTGAATAAGGGAAATGTAGAATTTTAAATAAAAATGATCAGTTGATAACTGGCTCTAATGCGACCTGCAAAGAAAAAATTGTTAGCTTGGAATCCAAAAGTCAAAAATCCATCATAATAAAAAATAGAAAAAATAAAATCATGCTCGAAGAGGCTACGGTTTGTGCAGCATAGCTCAAAAATAGTTCTAAATTCTAATATTCTTTGCATGTGTTCTGAACTATATCATACGAGCCAGCTGGTATGGTCGTTCACACCAAAGAGGAGTCGAATTAGATTGGTACAAGGTGGTTTTGTTCTGATCCAACGGCTTTGGTAGGTTCAGCTGACCAGATTGACTGGTTATGGTCTGTAGTGACCTTCAAAACGCTGTGTCATGTTTATGTTTTTGCTATTTGAATAAGATTTTGCAAATTAGCTATCAAACGCAGCCTATTCTGCAGCAAATTGTGTGTTCCGTAACTACTTCCATGGTTTAGTAGGTTACATGAGTCAAATGAAGAAACCGTCCACATGGGCATCTTTGGAATTGTCTCGACATGGATTCTATCCTAATCACCCAGCCCAGATAGATAAAAAAGCTATCTCAAGACCACAGTCAAAGGTGGAGTCAAACATATGAAACCCGAAAGCAATATGACTCTTTGTCTACCCTTTCGTCCGAATCCTGGTTTGACACTTGCTTGTTGACAACCCTATTTTCAAGTTCTAGTACATTCACTTTGAAGCCTTAGTTGCCTAAAATTGAGAACTATTAATCATTTCTATAAAAATTCACAATTTCAGAAATAAGAATCGAAGCTACCATAATCTATTTGAAGAATAACCATCGAACCAGACACTGGGGAGAAGCTGATCAAGCTCTTCACATTGGATCTACTAGACAGTGGTTTCGTGGCTTCCATTCATGGCTTTGTTGAAGTTTTTCATGTGGCCAGTCCTATCAACTTTGTCCCTAAAGATCCTGAGGCTTATACAGAGGCGTCTGTATCCACGCTTATGGAAGAAGCAGAATCAGTGCATTGATGAAATCCATTAGATGTGTATCCCATTAGATGTGTATCTCCTTACTGGATAGATAAATAATTAGCCTCAAGAGCCACCACACAGCAAATTGAACCCAGAAAGCCTGAGTGCAATACTTGCAGAGGAAATGCGTAACAACTGAAAAATGTCAATTTTTAAATGCGATTTCCACCCAAATGAAAACGAATTTAGGAAAACCGAGACATGGGTTTTTTCGAGAACAAGGTGAACCCAAAAATTTTCTTCTCAATTTCACAACCATTTGAGAGAATTCTGAGATTCTTAGGGACCCTATTTCGTTGACTGCGTGAGGAAAAACAGTTTTAATTAATGCACAGTTGCGGCCATATTCCGATTTCTTTGAGAAATATCCACCTAGATCTGATTTCCTTGGCTAAATTCCAGCTTGAGATAGTTGGAGAAAAGGATTTGAGTTTGGGTGCCCCAATCGCTTGTGCCAAGTCATCCACTGTGCGTTGGCATTGTTAATTTCCTCCATTGAAGGAGCCATCGTGAGATAGAATGAGAAGGGATTTCAAGAGATCGAATAACAGTTCAGTGATATTCACTATTTGATACCTCATGCAGTTAAAGAATGAAGGAATTAATTGATAAGAAGGCCGATTCTATTTCATTACAGCCTCAATACACATTTGAACATAAGAAAGAACAAGGATTCTCTAAAGCAGCAATAACGCCTTCCTGTTCTGATCATCCAAGTATCTTGGTTTCATTATCTCGACGTTGTATTTTGAAGGGGACGGTATGTGAGAGGAACTAGATATCTCACATCATGTACTATGGAATCTTTGATGTATCCCTTGAAAGGTTCTTGCAGGATAAATTATCTAACCAAATTTCCAGCCAACAGATGCACATAGCCTTTGCCTTTGCTAGCAGTTTTGTAACCCTTGCTTATGTTGATTGGGTTTGATTGGGTTAATAGCTTTCTGCTAAACATGTTTTTATACAAGAATGATCACGTTTCTTTGAGTCTTGCAGGTACAAAAGACGAAGGCATTACAAATGAAAAATCTTATGCCATGGCACAGCCAAAGAAGATCGACAAGATTTTAGCTACAGAAACTGTGCACATTCTACAGCTGAACAGCGATTCTGCAGCTAATCGACAATTCTGCAGCTGGAAAACAATTCTGCAGCTATGCATTTAACTCAATGATTTATTTGTCAAACAATGCATTCTAACCATAAATTCATGATCAACATGCCATTTCATCTGCTTACATCATCTTTCACTGTAGCATCATGTTTCCATGCCACATTTTACATGACAATTTTCACTGTTTCATAAAAATTTCAAAACAGTGTAACTTTCTCATACAACATCGGAATTCGATGATTCAAGCATTTTTGAAAATATCTCGACGAGATATACAAAATGAGGAAGCTATTATCAAATTTTGAAATAGTAAAGAATGAAGAAATTGTTGAAAAGAAACAACAGGTAACTTGAGGCACCACTTTCAACACAAGTATAAACTCTTTTGGTTTTCTTTCATGAACTTGTTTAATAGTACCGACTCTTATTTTTTTATGTAAATGTCATTAACAGAGAAATTGATCACCTCTCTATTTTGATAACCTTACAATCCATTGGAAAATAAGTACTAGTTTTTGCAAGTTCCAGGAGGAAGAATAGATGACCATAAGAAAATAGTGTCTCTCAAAGACCACATTTATTTCACAAGAAAATGATCAAAGCAGCAACAGAGATGAAACATCAATGCATGAGAACATGCTAATGCATATCAACAGTTGCAAGCCTTTCAGATGTCAATGTTTCCATTGCATCCATACTCCTTCAGTCAATAAAACCTTCATCTCATTTCCTTTGTAGTCTCATTGCATTTCACTTAGTCAGTCAATAAAATTCTCAGCTCATTTTCCTTCACTGCTCATTTTTATTCATAGAAACTATATTTTCCTACCTTGCTTTCACTAACTCATAACCCATTTTCATAAAGATATTCAGCTCGCTTACATGCTGATTTGTCCTTTTACTTTCCATTCACTTGGCATTTTCCTTTCCGTTAAATAAACCTTGATCTACTGCAAAATTTTTCATTCATAGTCCTTCAAAATCATTGTTTCATGCTCATGTTAGATGATGGAGGATTCCTTAAGGCCTTCCTTCTAACAAGCCTTGGCCTATCGACATCGACACATTATCTAGGTTCAGGGCTAGAGTCATCTTTAGTACCTTGAGGCTTGTATGCCTTAATGACAGGCTCTCTCGCCAACAATCATGGGAATACATCAATGTCCCTTAATCATTGGATCTTGCAAGTGGCTCGACATCGGCTCATTTATTCGCCCTTCACAAGATGTACTTAGGTACCTTGGCACTCGTTGACATTAATGGCAAGTTTGTCTCGCATTGTTTAACGACATTCATCAATGGTCGGTAATCCAATGATCTCTCCATGCTTGATACCGACACATTTATTCGCATGACTAGAGATATACCATCAGTTTTATAGCGATTGAAGACTATATCATTTCAGCATTTTGCAGCAGATACAACAAATTTAGCAGCAAAAATAAAGAATCCACTTCACAACCTCATCCACCATTTATGCAACCAAGAAGTAGATGAATTCTACATTTCATTCCATGATCCAGAAGCAGTGACACTCTTCAATTTCCATAACTCATGCACATTGAAGGTAACTGAAGGTATGTGGTTTTCTAATTTTTAGTCATGAAATTCCTTAAAATACTAAAATTGTAACTTTGGGAAATTCCTCACTTCCTCTTTCACGTTGTCATATCTTTAGTTGGGGGGGAGCAACATCATTTCATATTCATATATCATACACCATCACACATTTTCATTTCATCCTAACATACTTGTCCTATCAATTATGATTGCATTATGGTTCAAAAAGTTATATGATTTGCAAATAATGCCTAAATTATGAGCACACTATATGGTTGATTTTAAAGATGCACTCTTAAATATGTTCAATGAATCTTGCTACAACAAAAAGAAACAAGGTATTGAAACACAAGAACCAATATCAATTAGAATTTGGTTGAAACACAAGAACCAACCAAACATGTTGCAATTCAATATATGACAAGGAATACTTTGCAAAAATAAATAAAATTGTCAAATGCAACGTTTAAGGACATATGATATAAGCCAAGCTCATTCAAAATCAAAGATGTTGCGAGAAAATCAAAGGAATTAATGCAATATTTGCATGAGAACATGCAATTACTCTAGTTGGGGGGTATGTTGGGCCTCCAAAATGTCTTTAAAATGACATCCACTTTCATCTTTATCGCCACCATCACTCACATGTCGCAACTTGTTAGGCCCCTATACTACTAGTGTAACCCCTTATTGTTATTAGTATAACCCACTTATTATATTGATGTACCCATGTAGTGCCAATATTGTTACTATTGTGCCCCATAGAAGCCCACTATTGTTATTATTGTGCCCTTACATTATTATTGTTATGTCAACTCTGATTATGTTATGACCCCTTAGACTCCTATATATAGAAAGGAGGTCTTTTCATTTGTATCATCCAAGAATTGTTCATTTATGTAATGTAAAGGAGGTTGCCCCCTTGAAGAGGCTAAATTCCAAGGCATTGATCTATCTTTTCTATCTTTTCTTGAGCTGGTTTCATAACATTTGGTATCAGAGCTTTGGATTCTAGGGTTTCGCTGCTCCAAACAGGTCATCGTGAAATTTTCGCTATAAATTTTTTTCTGCAACATTTTAGAAGTTGCCAAAAAAACCCATTTGAGAAAAAATCTTACTGAACCTCGAGTCCGAATTTCAGAGATTTTCACGCTATATTTGCGGAGATATGATCTGAGGAAGTCAGTCTTTTTGCAGACTCTTGAATTGCATCCCAAACAGGTGACCTGGGGAAAATCGTCATAACTTTCTCTCTGGGGATCGGATTGAAATCTCGTAAGAAGGTACAAAAAGAGGATGGACTTTAGTTTCTTTTATGCATTTTTTAGATCCAAAGGTCGAAACAGTGACACGTGGCACTTCATACAATTTCGCTCTTTTAGAAAGGTCTATAATCAGGTCATTTTGGGAGATTGTGCATAACTCTTTCTTAGAGAATCCAATTTGGATCAGACTGGTGGCATTGGAAAGAGGACACAGAGGGCTACTATAGATCACAATTTCAGAACTTAAAGATCTGAAAGTACAGAGTTACAGTCGTTTCAAGGTCGAGCTCCTAAAATCAAGAAAAAGCAAGATGAGGAAGTTTGATGGCAAGGATCCGGTAAATTGGATACTTTAGATGGAGCAATTTTTTGATATACATGGTGTACAACTATTACAAAAGGTATGTATTGCATCTTCATATTTAGAACTAGATCAATTTTTATGGTACGAAGGGCTTTGTTCTCGTAAACAACTTGTTACGTGGTCAATTTTCACGGAGGAAATGATAGCACATTATGAGGATACAAAGAGCAACACCTTCTTTAGAGCAACACCACAACAATTGGAAAGAGTAAAAGGGCTTTGTGACATAGTGGAAAGCAAAATTATAGAAACCAGGAAGTGTACCCCTCACAACTATAAAGATGGAAGTGTTGTTTCTCCTAGCCTTCCACAACCTACAAGGGTTACACCACAACAATTGGAAGAAAAAAGAGAAAAAGGGCTTTGTTACAATTGTGATAGCAAATGCACTAAAGGTCATAAGTGTGCTGAGAAGAAATTATTTTACATAGAATATGAAGAGGAGGAAGAAAAGGATCAAGAAACATCAAAAGAAGAAGATATATGCCAGGACCCCACCCCAGAGAAAGAAGAAATGAATCAGACCATATCTTGTAAAGCATTGGCAAGAATTACCACTCCTCAAACTCTCAAGATAGAAGGACATATCAAGAAGAAAAAGGTGCAAGAAGTGAAATATCACATTGAGAAAGAAGAAATGAATCCAACCATATCTTGTAATTCATTTTTCGAAATTACCACTCCTCAAACTATCAAGATAGAAGGACGTATCAAGAAGAAAAATGTTCAAGAAGTGAAAGATCACATCGAGCATCAAGAAATGAATCCGACCATATCTTGTAAAGGATTGGAAGAAATTACCACTCCTCAAACTCTATAGATACAAGGACATATCAAGAAGAAAAAGGTTCAAGCAGTGAAAGATCACATCGAGCATCAACAACAAGTTCTCCAACTTTTAAAGGATAACGCCACTTCGGTGCAAAATCAAACGAAACAACAAGTAGATCAACATCGTAGTGAAAAATGTTTTGATGTAGGTGATTGGGTATTTTTACTGCTACATCTCAAGCAAGCTATTTATGAGAAGGAAATGTTGGCAATACTACATGCACTTAAAAAATGGCGACCTTACCGAATGGGAAGACTCTTCAAGGATGAGGATGTGGAAGCATTGTTTTGTGCTATTTATATTATCCAACTAGATTGAATAAACGAAGCAAGAGATGAATGGAAGAAGGACGAAGAAGTATGGCCACTTATTCAAAAGTTGCAAAAGATCCCAATTCAAACAATATTGCTAGAAATTGAAGAGGAAGGAAAAATCATATTGGAACGTGGAGCAGTCACAGAAACAAGAACCCGACAGCTACGAAATCGATCAATTTCAGAGTATCTCATCAAGTGGAAGAACTTACCCGCTGAATATTCCACATGGGAGGACAAGAATTTTATACAGAAGCATCAAGAACTACTCAAGCGTTGAGGACAACGCTTTTTGAAGGAGAGGGGCATGTTAGGCCCCTATACTACTATTGTAACCCCTTATTGTTATTAGTATAACCCACTTATTATATTGATGTACCCATGTAGTGCCCATATTGTTACTATTGTGCCCCATAGAAGCCCACTATTGTTATTATTGTGCCCTTACATTATTATTGTTATGTCGGCTCTGATTATGTTATGACCCCTTATACTCCTATATATAGAAAGGAGGTCTTTTCATTTGTATCATCCAAGAATTGTTCATTTATGTAATGTAAAGGAGGCTGCCCTCTCGAAGAGGCTGAATTCTAAGGCGTTGATCTATCTTTTCTATCTTTTCTTGAGTTGGTTTCATAACACAACTCCATAACCATATAATATTTCATTAGCCACCATTTTCATAAATATATGGGTTAGGATCCTTATTTACCAAATTTATTTTATGTGTTTAGAGTAACTTTATGATTAAAAACTAGGAAATTAATATGGTGGTTTCATGTATCTATATATGTGGCTTGAGTTTCATGACATGTGTAGGTTATTTGGAAGCTTCCAAAGCACCCTTATGTGACCTCCAATGCTCAAATGCAAATTCCCTTCAAAGAATATTTGGATAAAGGTCAAAGAAGGATATGTGTCCTATTTGGATTGTAACTCTATGAGGTGTCTCATCATTTCTTATTTGGATTAGAACTTTATGAGACACCTAGGGGATATGTGTCTCATTATGAGCTATTTGGTTGTAACTATATGAGATTTTAGTGGATCCTCATTAAATAGGGTAGCTTCTTGTGTTTTTGTATAAATAGGAGAGCATTTTCCTTTGAAGGCATGTGTAAAGTTGGAGAAATGCTCATGTTTTTAATAGAGAATTTGGAGCTTATACTTGGAGATTTGAAGATTTAGTTTTGTTTGTATATGGAGCTTCTTCACTTGCCATCCTCATACACCATTGGAATGCCCATCTAATGATTGTGAGATTTAATTACTTTTATAGATTAAAGTTTATTTGCTTTCTTAGTATTAGTTTTAGAATGACTGTGTAATCTTTGATTTTCTAAAAACATTTCAATAGGGAATATTTATGTATTTTCTAATTGGATTAAGTTTGAGGCAAGGGCTCATAGTTATTTAGTTTCCTTTCATGTTATGTTATTTACTTTCTTAGATCAAACTATCAATTCATTGTATAACTGAATAAAGGATCATGCCAAGAAGGTGACTTCAAATTGGGTGATTGAATGTTCAACCTATGCAATTATTGAGCTTTACTTTTGCATGCTTTTATATTTGCTTTTAAGATCCTCATTTAATTGCATTAACTGATATTCCTAAAGGTAATTCTAAGAAATTGATTTAATCATATTTCAAGATTGAATGGTTGAATATTTGATAGATGCAATTACTGAGTTATTTTATGCACTCTTTACTTGTTTTTCTAGGACATTAGAAGTTAAAGTATAAATAGTTGCTTACACATCGTCTCAAGAAGGTAACACTTCATAATTGAATGCTGGAGTAACTAAGCATACATTAGTTGTTTTTTATTTCACAGGTTAGTTGAATTTTGTTTTCATTATTTGATTCCATAGATTAGATGAATTGGTTTCCATTATTTTGTAGTTATATTGATCTAAATTGAAAGACAATTTCTAGCACATGCAGTGCACGCATGCTTCACAAGTTTACGAAACCCCCGGGTTAACAAATTAAATGACAGGCAATCACTTTGCCCTAACAATTGTCCTACGATGATAGCTAGGATACGCGACAAAGGAGCGCTACCACCTCCCCGACTCAGAACCTGCAGATGATGAGGTCTGAGCTGCGCGAGGAAGATCCCAATGTGAACATTGTGCTCTGAAGTGGAATCACGACGGGAGATGACAAAGGCAAACAGCTGTAAGATAGTACTTGAGTTCACAAAGCCCCGGTGAAAGAACCAGAGTTTGACTTGGAGCGTGCTCAGGAAACCTTCATGGAAGCCAAGAAGAGCTTCTTTGAGGCCTCCACTTCAGGAAGCAAAGATAGACTGGAGCCGGAGATGGACCCATCCATGCTCACAACGTCCTTGGAAACATGTATGAAGTTACTATGTGACCGTAAAGCTATAAAAGTATTGTAAGAACACATTAATAGATATGCTGGGACCATGCCAGGAGAACTGCCCGTGGTCAGAAAGATTAGAAAGCATAAGACAAGGATAGGAAGAGAAATGAGGTTAACCGCACAAATTGGAGAATATGAAATGGACCAAGTAATTCTGGATTTAGGATCGGATGCTAATGTTCTGCCGAAGCAGACATGGGAGTGAATGGAGAGACCTACACTACAATGGTCTCCTATTCATCTGTGAATGGCGAACTAGCAAAAGATAATACCCATGGGGTGATTGCAGGGAATCACTATGGATATTGAGGGAGCGAGCGCGCTAGCAGACTTTGAAGCTATAGAAATTGTTGATGATAGCAACCCCTACCCCGTGCTATTAGGTATTGATTGGGCCAATGACATGAATGGGGTGATTAATCTAAAGAAGCGCAAGATGATTTTTGAGAAGAAGTCACTACGTGTAGTTATACCTCTAGACCCTGCTGAAGGATCGCGCTATACAGAGCGGTACATGACTATGAAAGTGATGATGATTTGGACTGCATCTATAAGATAACAGCATGAAACCAGGACTGGGTGAATCCCACTGTGGATGGACGGCTTGCATGGGAGCGCGAGAGCTCTTGTACTTCGAATTTGGATGAGGAGACAGAGCGGTGGCAGAATCGGTTACATGAGGTAACTACACTTAATTGTAATATGATGACAAGGTCGTTGCGCTGTGTATCGACAGAATTAAGAGACCTGCCTACTTATGATGACCTAAGTGAGGTAGATACCTTCTTGAATAAATTTGAAAGGGAGGTGCCAGAAAAGCAACGCTTCCAGGCCTTGAATTGGGTACTGTGCGCTATGCCCGTGAGATGGTGGGGTACGCACAAAGGGGGCTTTAACGACTGGCGTGAGTGTAGGGGAATGATGTGCACACGATTTGGGAAGCCTAGGGCGTGATCGATAGACAAGTACAATGGATGGAATGATCTGCATGCGCATCTGGCCAGGTGGGCGCATGCATATGGAAAACAACCTGCGCGAATGCATATGAGCTCCGCGTTGAGGGGTATGGTCAATAAGCATGTGTTGGGGGAGGGGAATGAGCAAATGGCTCTCTATGTTGGAATGACAGTATGTAGGAAGAACAATTGTGCAGAAGGTTCTCCGCACGAAAGCGTTTGACAAGGTATGCAACGCGCTGAACAAAGTATGTAATGTGCAGCAAAGTGATTGGGACCTATGCGTACCCGCTGTATTATGGGCTTATAGGACGACATGCAAGAAATTGACGAGACAAACACCTTTCCGACTGGTCTATGGAGTGGAAGTTGTAATGCCTATGGAATACATCGTGCCTAGTCTGCACATAGCGGCGCTCACAGTTATGATGGATCGCGGTGCCCTCGAGGAGAGGATCATGCAGTTAGAGGAGCTCGAAGAAGAACGGTTTTTGGCTGGATTCCACCAGCATGTGCAAAAGCAGCGCGAAAAGGCCTGGAATGATCGGCATATTAAGTTGCACACCTTTAAGGTGAATGATTTGGTGTTGCTATATGATAATAAGTTTGATCAATTCCCAGGGAAGCTCAGAATGCATTGGTTGGGACCATATGCTATTAAGGAGATCACAGATGGTGGCACGGTGCAGTTGGTAAAGTTAAATGGAGAACTCTTCCCAGGAAAAGTCAATGGTAATCGTTTGAAGCTATACACAGGTGGCCTGGCCATCTGACTAGCTGCAGGAAGCACAGTATTAGTGCTCCAGGCAACTGCAAGGAGGCGCGGGACTATAAACTACTCTGCCCGGGAGCTGCGTGATGACAAGATTGCACGCAGTAGCAAAGTGTCACAGGGTCCACAACAACGCGAGGGTAGATTCGCTGCCGCATGGGTTGGTTGGAAAGTGACCGTTACAGTCACTATTCATGATGTGATGCTTGGTTTGAGACCAAATGGAGTGGGTGATAGACATTTAAGGCGAACTTTATGGGCTAGATTTGGGAAAATATGCCGCCAAGGGAGCATTAATGGACCGAAAGAGGGGGGGAACAGTCGAATTCAAATTCAAAAGGCGCTATAAATTACAAGTGGTTGTCCAGCGAACAACACTTTCCATTTTGAGAACTGAGTTGTTGCGCTATCAACTGTGTATGGACCTTTCGAACTTTGAGGCTTTGAGAGCAAGCTCAGTGTTTGAAACATTGCCGAAGGAAATGCAAGACCTTCTAACGAGAATGATGGCAGTGCCTGAGGAAGCCGTGGATACTGGAGCAATGACCGCTGAGGAGGCCACACAGGCCATAACAGTAGGAGAATCCCTAGAAAGTGTTGGGATAGTCGCAGAAATCCCTAAATCGTCGTGCACGCCGAGACCCAAGAAAGACAAGAAGCCTATGGTACCGGTGCGCATGTCCCCCAGGAATCTGTTAAAAACGAGGCTCGCCGTGGAAGAAAAGGGGAAGGTGGTCAACTTGGAAACCAATGAGGAGGAAGAATTTGAAGAAATCCTGGTAGAGGAGGAAGAGGACATAGAGATGGAGGTGGAAACCTAGGGTGCGGACCCTCTGATCAGGATACCCGCGTATGTTCCTCCGCGAAAGGGGAAAGCAAGGGTGCCCAAGGACCCAAATGAGAGCAAGAGATCTTTGCAGACTCCGTTGCCCCCCGACGACATCATTTTTTACAGAGCGCACTTGGGGTGAGTGCCTGCGCTAAAGTTTGAAGACTGGGATCTCGCAGACCATGAGAAATTCCCACATTTGGCAACCGCATAGCTCATGCACCAGAAGAAAAACACACCGCTGGGAGTTATAGAGTTGGAGCCGCGCCAATGGTTGCGAGGTGTAGAGAAAGCAGGATTGTTAAACCTGCTCTGGGTGCCACATTACCATCGCACCCCAGTGACTATTTTCGTCATCAGGCAGCTGCTCTGCCTGGTGCATGATGGGTTTTTGTGGCTAGAGGAGCCCATCCCCATCACAGATCATCTGATTCATAGAATTACCCGGCTCCCTTGCAAAGCGGAGGATCCAGTGAACATATCCGAAGGTAAAAGTGATGATTTGGCGATCGCGGAGGCCATGAAGAAGAAGTTAAAGCTAGAGAAGAAAAAGAGAGGGTATGTGATCTCTAGTATCAACAATGTTGCAGTCAAAGTCACGACGAAGATGTTGGCTGGGAAAGTTATGCGGAAGTGTCGAGCGGATGAGGTGCCCGCGCCCGTGGTTGCACTTGCCGCGTAGTGCGCAGAGAGGGTCTAGTTTAACTGGGTAGATTACTTGTGCAGAGAGTTCCTAGAGAACTGTCGTGAGGCGCAGGAGCAAGAGAAGACTTTCCACTATGCATGGCTTCTGCTATCCATAGTGTTGGTGGCTTGGGAATTGTCAGAGGATAGCCAGTTCCCAGTGATTGCGCAGGATCTTCCAGAGGTAGCAAAGTACGCTTCGTTGTGGGCAACCAGAGATGCACAAAGAATCAGAGATAGCAAAATATTTTCGGTGTTCATGGAGATGAACATCAGAATGGGGATTAACCGCAAGCCGCGGTTATCGCCCATGGTTTATAATAGTCTGCAGAGCTTCGCGGAGTTCAAGGCAGACTTTCATCACATGTACATCAGGGTGAGGAAGGACCCCGTGAAGGCATGGAAGGAGCTACCTTATCTGGCGATGGACGATGTCATATTTGCCATGCTTGAGTCGTGGCCACCGGAGTGGTGTGCTCCCGCCAGCTCCGCGGTGGAAGCAGAGAAGTCCGCTGCACAAAGGAAGAAGGAGGAGGCAAAACTGTGGATAGCGCAATTGGTAGAAAAGCGAAGGAATGAAGCAACAACAGCCAAGGTGCAGGAGGCGCGCGATACTATGAAGACAGCAGAAGATCAGCAGAGGGTAGTTGAGAAGGAGCGCGAGGGAGAAAAGTCGCCTTCGTCCGAACAGGAGACAGAAACAGAGGAAGGTGGTGCAGACCCATAGACAGCGTCCACACAAATAAAGCGACAGCACCCAAGAGAGTAGGTGGGGTTGCGGAAGAAGTCGAAGGCATCAAAGATTTCTTTCGACCCGATCACCCTCACTAAGAGGGATCTCCATGACATTGGGGAGACGGTGTGCG
Source organism: Pinus tabuliformis (assembly GCA_031772625.1). Taxonomy (NCBI): domain Eukaryota; kingdom Viridiplantae; phylum Streptophyta; class Pinopsida; order Pinales; family Pinaceae; genus Pinus; species Pinus tabuliformis. The sequence continues at coordinate 552,339,626 of CM062813.1, read as the reverse complement.
ACGTCACCGTGGAGGCCCTCCAGTAGTTTGCGGAGGAACACCAGACGGTGTTGGGGGCCCTCCGAGCACAGAAACAGGAGTTGCAGGTGTGCACTCCACAGTTTGGTACTATGTCAACCAGCCTCGCACTAGGCACAGCAGTAACTGAGGAAATTCTGCGTGCCCACATGACCAACACCATAGTGTTGCCGGAGGGAGCACTCGTGACATAAAATGAGGCTGACAGGCCTATGGTCAGTGGATTATAGGGGATCAGGATAAACATGGTTGTGCTCCCTCGAGAGACACTCTATGTTTTGCAGGATGGAGTTACTGCAGAACTATGAGCTAGGGAGGGTCGCGCGCTCCAAGTCATGAGTGAGCAGCGCATCAACATCAAACAGTTGGGCCTGCAGCATGAGGAGGTAGTGGCGTAGAACAGACAACTGGTGCAGGTGGTCGATGAAGCCTACCTGATGGTCCCGAAGCTAGCCATCCAGGAAAAGGAACTAGCAGAGGCGCACATCCGGAAACTAGCAGTAGGTGTGTGCAAGGCGAAGGAAGAGATGGAAAAGGTTTAGTTGGAGCTAAACCTTCAGAAAGCCGAGCTACAATTGAAGGTGCAACCTTCAACGCCGTCGAAGGTTAAGGAACAACGCGATTACAGCAGCCATAGCAGAGGTCGACAGCGCAGTGAAAGACTGCACTAGGCTATTTTAACATTCATTCACGCGAGCTACAGCAGAAATATGATGAGATAAAAGGGACCACGTAGATGGTTACCCTTACACAAAGGCTCGCGCGGATGCAGCAGGCAAAAGCACTCAAGGAGCAAGTAGATGGTGCTTGACACAAGGAAGTCATTTTGAAGGCGCACGTACAACCATGGATTGATGAGGCATTCATCATTACAGCCTCTATTGAAGCAAAGATCGCGCAGATGCAAGGCACACAGGAATAGGTTCAGGGAAGTAATTCATCTACAGCGGTTTCCTGAACAGTGTGTCTAGGAAGTACAGCAGGTAGCTGCTCAATGCGCTGCCGACCTTGCCGCAGTGCAAGCAGAGTTGGGAGGTCTATGCACAAAGATATCCACACCGACAAAGTGACTCGAGGGCGAGTCACGATGTTTGTGTTGGGGGCCTGTTGGGCGCGAGATCTCCCAAGATAATTTTTGGGGCTTAGAGCCCAGATTTTGGTTAGAAGTTGTAACTCCGATGTAAAGACTCCGCATTTTATGGGCGCGGAGTGCGAAGTTGTAAAAGAGTCATAGGGTTGTCCGCCCTCAATTTTGTAATGTAATGTCGACTATAGAGATCTAACCATGGTCCGCGGACCATGGGATTGTATAAATAGAGCGAGACTCTAAGTGTAAATAAATAATGATATGATCATGGAATAGAAGCATAGTGGAAGATCTAAGGGTAAAGTCAAGTCTTTGGGTCGTAGAGTAGGAGAATGCTCTGGAGCTGAGTGCATAGAAGCCTAATAGTCCGCAGCTGAGTGCGCGGACCCCTGCAGCTGAGTGCGTAGGGCAGGTTGAGTTTGTAACCGTTGAATCATTAATAAAGAGAAGTTTTATACCATTCCTGTGTATTTATTTACTGTTTTCTGCATTGAATGTATTGGGTATAAATTACATTTATGTTGTTTATCTGATGCGCAAACATATAGGATTGTGTTGATTAAGTGAATATGAGTTAAAGTATTTGGTTACGTGAAGTTGACTAACATCTATAAAAGGATAAGTAAGATACGCAGTGTAACTTGGGGAAATAGCGTAGATCGCTGCCATAGCAGCGCGAAGTCACCTCAGCCCCTGGTTAGGGCTGCGCGAAGGAAAATTATAGCAGATTACAAAGGTATCGCAGGTCAAAACAGTGCGCGAAGTGACCTGCGCAAAGGTAGGCACAGTTGGACTAAATCGACCCCTTAGACATCTTGAGGGTGCGGAAACTTGGTTCCAGCATCCCCCCATACTGCTTCGGGTGAGACTTTAGTCCGCGCTCCGCGGGTTGATGCCGAAAGGACCAGTAGTGTAGGGATTTGTTTGGCTAATTAACTCCAAACTAGGTCAGGCCCCATCAAGCCAACAATACAAGCATGGGGAAAGCACTTTATGAATGATCACGCATCACCTACATGCATTAGAGAAAGGGTGATAGTGTCTAATTTTTTTATTTTTTTTTCGACTTAGTCATCGGAGAATCCACAGTAAGAACCATTTTCTGCCAACGTTTCAAATCCCAACCGGGATCCATCATCATGACAACTTGAATGCTTGATAGAAGAAGAGCTTGTTTGAGGGTTAAATAGTAATGAGGAGAGAAAAGATGAATGTGGCTCTCAATTTTTTGAAAAATAATTTTTGATGAGAAGTCGGTTGTCTCTGATTAATTTAATTAATTAATTAATTTTTTTTAATATACTAATTAATAATAATAATTAGTATTATAATAATTAAAGATAATTAGAATTAATGATATTAAATTGATCAAAGTTAATGTTAAAAATAATTAATTCTAGAAAATTGAATTAATATTTAATATTTGATCAATAATATTTATTAATATTGATATTAATTGAAATAATAATTATTATTAATATAATAATTAGTAGTAATAATTATAATCATCATAATTAATGTTAAAAAATTATTAATCTAGGAATATTGTATTAATTTTTATATTTATTATAATATATGTTGGTACAATTTTTATTTATTTATTTATTAATTTTTAGAATAGGTTTTAGCTTAGTAAGGAAATTAATAAATAATTGCTAATTGAAAATATTTTTGTTATTAATAATTATTATTTATTAATCTAATAGTTAATAATAAAAATTAGAATTAATAATATTAATAATGAACATAATTAGAATTGATTAAATTAATCCAAGAATATTGTATTTAGAATAAAATTGAAAATATTAATCCTAGCAAATTGCATTTAGAATTTAATATTTATTATTTATTTAATTATATATAATAAATATGTTAGTACTATATTTATATTTTTAATTAGAATAATTATCAAAATAATTTTGATAATTTGGGAATAATATTAAAATTGGTTAAGCTTATTATTTAAAAGTGTAATTATTAATAATAATTATTATTATTATGTTAAAATAGATATTTTAATATTTAAGAAATGAAGTAATTAATATGGGTAATTAATAAATAGATTAATTAATTAATGATAATTAATATTGTAAATGCTTAATAGTGAATTAATTATTATTATTATACCGGTAGCGGGTTAATTTTTCTGATTAGGGGAAGCCAGCTTCCACTAATCTCCATACCACTGTCTCTGTTGAGATTATGCGGGTGTTTGATAATTTCAAGAGCTTCTCTGATCTTTCGCCTATGGTGTTGCTCTTCCTTAGCGATAATAGAGGCGCTTTCCAAGCAGACATGGTGCTTAGTTTTTAACGAGTGTTCTGCCAGGGCGGAAGTACGAGACCTTTCATTCTTAATATCAGCTCCATGTTCCTTGATTCTTGTCTGCAGGGAGCGACCTGTTTCACCAATGTAGCTTTTTCCACATGACCAATCAATTTTATAGACCCCTTTAAGTTGATGTCTATCAATATTATCCTTGACAGATCTCATACCTTGCCTAATCGTTCCAGGGGCTGAGAATTGCGTGCTTATGTATTTCCTTCTTAGGATTTTCGCAATATTATCTGTAACTCCATGAATGAAAGGTAGAAAAACCCTACCACCCTCAGGTTGATCTCGGGCCTTAGGTTCATGAGATAGCATCCTTTTCTCGGCTTTCTGAATTGCTCTTTTAATCTCATTTTCTTTGTAGCCTATGCCTTTAAAGGTTGAGACTAAATGCTTCTTTTCTTCATCCAGATGATCAGCGTCAGAAATTCGAAGGGCCCTGATAGCAAGAGTGTTTAGAACACCAAGTTTCTGAGCTGGATGATGGTGGGAATCAGCGTGAAGGTAGTTTTCTGTATGGGTTGACTTCCTGAAGACTTTGTGCCCTATGGAGCCATCCTCCTTTCTCATGATGAGGATGTCTAAAAAGGGATGCTCATGTTTTCTTCAAGCTCCATGGTGAATTTTATTTCTGAGGAGATGGAATTTAGGTGAATAAAAAACTTATCAAGCTCTGCTTTACCATGTGTCCATTTTATATTAGTATCATCAACGAATCGCTTCCACCATGCTGGTTTCAGAGGGTAAGATTCCAGGGCCTTCTTTTCAAAATATTCCATGTATAAGTTGGCCACGATTGGTGAAAGGGGGGATCCCATTGCCACTCCAGATGTCTGCTCATAATATGTTCCCTGGAAGGTGAAAACTGTTGATCGCAAGCAGATTTCGGCCAATCTTGCAGTCCCCGGATTAGTAACCTCTTTTATAACCTGAATGGCTTCTTCAAGAGGAATCTTGGTGAATAAGGACACTACGTCAAAGCTAACAAGGATGTCATCACGCTCTATTTTCTCATTCTTAATGAGATTCACAAAGTCATGGGAGTCTTTGATGAAAGAATCAGTGTTTCCAACGAGGGGCTTGAGGATTCTTGCAACATACTTAGCGAGCTCATAGGTTGGGGATCCAATGGTATTGACAATTGGTCTAAGAGGGACTCCATCTTTATGGATCTTGGGTAACCCATAAATCCTAGGGATGCATTCACTAGAGGGAATTAATTTCTTTTTTAATTTATCATCAAGGTTGGATTCCAAAATTGCCTTTTTCACCTCTTTCATAATCTTGGGGATGGGGTTATTGCTCAGCTTCTTATAACTACCACATTTGAGGTGTTCATTCATTTTGTATATATAATCTTCTTTATCCAAGATCACGGCTGCTCCTCCCTTATCTGCCTTGAGAACCACAATTTTATCATTGTTACGCAGGGATTTGAAGGCCTTTTGTTCTGCTTTACTCAAATTACTTTTGGGGGCTTTGGCCTTTCTCATAATAAGGGAGCACTCTTGTCTTAATGCTTCCTTATCTTCCAAGGGAAGGTTGTTAATCCCATCCTCTATTTTACATATCATTTTCTCAATAGGAAGGTTTTTCGAAAAAGCAAATCCAAGACCTTTTCTGAGGACATTAATGACCTCGGGTTCTAAAACTTGGGAGGACAGATTTACGACTTTCTTTTTTAATTTTGATTCGGAGGTGTTGACATCTTTGCTGTTAGTTTTGTTTACAACCTGGCTGAGCGTATTACAATTGTCCAGCTGAATGGGTTCATTACTTAGAATGTTTCGCTCCTGCGCAGTTTCCTTAACTTCATGTGTATTCATGTTGCCCTTGCAGTCGACTTTGTTTACACCCGGGCTACAATTATCAAATTGAATGGGCGCAGTACCCACGAAGTCAATTTGCTCATGCGCAGTTTCATTAATGTTCCCAACAGCTTCAAGCGAGTTCGTGTTACCCATCGAGTTGAAGTCATTTTTAAGGTTGCAGTTTGGTATATCGACTTGTTTATTTTTGTTTACAACCGGGCTACAATTATCCAATTGAATGGGCGCAGTACCCACGAAGTCAATTAAATTACGCTCCTGCGCAGTTTCATTAATGTTCCCAACAGTTTCAAGCGAGTTCGAGTTACCCATCGAGTTGAAGTCGTTTTTAAGGTTGCAGTTTGGTATATTACTGAGAATTGGTTCATGATTCTGAGTTGTATGCGTTCTTTCCAATGGATAAATCCGTTCAATGTTTTGATTACTGTTGCACATCGGATTACCATGAAACCTACCCATTGGGTGATCTGCGGTTTTTACATCGCTTTTTACATTAACACTGCTCATCAAATCAGGTAATTGGGTAGGCTTACTGATGCCAACGCTGTCAAGGCTTCCTACGATCTACGTATTTCCTTCAATTGCACCGAGACTGTTGGTTCTATAACCGAACTCTAAACCGTTTAAACTGTTGCTGTTGCCATCGGTGTAATGCGTTAGCTCAGATGAATCATTTAAGTTTCTTGATTCAAAAGCGTCTGCTGAACTCTCAATGGAACTGCCCAGTTTTTCATTATTATACTGCGATTTGTGTAGTAAATTGGACAATTTCCTGCGTTGTCGTTTCTCAGTAACCTGTCCTTCATTAATGCCTTTCAGAGCGGCCCTAGCATCGATAACAAACCAGAGGTTCTCACTAATGATGTTGGCTAGCTTTAGGTGTGCTGAGAGCGCTGAGCGTCCAAGATTATCCAAAGAAGCCCTAACTCTTTTAATTTCTGCCCTTATTAGAGACATGCTGAGTTGAAAAAATGCCTTGCTATTATATCTGTTATGCAATCTATGATTAATTTGAGCAAATGGAGGAATAATATTATTGTCACGACAGCTCTTAAGAAAATGCAGATCAGCAGCTCTTCTTGCTATCTTTGCTCTAGTTTTTTCGAGTAAATTGATTTCACTCCAGGTATCCCCTCCGTATAGGGAAATGATTCTGGATTTAAGACCTCTGTGGTTTATTATTTTCGACTTAGTCACCAGAGAATCCACAGTAAGAACCATTTTCTGCCAACGTTTCAAATCCCAACCGGGATCCATCATCAGGACAACTTGAATGCTTGATAGAAGAAGAGCTTATTTGAGGGTTAAATAGTAATGAGGAGAGAAAAGATGAATGTCGGCTCTCAATTTTTTGAAAAATAATTTTTGATGAGAATTCGACTGTCTCTGATTAATTTAATTAATTAATTAATTTTTTTTTTAATATACTAATTAATAATAATAATTAGTATTATAATAATTAAAGATAATTAGAATTAATGATATTAAATTGATCAAAGTTAATGTTAAAAAGAATTAATTCTAGAAAATTGAATTAATATTTAATATTTGATCAATAATATTTATTAATATTGATAATAATTGAAATAATTATTATTAATAATATAATAATTAGTAGTAATAATTATAATCATCATAATTAATGTTAAAAAATTATTAATCTAGGAATAATGTATTAGTTTTTATATTTATTATAATATATGTTGGTACAATTTTTATTTATTTATTTATTAATTTTTAGAATAGGTTTTAGCTTAGTAAGGAAATTAATAAATAATTGCTAATTGAAAATATTATTGTTATTAATAATTATTATTTATTAATCTAATAGTTAATAATAAAAATTAGAATTAATAATATTAATAATGAACATAATTAGAATTGATTAAATTAATCCAAGAATATTGTATTTAGAATAAAATTGAAAATATTAATCCTAGCAAATTGCATTTAGAATTTAATATTTATTATTTATTTAATTATATATAATAAATATGTTAGTACTGATATTTATATTTTTAATTAGAATAATTATCAAAATAATTTTGATAATTTGGGAATAATATTAAAATTGCTTAAACTTATTATTTAAAAGTGTAATTAATAATAATAATTATTATTATTATTATGTTAAAATAGATATTTTAATATTTAAGAAATGAAGTAATTAATATGGGTAATTAATAAATAGATTAATTAATTAATGATAATTAATATTGTAAATGCTTAATAGTGAATTAATTATTATTATTATTATTATTATTATTATTATACCGGTAGCGGGTTAATTTTTCCGATTAGGGGAAGCCAGCTTCCACTAAGCCAGCTTCCACTAAGCCAGCTTCCAGGAAGCATCCAAATACCATTGTTGAAGCCAACTTGGCCTATGCAAGAGAAACAATATCAAACATTCAGTATTTGACAGTCGAGAATGAAAAATTGACACAAAACTTGTGGGCTACCAGGAAAGAGGCAAAACAACTTTGCGTAGCAGCGCAGAATGCAATTTCTGCACAGGTTTACTTGGAGGAAATGAGAGCAATGATACTTGATGAAGTATCAACACTTGGAGGCACCATGTGGAAGCTCTATGAGGGGTTTGTCACCGTACATAAAGCAGTTGTCTATTTGCATGGCTTACAGTAGCAGAGCGAAGAGTTTGTTAAAACTCTCAAGAACATACAATTTGTCATTGCTTATGTGCAAGAGTGGACAATGCGATACAAAGGGGCACCGCTTGACTTAGTGAAGAAAATAAAGCCATAGGCAGAGCTGGAGAAAGTGAAGGTTCGAATGTTGATTCTAAACAATAAGCATCTCACCTCATTCATTGGCAGCATTCAAGCCTCATATGTACGGTTGTTCAGCAGTTTGGATTTCTTAGTGAGAACACACCAAATCCCGTCAGTCGATTCACTCACCAAAGCTAAACCTAAGAACCAAGTCCAATAGGAGGTCAAAGAGTACTTGGAGAAGTAGAGACAGAATGGCATGAGGGAAGACTTGGAGCTGAACATACTAAACATGCAAAATTTCATCGGTGGCCCTATCAAATTTATAACAATGTTGCTCATGCTTCAAAACAAACTGGACATAGATTCCAAGACAGTGTACCCGGATGCCATGGCGGCCAAACTCCGCATCCATCTAGACACCATCACGTAGTTTGTGGACATCATCGCACAGTATCAAGCTTGGCACCAATATGTGACCAAGAAGTAGCAATTGGAAGTTGTTGAGCTAGACTTCTCCCAAACTCAAGCATCATAGTGTTGTGTCTTGTTAGGTTGTCAAGTTGTCTCTACCCCATTTTGTCTTATATGGGTACAAGTGTAAAATGTAATATTATTTGTAATTATGTTGTAAGTGAAATTCCAAGTGCCAATATTGGAATATTAAGAGTCATCATGTAATGTAATGTGTAATTTTGTAAAGAAGGTGAAGAGTCACCCCCTCTTGTTATAAATAGAACCTCATAACTCATGTAAGGGGCTTTTGGGAGCCATGCTTTTGGATACACTTAGGCTTAGAAAGAGCTTGGGAATATTGTGAATAGCTTTGGCTTCTCTGTAGTGTATAGCGAGTATACTCATTTCGAGGAGCAGGTGTTGTTGATTGTAATGTTCCACTATTGGGGCTAGTGGTCATCAATGGTGTATGTATGAATGGAACTTTCACTTATAATAATAAAATCAGAGCTAGCATGCTTTCATGCATATGTTGTGAATATAGTAGGACTATTCTTGTTGTATTTTCAATGTATGTTATTTAACTTACGCTTATGCTTATGAACTATTTCATTTGCATTTGTATGAATCTTGTTGAATGTGTGTTGTTGTATTAACTCATCACTTTAACTTGTGGACTATTCTGCATCTTAGCTTGTGATGTCATTTTGCTCATGTGTTCCTTTCAAGTTGCGTACTATTACAGGCTTCCAAGGGGCACACTTCCTTTTCCCTTCATGTGTTGGAACCTTCATGCATCGCACTTGACTCTCCATAGGGTCACACACTTGCTCTCACCCAAAGTTACCATACTTCCCTCTGCGTGTTTCTGCATTCAAGGCATAACATTACCACCCACTACTGGGACTCCTACTCCAAATGGTGTGAGGTCTAGTTGGGACTTCATATCGGGGAGATCCCCTTAATGTTGGCAAGTCCAACACCGTCAACAGGTTGTTGATGCTTTAAGTAGAAGATTCCAAGTAAATCACTTGGCATTAGTAAGTTCCTACACTATATATTTGATAGAAAGAGTTAAAAGTGATAGACTGCAAGATGAAAAATATCAACAAGTGAAAGAAAAGTTGTTGCAAAGAGGTGAGGATGAACAATATCACCTCACTTAGGATGGCCTAATTAGGTTCAAAGGTAGAATTTATGTGTCAAACAATGATGAAATGAAAAGTTTAATAATGAAAGAGTTCCATGCTAAGCCTTATTCAGGCCACCTGAGGTATCAAAATACCCTTAAAACCATTAAAAAGCACAACTAATGGCCGAATTCAAAGAAGGAGGTGGCTAACTTCATGGAAAGATGCATGGAATGCCAACAAGTAAAGGTTGAGTGCAAGCATCCAACAGGATTGTTTCAGCCCATCCCTATTCCAGAATGGAAATAGGAGGTAATTTCTATGAATTTCATTACAAGATTGCTTAAAACATCCAAGAAGCATGACACAATCATGGTAGTGGTGGATAACCTGAGAAAGGTAGCTCATTTTATAGCAGTCAAATGCACTAATTCCACTAGTGACATCGCACAAATTTTCACAAAAGAGATTGTGAGGCTACATGGCTTTCCCAAGAAGATTGTGTAAGATAGAGATGTTAGGTTCACTTCCAGGCTTTGGAAGAAACTGTTTGCAGGAATCGGAACAGAATTGGCATTTAGTACAACCTATCATCCCCAAATAGATGGGAAAATAGAGAGGATTAATAGAATTCTTGAGGACATGTTAAGAATGTATGTAATGCACCAGCCCAAGAAGTGGGAAGAATATCTTCCACTTGTGGAATTTGCATACAACAAAGGATACCAAGAATCCATATAGATGAGCCAATTTAAGGCACTGTATGGCAGGAGTTGCAACACTCCTATTAGTTGGAGTGATCCAGTGAACAAGGTCCATGTACGGCCTGATATGCTCAAGGATATGGAGCAACAAGTTCATATCATAAAATAGAATTTAAAAGTGGCATAGGATAGGTAGAAAAGCTATTCAAATTAGCATAGAGTGCACAAAGGGTTCCAAGTTGGGGAGCATGTTAATCTGAGGATTAAGCCCAAGAAGAGTTCCCTGAGGATTAGGACATGTGCCAAGTTGGAACCATGGTATTGTGGGCCATTTGAGATCCTTGACAGGATTTGACCACTAGCTTATAGGTTAGCTTTACCTCCTTCAATTGCAGCTCATGACGTTTTCCATGTTTTTTTACTTAGAAAGTATGTACATGACTCTAATCATGTGATTGATTGGTATGTGCTACAAGTGGAACCATAGGGAGAGTTCCAACTAGATCTGTTACACAACATTTTGTCACTGTCCCTGTACTCCCCGTTCCTTGATCCTGGAGGACCTCTACAGTGAATCCTACATGCTTACCCTTCATGAAGAAACTCCCATTGTGTCCCTCTTCATGAGCAGAGCAATTCCCTTTTGCACCATTTCACCAAAAACTTCTATTTTTCCTAGTTTACAAGACCGGCGCTAATGGCCTTTGTCCTCCTCGCACCGATATGCAGGGATTAACACTGTTCCTAACACTGACTGGAGCAACTGAGCTTTGTTCCAGTCACATCAGTCCTCTTATGGAAAGTTTTTTAAATTAAAAGCCGAAGCTTCCAGCTCTAGAAGCTTCGTAACGGAAGTCTGGTAAATGGTTTGGCCGAATGGGATCGAGGATGTTAGTTTGGGCTCCTTTCCCCTATAATGATGGAATTACCTCAAGAGATAAGACCTTCTCCCATGAGAAGAGGATCCATCTCCCATCCATTCATGCTATATAAACCTCCATTTTTCCCAAGCACAGTTAGTGTTAGAGTTAAAGTGTTAAGGTTGGTGTGTTAGTGCTATTTTGGTTTGGAGTAAATAGCAAGTTATTCATAGTTGTAGCTCTCTAGTTGTGTAAGGGAGAAGTGTGATTTGGTTTGAAGTGAAGCCTAAAGGGAAGAGCCTTAAAACTATTGTTGTTGAGGTCATCATGGAATGCTAGCAGAAGTGTGTGGGAACCTGGTCTTGTCAGAGGAAAATGGCAACGTCAAGACAATGGTTGTAATCTCTTCTTGATTCAATATATATGAAACTATTGATTGATTTCCTACATGATTTGTCATCTTACATGTTCATGGCTTAATGTTTCTTGACTTGTTAAGTAAGTTGAATTACAATTTATTTATTATTACAGTTATTGTTTGTTGTCGTTTACTTGTTTCAGGTGTTTGAAGAAGGAAGCGAGGGATAGCTGGAGGGAGCAAGCAAGGACATCATCAAATGGGATAAGCGTACTAAGAGGTAGGCCCTCTTAATTGGTTCTAACCTAAGGAAATCTTCCATAGAATGTATCAGTTGTGGCTAGACCCATTATCGGGCTAGAGGAATTTGTTTGTGTCCGCACTTATAATTTTACTTCACCACAAATTGGTGACTCCGTTGGGGAGCCAATCCTTCTATTTGTCTTAGATTTCATGATTTCATGTCAACTTTTCTAGTTCCACTTTTTCCCTTTGGTTATGTTTCTTTTCTCCTGCTTACTGGTCTGAGTTTGAAATTCATAGTAGCAAATATGGTCCCTGTTAAAAAAAATAATAATAATAAAAATTCCTTGGCTCCCTCACTCTGCGCGCTTAATCCACTGACAGTCATGCCGATCATCGCAATATGCTAAGGAACAGTCGCACTGACCAGCCTCTGGCGCTTGTTGTCAATTAGGCAGTTACGTCGATGCCTGTAAGTGAAGATTAGGGTTTGTCCCCATCTTGGCCACTGTGTTTTTCTCTCATGATTTCGACATTGTAGGCCTTTTACATCATGTTCTCCCTAACTAGAGAGCTTCATCTAGCTTGGTTTGTGTACTTTCTTGGTTTAGCCCACCCTCTGATGTGTTAAGTCGGGCCCTGTGTGAAGTTTTTTTTTTTTTTCTTTGAATCCCTCGGTCAGTGCTATTTTTGGCCAAACAGTCGCGCCGATCAGGCCTATCAGCGCTAGTTTTAGCCTGAAAGTCGTGCCAGTCATGCCGATCAGTGCTACTTTTGGCCCAAAAGTCACTCCGGTCTCTGAGTTAAGAAAAGAAATTAGAATTTCTTCCATTCCAGTGCCATTTTGTCTTGACCCTCAGGCTCCCTTCTTTAAACTCCCATCTTCATTGCTTCATTTTCAATTGAATGAGTGAAAGATTCTCGTTTGTTCTCTTATTTCGAGTGTCTCTTTTCTCTTTCCAAGCATATATTACATTGTTTGGTTTCTCGATTGAAGCATTTTATGTGTTTGGTTGGTTCGATTCAGGGAAGAAGTTGGTTTTGGTTTCATTCATCATGCTTTGGATTTGATTGATGCTTGCTTGTTCGAAATTGTGAAGATTTTCATTAAATTGTTTTACGTGAAAGATTCATTTTGCATTTTATGAAAAGAAGAACATCATTCTAGTTTACTTAAGAAAAAATATTGCATTAGTAGCGTCATTGAGAAGTTAGAATTGCATCGTCATAAGCATTCAAAATGAAATGAAACTTCTTTTGTTGTTAACGGAAGATTAAGTGCATTTAGGAGATTTATTAGAGAAAGGTTTCATTCTTTGATTGTTGCATTGATTTTGTGTTCCCTATCTCTCAATTAGTGTTAACTTTCATCGAACAAATATCTCTTTTCTCATATAGTTGCATGTAGGATTTTTGTCAGATGACAGTGGTAGGGCCTTGTAATTGAAACCTAATTCAAGACCAGCCATTAAAATTTATTGAATTAACCTAAGGAAGCATTGAAACTTAACTCTCACATTTAGTGATCTAGGCTAGAGACATGTTTCGGCGTCTTTAAACCTAGCAGCTGTCGTAAGCTTCGACACTAGACAGCGATAATACGGATTTTTGCTCCCCGTACCATCGACTATATAACGGGAGACCCCACTAGGCTGTAATCCTTTATCCATAGGAAGCCGAGTCTACTGCCTTGTAAATGTGATACACTAAACACAGCATTCGGGGAGATTGCCTACCTGTACTTCTCGGTTTTCGAGGAGGTATTCTGCAGTTCACGGTTACCTAGTAATCCTTTATGCCTAGAGTACCTTGAGTAGTCATTTTTTATCTTTACTGACTCTTTAAATTTGAAAAGATCATTGAGCACTTATCCTTTCAAGCTTGTTAATTCTGAAAGCAACTAAAGTCACCTTCTATCCTTTTCTCGACTCTTAAAATATGAAAAGGAAAATTTTTGTTTCAGTGTCTTAAAATTAACTGCCCACAAAATATTCCTGGTAAAAGTTATCTTCCTTAGTAATTCTTTAGGGTTGATTCCAATGGCAACATTCCCAAAGTCCACCAGTCAAGGATTCCCCTCGGATGAGAATCCTGGTCCTTTTCCTTCTTTTGGAAATGCTGGTGCTCCTTATATGGCGATGTTGTCCCTTCCTAGGTTGACCATTGGTTTACCTGTCTGGTTATTTTCAACCTCGGTGATCCCAAGTGTCCCAACTCCTGCCCCGCCATCTCCTTCATTTGAATCACATCACGTTGATTCTAAGGTTGACCTCTCACCTTCTTCCCCTATTTCTTCACCTTCCTCTTCTACTTCACCTGGTAAAAGTTTCAAAACTAGTAACCAGGAGGCTACGAAGAAGAAGAAGAAGTCAAATAGCGAGAGGCCAATCGTGCAGCTATTTCTCTAAACACACTTCCTGTCGACAAAACTTTTGATACTCCACAGAAGGTTAGATTCCCTTACAAGTTGTTTAAGGGTGACCATCTCCTTCGAGACTGTCCTGGCATCCCCAGAGTCTTAGAGGCATGGTCTCAAGACCTGAATCGACCATCCCCATTGACCTCTGGAGATCATGTCAATGCTACACCTTCAACTAATGATGGTAAGAAGAAAGGGAAGATTAGATTCCTCTGTAAGTTATGTGAAGGAGAGCATCTTCTTCACCTTTGTCCTCTTATGGATAAAGCTTCCGGAGTTCTGGAAAACCTTGCAGCTCCTCAACCCCAACTTCTTATTGGTTATCAGAGGCTTTCTTTTGACCCTCTCCTGGTTGGTCAAGAGATTGACTTGAATTCATCTATTTCCAGTCTTTCTCTTCTTGAGCATGACTCTCGTATGTCTATTCCCGACCAACCATTGGCCGAAAAGAGTGTCAACTTGGTTCTGCCACCAGTTGATCACACTGTTCTGGAAGAGAATGATGATCATTCTGGTCATATTCTTCTTGTCTCCTCATATTCTTATGAATTGAAGAGTGACACTCCCGTCCCGGTTGTTCAGGAGAGTCCTTCTCCTATTCCTATACAGCATGGGGGCAATCATATGATGCCCCGACCAAGTAGTTCTATCGTTTCTTTTGATTGCAGTCACTTGACTGCTTTCCGCCTCCCATCTTATGTGCCTTCCGAGATTATAGTACAAGCCTATAATATGGTAGTACATGACACTATATTAGATGAAAGTGCGACTGTTAGCATCATGTCTTCTACTACCTGGCAAGCTTTGGGCTCCCCACAGCTTGTGTCTGTCACTCAGAATCTGTTGGATTTCAACAGAGGAACCATTCAACCCTTGAGGGTCCTTCTGAAGTTCCCTATTACTTTGGGAGGAAAGACTATCTATATAGATGTGATGGTAGTCCAAGGTCCCTTAGATTTCAATCTTCTCCTTGGACGCGACTATGTTTATGTCATAGGAGCTCTTATTTCTTCACTTTTCCGTGGGGTTTGTTTTCCGCACGAAGGTAGAATTGTGACCATTGATCAATTATCGTTCATTAGTCACCAGGTGCCTCCTTTGCAACCATCGTCCCCTATCGTCTCTTGTTTTCAAGCAGTACCTTCCCCGCCACAGGTCAATTATGTGGCTACCCATTCTGTCTCCACATCTGCTGATGATCACACAGATGGTATTGTACATTATGTACTGGGGGTATTGGAACTTGATCTGTCTTTGGTACCAAATGACATGTATTCCTCTCGGAGTGTGGTTCTTTCGTCTAATGAAGACCTATTGGGAGCCATGTTCTCGTATGATTCATGAACAGATGTGTGAGGATGGTTCTTAGTCTTGTGTCAACCTCGTTAAAAAATGAAACAAGGGTCATCAGCATAGTTCTTTGTCTTGTGTCAAGCTCGTTAAAAAATGAAACAAGGGTCTTGAGGATAGTTCTGTTACTGTGTCAACCGCATTAAAAATTAAGAAAAACCATTTTCCAAATCGAGTCTTTGATTAAGATCTCATAAAATCCCAATCGAGTCTTTCCAAGATATTGAAAGTGAACCTTCATTCCATCCACCTAGTTGACTGAAATGAAGCTTGGGGGGCATGTACCTCGATTGAGTCATTATGCTGGGGGCATGAAAACTTATAGAAAGCATAGTTTTTCATTTCAAGCTTGTGTAAACATGAAACCAAATTCAAGCAGAGTTCCCCATGGTTTAAGCTTGTGTAAAAATTAACCCATGCCCAATTTACATCTCCTGATTACCATTTTTATCAGCTAATTTCTGCTAGATGAGCCTTAGTTGTTTCATTCCATTGCCACCATCTCTTTGGCTGATCATATGCTTTCACTTGGTTGTTTTTCCTTTCCTGAGGGACCGCAGCAATGAGTGGTTTTTATTAGCCAGCCTCTTGACCATACATGTCTTGAGTAGTTCCACCATTGCCGAAACCAGTTGCTACCCTTTATACCACTCATTCCTCCAAGACGAGTCACTTTTAAGCTCTTTTATAACTCACAAAAGATGAAAAGATTGTCGAGTATTTTTTCCCTTTTTGACTCATTAAAGAGAATAAAAATGGGGGATCCTCTTTCAAGCTCTTTTCTGATCCTTTTAAAGCAAAAAGATAGCCGAGACCTTGTCGTTTCGAACTCGTTAACAGATGTGAAACAATGGGCGCCTAGTATAAGTTTACCCCTTTTTCGAGCTGGGATGCACTATTTACGAAAAAGGTACTCCTTGACTGAAATGGTCAATCGGTTCTCTCAAGCATCGTTTTCTACCTTTTCAGGCTCGAGAGACACAAATGTACAAAAAGGGACCATGTGGAGTTTTCTTTTCTGTGTCTTTTTCAAACTCTCTAAACATGAAAAAGATACCAAGTTACACCTTTGTTGGACTCGTTAAAATATTAAACGACATTGGATTCATCATCATGACGAACATGAGCTTCTCCTTCCTAGGGCTCGTTAAACTTACTAGGTCAGATTTTTCCAAAGGATGAACTTACAGTGCAAGAATATGATATCCCCTTCAAGCTTGCGATTAAAAAATAATTGGGGTACCTGCCAAAAATGGTGGGGGGAAATTTGGAAATCTAATCAATTGTGTTGGAAGCTCACTCTTGAACACGACACTTTCTGCTTCGTGTTGGGTTGGGATATCCTCCTTTGTATCGTTGACCTTCCTGGGTTGGGTCGTTCATTTTTTCCTTCCATTTGATATCTGCCACATCATCATGACTACCGATCCTATGGATCCAAAAGTTGCCAAACTTTAAATTGTGTCGCCGATATGTTCAAGAGTTGTCCTTCTGTAGTTACATTTACCTCTAATTCTCTGTATCATCCAAAATCATTTTGCATCCTTTTGTCTCGCGTTGATGATGTGGGATACATTATGGCCCTCCTTCAACACAGTCGCTTCCTATCAACTTCAACTCATTATCCAAGAAGTTGACCGAAAGACTCCCTTCCAGTACCTTAGAGCTTGCATGCCCTAATGGCAAGTTCTTCACACTTAACGACAAGTTCACATCATTGGCTTTCATTCGAGTGATTTCACGGGTGTTCAACTTCAGTTCCTCTATTTGCATTCTGTGGATTGTGTTGATAGTACCTTGAGGACCATTGTCATTATTGGTGGTTTCTCTCGCACTTGTTAATAGTTTACATCATTGACTGGTAATCAAGCGACTTTCTAGCATGTTCGACATCAACACATCTATTCACATGTTAGAATTTGTACTTTGATCGGGTTGTGTTGGAGCGCAAGACCCTGGACTCAGATCACAAAAGTCCAAGTTGCAAAGTGATGTGACATGGTTATGTTGATATACATGTCTCTTTCAGATGGATGGCTGCGACCATACCATGAGTTATCATATGTGATCCTTCTCATTATTGGATGGCTGCGACCATACCTTGGTTTCATTATGATCCTCTTTGACGGATGGTTGCGCCCATACCTGGATCCATTTACCTGATCATTCTTTGAATGGATGCGTCCATGCCACGATTCATATATCATTTGATAGAGTCCTCAGTTATGTATATGTATATGTACTTGCTTGCAAGTTTTCCGACGGCAGACTACGGTTCCCCGCACTGATTCATAAAGCATTTCATCCCTCACTCTAGTTCAACCTTCACGCTTTAGGGGGCATCTTGATCCAGGTGGATGTTGGTGGCCACCCACCTATCCCATTTGGACCCCCACAACTGTCTCTTTCAGCTTTTTCAATTTCCTAAATTGTAGCATAGTTTACTATTTTTAGCAGTTTTTCGGGTCCTGAACTTCTGGAGCCGTTTTGAGGCCCTAAACGACGCTTTTTTGGGAATCTGGGGCAACATGGGTCCATGGACCCATGTTGCCTCCCAAAGTGGTAGAACTCGGATAGATCTTTCTAACAAGCTATCGTACGCGTCAAACGGAGATCGTATGCCAAAGTTACGACCCCGGGAAATTGATGTACCAATTTACCCAAACGGGGCCCACAATTTGGCGTTTCATCTTCTAGGGTTAGGTTTCGGGATGTGAAGGGTTTTCCATTGTTTCTCAACAATGAATAGGCCTTCGAGCCTCATTGTAACACAGTTGGAGAACAGTTCAGAGGCATGTAGCCGCACATCTCTTCTCAGAGATAAGCTACCATCGCCCTAGCTGGTTTATTTCCATTTATGGTTGTAAGCATATTTCAGTATTTTCCATTAATGAAATGAAGTATTATTTCCGCTGCATATTTGTGTATATGGTTATCTCTGTAATTTGTTGCGTTCATGTTTAAATCTGGATCAGTGGTATCAGAGCGATCTGCTTTTTCTCTGTTTTTCTTTGCATGTCCCCAACGAGGTCGGGATATAAGGAGTTAGGGCTTGAACTGATCGAACCTTTGCAAGACCAGCCTCGAAAATCCCAACGACCTCCCATGGCGGATGAGAAGAAAGACGAGGGGGCAGGAGATCCTATCAGAATCTTGCTCGAAGAAGCCCTCGAGCGGCAAAGGAACGCGATGATGGATAGCTTTGCGCAGATCCTTCAGCGGCTACCCAGAGGCGACGCATCGGCTTCCAACAGCGACTCTGGAAACGCCACGCCATTTAAGGTACAAGTTAATTTTGAAATCCCCATCTTCGAGGGTAAAATAGACGCAGATGCTGTAGATAAATGGTTAAATCTGCTAGATGGGTATTTTTCTGTTCATGAATTTTCAAGTCGAGAAAAGATTGTTTTCGCTCTTCTCAAAGCAACGCCCCACGTCAAGGACTGGTGGGAAAACTACTGCGAGCAGAAGGATGAAAGTACAGGCTCACTATTTTCAGCCGCACCCACTTGGAATGACTTCCGGGATGCCATCAAGGAGCAGTACTACCCTGTCGGAACCTATGAGGACAAATACATCAAATGGACCACACTGCGGCAGGGACGAGACCGAGATGTGTTGGAGTTCACAAACATTTTTCATACCCTTCGCACACAGTTGGGTATCAAAGATTCTGAGCTGCATCTGGTACTCAAATACCGCGGTTGCCTACACAGATACATCCAGGAAGAGATGGGGTTCTTGAACATCTCCTCACTCGGCACAGCATACCGATACGCTGTCAAAATCGAGCAAAAGTTCAAACAGAAGAAGCGAGACTTTGGATCTACAAATCCGAAGCCCAAAGGACAAAGCCAAGGCAGGGTGACCCAACACAACCCGTCGAAGCCGCAAGAAAAGAACAACACCACGAAGCCGAAGAAGGACACAGGAAAGTGGTGTGAGTTCCACAAGAGTCCCACTCATAACACAAGTGAGTGTCGGACCAAGCAGTCGCTAGTGGCCGAGTTGAAGGCTTCTGAATCAGATGCATGTTCTGACCCTGAGCCAGAACTTGACAAGGGGAATGGCAAAGGGAAGCAGATCATTGATGCGGATCCCAGCGCTACTGTTGCCACTGCCAAGATCCAAAAGAATGACCCTGCAGATCCAAAAGAGGGGGAGCGTCTTTTCCACTCACAGATGTGGGTGAAGGGTTTGCCGCTACAATTCATTGTCGATAGTGGCAGCCAAAAGAACCTCATTTTAGCAGAGGTCGTGAAGCGGTTGGGCCTACCGACTACACCACACCCACAGCCATATAGTATCGGGTGGCTTCATGAAGGACGAGATCTAAAAGTTCGCCAGCAGTGTCGCCTTCCCTACAGCATCAAACCCTTCACCGACGAGGTATTGTGTGATGTTACACCTCTGGATGTTTGTGATGTATTATTAGGCCAGCCATACTTGTGGAGGCGACATGCTGTGTATGAGTCCAGGCCTCGTGCTGTCATTATTTCTTTGAATAATTCATTATACAGGATACCGGAGGTAGCCCCACCTACCACCACATATTTGATCACCGCTAAGAAAGGTAGCAAGCTCATCTCCTAGACCAGGAAATTCATATGTCTGGTTCACTCCCAAAGTAAGGGGAAGATCGTTGCTACATCCATGACCCCTGCAAAGGGTTCCTCCACGCAGCAGCAGCAGCAAAGGAATACGGTCATGACAGAACACAGGAACAACTTCTCACGCACAGGGGTACCACACAAGCTTCAAGTGGGCAACAAAGTCTGGTTGCATATGCAGAGAGAACGCCTTACCAGAACCCATCAGAAACTCAGACCACTCCGACATGGTCCTTACACCGGTACCAAGGCTACGGGAAACAATGCTTTCAAGCACAACATTCCTCCATTCCTTCGCTTGCACCGAGTGTTCAATGTGGACCATCGTCGACCATGCTTCCCACCATTTCTGAACACATCAGAGATTGCAGAACAGCTCACCAGGGACCAAGTTCAGCAGATGGAGGAACTCAACGCAATGGGGACCATTGCTTCCTAAGGGGGGAGGAATGATCCAGGTGGATGTTGGTGGCCACCCACCTATCCCATTTGGACCCCCACAACTGTCTCTTTCAGCTTTTTCAATTTCCTAAATTGTAGCATAGTTTACTATTTTTAGCAGTTTTTCGGGTCCTGAACTTCCGGAGCCGTTTTGAGGCCCTAAATGACGTTTTTTTTGGAATCTGGGGAAACATGGGTCCATGGACCAACGTTGCCTCCCAAAGTGGTAGAACTCGGATAGATCTTTCTAACGAGCTATCGTACGCGTCAAATGGAGATCGTATGCCAAAGTTACGACCCCGGGAAATTGATGTACCAATTTACCTAAACGGGGCCCACAATTTGGTGTTTCATCTTCTAGGGTTAGGTTTCGGGATGTGAAGGGTTTTCCATTGTTTCTCAACAATAAATAGGCCTTCGAGCCTCATTGTAACACAGTTGGAGAACAGTTCAGAGGCATGTAGCCGCACATCTCTTCTCAGAGATAAGCTACCATCGCCCTAGCTGGTTTATTTCCATTTCTGGTTGTAAGCATATTTCAGTATTTTCCATTAATGAAATGAAGTATTATTTCCGCTGCATATTTGTGTATATGGTTATCTCTGTAATTTGTTGCGTTCCTGTTTAAATCCGGATCACATCTGTTACACAACATTTTGTCACTATCCCTGTACTCCCCATTCCTTGATCCTGGAGGACCTCTACAGTGAATCCTACATTCTTAACCTTCATGAAGAAACTCCCATTATGTCCCTCTTCATGAGCAGAGCAATTCCCTTTTGCACCATTTCCCCAAAAACTTATGTTTTTCCCAGTTTACAAGACTGGCACTAATGGCCTTTATCCTCCTCGCACCGATATGTAGGGATTAACACTGCCCCTAGTGCCGACCGGAGCGAATGAGCTTTGTTCCAGTCATGTCGGTCCTCTTATGGAAAGTTTTTTAAATTAAGAGCCGAAGCTTCCAACTCTAGAAGCTTCATAACGGAAGTCTGGTAAATGGTTTGGTCGGATGGGGTCGAGGATGTCAGTTTGGGCTCCTTTCCCCTATAATGATGGAACTACCTCAAGAGATAAGACCTTCTCCCATGAGAAGAGGATCCATCTCCCATCTATTCATACTATATAAACCTCCCTTTTTCCCAAGCACAAGCTAGTGTTAGAGTTAAAGTGTTAAGGTTGGTGTGCTAGTGCTATTTTGGTTTGGAGTAAACAACAAGTTATTCATAGTTGTAGCTCTCTAGTTGTGTGAGGGAGAAGCGTGATTTGGTTTGGAGTGAAGCCAAAAGGGAAGAGCCTTAAAACTTTTGTTGTTGAGGTCATCATGGAATGCTAGCAGAAGTGTGTGGGAACCTAGTCTTGTCAGAGGAGAACGGCAACGTCAAGACAATGGTTGTAATCTCTTCTTGATTCAATATATATGCAACTATCGATTGATTTCCTACATGATTTGTCATCTTACATGTTCATGGATTAATGTTTCTTGACTTGTTAAGTAGGTTGAATTACAATTTGTCTATTATCACGGTTGTTGTTTGTTGTTGTTTACTTGTTTCAGGTGTTTGAAGAAGGAAGCGAGAGATAGCTAGAGCGAGCAAGCAAGGACATCATCAAACGGGATAAGCGTACTAAGAGGTAGGCCCTCTTAATTGGTTCTAACCTAAGGAAATCTTCCATAGAATGTATCAGTTGTGGCTAGACCCATTATCGGGTTAGAGGAATTTGTTTGTGTCCGCACTTATAATTTTACTTCACCATAAGAGCCAATGTGTGTTCTAGACCGAAGGAGTCTCATGCTCCGGAATTAAGCCATAGAACAAGTCAAGGTGTAGTGGAAGCACTTTGGGCCAAAGGATGCCACGTGGGAAATGGTTGATACCATGAAAGTTAATTATCCCTTATTGGTTAAAGTAAGTTTGTACATGATTGTAAATATTACATAGAGTTGTGTATTTAAAGCTCCATGAAACAATTTCTATTGTGTTTTGTTCCTCATGTTGCATATGGGCAGATGAACACTGAGGGTGGTGTTCCCTCAAGGGGGAGGGGATTGTGACATCTGATGGATTCCATTAATACATATATTTTGAGGTTCATTATGCTATCCTTCATCCCTTAGAATTGTCCTTTTCTCACCTTAATTCGCATTTTTAGTCATAATATGCATAGCAAGAAGATTAAAAGGTGTTTGTCATAGTATGTGGCCTAATGTGATTAAATTGTAGGAAAAAGAAGCATTTTTTAGGAATTTACTATGCAGGGGCTTGATGGAGACAACCAGGAGAGAATCTAGGGAGGCTTGTCCACCTCCTTAACTCTCTAACTCAGCTTGAGATCACCAAATACCATTCACAAGCTCGAATTCACTAACAATCGAGGTGCAAGTGAAGCTCAAGGAGGACCAGATCCACAATTTTCGAGCTATTGGAGGGAACGACTCCTATTTTCAAGGGAGTTGCTATCAACTACCTTTTGTATAAATAAACCAGCTGAAAGGCTCATTAGGATTCAAATTTTCGATTCAGCTAGGAGTAGCTATTGAACTGAGGGCTTGAACTTGTTATTGTTACTTTCATGTGATGTGTGAGACTACTATTTTATGTTAATGAGAAGTTTTTTATTGAACTACATCTGAGCTAGTTATAGAGGGTTGAAACCCTTCGATTTGGGCCCAACCGAGTGGCTTTAGTCCCTCTTCTGTATTTTTGCCTTGTTATTATTTCCAATCATTTCATGTATTTCTTTTGTTGCAGTAGATCTTAATCTATAAAAACTTGTGATTGCAAGTTTCCCTATCACCTCCCTTGTGGGAAGAATGATTAGAAGGATTTACAATCGCAATCCAAAAACATTTGTTTATGATTTCTTAGAAATAGATAGATGTTAGTTATCCTTTTGCATGATTACTTTCTGCAACTTAGGAGTTAGTTTAGTGATCAGAGTAGTGTTGTGAAATATAACATATGTTAATCAAATTCAACTCATCTTTTCAACCACTTTTTATCTCACTATGCTATTGATCATTTGATGCATGCATTTGGCCAATTGCAACGTTGTGATTGGTCTGTAGGGGTGGGCACACCTTTTCATATCCACTTTGACTTATCCATCTTCTCCCTTTGCCCTCAACACTGCTCTCGAACTTTGTTTTCACATTCATTCTATTCAGGCAATTAAGGACACAGTGGGCATCCACCATAAAAAGGCTCTCAGAATCCCTCATGTAGCAATACAGGGCCTCCTGTAGCAATACAGGACCCCCTGTAGTTGCACCTGTAGCACCATTTTCCTCAACCTATTTTGCTCCCCACTTCAACCTTAGCTTGGTTAAGATGAATAATTACCCCCAACTTGTGATTTGATGATTTAGAGAAGCTCTTAGACCACTCCAACCTCCTCTTTTCCTCACTATAAAACAGAGTATAATTAGTGAGTTTAGTTCACAAGCATGTTAGAAGTTAAATTTCTGATTTTCAAGAAAAAGTAAAGTAGATCAATGATACATGCAAGTAGGTTATTGATTTAATGAAATATGAAAAATAGAGTAGCTTCACTTCTGCAAGTAGACTAGCCCTTTTTCTCTCATGTAATATTAATTATCATCTCCAAGTTGAATGAATGGAATTTTCACTTTCATAGTTAAAATCAATTTCATCAGGAGTTTTCACTATAGTTAAGTTGGAGGAATGGTCTCTAAAAACCTTGATCTGATGTCATGACTGAGGGTGGCATGAGTAGAACCTAACCTACTGTGGATACATCACTGTCACCTCTAAGTTTGTACGAACACTGGGTTGATAATTGAAGTTGAGGATCCCTTGGTAGTTGCAACACTCTTGGTGCAATACCAGGGCTCACCAACAACCCCACCCATGGCCCCCCCATAAAACACATTGTAAATATTTTTCTATATGTGAAATTTGAAAAAAGGGGACTGAGTCAAGGGACACGGATTCTAGAGCTAGGGAGGAGGATTGCTTGATTGAGATGTTGTGGTTTCTTGTGCAAGAAACTTGAATTGCAGGACAACCATTAAAACTAGTTGGTGTAGGAATTTAAGAGACTAGTTCTTGAAATTAAATGGGTTGCAAGAGAAAGTATGCATGCCCATGTTGCTTGAGAAACAACAACAAAAAAAGAGGACAAACAGCTTAGCAAGGAGATTGTGCATGGCAAGTCATCAAGGACACAATACTAAATGAAAAACAAGAAAGAGACAATGTTATCGGGAAATCTAGTGTCTATGCAGAGCTGCTAGTCCCACTAAGACGGGTAGCTATCTTAGAAACAAACAGATTAAAGTTACTTTCGTTTTCCTTTATGAGAAGTAGATAGGAGAGTATCAAAGAATACCAACCTCGATCTTTCGCTCGGTTCTTTTCTTGTTCCTTCTCCTCACCGACAGGTCTTTGCTGATTCTCCCTTGACCACTCCGCTTCAAAGAGTACCTGTAAAGTCAAAGCAGCATAATACCTTCAGAGTGCAAAGATCTACAATCATAAACAATATAGGACCAGATATATATTGACCACACAAATGCATATACTATCAGACATACAAGAATGTGGAGGAAAACTTGAATAGCTTTATTGATGTAAAGATTAGAAGAGAGGATTACAACCCATTGATCTAACCCAGCATCATCCTCCCAGCATGAAAGCCCTTCTTCACCTCATGAAAAGCTTAGATCACCCAACACTATGATATTTCGCCAGGAAACCAACAGCACTTCCTTACAAGATACAAAATTCCATCCTCTGGATCTCTGGTATGAGGGATCCATATATAGATGATTGCAGGGAGGTGAGTCAGCTTCTGGGATTTTTAGTAGTGTCTTCTCTCTGATAGTTCTTGATTCCACTTGGAGATTGATGATCTCTTACTCATCCCTGGGCGAATTCAAAGAGGCAAGTGTCACAGGAGAAGTTTCTTAAAGATTCCATGATCATCCACCTCGCAAACTGTCTCTGCCATTTGTCCATTCTCGCCCATCGCACCCTACAGAAGGGCTTTCCAGTATGCATCGCACCCTTAGCACTGAGCAACCTGTATGGTCCAATTTTGACCAGTTCTGAGCAGTTTTCTGTGGAGAACTTCAGGGAGATGATGCAATCAGTTAACCTTGTTCCTTTAGGGCATGAAACAACACTTTTAGGGACTCAGAAGCCCTTGGTTTATGGACATATATGATTGGGGTTGCAGTGCGCAAAAATGTCTATAACAGTTGCCCCCTAAAGCATGAGGCCGTTAATATTTTGATGTCAGGTGAAATGCTTTATCATGAGGATCCGAGGTTTTTCGAACTAGAAGGTGACCTGTAATAAGATACAATACAATACATTATCTTCATAACATTTTCATGATCTAGCTGAGGCGGTCATTCCCATGCTCAGCTTTATAAATTCATTTTCATGTACATAGGACAGACAACCGTCTGTGTGGAAGACTGATGATTCTGATAAAGCCATCATCCTTTGATTCGGATGATCATCTGTGCAGCAATGATGTACATTTGATGTCTTTATTTTCCTAAATATATCGTAGCCCGGATGGATGAAACTAGATCTGGGGTCTTCAAACTCGTCCAATCTTCGCCTGAAGTACAAGTCGATCCATGTGAAAAATGTTCTGGAGTCGAACATGGAAAGACATCGCCTGATTACCAGCCAATGATGTAAGTTGTTAACAGGCACGAGAGGAATCACCGATAATGATGATGACCCTCAAGGTACGACAGTACAATTCGTGTGGTGTGAAAATGGGACTTGGTGTCGAACACCACGCAAAATCTCTCGGTCGAAGGCCATTGATGTAAACCTGTCGCCGAAAGTGAGAAACTTGTCATTGAGGCATGCAAGCTTCAAAGTACTGAAATGGTTGTTCCTAGGTCAACTTCTTGGATAATGAGTTGATGTCGACAAGAAGTGACCCGTCATAGGAGGGCCTTAATGAATCCCACATCTACGACACGGAACGGAGCAAATGACTTTTGGAGGTGAAAACGATCTGATGATACAAGGTTCAGGGTGGCAGTCATGAAAGAATGAAGCGTAAAGGTATTACAACGGATGAGACACAAGATGGGTTGGTGAATTCTCTGATCGACTTCTCTTGAACATATCGGCGACACTGAAATGCATTGGTAGAGTTAACCCCAAAGATGGAGGGTACGGTGGATCAATGGTAATATGACCGGTGAACGGAATAACCCAACCCGACTCAATCATGGTGATGCAGGGAAAGTTTCATGTTCAAGAGCGACTCGCTACCAATAAAGTTTCTTCAAGTTTTCTTCCCAATTTTTCCCCAGTCATTGCTGACCAGTACCTCTTTATTTTTATCAAGCCTGAGGAGGATAACATATGCTTGTTCTATAATTTGCCCTTCGGGCAAACCTGTCGCTATGTTTTAATGAGCCTAGCGACAGTGAAACTCGTTCTTGTCTGCATGGACAAGTTTGTCGCTATTGGTTTTAACAAGTTTAACAACAAAGACAACTCGGTCCTTTTTCAATTTTAGAGAGTCTGAAAAGGGAAAGAAAGGAAACTCCAGTGATCCTTTTTCGTCATGTAATCCCTTAAGTCCGAAAAAGTATAAAATAATACGAAAGGGATGAATTTTCGATAGTTTTAATGAGCCGAACAAGACAAGTGCTTGATCTTTTTGTGTAATAATCCCTCAGGTCCAAAAAGATTAAAATCTAGAGGATGGATAGCACTCCCGGTAGCTTTAACGAGCTAGAGAGTCCAACTACTCGGCAATATTTTCATATTTTACGAGTCAGACGAAAAGAGCTTAAAGGAGACTCGCCTCTTGAGGAACGAGTGATATTTCCAGGTAGTAGCTGATTCCAGGTAAGGTTTGGAATTTTCCAATCACGGCAGTGTCACAAGGATGGCTAACAGAATCACTCTTCGCAGCTGTTCCCCAAAAGGGGTAAACAATCAACTAGAGGTGAATGATCGGCTAAAATGGAGTGGTGATGGTAAGAACAAGACCAGGGCTCAAAAAGCTAATGATAATGCATTCACAATGGTTATTTACCGAAAATTGGTTCATTTTTTAATGAGCTTAAACTCTGGGGGGAAACATTTGCTCATTGCTCAGGTTTAATTTTTAACGAGCTTGAACTTCACATAAAAAATGCTCGTGATAATGGTCATCGATTATTTGATTTCACAGCTAACACTTTGGTCTTTCGACGGTCGTACTGCCTGTTCAATTGCTTCATCAAACCGATTAGAAATGAACAATACATGCTTGAAAAATGAGTTAAAACACTAATACCTTACTTTAATTACGTGAAAAGTAATTTAAAAGTGGTTTTTACCCCTCATTTTACCATTTCATTTGAACTTTGGTTTGTTGGAGCTTTGGAGGTGCCTTCCCCCCTTGATTGTCGTGGACATCTATTTTTGACCGGTTTATCAAGTCATTATCAGGTTCCGCCCGTGGGGGTGAATCCGTGAGAGATTACATTCGCTGGTACTGCAGAGAGGGATCTTAGCCGAGTACGACAAGATCAACATCTGAGATGTCACTGGCCGGTCCTTGAGGACCATTCTGTTCACTTTTGCTAGACAAGCTGGTAGTGCGGCTCTTCACGTGGATAACAGGTCCTATGTGCAGTACGCCTTGGAATTCCTCGAACCAAAGGCGTTCAACTGGTGTGACGCAGTACTCCCTGTGATGAAAGAACAACTGACTAAGGTAAAAAATGAAAGATCCAAGAATTTCGGCTATGGTTCTATTTTGACCGCTTTCGCCTTGGAAAAGATCCCACTGATGCAGCGGCAGTACATTTCACTTAGTTTACCTCCACCGACTGACCCACGGATGCAGAGATGGGTTGACCTCATGGCCCAACATGTTGGTCAGTCCCAGGTTTCTTTCTCTGATACCTTCTTCGAGTGGTTTAACCGTCAAGAGATGGTTTATGTCGAGTGTCCATATGCTGGTATGGATTTCCGAGGTGACCCGGATTTGGTGCTGTCGACTGATGAGCAGTGGGGTGCTAAAGGTAAATTATCTGACCATATCCCTGTTTATTGTTTTTATAATGTTCTTATGTTTTCTTCTATCAAGGCTAATCAAAAACTCTTGTGCTCATGCAGATATCGGACCAGTTTGACCAGCAGTACGCCTGAGAACACCAGTTATCGCTCTAGCAAGAGAGGCTGTAGAGAGGGCTATCCTTCATGACCTGGATGTGGCTGAGACTCTTGCAGCATTACAGGAGCAAGTCGAGGGTCTCACTCTTGGTATCCCAGACGTAAGGACCGACGAGTTGCCTTTGAGGCCGCAGCAACATACTACTGGTGTGCCACGTCGATGGACTAGGCTTTTACGCATTGTTGCACAGGCATTTACTTGCTATCACCAGCATCATTAGACTAGGGTGCCCCCTAGCATTTTGAGTTTTGGGTCATTTGACCGATTTTGTCTTGATCGCAGAACATTATGTATGAACCATAAACAATTATATATATATATATATATATATTGATATTTGGAGCTTTATTTTGGTTAAGTTACATGATCTTGATGCAAATATTGATGAAATGCTTCTTTTATAAATGTTGCAAATGTCTAGCTAACACATAATTTGCCAATGAGTCTGTTAATGTGTTTAAGTTTTTGGAAATATGTTGATATTGAATAGCATCAAAATGCCTTTCCAAAATCTTGACCCTTAGGAACATGCGATAAATAGATGGATTCCGTACGGAGTAGATACCGATGAGTTGTAAAATGACGAGTTGTGAGTCTAGCCTGACGACCAGTCGGCGTATGCCATGCGTAATTGCATCAGAGAGTAGTTCTATCAACGACCAATACATACCCCTTTGAAACTTACTAACTCGCCGCTTGGATCAAAGATGGCCCAGACCGCAAAAGATAGGTTCTGCGACTACGACTTGCTTTGTTGTCATATCCAACAAATGATTCCAATAGGTTCGACATCTGCAACATATGAAAAATTGGATTACCTAACCAAAACAAATACCCTTAGCGAAAACAAAAATGTAACAAAAGCACAAGGGTTACTATACTGAGCTAAGCATAGTAACGCTTAAGGTACAACTCGTTGCGGGGTTGCGCCAATGGAATCCCATCATAATCCACTAACTCGTAGGCTCCTTTTGCTAGTACACACTTGAAAATATAGGGGCCCATCCATAAAGACTTGAACTTACCTGCTCCCAACTTATCGAACTCCTAGTCATAAAGTAAGACCAGGTCACCTTCTGAGAAGACACAGGGTTTGACATTCTTGTCAAACTGCGCCTTGACTCGTTTCTTATGGGCTCCGTTAGCCAAAGCGGCATCATGACGAGTTTCATCCAATCGGATTAGTTCCAAGAAACGAGCCTCCTCTTCTAAAGTTACGGGGAGAAGGTCGACTGCGAGCTTGAGGGACGAGATTTCGCACTGAACTGGTAAGATCGCTCCCAGGCCATACACCAGTTGAAAGGGTGTAAACCCGTTGCATTCCTCACCGACTTCTGGTATGCCCATAAGGCCGAGTACAGGATCAGGTGCCAACTCCATTTATGGACTCCGATCATCCTTTGCAGCATGCGCTTCAGGACCTTGTTGATTGCCTCAACTTGTCCGTTAGCTTGCGGATAATACGGAGTAGAGCTGTCGTGGGACAGTCCTAATTTGGAAACCAACTCAATCATCATGTGATTGCGAAAATGCGATCCATGATCTGTAACTATGGCCTGTGGAATGCCGAATCTGGAGACTACATGATTGAAAAAGAAGAGGGCAGCTGTTTCGCTGCTGTTGTTTAATGTAGGCATCACCTCGACCCATTTGGTAAAATAGTCTACTGCGACTATGATATACCCATGCCCCCCGGCCAAGGTGGGGTTACATGTCATGAAATCTATGCCCCATTTAGCGAATGGCCCAACAGCAACTACTGGTTGCAGAGGTGCGGGTGGTATTCTGGTTTTGCGATCGAAGATTTGACAGGCATGGTAACTTCTTACTGCGGTTATGCAATCTTTGAACATTGTTGGCCAGAAGTATCCTACTCGTAAAATCTTTTGAGTCATAGCGTAACCAGATTGATGCCCCCCACACGTGCATGAATGGCAATCATTCAGGACTTTTTGGCCTCCTCGTGGGTGAGGCACCTCCGCAAAATTGTATCGACACCACGACGGTAAATCGTATCACCGACGATCATGTATTCTTTTGCTTGGTATCGAATGCGTCGTTGTTCCGAGCAGGAGGTATTAGACCTATATGTTTGGGTTTGGAGATAGATTATTATGTCTCCATACCACGAATTGCTTGAAGATATCAGAAACAAAGATTCATCCACGATCACTTCTTCTGATGTTTCATCGTTGGACGACGATGGGAGATCACATAGTAACTCCGCGAAAACCAAGGCTTTCTTCGATTTGGATTTTATGAATTCTATATCAAACTCTTGTAAAATTGCTATCAATTTTGAATATTTGCCCCCCAGCAACTGTCGCGACAATATATAAGTCATGGGGTTGCAATCTGACCAAATGGTAGTTTTTCGAAAGAGGACATAGTGTCGAAACTCTGTATTGCTTGAACAGCTGCGAGAGCTAGATTTTCAACGTAGGAGTATTTTCTTTCCATATCATTTAAGTTTCTGCTCAAATAATATATAGGATGCTCAATTCCATTGTCTTCTTGAACTAAAACCATTGCGATGGTCGTATCCGCTGCAGCCAGATACAGGTTAAAGTATTTTTGATAATCAGGAGCATACATTAATGACGCTTTTATTAGGGATTCCTTTAAAGCATCAAAGGAAGCTTGCGTGACCTGATCCCAGATGAAGGCTACTTCTTTTTTCAATAGACGAGTATAACCTTTAGCAAGTTTGGCATAATTTGGAATGAACCTCCTCAGAAAGTTTGCTTTCCCTTAGAGTTTCTAAATCTGAAGCAAATTTGAAGGTGGAGGCAAATCAATGATTGCCTGAACCTTACATGGGTCGAGACGAATCCTGTCCTTTGAGACCACAAAGCCAAGTAAACGACCAGAACTGACACAAAACACACATTTTTGTGGACTGAGTTGTATCTTGTAGTGTCGGCATCGTAGAAATATCGCTCTCAAATGCTGCGGATGATCGGTCCGCTTTCGCGAATGAGCCGGAAGATCGTCAAGATATGGTTGAATGATGTTCATTATGTCATGAAAGGCATAGTTCATTGCCCTCTGAAATGTTTCCCTACGTTATTTAAACCAAAGGGTAGCTTGCGATATGCGAATGTGCCCCACGGACAAATAAATGCAGTCTTTGACTAGTCCTGTGGGCGGATGTTAATTTGATTATACCCGGAAAATCCATCCATAAATGAAAAGATTTCACATCCGGCGCATTCATCAATTATCTGGTCAATGAAGGGTGTAGGGTAGTTGTCTTTCGGACAAGCTTGATTTACATCCCTATAATCGACGCACACTCTAACCGTTCCTTGTTTTTTCATTACAGGAACAATATTCGATACCCAATTGGTTAGAGGAACCCGGTAAATAAAACTAGCATGGAGAAGTTTTTCAACTTCTGCCTTGATGGCAGCGGCTTTCTTGGGGTGCACCTGCCGTAGCCGTTGTCGTACCGGTTTGACATCTGGATATATCTTAATTTCGTGTTCAACTATTCTCAAGTCAATGCCTGGCATTTCATCATACGACCAAGAAAAGACATCTCTGAACTGCGAAAAAGAGCGTAATATATTTCCAGTTCTAAAGAAGAACAAGATTTGCCGACATGAATATTCTCTACAACATCTGTTTTGGTCGAGATATTTATGGCGATAGTCTCTTCAATATTGGACAAGTTCCATTTGGAATCCACCGTGTTTACAGTATTTGATAGAAAATCAAAAACTGAGGGATGATGAAGGTCACTGGAACTATCTTCTTTATAATCCAGAAGTTGGGAATGATGGTGGTAATCTTCCCATGGTGCCCCGTCAATCATCATTGACTAAACAATTCCTTCGTCTGTAGAATGTACTTGCGACCAAGGATCTGAAGGGGTGCCATATTCTTTAGACCTATCTATCCAAACGCTTGATGAGCGTTGATTTGGGTTTGCCTCCCATGTCGAAAACATTGATTGCTATAATATTTCTATTGGGCTTGGAGGCAATACCTACAGATGATCCATGTTAATATCATTTTCTGACATCTTTTGAATAGAAGATATCATATTGCAGGTTCCCACTGTTTCCACTTCCGCTAGATTGATTGGAGGTGGTAGGGAAAAAGTCCCCATTAATATAGGGTCTTTTAGTAGGCCTACTCCAACATTTTGAAGCGAATGAGGGCTTCCATGGATCATCGGAATGCTTCCCGTAACTTGTGAATTGTTGGCGAGAAATGTTTGCTGGTCGACGATTGTAATACTTCCTTGGAAGGGAAATGCAATCTTCCTGAAGTAGGTCGATACAACGGCAGCCATAGCATATATCCAGGGCCTTCCCAGTAGGATGTTGTAATCGAGGTTTCCGTCGATCACTTCAACATCAATTTCTACTATTTTTCCCCCCAGTTCGACTTGCAAGTTACTTAAAATCCCATATGGGGTGTATGTTCATCCATCAAATGCTTTTAATGTCATCGAAGATCGCTACAAGGGTGGAGATCCTAAAGTTTTCCAGCAACTAATTGACATAATACATGTAGATGCCCCCTCATCAATAATTATTCGATGAACTGTTTTGTTGAGGGCTTTCACTTGAATAAGGAAAGCTAGTTGAGTTGGTAACTGAGGGTCATATCCTTTATGATTAAAGGCCACAAGATTGGAATCCGCTGGGTCAATCCCACCTATTGTTGATAATAAAGCCTGCTTTTGGGAGGGGCAATTTTGCAGTACCTCAAGTGTCGACATAGCGGACGATGATTGGACCAGATCCTCCACTATATTATAATGTTGTGCTACTCTGGCATGAAGATTAAATGTCGATTTGTGTACTACTCCCTTCGGTGGCTTTATCGTTATTTCAGGAATGATGGGTGGCACAACTCGGGTCAAAGTTGTTGTCGAATTACTAGGTTGATCATTAGCCTTGTTGTCCGACAACTGTGGATTCCCATAATATTTATTCCTTGTCGATATCAAAGCATCATTTTGCTGCTTCGAAACAGACAACATTAGCACTTGGGACGGGGAAGCATTGTCACTAGCAATCATATCTTTTCCTGGATTCGGAAACGGATCAGTCAATACCGCTGAGGTTTTTGAATTCTTAAAGAATTTTCTAAGCTCGGCTTTATGTGGACAATCTTTCGTCCAATGATCCTCATCACATATGAAGCATGGATGACTTGGTTTCCTATCTCCAGAAGGGTTTGCAGAAGATTTTTCAGGAGACGACTCCTCCTGTTTTTTCTTCTTCCCTTTCTTTTTCTTCTTGCCCCCTAGTTGCTTTGGTTCTTTGCCTTTGCCAGTCGGCACGACATTTACCTCTGAGGCGAGAAGTTCCTAATTTGCATTTTGACTTGAAACGTACGAGCCTTCTTTGATGTAGTTTTTACGGTTTTCGTGCTAGTCGCACCTATCACGCCATCGTCGGCATGAGAGTCTTTGCTTGATTTAGGAGGGGGAGGAACGGAGAATTCCGTTCTAGGAGCATCAGGGATTTTATCGTAGAGCGTGCCAAACTGAGTATATATCAAGTCTAGATATTCCGCACGAGCAATGACTTGCTCTTCAATGATGACTCCTCCCCTTGCCACATCTTCCATAATAGAAGGTAATAATGACTTAATAAACCATTCAGCTAGCAGCTGATCAGGAACATATGTTTTTACCATTCTACGACAACGTCGCCACTCATGAATATGATTAGATATGTGAGTGGCCATTGTCTGTTCGAAATTGGTAAGAAGCTCTGTTCCTGTTTCCTACCTTATGGGTAACTGAAAATGGGTTAAAAAGGTTGTGGCTAGGGTGTTGAAGTTATCGAATGAAGCTCTAGGAAACTTGATATACCATTTTGTTGCCAGACCAGTTAACGTTCGCTGAAAAAGGTGAAGCCTAATCGAATCATCTTTTAGAGTGTTAGATGAACACCACAGATGAAAGATCATCACATGATTTGATGGGTCTTCACCCGGATTTCCATTAAATTTAGGAATATCCGACAGAAGTTATGTGGAATCGCTGGCCACCAAGGGGCGTAAGCAATTGGATCATTTGTCAGCTGATTTAGATCTGGTAACTCTAAAGTTGCCACGAAGGGAAATTGTTGATTCAGGTTCAGCGAAGCATATCTAGGATAAGATGGGATCGCCTGAGCAGTGGGTCTTTGCATACCAGCATAGTGCATTTGATGCTAATAACTTTGGTAAGGTTGATGGGCATAACCACTATGAAACGGTTGATGTTGACCGTTCTGAATATATGGTTGCCCATTACTTGCAAATATTTGGTGCTTGGATCCTTGGTAAACTTGTTGAAATTGCGATTGTTGATATTGCACCAGCCATGGTTGTGAAACCATTTGTTGTTGTCCAATACTGGCTGTTTGACCAAGATGAGGGGTGATGGTACCCGTTTGAGCCTAGGTCACTCCAGTTAAGGAGCCACTAATCAATGATTGTGGTGGCATCGTAGAGACAAGAGGCTATTGTATTGCGACCTGAGAAACTTGAGGTTGGCATACAATAGGCAACGCTTGTACTTGCGACACCGTCACAATAGCCGGTGTAGTGGGGATATTTGACATAGGCAGACTTTGTTGCATTGAGTATACAACTCTTGGTTGTTGAGGCAGTATTGGCACCCAACCACTGGATGTAATTCCAGCATAACCCGAATCCTGTTGCGAACCCCCATATGGTTGTTCTCCCAGAGGAAACAATGAAAGGGCGTACTGCCCCCCATACGGCGACAATCCAGTGCTCAAAGGGATCATTTGCCTTTGGGGACCGGACTGCCCAAATTGATGCTGTTGCAAAGGATCAATTTGTTGAGATTCAACATAAGAGATTCCAGATATTAATCCGGTCGACAAACGGGAACAGACCATACTGTCGAAACAGTCCCTAGACGGACTCCATCTAGCGGTTGAGAGCTAGTTGGGACAGATGGTATTCCGACGAACATCATTGGAGTAGCAGCAGAAGGTTCCACCGCTGTTGTGTCAGATGACACAGTCCTAGATGTCGATGGTTGTTCAAACATATCTAGTCTATCCAAAATATTTCCTAGCGATTCTACAAGAACTTCCGATGACGGGAGACTAATTTCTAACGAAGAAGCATATAGGGTG
Organism: Pinus tabuliformis; assembly: GCA_031772625.1. Taxonomy (NCBI): domain Eukaryota; kingdom Viridiplantae; phylum Streptophyta; class Pinopsida; order Pinales; family Pinaceae; genus Pinus; species Pinus tabuliformis. The sequence continues at coordinate 552,303,768 of CM062813.1, read as the reverse complement.
ATCCCAACTCCAAAATTTGATGGAGTACTAGATGGAGGATACTCCATAATCTCTTCTATAGCAATCAATCTAGGTGGAAGAGGTAGATCGTCAGGTCTGTAAAATATTTCCGGTGCCGAAGAAGTATATATTCTGCAGCGACAGATGTTTGGGGAATAGCACCTTCCGAATCAGTTGTAGATGGAGCCGGTTCAGGAATAGAAGTGTTTACCGTCACACTAGGATTAGTTCTATTGTCCTCTTGTGGCTGCAAACTTCTTCTGTAGAGGCAGGAATACCAGAAATGTTTGGAGTAACCGGAGTCTCTGAGGGTGTCGGAACACTTGTTCCAACCAAACCAGGGGACTTTGATCCGGTTAAACGAGTTCGCTTTCTCCGGAATATTTTTGTTTCTGGAGACAAAGACGGTTGACTCGTAAGTCTCTGCGAACGACGGGGTTTCGATTGACTTTCTTCCATGATTGCGGATTACTCGATCAACTCAAAATAAAGGGGAAAATGTTATTCCAAATTAAATGAATTTTAGACACTTTGACACAACTTGCTTTTTCAATTTTTAAGAGTCGAGAAAAAACAAAAGATGACTCTAGTCACCTTCGATTTTTAATGAGCCTAAAGTGACAAGTGCTCAGATGGACCTTTTCCTTTAAGGAGTCTGAAAAGGAACGAAAGAGACTACTCTGGAAATCTAGACAGAGGGATTACCAAATCAATCGCAAAACTGCAGAATACTCTTTACAGTACGGCAATCAATCTTCCCAAATGTTGTGTTCAATGCATTGCGATCGATAGGGCGGCAGACACGACTTCCTATGGATAAAGAATATAGCCTATTGTAGTCTCCCAATATATACTCGACGGTACGTGGGAGCACAAGTCGGTACTGGCACTTGTCGTCTCAAAGAGGAGGAATCACCCAACCAACAATGAAAACGATAGTTACCAGGCTTTACGACGCTGGAATACGTCTCTAGCCTAGACTTATAAATGTTGTGTGTTAGGTTCCAAAGCATTTTTATGTTCATTGAATTTATTTTACAGTTGATCTTTCTTAAGAAATTTGCCTCAGGTTCACCGCGTGATGTAGATATATAATTCCTAAAATGCAATCTAAGATCATAAACAATCATTTAATCTTCTTTTTGCAATGAAAATCCTAGCTATTAAAGAAAGAGACATGATATTCTTTCAACATAGAGCAGAGAGCACACACTAGATGCATTGTCCTAAATCAAACCAACAAGCAGTCTAAATGCAAATGCATATGCATGTATTTGTTTTCCGCTTTCTTAATGTGTGAATGACATAAAGAATGCTGAGTACAAATCTGAATTATCTTTTCAAAGTGACAGTACTAACAAATTTCTCTTCAAAAATGAAAGGAAGATAATGACGACACTTTGCGACTTTGAATTGAAAACTGCTTTCGACACTTGAAAAACTACTAATTCAAATCAAATACAAGAGTAACTATATAATCGACCATCAAGAATGATAAGATTCTTTTCTTTGACTGAAAATGACACTTGCGACACTTCCAAATCAAAAGACGACAGTTTGATTACGCTACTTTTTGTAAAAGAGAACTGTAAATGGCGCACAATACATAAAAACATTCACAATTCTTTGTACTATGGAGGCAGAATCATGCAAAGGAATGGAGTTTCCACAATGGTATACTGATCACAGACAGCAAAACTCCTAAATAAAGCTGAAGAGAGTGAACAAAGAAACCAAAATCTGGAAGCAGAAGAGGTCTTATCTGATCAGCGCACCTGCAACACAGGGAAAGTGCGATGCAGCGCACCTACTGCACACGGGAGGTGCGATGCATCCAGATTCCTAAGAGGAGAAAGTGCGATGTTCCAAGGACGAGACTTCAACTTGGTTCTTGGTCACAGTTTGCAACTTAGTTGAAGGATTTAGGCCGAGCTAATGATACTCAGTAAATAGAAATCACAGGGGCTGATCTAATGAGGTTACTAGAGCCACCACTAGGGCAATTAGGATGTTTGCAAATCGATTGTTTAGTTTATAAACAAAACCCAGAGATAGACTGAAGCAACATTGATCTACTTTGCACTTGCATAGCAAATGCAGTTCCAAGGCTAGTTCGCTTAACTTCAGGCTCCGTTTGTAAGTTTATAAAGCAAAAAAGTATAAACAAGAAAACAAGCTATTCGCTCCCCAGTGGAATCGCCATTCTGTTATCGGGAAATCTAGTGTCTATGCAGAGCTGCTAGTCCCACTAAGACGGGTAGCTATCTTAGAAACAAACAGATTAAAGTTACTTTCATTTTCCTTTATGAGAAGTAGATAGGAGAGGATCAAAGAATACCAACCTCGATCTTTCGCTTGGTTCTTTGCTTGTTCCTTCTCCTCACCAACAGGTCTTTGCCGCTTATCCCTTGACCACTCTGCTTCAAAGATTACCTATAAAGTCAAAGCAGCATAATACCTTCAAAGTGCAAAGATCTACAATCATAAGCAATATAGGACCAGATATATATTGACCACACAAATGCATATACTATCAGACATACAAGAATGTGGAGGAAAACTTGAATAGCTTTATTGATGTAAAGATTATAAGAGAGGAATAACACCCATTGATCCAACCCAGCGTCATCCTCCCAGCATGAAAGCCCTTCTTCACCTCATGAAAAGCTTAGATCGCCCCACTATGATATTCCGCCAGGAAACCAACAGCACTTCCTTACAAGATACAAAATTCCAGCATCTGGATCTTTGGGATGAGGGATCCATATATAAATGATTGTAGGGAGGTGAGTCAGCTTCTGGGATTTTGATTAGTGTCTTCTCTCTGATAGTTCTTAATTCCACTTGGAGATTGACGATCTCTTACTCATCCCTGGGCGAATTCAGAGAGGCGAGTGTCACAGGAGAAGTTTCTGGAAGATTCCATGATCATCCACCTCACAAACTGTCTCTGCCATTTGTCCATTCTCGCCCATCACACCCTACAGAAGGGATTTCCAGTATGCATCACACCTTTTACACTGGGCAGGTGAGATGCATCGCACCCTTAGCACTGAGCAACCTGTATGGTCCAATTTTGACCAGTTCTGAGCAGTTTTCTGTGGAGAACTTCTAGGAGATGATGTAATCAGCTGACGTTGTTCCTTTAGGGCATGAAACAACACTTTTAGGGACTCAGAAGCCCTTGGTTTATGGACATATATGATTGGGGTTACAGTGCCCAAAAATGTCTATAACAGACAATTAGCAGGCAGCTCTGAGGGGAGGCATTCGAACTCATGTTGGATTGAGGTAGATAGAGAAGGAAGAGGAGTTCAAGCACCCAGTGAGAGCGGATCAGTAGGCAACTCTAAAGAGAAGAGAAGAGAAGGGGATTGGTTATCAGTTCCCTGGAGGCTATGGGTTGAGTTGCTAGTCTCTGGAGCCTTGAAACAACTTGGGTTCCCTAGAGGTTGTGGGTTGAGACAGGATTCTTAGAGCCCTGTAACATCTTGGGTCTCTAGAGGCTGTGGGTTGAGACAGAGGTCTCTGGAAGCCTATAACAGCGTGGGTCCCTAGAGGTTGTAGGTTGGGATGGAATCTCTAGAGCCTTATAACATCATTGGTACCCTAGAGGTTTTGGGTTGAGATAGCAGACACTGCAGCCCGGTAATAGCTTTGGAAGAGGCCATCCAGAAGCAACATCAAAGGAAGACCTCATTGAAGACTTGTTGTGACTACACTATCGTTGCAGTGGATTCTGGACTCCCTAGAAGGGGTTGAATCATTGTGTGTGCACCTAGGGGTGAAGTAGAGTACCTATATACTCCCTATGTGATAAAGGAGTGGCATTCAGCTGGTAGGATTGAGGAAGGTAGCCTTATGGAGTCCCTATTTCATTTGGCAGCTGGTATTCAAGTTCTCAAGCAAGCATCCCCCTCAAACTTTGGAATTTGACTTTGGGGTGACAGTTGAATGTAAGTGTGGTTACAGCTGTCTACGATTGGGTGGAGAGTCCTTGTCCCAGACTCAGATGCCCTACAAGTTTAAAGATAAGTCTTTTCTTGTACTTGTTTATCTATTGATGAACCATGATGCATTCTTGACTGAGATAGTTCTGGATTCTGGGACTGTATTTGTGTTTTTCATGTACAAATATGTGGATGCATCTTATGCAGATACGCTATGGATGAACACACTAAATGTGTGTGTGTGTGTGTGTGTTGTTCTATAAAATGAATGGTACTGTTAAATAAAATGAGCATGAGCTTCTAAACTGGAAATAAGATGTTGTCCGAATAACTTGTTGGTGTTGATCATATAATAGCAGAGGCACAAATTTGTGATAAACCATATGATAATAAGAACCAAGCTATAGCGTTGAACTAAACCTTAAGCTGAATGAAATGCTTAATTGTAATAAGAACAACACATAAATGAATAATAGAGAAGCATAAGGCCATGTTGTAGGTCGCAGCAAAAGCCATAAAAGCATCGAAGAAAACTTGAAACAATGGTCTCAGGGACCCTTTATTAATATGAAAAAGTTGCATTGAAGACCGTCTCTGCACTCCCTTACATCCATTTATTTGCTTAAGTTACAAGAAGCTTGTCGCTCGACAAGCATTATGTGATCATTGAGGGTTGTTTCCCTTGGGGCCAGATGAGGCCATCATCTTTACCTAAATGGCCTTTAGCCTTGCATTTTGAGCAAGTTATATGTCGTTTATTTGTGTCATAGTGTCGCTAGTGAGACACCAGAAGGTTCTGTATAGCGCCATGGAGCTGATTCCAGACTCATCATGGATTCTAGCATTGTCAGCATGTGGCAGGTGAAGTGGTTACCTCTTAGGAGTCCACGCCAAGCCTATGGAAGGTAATGGTCATTGGAGTGCCTACTTCAACATGCGTGGAATTCCTTGTCTAAGAACGAGGAATGTAAGCAGGCTAGGAACTCTTGGGAGAACATTTCACTCAAGCTCAGAGGGGTAGCACCACAACACACCTTAACAAGTCACTCATGTTGGTGTGAAACCATGGAGATGATCTAGAGGTCTTTCGAACCTCTGAGACAGAGACATGGTCAGAACACTGGCTCTAGGAAGCTTGAGTTGTAGCAGAACACGCATTTCGGGTGATCGCAGAGATCCCCATTTAAGATGTCACATGGGGCAGGGCCTAATCCCCTTAATTGAACCATGGCATGGGGAAATAATGTAAAACTTGTTGCAGCACAAGGGTATAAAACCCTAAACTTATAAGAAAAGATTGGACAATCTTATCATGTCACAGATCACAACCCTAGCCCAGAAAGCCTCCTATTGGCATGCTTGATTTTCCCATTACGTGATTGGTCACAAACATGTTGATGTGGCCCAGAGGGGTTACCCAGAAGGTTATAAAAGGAGGCAATAGCAACTAACTGGAAAGAGACCAACAAAGATGAGTTGGTAGCCATGCCATTTCGAGAGTTTCATGATTGGCCAAAGACTGACCCACCTAACAGGTCATCCTGTTCAGTTCATCCTGAATCATTTGCATAGGGTGCAGGCAAAAGGGAGAGGGGTAAGTGGCACAGAATGAAATGGCAGTGTCACCATGCATCCTAATCGAGAGCGAGGGTTATGTAAAGGTGTGACCCACAAAATTCTGTGGCCCAGAGGTGAGACCCAAAAGATCTAACCAGAGCGATCCAAGGGCACATGAGATGGAGAGTTTGGAAAGGGGAAGCAGAATGACATAGGAATAAGCACGATGGCAGAAGAGAGTTGGCACTAGGGTCCAATGGGAACGAAGGCCATACAGCCCCACCATCCACGCAAGCCCGATGACTGAAACCGGCGGATAACAAATGGATGTTGTTGGGAGTGTGTCGAGAGGGACCGAATGGAATGATGTGGCCAGCAACGTTGGCCACAGCCGCAAGTCTAACAAGGTTTTCATTGGTGAAGGGAGGGCCCACAGCCATGTCATCCTGACGCTTTGATCCCGAAGATATATATAGAAAGGCACTTCAAGTGAGGGTGTCAAGTTACTAGGCGTCATGATAAAGTGAATCAGAGATGGAAACGATTGGAGGACATGCCAAGGGCCAATGAGGAGATAGTAGAGGGTCCGGCCGCCTAGAATAGAGAAGTTGGAGGTGACCAAATACAAAGTTTGGGAATCGTTGTGAGAAGGTGAGCGAGGTGATGTGTCCTGTAGGGACCCACCCGGAAGGCATAGGCTAGTGGGGGAAGCGGAGACCGTTGGGATTTCAGCGGGCATAGTAAGTTGATATATATATATATATATATATATATATATCTATGGGATTGACAGTTCGGTAATAAAAAATATAAAATAATATATTATTATTATTATTATATTCACCCCATTCCTCTAATGTCAAATGAAGGGTTGGATGACGTTACACCACATTTGATACCAGGTATGGGCATTATGAGTTTGTGGTGGTTCCATTTGGTCTTACTAATTCCCAAGCTACTTTCATGTGTTTGATGAACAATGTGTTGTGTCCTAATTTAGACAAGTTTGTGATAATGTTCATTGATGATATATTGATATGTTCTAAGAATGAGGAAGAGCATGCAGAGCACTTGGCAGCAGTGTTGACATTATTGAGAGGGAATCAGTTGTATGCCAAGCTTAGCAAGTTCAGTTTCTTTCAGTCTGACATTCACTACTTGGGGCATGTTGTTTCCAAGGAAGGTATAACAATGGACCCATAAAAGATGAGAGCTATCATGGAGTCACCAACTCCTAGGAATGTGGATGAGGTCAGATCATTGATGGAACTAGAGGGGTTACCCAGAAGGTTGTCAAGGGAGGCAATAAGAACTAACTGGAAATATACCAACCGGTATGAGTTGGTATCCATTCCATTTTGGGAGTTTCGTGATTGGCCAAAAGCTGACCCACCTAATAGGTCATCCTGTTAGGTTCATCATGAATCATTCGCATAGGGTGTAGGCAGAAGAGAGCGGGGTAAGCAGCACAGGATGAAATGACAGTGTCACCATGCATCCTAATCGAGAGCAACAGCTATGTAAAGGTGTGACCCACAAAATTATGTAGCCTAGAGGTGAGACCCAAAAGTTCTAACAAGAGCAATCCAAGGGCACATGTGGCGGAAAGTCGGGCAAGGGGAAGCAAAATGACATAGGAATAAGCACGATGGCTGAGGAGAGTTGACACTAGGGTCCGATGGGAACGGAGACCATACGGCCCCACCATCCACGCAAGCTCGATGAGTGAAGCCTACAGATAACAAATGGATGTTGTTGGGAGTGTGCCGAGAGGGACCGAATGGGATGATGTTGCTGGCCACAGCCGCAATTTCGGCAAGGTTTTCATTGGCGAAGGGAGGTCCCACAACCAAGTCATCCTGACACTGTGATCCTGAAGATATATATAGAAAGGCGCATCAAGTGAGGGCTTCAAGTTACTAGGTGTCATGATAAAGTGAATCGGCGATGGAAACGATTGGAGGACATGCCAAGGGCCAATGCGAAGATAGTAGAGAGTCCAGCCGCCTAGGTAAGCCTAGAAAAGAGAAGATGGAGAGTGACCAAACACGGAGTTTGGGAATCACTGCGAGAAGGTGAGCGGGGTGATGTGTCCCATAGGGACCCACCCGGAAGGCATAGGCAGTGCAAGAAGCAGAGACCGTTGGGACTTCAACGGGCATAGTAAGTTGATATATATATATATATATATATATATATATATATATATATATATATATATATATATATATATATATATATATATATATATATATATAATAAAAAATAATAATAATTATTATTATTATTATTATTATCACCCCATTCCTCTAATGTCAAATGAAGTGTTGGATGACGTTACACCGCATTTGATACCATGTATGGGCATTATGAGTTTGTGGTGGTTCCATTTGGTCTTAATAATTCCCAAGCTGCTTTCATGTGTTTGATGAACAATGTGTTGTGTCCTAATCTGGACAAGTTTGTGATAATGTTCATTGATGATATATTGATATATTCTAAGAATGAGGAAGGGCATGCATAGAACTTGGCAACGGTGTTGACATTGTTGAGGGGGAATTAGTTGTATGCCAAGCTTAGCAAGTGTAGTTTCGTTCAGTCTCATGTTCACTACTTGGGGCATGTTGTTTCCAAGGAGCTGTCATGGAGTTGCCAACTCCTAGAAATGTGGATGAGGTCAGATCATTGATGGAACTAGAAATTTACTACAAGAGTTTCATCGGGAATTTTTCATGGATTCCTATCCTATTACATTTTTATAGAGAAAAGGAAAGAAGTTTGAATGAACTAAGCAGTGTGCAACTAATTTTGAGAAATTGAAGCAATTGCTTACAAATGCTCTAGTCTTGAAGATTGCAGATCCTGATAAGGAGTTTGTAGTATGTACAGATGCTTGCAAGAAAGGACTTGGTGGAGTCTTGATGCAGGAAGCATAGGTGGTATGATATGAGTCAATGAAGTTGAATGAGAACGAGTAGAACTATGTGACTCATTATCTCGAGTTGGCAGCTATCATTCCTACGTTGAAGATGTGGAGGCATTATCTTCTTGGAAGGAGGTTCATTTTGATGAGTGATCACAGTGGACTAAGGTACTTGTTTGACTTACCTAATTGAATGTTAGGCAATCTAGATGGTTGGCTACCCTCAGTGAGTTTGACGTTGAGATCACGTACATCAAGGGCAAGGAGAATCGGGTTGTAGATGCTCAGTAGGAGAGTGCAGGTAAATCATGTTTTAGCTGTGAGCTCTTATGGGATAGATTTGCAGGAGGGGATCTTGGAGGCATGGAAGCATGATGACAGGTACCAGCAGCTGAGGAACAAGTTACAATAGGAGGGTGAAGGTGATAGGGATGAGGAATATCATCTCACAACAGATGGCTTGGTCAGATTTAGGAACAGGATTTATGTGTCAGATAGTAGTGAGCTCAAGAATCTTATCTTGAGGGAGTTTCATGTCAAGTTGTATTCATGTCACTCAGGATATCAGAAGACTTTGGCAGCAATTAATAAGTTCTACCATTGGCCGAACTTGAAGAAAGAAGTGGCTAAGTTTGTTGTTAGATGCTTAGACTGACAATAGGTAAAAGCAGAGTGAAAGCACCCAGCTAGTTTATTGCCAGCCTATTCTGATTCCAGAGTGGAAATGGGAGGTCATTTCCATGGACTTCATTATAGGTTTTCCAAGGACATCTAAGCAATATGATTCCATCATGGTTGTGGTTGACAGGTTGAGAAAGATAGCTCACTTCATTGCAGTGAAGTCTATTAATTCATCTAGTGAGGTAACTTAGATCTTCATCAGGGAGATAGTGACGTTGCATGGTGTTTCCAAGAATATCATATTAGACAGAGATGCCAAGTTCACTTCTAGGTTTTGGAAGGAGTTGTTTGTAGGTTTGGGGAGAGAGTTAGCCTTAACTATAGCTTATCATTCGCAAACAGATGGATAGAAAGAGAGGGTTAACCAAATTCTTGAGGACATGTTGAGGATGTATTTCATACATCAGTAGGGGAACTGGGAGGAGTATATTCCACTGGTAGAGTTTACATATAATAATGGGTATCAGGAGTCCTTGAAGATGAGTCCATTTGAGGCTCTTTACGGGCATAGTTGTAATACTCCCATCAGTTGGAGTGATCTAGTGAACAGGGTTCTAATTGTACTGGATATGTTAGTTGAGATGGAACAAGAGATGTGGATTATTAAGAGGAATTTGAAGGCAACGTAGGGCAGGCAGAAGAGTTATGCACATTAGCACAAAGCGTTCAAGGAGTTTCAGGTTGGGGATCATGTGTACTTGTGCATCAAGCCCAAGAGAATATCCTTGAGGATTGGGTCATGTGCCAAGTTGTCACCTCATCATTGTGGGCCTTTCGAGATCCTTGAGAGGATTGGACTAGTGGCCTACAAGCTTGCACTGTCGCTAATAGTGAAAGTCCATGTTTTCCATGTTTCAATACTTAAGAGATATGGGCATGATGTTGATCATGTGATTGATTGGTTTGTATTGCAGGTGGAACCAAAGGGAGAGTTCTAGCCAGAACCTCAGTGCATATTGTAGCGGAAATAGCTCAGGCTTTGGAACCGAGCAATAGAAAATTAAAGTGCAGTGGAAGCACTTTGGGCCCGATAAAGCTACATGGGAGATGGTTGATCAAATGCAGGCTTTGTATCCTTGATAGTTAGTTGGTTCAAGCAAATGAGTTTTTGGTATGTGTGTGTGAGTGTCTGTGTGTGGGTGTGTGGGTGTGTGCGTGTGGGTGTGTGTGTGTGTGTGTTTGTGTGTGTGTTTGTGTGTGTGTGTGTCTGTGTGTGGTTGTAAATAGGGAAATGAGTTGTGTTATAAAGGTCCAATAAGCGGTATGTTTGTTTTGCTTTCAGCAAGATGTTATTGTAAATATTGCATCAAACTATGTTATAAAGCACCATGGGAAGTATGTTTTGTTTTCAGCAGTTTGTTGGTCATAGTTGTCATAAAACACCAAGGAAGGTGTTCCCTTGAGGGGGAGGGGTTTGTAACAACCCGGGTTAAAATTTCATGTAATAAAGGATAATAAAGGCAAAATAAGACCAAGGTCATGGGACACATATTCCAAGTTGAATGTTAGGCAAAAACATTAGTTGGAATCTCTTGTGGTTTAATAATGTTTATGGAAATTGGAAAAGGAAAAGAGGCAATAAATGAAATTTAATTATGAAAATAAAGGAAAATAGGAGAAAAGGAAGGTGAAGAGACGCAAATTTGCATGCAAGGAGAATGAAGGAAAATGAAGAAAAAAGGGGATATCAATGATAAAAAGGCATCAAAAAAATAGTTCACATCTTTTTTCAGCTTAGTTTTGGCTCTCATTCCACTTAAAGTATTCTTGGAGCACTTTAGCATTCACTTGGATATGGAGAAAGAAAAGCCAGCAAGCAAAGGAAAGCGAAGGAAAGCAAGGATAAAGGCTAGAACAACAGCTTCAGTAGGAGTATTTTGCAGGTAACAGGTTGCATGTGTGATCTCCTAGTTGATAAGTGAATGCATGGTACATGCATTTGTTTACTTGGTTCATTTGTTGTCATTGGCATGGGTTTTCCTTGGTTTGACAGTGGTTTCAACCTTTCCTTGCCATTTCCTGGATAGCCATGGTGTGATGGGATTCATTCTTGGTTGAGATTTGGATTTCCATAAGGTTTTGGAACCGGTTGAGGTGATCTTAGGAAAATTCCCAAGGGTTGGGGGGGAGGCGGTTTTCTCCATGAAGCCCTTGACAGGTGGGTGGAGAATGGAAAAATTCTCAAGGTATGGTCAAGAAATTCTAAGGCATTTAAGCTCAGCTTGGTTTTGTGATCTCGAGACCAGCTTAGGTGAGATCATGGTAGCTTTAGGGTGAAGATGATTTAACCTCTGGAGTACTTATTTGTTTATGTCTTGGTTTATCCCATGAGATCCCACATTCATGCTTGGAATATTGTTATGAAACCAACTCAAGAAAAAGATAGAAAAGATAGATCAACGCCTTAGAATTCAGCCTCTTCAAGGGGGAAACCTCCTTTACATTACATAAATGAACAATTCTTGGATGATTCAAATGACAAAACCTCCTTTCTATATATAGGAGTCTAAGGAGTCACAATATAACCCAGCCAACCTAACAATAATAATATAAAGCCACAAAAATAACAATAGAGGGATTCTATGGGGCACAGTAATAACAATATGGGGATAATAGGGGCACAACAATATTAATAAGGGGTACAACTACAATAGTAATGGGGTAATCACTAGTATTATAGGGACCCAACATGCCCCTCTCCTTCAAAAAAGTGTTGTCCTCAACACTTGAGAAGTTATGGATGCTTCTATATAAAATTCTCATCCTCCCATGTGGAATCTTCAGCGGATAAGTTCTTCCACTTGATAAGATACTCCGAAATTGATCGATTTCGTAGCTGTCGAGTTCTTGTTTCTATGACTGCTTTTGGTTCCAATATAATTTTTCCTTCCTCGTCAAGTTCTGGCAATATTGTTTGAACTGGGAGCTTGTTGCCTATAACCTTCTTTAAACATGAAACTTGGAAAACTGGGTGCAATCGAGAAGCTGCAGGAAGCTCCAATTTGTATGCCATAGTACCAATCTTTTGCAACACCTTGTATGGACCATAATACTTTGGTGATAATTTATTATCCTTCTTAGCTTGCTTGAGGGACATTTGCTTATATGGTTGTAGCCGTAGGAATACCCAATCACCTACATCAAAACTTCTTTCGCTACGATGTTGATCTGCTTGTTGTTTCATTCTATTTTGTGCCAACACGAGGTTATCCTTTAAGAGTTGGAGGACTTGTTGTTGATGTTCAATGTGATGTTCCACTGCTTGAACCTTAGAATTTTCTCTTAAATATGATGTGATGGATGGTGGTTGATACCCATAAAGTGCCATAAATGGGGTCATTTTTGTTGCTGTATGGAAGGAAGTGTTATACCACCATTCAGCCAGAGGCAACCATTTGACCCATTGTGTCTGTTTACCAGATACAAAGCAACGAAGATATCCTTCCAAACATTTGTTTACTATCTCAGTTTGCCCATCAGATTGAGGATGATAAGATGAGCTATGAGCTAACTGAGTACCAAGACAAGAAAATAATTCTGTCCAAAAATTTCCAGTGAAAATGGGATCTCTGTCACTTAAAATAATCTTTGGGTTTCCATGTAGCTTTTGAATTGTTTCCATAAATGCAGTAGAAACTGTATTGGCTTTAAATGGATGTGATAATGCACAAAAGTTTGCATACTTGGTAAGTCTGTCAACTACCACCATGATGACACTCTTTCCCTCAGACTTGGGTAAACCTGTGATAAAATCCATTGAAACCTCCTCCCAACGTTGGCTTGGAATGGATAAAGGTTGCAATAGACCCGGTTGTCTTAATTGTTTCAACTTTATTTTGTTGGCAAACCAAACATTCCGCCACAAACTTTTGAATATCTGCTTTAAGGCCATCCCAAAAAAATTCCTTCTTAACCCTGTGGTAAGTTTTTAAAAATCCTAAGTGCCCTCCTAAGGGAGAAGTGTGCAATTCCATAAGAATCTTTTGTTTTAGCTGGGAATTCTTACAGAGGTATAAGTGATCTTTGTACCATAACGAATCATTTTGCCAGCTAAATGTAACAGACATACTGGAATCTTGTTGTAACTTTCGAATAAGTGCCCACACTTCTTTGTCATTCTTCCATTCCTCCCTTGCTTCGTTTATCCAATATGGTTGGATAATAGAAATGGCGCACAACAATGCTTCCACATCCTCATCCTTTCTTGAGAGTGCATCTCCACCACATTTTGCTTCCCTTTTTGTAGATGATTTCAAAGTCATAACCCAACATCTTTGTGACCCACTTTTGTTGCTCTTCAGAGGATAATCTTTGTTCTAAAAAGTATTTAAGGCTATCATGATCCGTTTTTACCTTGAAGTGTCTTCCCATTAGGTAGGGTCGCCATTTCTTAAGTGCATGGAGTATTGCCAACATTTCCTTCTCATAAATAGCTTTGTGTAAAAACTTTCCCTTGATTGGACGACTTTCAAAAGCAATGGGTCTTTCATCTTGCATTAAAACAGCACCAATCCCATTTCCTGAACCATCACATTTCATAATAAAGGTTTTTGTGAAGTCTGATGTAGCTAAGACCGGTGCTTGGCACATTGCCTCTTTAAGATGTTCGAATGCCTTTGTTGCTTCTGGAGTCCATGAAAATGCATCTTTCTTCAATAATGTTGTTAGAGGTGCTACTATTCTCCCATAATTCTTAACAAACTTGCGATAATACCCTGTCAACTCGAGAAATCCTCGCAGATGCTTTATGGATGTGGGAATTTTCCATTCCTTAATGGCTTTAATTTTGCTAGGGTCTACCTTAACTCCTTCATGAGATACAATATGACCCAGATATTCCACCTCTTGTACTCCAAAGAAACATTTGGATCTTTTTGCATATAATTGTTTCTCCTCCAATAGTTGTAGCACCCTGTCAACATGTTCAACATGATCGTTCCAAGACTTGCTGTAGATTAGTATATCATCAAAAAATACTAACACAAATTTTCTAAGGAATGGTTTGAAAATTGAATTCATCAAACCTTGAAATGTTGAAGGTGCATTGGTAAGGCCAAAAGGCATGACCAAAAATTCATAATGACCCTCATGAGTTCTAAATGTTGTTTTCAGAATGTCTTCAATCTTCATTTTGATTTGATGATATCCCGAACGAAGATCCAACTTGGTGAAGTAAATTGATTCATGCAATTCATCCAGTAATTCATCAATGACAAGAATGGGAAACTTATCTTTAATAGTGAGCTTGTTGAGCTCCCTATAATTCGGACACATGCGCCATGATCCATCCTTCTAGTGCACCAATACGACTGGAGCAGAGAAAGAACTTTGACTTGGTTGAATTATACCAGCCTCTAGCATTTCTGCAACCATACGTTCAATTTCACTCTTTTGGGCATAGGGATATCTTTACGGCCTGATGTTTGGAGGAACACTTCCTGGAATCAGATGAATAGCATGATCATGATCACGAATAGGTGGGAGACCTTTGGGAGTCTCAAATACCTTGGAATGATTGTCCAAGACTTTTTGGAGATCTGGAGAAATAGATGATTCCACTGTGGACACATCTAGTGAACATAATTGTGCAATTACACCTCTTTGTTCCTTTTTTAGAAGCTTTGTCATACCATTAGAGCTGATTATCTTTCCCGGTTTCCCTGCAATACCCCTTAATTCAACTTCCTTTCCTTCCACAGAAAATTTCATGAAAAGTTCTTGAAAATTAAAAGCTATTGTACCCAAGGATTGTAGCCACTGGACTCCTAGTACAACATCAGCACCTCCCATTGGAATGGAAAGCATTGGGCTAGTCAATACATATTCTCCCATGGATAGCTTGATATTATGGCACTTTTCCGAGCAATTTATTGTTCCTCCATTTGCAACCATCACTTGACACTCTGGTGTTGGATATAAGAAGCAATTCAATTCTCTTGCTACCTTACAATGAATAAAATTGTGGGTACTTCCTGAATCAATCAACACTATTACCTTTTTCTTCTTGATTTGTCCTTCTATCTTGATGGTTTGAGGAGTGGTAATTCCCACCAATGCATTACAAGATATGGTCAGATTCATTTCTTCTTTATCTAGGCTTTGTTCCTAGAGTATATCCTCTTCTTTTGACCTTTCTTGCTCCTTTTCTTCTTCCTCTTCACAATCTATGTAGAATAATTTCTTCTCAGCACACTTATGACCTTTAGTGTATTTGCTATCACAACTGTAACAAAGCCCTTTTGATATTTTTTCTTCCAATTGCTGTGGTGTCAACCTTATAGGTTGTGGAAGACTAGCGGAAACAACTTCCGTCTTTATAGTTGTGAGTGGTATGCTTCCTGGTTGCCATAATTTTGCTTTCCATTTTCTTGCTAACCTGAATGCCTTCTCTAATGAATCAGGTTCCCAAAGGCGAACATCATGTTGGATATTATCCTTTAAAGAACCTATGAACACATCAATCCTATGCTCCTCTAGAATATCTTTTACCCTTATGTTCAATTTTTGGAACTCCTCAATGTGCTCCATTATTGAACCCTTTTGTTTGAGACTTATCAATTGGCTAAAAAAAGTGTTGCTTTTTGTATCCTCATAATGTGCTATCAATTCTTCCGTAAAAATTGCCCAAGTGATAAATTGTTTACGAGATCAAAGCCATTGATAC
This sequence comes from Pinus tabuliformis, assembly GCA_031772625.1. Classification (NCBI taxonomy): domain Eukaryota; kingdom Viridiplantae; phylum Streptophyta; class Pinopsida; order Pinales; family Pinaceae; genus Pinus; species Pinus tabuliformis. Next base: position 552,287,993 of record CM062813.1, on the reverse strand, counting down.
CATACAAACTGATTTGGTTCCAAATTTAAAGTTGCAATACGTACCTTTTGTGTGTTTTGCACATTATTGAGATCGAAAAATTGCTCCATCTGTAATATCCATGTTGCGGGATCCTTGCCATCAAACTTCCCCATATCGATTTTTGGAATATGGTGGGTCTTTGATCCAACATTAGAGTCTATGGAATCATGATTAACATTTCTTTTGTTCTCATCATGAGTTTCCTTTACTACCCTTTCACCATTAGTGACCCTTTCTTGTAGCAACTTATTCATATTTATCTTCAATTCTTCCATGTCTGTCTTCAAATCTATATTCAAATCATCCATCTTAGCTTCCACGTCATTCATCTTAGCTTCTACACCTTTCTTTAAACAATCCATCTTAGCTTCTACGCATTTCTTTAAACCATCCATCTTAGATTCTGTTCCTTTTTTAGCAAGGGACAGTTGTTGCACTTGGTCTTGTAATTTTGATATATCATGTTGCATTTCTTCCTCTTCTTCATGAGTCATGCTAGAGCTTTCAGGTTCCTTACTAGGTGTTTGCATTTTCTTTCCTTGGGGCATCAGTTACCAATAATAATGTTGTACTATGCCCTTTGAATTCCTTCAAAATAAATTTTCAAACCAAGCTTAAGCAAAAATTTAAGAAAATCTACACACCTTTTTTCACTTTGTAGGAGCTCGATATTGCCTCTGATGTATCTCTGTACTTTCCAATCATCTAGATCTGAATTTGTGACTTGTAGTATCCCTCTGTGTCCTCTTTCCAATGCCACAAGTCTGACCCAAATTGGATTCTCCAAGGAAGAGTTATGTGAAATCTCCCACAGTGACTTGATTATAGACTAGTTCAGTAGAGCGAACTTGTACGACTTGCCATGAGTCACTGTTTCGACCTTTGGATCTAAAAAATGCATACAAGAAACTACATTCCATCCTCTTTCTGTACCTTCTTACAAAATTTCAATCCGATCCCCAAAGAGAAAGTTATGATGCTTTTCCCCAGGTCGCCGGTTTGGAATGTAATTCAGGAGTCTGCAAAAAGACCAACTTCCTCAGATCATATCTCCACAAATATAGCGCGAAAAGCTCTGAAATTTGGACCCGAGGTTCAGCAATATTTCTTCTCAAATGGGTTTTTTTTTCAACTTCTAAAACGTCGCAGAAAAAAAGTTATAGCGAAAATTCCACGATGACTTGTTTGGAGCAGCGAAACCCTAGAATCCAAAGCTCTGATACCAAATGTTATGAAACCAGCTCAAGAAAAAGATAGAAAAGATAGATCAACGCCTTAGAATTTAGCCTCTTCGAGGCGGCAACCTCCCTTACATTACATAAATGAACAATTCTTGGATGATTCAAATGACAAAACCTCATTTCTATATATAGGAGTCTAAGGAGTCACAATATAACCCAGCCGAACTAACAATAATAATATAAAGCCACAAAAATAACAATAGAGGGATTTTATGGCGCACAGTAATAACAATATGGGGATAACAGGGGCACAACAATATTAATAAGGGGTACAACTACAATAGTAATGGGGTAATCACTAGTATTATAGGGACCCAACAAATCTGGCATGGGGGTGATTGGCTTAAAGAAAGATTTGGTTCAGCCCAATCTATGGTCGAGTGGTATGTGGATGTCCCTAACTTGGTTGGCTATTGCATAAGTTAATAAGACACATTTTCATATTGTGATCTATGAGCACTTGTACTTGTTATTATGTGGATTTTATGGTTGATTTGTCATAGTTAATATTTTGGTTATATGCTAGTTATAAGCTTGGTTTTATGATGTGATCTAGTTATGGATCTTGTTCATGATTTGATAAGTATTTGAATGGTTGATGAATGCATGGGCTAATAAGTGTTATTGCAGCTACTTGAGAGGGAAATAGGCCGTCTTGGTGATTCTCAAATGAAGTTTAGAGAGTTAAGATTAGATATGCATTTGTGACTTGTAACTTAGAAGTTTACCATATATTTGACGAAATTTCTAATGTGTGCTAGGCATTCTAGGTCAAGTTTTGGCTTCAAATTTGAATGTTTGGCATTGTTATCATCTTAATTATGATTCTGAAAAGTTATAGGTAGTTCTGGGTAGTGATTTGGAGGCTAGCTTGGAAAAATGGGTCAGATCTCAGAACCGTTGGCACATAATTGGGGAATTTAACTCATAACCGCATGGAAGAAGGCTTATGAATGCAGTTATAGCCTCATAACTGTATGTAAGGTGTGTCAAGGGTGCGGTTATAGAGTTATGTTAGTGAAAAAGGGTTCCAAATCAGGGATTGACCACCTAGGGTGGTTTGCAGCCTCCTGAGTGGTTTGTGGTCTCTAAGGGATGTCAATTTGTGGTCGAATTGCAGGCCCCACTTATATAATTGGAACTTGGAGGTTGGGTCATGTCATAGTAGCAATCAACCTCACATTTACCCTAGGATCTTGTAAAAGTGGGTAAATTTTGGGAGGGGGGTTTACAGCTTAGGGCATATCAGCACCACCCAAGGGAAAAACACACTACTTGTTTATGTGGTTCACTTCCCTCATTACCTAATTAGTGCATTTTTTAGCCTGTGGCAAGGTTCAACAAAGCCCAAAAAGGAAAAACTCATTACTCTAGCACTTCTTTTACTATTGTATCCTCACAGGTGGTGCAATTAAGATTTGCATGCATTTTTTAGCTCGTGACAAGATTTGACAAAGACACTAATTCTCACATACATTATCTACTCTCTTATTTCACTACCATAGCTCCAGAACAAGTGCATTTTGGATTTTCACGTAATTATTACCGCATAGTATGGTTTGATAATGCTTATGAGGATGAAACACACTACCTTCTACTATAGGCAGATGTTGCACCCTATCCTAGAATGTATTTTATCTCCTTATGTTTTTTTAATATTGGAAAGGTTTAATGAAGCCTCTATGAACAAAACACATTACTCGATGCTACAACTACCTTTGTCACAAGTTTTCCTCTCAATGCATTTTTAACTCTTGTCGAGGTTTAACAAAGCTTGTAAGAGAATAAAGCATCAAAAACCATCTTGGTTTAGCAATGTAGTTGTCTCAATGGTGCATTTTAACCTTGGAACGAAAAAATGATCATTTGTTGCTTCAATTCATTGAGGTATCCCGTGTTTAGTGTGTTTTTATTTTGCAAGTGCATTTTTAATTGTTTTGGAGTGTCTATATGTCAAAATCATCACTTGGAAAGTTAACACTTCAACCAAATGTTCAATGAAGTAAATTTTGTGCTTAGAGGATTTGAGAAGTAAATTGTTGCCTAAGAAGTTTTTGTCATTAATTAGATTAATCTATTGATGTCTAGAGCTTGTTTGTTTCATCAAAAGCTTCTTGTACATAAATTCCTCTATATGAGCTCAATCAATCTTTATGGATTATCCAACAAACCGATGGGATGTCGTGCTATGAGTTATCTCCTCGACGCAATTTGTCAATGAATCTCTTTTCTTACGCACATTCAAATTCAATCTCAATAATGCAATTTAGTCCTTCACAATACATTACCTCTCTGCTCATTTAAAGAATCGTTTCCATGTTGCACAAAGCCCTTTGCAAACTTGGTCATTTCATTGAGAGGGAATGTTTGGCAATGGTAATTTGTTGATACATACATTTCTTATGAGCTTATGTTGCCTACGTATGTAATCAACGTTATGATCAGTTTATAATCACCATTTAAGTTATTCAATGAATCAAATCCTAAATTTAATCTTTTGAATTTGCTTTCCTTATATAGATATGTACTCGAAAATGAATTAATAGAACCTATAAGAAGAGTTGGTGAGTAAAGCAAATGAAATCCTACTATTCATGAACTCAATCTTACATCAATCACCTTGTAGATTTTGTATTGTTGTGAGAGTGAGATAACAATCCAGGTTACCTTGCTTGTTTGAAAATGGCAATAAACATGTTACTTCTTTGCATACTTCATCTAAATGGAAATTATTTATATTTATATGTATAATTATTTTATTTTTTTAGAACCAACGCCACATTTAGCAAATTGAATAATGAATTGTCGAAGAAAATCTGACATTGGGCATATTTACTACTTGGATCATCTTATTTATAAATTGTTCCTTGCATCATGCCATTCCCTTTTATATCACAAAAGATAAGCATATCTCTCAACAATATGAATGAGTGTACATTAATGTAAACTATGGATCAATTGTTATTGTCACTCAAGCAAATCATCTTGCTCTAGTGATACATGCACCACCAGTGGTGATGAAATGTTTAACCATAGTGGGATTAACAAATACTTATATAACAGAGTTGATAGAAATTCTTTTTATTGCAATGCATTTTTATATATGCTTTGATTATTATGAATTGGATTCTTAAGTATGGATACCCTCACTACTTCACGCATACATCGAACATCCCATTAAAAGAAACCATTCATGGAATATCCATAATAATAAAAGGAAAACACATATATCATGTTATCTCAATAAACAAAGGAACTTAAGTAAAGTCATTTCAAGTAATAAGATCTTGAAGGAATTATGCTTGTGAATGCATGAGCAATCAAAATTACTGATATATAAATAAATTTAGTTGGTCATCCTATCGAACTCAAAGTAAAGATAAAATAACCATTAAGTCATAAGTGTTCACACATAATTTAGGGATGTCAAACAATGAAATAAATTATTCAAGGATCACCTCATCGATCATGAATTCAATTGTAGATCAATCACCCCATTGAATTTGTGTTTCTACAAGAGTGACATAACATTATGCGTTACTTTGTTTTTTGTAGGAAGGGTAAGAAACATGTTGCTTCTCTATATGCTTTGCATAACTATAATTTATTTATTTAATTTTACTTTCTTTTCTTTTCTTTCTAAATTTTTATTTTATTTTTTTCTGAGAACCAACACCACATTAGCAAGTTGGATAGTCAATAATCAAAACAAAGTTGACATTAGATATATTTTCTAAAAAGGCTAACTTGTTTCTAACTTATTCCTTATTTATTATTCCCTCTACTATTGCATAAAATAAACATATCTCTCAACAACATGTATGAGTGTACATTATTGGTATGGATAAATTGTTAACATGGCACAAGGAATTATCCTAGTCTAATGATACATGCACCAACCAATAGCAATGAAGCACTTAACAAAAGTGGGATTAACAAATATTGATATAATATAGTCTAGACAAATCCTTTTAATTGCAATGCGCGTTTATATATGCTTTTATTATTATGCATTTTAGTCTTATGTATGGATACTCTTACTGCTCCATGCACACAATTAACATATAAGTAATTTATATATCATCCATAAATGTAAAAGGAAAACATTTTCAGCCAAAAGGATGTGTGGTTAGTATCGATAGTTTGCAATCTAGTACTAGAAAGAACTTGTGATTTGGCAAGGGACGAGTAAAAAGAAAAATTGAAATCAAATTGCCTCTGATCCGAATTGGATCATTATATTTTTCATCCATATTGATGATTTCAGAGTGGAAAAAATGAAGGAATCAATTCACAGAACCATTTTTATCGGTGGGACCCAGTTTGGCAAATTGGAGTTTGAAACTTTCTTGAATCATTTTGAGGCATCAAATGGCATTTTTCTTGGAGTAAAATTTTGTTGCTTTAGCATGACACCTTATTTTCCTATGCTAAACACATAAACCTTTCCAACAATGTAATAATCATCTCAATCAGAGTTTGTATGCAAAAGTTATGCCACTCGAAAGTTGACCTTCCTGTTTTGGCCACCATAATTTGAGAAGATGTCTTGTTAGCCCCCATTATTCATGGAACAGGGGTTGACCACGTGATCCGAATTTAAACAGGAACGCAATAAAATACAGAGATAACCATAAGGACAGATATGCAGCGGAAATAATACTTCATTTCATTACTGTAAAATACTGAAATATGCTTACAAATAGAAATATAAATAACCCAGCTAGGGCGATGGTAGCTTATCTCTGAGAAGAGATGTGTCGGCTACATGCCTCTGAATTGTTCCCAAATTGTCTTTACAATGAGGCTCGAAGGCCTAATTATTATTGAGAAACAATGGAAAACCCTTCACATTCCAAAACCTAACCCTAGAAGATGAAACGCCAAATTGTGGGCCCCGTTTTGGGGTGAGTTGGACAGCCAACTTCCTGGGGTTGCGAATTGGTCGTAGTATCTCCGTTTGACGCGCATGATAGCCCGTTGGAAAGATCTCTCCGAGGAGTACGACGGAAAAGACGATTTTTATTAGAAAAATCGCTGCCCGTGAATTTCCCAAAAAACGTCGTTTAGGGCCTCAAAACGGCTCCGGAAGTTTAGAACCCGAAAAACTGCTAAAAATAGTAAACTGCGCTATAATTAAGGAAAGTGAAAAATTGAAAGAGGCAGTTGTGAGGGTCCAAATGGGATAGGTGGGTGGCCACCAACATCCACCTGGATCATTCCTCCCCCCTTAGGAAGCAATGGTCCCCATTGCGTTGAGTTCCTCCTTGAGATGAGGAAGCTTCTGCTGAGCTGGGTCTCTGGTGAGCTGTTCTGCAATCTCTAATGTGTCCAGAAATGGTGGGAAGCATGGTCGATGACGGCCCACATTGAACACTCGGTGCAAGCGAAGGAATGGAGGAATGTTGTGCTTCAAAGCATTGTTGCCCGTAGCCTTGGTACTGGTGTGAGGACCATTTCGGAGTGGCCTGAGCTTCTGATGGGTTTTGGTAAGGCGTTCTTTCTGTCGATGCAACCAAACTTTGTTCCCCACCTGAAACTTGTGTGGTACCCCTGTGGGTGAGAAGAAGTTGTTCCTGTGTTCTGTTCTTACTGTATCCCTCTGTTGCTGCTGCTGCGTGGAGGAACCCTTCGTGGGGGTCATGGATGTAGCAACGATCTTCCCCTTACTTTGGGAGCGAACCAGACAGAAAATAAATTTTCTAGTCTGTGAGATGAGCTTGCTGCCTTTCTTAGCAGTGATCAAAGAGGTGGCAGTAGGTGGGGCTACCTCCGGTATCCTGTATAATGAATTATCCAAAGAAATGATGACAGCGCGAGGCCTTGACTCATACACAGCATGTCGCCTCCACAAGTATGGCTGGCCTAATAGTACATCACAAACATCCAGAGGTGTAACATCACACAATACCTCGTCTGTGAAGGGCTTGATGCTGTAGGGAAGGCGGCACTGCTGGCGAACTTTGAGATCTCGTCCTTTGTGAAGCCAACTGATACTGTACGGCTATGGGTGTGGTGTAGTTGGTAGGCCCAACTGCTTCACGACCTCTGCTGAAATGAGGTTCTTTTGGCTACCACTGTCAATAATGAATTACAGCGGCGAACCCTTCACCCACATCTGTGAATGGAAAAGACGTTCCCCCTCCTCTGGATCTTCGGGCTCATTCTTCTGGATCTTGGCAGTGGCAACAATGGCACTAGGATCCGCATCAATGATTTGCTTCCCTTTGTCGTCCCCCTTGTCGGGTTCTGGCTTAAAGTCGGAACATGCATCTGATTCGGAAGCCTTCAACTCGGCCACCAGCGACTGCTTGGTTCGACACTCACTTGTGTTATGAGTGGGACTCTTGTGGAACTCACACCACTTTCCTGTTTCCTTCTTCGGCTTTGTGGTGTTGTTCTTTTCTTGCAGCTTCGAGGGGTTGTCCTGGGTCACCCCACCTTGGCTTTGTCCTTTGGGCTTCGGATTTGCAGATCCAAAGTCTCGCTTCTTCTATTTGAACTTTTGCTCGATTTTGACAGCGTATCGGTATGTGTGACGAGTGAGGAGATGTTCAAGAACTCCATCTCTTCCTAGATGTATCTGTGTAGGCAGCCGCGGTATTTGAGTACCAGATGCAGCTCAAAATCTTTGATACCCAACTGTGTGCGAAGGGTATGAAAAATATTTGTGAACTCTGGCACATCTTGGTCTCGTCCCTGCCGCAGTGTGGTCCATTTGATGTATTTGTCCTCATAGCTTTTGACAGGGTAGTACTGCTCCTTAATGGCATCCCGGAAGTCATTCCAAGTGGGGGCGGCTGAAAACAGTGAGCCTGTACTTTCATCCTTCTGCTCGCAGTATGTTTCCCACCAGTCCTTGACGTGGGGGGCTGCTTTGAGAAGAGCGAAAACAATCTTTTCCCGACTTGAAAATTCATGAACAGAAAAATACCCATCTAGCAAATTTAACCATTTATCTACGGCATCTGCGTCTATTTGACCCTCGAAGATGGGGATTTCAAAATTAACTTGTACCTTAAATGGTGTGGCGTTTCCAGAGTAGCTGTTGGAAGCCGATGCGTCACCTCTGGGTAGCCGCTGAAGGATCTGCGCAAAGCTATCCATCATCGCGTTCCTTTGCTGCTTGAGGGCTTCTTCGAGCAAGATTCTGATAGGATCTCCTGCCCCCTCATCTTTCTTCTCATCCGCCATGGGAGGTCGTCGAGATTTTCGAGGCTGGTCTTGCAAAGGTTCGACCAATTCAAGCCCTAACTCCTTATATCCCGACCTCGTTGGGGACATGCAAAGAAAAACAGAGAAAAAGCAGACCACTCTGATACCACTGATCCGGATTTAAACAGGAACGCAATAAAATACTGAGATAACCATAAGGACAGATATGCAGCGGAAATAATACTTCATTTCATTACTGTAAAATACTGAAATATGCTTACAAATAGAAATAGAAATAACCCAGCTAGGGCGATGGTAGCTTATCTCTAAGAAGAGATGTGTCGGCTACATGCCTCTGAACTGTTCCCAAACTGTCTTTACAATGAGGCTCGAAGGCCTATTTATTATTGAGAAACAATGGAAAACCCTTCGCATTCCAAAACCTAACCCTAGAAGATGAAACGCCAAATTGTGGGCCCCATTTTGGGGTGAGTTGGACAGCCAACTTCATGGGGTCGCGAATTGGTCGTATTATCTCCGTTTGACGCGCATGATAGCCCGTTGGAAAGATCTCTCCGAGGAGTACGACAAAAAAGACGATTTTTATCAGAAAAATCGCTAGCGGTGGATTTCCCAAAAAACGTCGTTTAGGGCCTCAAAACGGCTCCGGAAGTTTAGAACCCGAAAAACTGCTAAAATAGTAAATTGCGCTATAATTAAGGAAAGTGAAAAATTGAAAGAGACAGTTGTGAGGGTCCAAATGGGATAGGTGGGTGGCCACCAACATCCACCTGGATCACCACATGATCGTGATGAAGAAGATTCCAGAAGAGTCCAATTTTAACTCTGGTTAAGAGTTGATGGAGTTGAACCTAACCACTAATAGCCTATCGGGTTGTGTTATAACTGAGCCATTAGGAGGAAAAGGGGTTCCATTCTTTTCAAGTGCATTTGTTCCATACACAAGCAGAGTAGTTGAGAAGAATATGGAGAGAGAACACAAATATTATTTTTTCACTGTAGTAACCCACGGGCCACAATCTGTACTTCTTTGTACTCACAACCATTTTCTATTCAGAGAAAGAGAGCAAAGCGACCTCACCTTCCAGTTTGGTTTTCTCCCGAAAGGGTTTCCAAGGTTATATCTTATGTTAATCGTGGTTGTGAGTTTTCATTACATTGTTTTTATTTTTTATTTAATTATAATTCGCATGCATATGTAACAAATAGTAATTTACAAATCCATAAATCTAAAGAGAAATAAACCCTCATAATGTAGATTCCAAACTTTGAAGTGTAATTTATTATGTTTGATGTGACAAACTATCTAACAGAATATCCATGGCAGTTTACGGTTCAAACCATGTTTCTTTAGGTATATTATGGATATTTGCATGGGATGTAAAGTAGCTAAGCCAAAACTCCTAAAATCCCAGTCATGGTCAATAAATCTGTGAATAGCCCTTGCGATCCTACAAAGGAGAGCTTTTCATAGCTGGAGGCACAAGTTGTAGGTATAAATCATAACGTGAATCTCATAATGTTGGCCCTAACCAATAAGCTCGGGCTATTCAAAGAAGATGGGGGTTCTAAAGCAAAGGTCCGATCAAAGGGGAGATCAGAATATTGGGAAGAAACACAGAATGAGCTGAAGAAAGGACCTAAAAAAGATCAACCCACTTTGAATGTTGTGAACCATTCATAGTCTATGTTAAAAATGGAAGTGAAGGTTGATATCCAGTCCTACCAAGGTTAGATTGACATTCTAAAGATAAATAATTGGTTGCATCAATTAGAATTTTAGTGTTCATCATATAGAGGAAGAACATAAGATTTCATTTGCACAGTTTAAATTAGAGGGTCATGCCCTAACCTAGTGGGAAAGCCCCACGGAGGCCTTGACATTGGATGGAGATCCTCCAATTACTAAGTGGGAGGATTTTACATCCCTTATAAAGTCACAATTTTACCCTGTCAGGTATGTAGAGGACCAGTGGATCTGGTGGCACTACTTCAAGCAGAGGCAGGGGCAGAGTGTACAAGAGTACACCACCGATTTAGAAAAATGACCACAATGTTGGGTATCTCCTCAAAGAACCCAAACATACAACTCAAGCATATGTGGGTTCTACATAACCATCTACGGAAGCAAGTGACGATGTTCAAGTCCAGATCAATAGACAAGGCTTGTGCACAAGAACAATCCCTGGAAAACATAAGCTTGAAAAAAGGGCAATCAAGTGGATCAAAGCAGAAGGAGCGACATGACGCTTCTATAAGGGGAAGAAGAAGTGGAAAGGAGGGAAATATAGAAAGACAATAGCCACAATGCACTAGTGCAAAGATCCTAGCAACCACTACAACCATTGTAAAATTGACAGTCACACAAAGGAGAAGTGTTGGAAGTTGCATTTAAAGCTTAATCCAGAGAACAAAAAGAAAGATAATAAGAAGAAGAATTTCATGGCCATTGATTTGAACAATCGAGTTTAAAGCTACTTGGATTTGGATGATAATATCATCTGTACATCAATGTAGAAGGAGGTGAATCTGAATAGCCTTGACCAACATGAAGATAATGAAAAGAGTACGAGACTCTTCCATATAAAGATACAAGTTAAAAATATGAATATTGATGCTTTGTTTGACTCAAGATCATAGGAGAATCACATTGTAGTAGATCTATTCAACAAATTGGGATTGGAAGTTCATGATCATCCAAACCCATATCCATTGGGATGGGTAAACAAGGATGTAGATTTAAAGGTAACAAAATAATGTAAAATTAGATTTGCTATCAGTGCAAATTTTATTGATGAGGTAGAACTAGATGTGGCTCCCTTTTAAGTAAGTGGGGCAGTGTTTGGAAGTCCCTACATGTACATGCGGGATGAAATCTTCATGTAGAGAGCCAACCGGTATTGGCTCGTCAAGGATGAGAAATTGTTCACCATCAAGGCGCACAAAGGCAAGTAAAGAATTTCACTAGTAAGTGCCAACCAACCCAAGAAATTGATCAGTTCAAGAAAGAAGCATGTTTACTATTTTGAAGATAAAATTAGTCTTTAAAGGAATTAGTAAGAGGAAAGGCATCTCTGGAGGGGTGTACTAAGAAACAGATGTAGCAACTGGAAGAGTTACTACATGCATGTAGGGTTGTGTTCCAGAATCCCAAAGGGATACCACCCAAGAGGGACGTGTTCCAGAATCTAGTTATTGTCGAAATACTCGTTGCTAAACATTGTGTTGTACAAGCAGTCTATTATAGAAGCAAGTGAGGTGAAGAAACAATTACAACAACTACTAGAACTAGATTTCGTTCAACCGAGTACATAACCATGTGGGTCACCCATCATCATAGAACCAAAAAAGGACGAGACTTGGCATATGTGTATTGATTACAAGGCACTAAACAAGATCACACTCAAGGATAGTTACCCCCTGCACGAGATAGATGATATCCTAGGTTAGTGACATCAAGTGAATATATATTACTAGATTTGAGTCATAGAAGAAGATACTTGGAATACCATTTTTAAAACCAGGCAAGGTTTGTATGAGTAAAAGTCATGCCATTCAGCCTATGTAATGCACTAGTTATGTTTATGAGGTTAATGAATGATATATCGTTCCCGTTTATATATTCATTTGGTATTATCTATTTGGATGATATACTAGTATATAGTGCTACCTGGGAGGAGCATATCTCATATTTGACATAGGTGTTGGAGACATTAAAGAAGCACTAGCTTCTAGAAAATCTCAAGTGTAAGTTTGCACAACAATCTTTGGTGTACCTAGGGTATGTGATAGGCAAAGGAGCACTTAAGATAGATCCTACCAAGATGGAGGCCATCATGAAGTGTCTAGTGCTTAATAATGTTTATGAGGTTAGCAGTTTCGTTAGGATAACACGGTACTTGAGGAAATTCATAGCCTCATTTTTAGCAGCAGTAGCACCACTCCACGCCATAACCACAAGTGCCAAGAGTTTCCAGTGGATAAAGGGTCAATAGAGAGCCTTTGAGGAGCTAAAGAAGAAGATATTTCAAGCACAAGTTCTAGCATTACCAAACTTGCAACAACCCTTCAAAGTGGAGACAGATGCGAGTGATTATGTTATGTGAGCAGTCATAATAAAGGAAGAAGGCTTATATGTTATTCAGAAGTATTTCATGGGGAATTCTTAACTACCATACCTATGAGAAAGAGCTCTTTTCCCTTGTGAAAATTGTGAAGAAATGGAAACACTATAGGATGGGAAAGGAGACGATAGTCCACACAGATCACCAACCACTATAGTACCTACAGGCCTAGAGTAAACTGCAACAAACTAGGCATTACAATTGGATGGGGTTTCTACAACAGTTTCATTTAGTGATCAAGTATAAGAAGGGTAGCATAAAAAAGTTGGTTGTCATGCTTTCAAGGCCACCCACATCAAAGATCATATTTTTGGGAACTTTGATGCACATGGAGCCATTCACCCATGATGCATACAAAGAGGCATATTCAGAGGACAAGGACTTCAAGGGGGTGTTTCAGCAATTGAAGAGCTAGATTCATGTGCATGATGGTGATAGCACCATTGATTACCATCTTGAGGACATGTTACTCTACATGATGGATAAGTTATGTCTTCCTAAAGGTGAGCAATTGCAGTTGATTAAAGAGGCTCACACCTCTAAGGTTGTAGGGAAATTTAGTGTGGGGAAGACAATGTCCAACTTGCATAGGTATGTGTATTGGCCTAATATGAAAGAACACGAAGTTAGGTTCATAATTGGATGCATTCTTTGTTGTACTAGCAAGCCTAGTAACAGGAAATAGGATCTATATCATCCATTACTTGTACCCACTCGTCCTTGGGAAAGCATTTACATGGACTTTATGGGCAGTTCACCGAAAATAAGGAAGGGACATGACTTCTTGTTCATGGCAGTTGACAGGTTCAATGAAATGTGTGTTCTAATGCCCTGTAAAAAAGACCATCAGTGGGTAAGAAGCAACATACTTGTTCTTTGGATAGGTCTGGGTGCACTTTGGGATACTAAGGAGCATCATATCAGATAGGGACATCGGATTTCTTAGTGCATTTTGGACTACATTGTGGGAGAAGATGGACACAAAGTTGAAGAGGTAAACAAAAGTAATCAACATTCAATCCACAAACAGATGGGTAAACAAAAGTAATCAACAATACTTTGATGCATCTTTTGAGGGGTTACAATCAAAAGCATATGAAGACTTGGGCTGAAAATATGGTATATATACAACACTCTTATAACATAACAGTCCACACTTGTACTGGTAAGTCCACATTTGAAACACCTTTTGATATTGCATATGGGAAACAAGGAGGAGTGAGGGAGGATCTTACAGAGGATGCCTTAAGGGTAGAAATATTTGTAGAAAAGATCAGGAAAATCCATATACAAGTATAAGATATGTTGTAGAAGTCACAGGAAAAATACAAGGCCATGCATGATCAACATAGAACAAAGAAGGCATTCAAGGTGGGAGACGAGTATGGTTACAATTGAATAAGGAAAGGATACATGGTCCTGGTAAGAAAATCAAAGCTCTATGGTATGGTTCCTCTAAGATATTGGAAAAGGTGGGAGATAACACTATAGACTCAATCTACCCATTACATGTGCATTTACTTAGTTATGAATGTAGAGAATTTGAAACTTTATGAGCCTTCCATGCTAGACTAGGAAGAGGAACAAGTCCACCCTTCTATGGAGGATATGGAACAAGATGATCAAGCAAAGTTGACAGAAGATTTTGTAGAGGATGTCCAGAACTACAAGGCAGGGGCAACATGACCTTTGGTATATTGGGTTGAAAGGACAACTTCCAGACAAGGCTAAATGGCACACTTCAGAGAAGGTTGAGGAAAATTCTCCTTACCTCATTCAGTAGAAACTTTTGGGAACCAAAAGCATCTAAAAATGGGAAGGTATAATCTAGATTAAATCATTAATTTGTTTGAAATCCATATCAATGTTTTAAGAGTGGAAAGGTCGAGGAATCAGCACACAAGACCATTTTTACCAACAGAACCCATTTTGGTAAATTAGGGTCTGAAACCTTTTGGGAGCATTTTGAGGCATCAAACTATGTTTAGTTGGGGTGATAATTTTCCACTTTAATGTGGCATATTCTTTTCTATTATATACACAAATACCTTTCCAACAGCACAAGAATCACCTCAATCAGAGTCTGTATGCAAAAGTTATGCCACTTGGAAGTTGACCTTCCTGCTTTGGCCACCATAATTCGAGAGGATGCCACAACAACCCCCATTATTCATGGAAAAGAGACTAGCCATGTGATCATAATGAAGAAAACTCTAGAAGAGTCCATATTGTAACTATGGTTAAGAATTGAGGAAGTCAAACTTGGCCACTAGTAGGCTATTGGGTGTTGTTATAACCAAGCCACTAGGAGGAAAAGGGGTTTCATTATTTTTCATGTGCATTTGTTCCATAGACGAGCAGTGTAGTCGAAAGGGATAGGGAGAGAGTATTATGCATTGTAGTAGCCCACGAGCCACCATCCTTACTTCTTTATACTCACTGTCATTTTCTATTTAGAGAAAGAGAGCAAAGCAGTTTGTGTCAATCGCAGTTTGTGATTTTGCATTTTGTTGTTCTCTATTTTCTGCATAATTATAATTTGCATGCATACACAATAAATAGTAATTTACAGATCCATAAATCTAAAGAGAAATAAACCCTCATATTGTAGATTTTAGATTTTTAAGCATAATTTATCATATCTGTTGTGACAAATTGTCCAGTGGAATATCCACGATAGTTTGCAGATCAACCTAAATAAGAAAATGCACTTTGGTAAGGCCATTACAAGCAATAGGATCTTGAACACATTATACTTGTGAATGCATAAGCAATCAAAAGAATTCGGGATCACTGATAACGTCAAGAGCTCATGTATCAAAGAATAATATTATCAAAAGTTTTGGAGGCTCCCAATTGTGAAGATATTTAAACACTTAGGGGTTAGTTAATATCAATTTGGTTTAACATGTATTTAAGTATAAATGTGGTTGCAATATGCATTGGTATGCACTTGTAGTTATGTAATTCAATGATCATGATATGTTATAAACATAAAGTGATCTGACGGTTCATCTTATCCTTTATACCAACAATTATATTGTTATGTGTTTTAATGCTTAATTGGTCCATAATCTCTATTTAAAGAGCATGTGGGGTCATTTGATGAACATTGATTGTGAGAAACTCTTATGCACAATGTATTTTTTTGCAATAACATATTTTCTCAAGTGGTCACATTGGCTAGGGTTGTGTGAGTAGTTGCTTAAAGTGTCCATCATGTGTAGAATTACCTTATTTTGTCAAATATCAAGCTATAGTTTGCATTAAGACCTACTCTCTTTGTTGATCAATCTCCTAAATTTTTGTTGTTGCATGCATCAAAATATTAATGGTTCTACTATTTGTGCGCATTCGTGGGTTAAGTGGGTTGTTTAAATATTATAGGTTCTACTATTTGTGTGCATTCATGGGTTAAGTGGGTTGTTTTGTTGCATCCAAAGCACTACTTTCAATTGGAAACACTTTTCATTTCGCCAAGAAAAGTTTATGTTTACCAAAGATATGACTTTTATTGTCATATACAAAGGTATAAAGTTTCATCACACTTAAAAAAAAAGTTTCTAGGTTAATATTTCAATTTCACTATTTACATTTATGGTTCATTATTCTTTCCAATTTATGTATGCTCTTTGTCATGTGTTTTGTGGGATCTTAGTAAATGAGAAACATAGCAAAAAGTATTTTCTTTTTTGCATATGCTTTTTGCTATGCACTTTATGTGATATTGACAAATTAAAAACAAAGAGAAAACTTTCATTTTTGGGAAATCTAATCAAGATCTAAGCCCATTATTGTAAAGTTTCAGATTTTATTTTATTTATTTCCAACATTTGTTTGTTTTTGTGTGTTGCCATATTGAATTTTTTTTAAAGAAAAAAATCATGCACTTCCAGGAAAAAAAATTCAATTTTCTTAATATTTGAAATATATTTTGCATTAGTTCATTTAATTGAAAGTTAACTCATTTAATAATAGGTTTTAAGTTCACGTATTCTTTTTATTAAAATGATTTTTTTTCTTTTAAATATACAAAACTTTTTGTCATATAATTTATTATAAAGTGCATTTCATTTAAATAATAAAACTGAATAATTATAAAGTAACTTTATTATTATTTTGTAAGTTTTTTTTGCATGCAACATTATTTTGTAAAATAATTTCATTGTAAAAGTGATTTTCACTTATTTTATCAAAGTATGTCACTTTATAAGTGATTTATTTGTAAAAATGAGCTTATAGGTAAAATTAGAGAAGAATCATTTTTTCCTTCTACTTAGCAACCTCACTTTGCATCTATCATCGCATGGGTCAACCTCCACTTGCCACATTAGTTACATTTTATGCATTTCTTAAGGATTGCACAACTTTAACATATGAAATTCATTGTCAATGCCCCTTTTTTTGGAACTACATATTTTTTTAAGAGCTTACATTTAAACGATCAATTTATACTTTTGAAGCCATCGTACCTGTGTATTTTAATATGGTCAGTGCAAGTGATATTTTGCTTACCAATACCAATTACTCACATGGAAATCCCATATGGAGGATGTACTATGAAGTAAAGGGCTTTACCAAGTTACCTCGGGAAAAGAAGAACCCGCCCACTAATGCCACAAATAAATACAAACGAGAAATAAAAATGATGAGTTACATGCATTAATCAAAATTCCCATCTCTAGTGGTTTACAAATTCACCTTCAAGGAATTGATAATTCAAAACACACCAAATTTTATTTAAAGATTGTGAAATAGAAATGAAGGATGACATATGTATGTATGTTATTCTCGATAAACTTGGTAGTGCATAATTTTTTTTTGTATCTACTTTTTGTAGAAATTTTGAATAATTTAACACATATTCAATGGAGATTATCCTGATCATGTACTATTGTGAAAAACATACACAATACATAAGCTCCTCTACGTTGATCATCAATATAGCAGCATCAATAACAATAAAACATCAAGAGCATTCACACATTAACACAGTATGTATCCCGGGGAAAGCATCTCGCTAAAAACCCCAACTATTTGTATATTAATGATTGAGTCATGTAACATTACAAAGCATAATACTTCTCACAAGTATCTCCACCTCTGTTACATACAATACAGCTCAGATTTGATCTCCAAATCTCTTCCACTACTTGCCTGCCTCCACTGCTCAATACCTGCTCAAGAATTGATGAGAATGGCTCACCAAACTCGTTTTTCACCTGCAAAATAGTCACTCACTCTTTGTTGGACGTGAGCACAAGCTATAATGTGGGCAAATACGTGAGCAAACTCATTGGCATACTCAATCCCTTGATTGTGCAAGATCTAGTGCACAACTATAGTCACAACTGATAGCAATCTGATTCTCTACCACCTGTCCCTGTTGAACTAAACATGCACTGACATGCAACTGAGTTAACTGATGTATTCATTAGTTGTATTATGAGTTAATAAATTGTGAATTAATTAATAACTAATTCACCCAACTCATCTCTAGTCTATTTGCCAGTTAGACTAAATACAACCAGTTTAACAAAGCTAAACTGAACACAACTCCATCAACTCCACAATCAACTCCACCAAACTCAACTGATTGAGTTCTAACTGAAGTCATGCATGCAACAACTCAACTGACTCATAATAAAAGCATATTTCCTTCTGACAGCTGCATGTGCCACCTCTGTAGCTCAAACTGAAGTGCTCCAAGAGAATAAGATTAAGTTTATAGTCCAAATATTATTGTGAGATAATAATATTTGACTTTTCTATTTTTGACAGCCAGCCTAAAAATAGACTTTGATCACTCACACTTTCATCAAAAATAGAAGTCCATCTATTTTTTTCCCAACTTGATCAATCATCCATAAACAGCAACCTGCAATCCATAGACATGATCCATATGTCTAAAAATAGACATAGTCTAAAAATAGACTTGCGCCAAAAATAGCCTGCGGGCCCACTTAGTGAAGGCGACTCTTTTCACTAAGCTCCATCATCTTGTTGCAATCTCAACACTCCCTCTCGACAAGATATGGATTATCAGCAACCCCTATCCTGCCTCGGTGGTACTCGAATTTGCTCCTGGTGAGAGCCTTCGTCAGAATATCAGCATCCTGATCCTCTGTTGGAATGTATGAAAGTAACATGATCCTCCGTTGCACACAATCTCTGATATGATGGTACCTGATGTCAATATGTTTAGATCTATCATGAAATACAGGATTAGCCGAGAGTTTAATGCAACTCTGGTTATAACAGTAAATCACAGTAGGATCCAAATGAGAACCGAACAAACCAACTAGGATCTTCCTCATCCATATAGCCTCGCATGCAGCCAAACTTGCTGCCATATACTCGGCCTCCGCTGAACTGAGTGCCACGGATCTTTGTTTCCTGCTATACCAAGAAACTGTTGTCGATCTAATACTGAAGACCCCTCCTGATGTGCTCTTTCTGTCTGTTGGGCTCCCTGCCCAATCTGCATCCGTGAAGCCACATAGCTTCACCTCATCCTCCTGTCTGTACCACAAACCATATCCCGATGTGCCTCTCAAGTAGCGCAATACATGCTTGCCCGCCTTCCAGAAGAGCTTGGTAGGCTTAACCATAGCTTGTGAAAGCTGGTTAACTGCATAGCATATATCAAGTCGTGTATTGACCAAATACATCAGCGACCCCACCAACTGTCGATAAACAGTGGCATCCACTTATTCTCCCGAAGTGGCATCCTCCTTCCTCCAACCTCCAGGAAGAGGAGTATCAACAAGCTTGCAGCCATGCATGTTGAACTTCTCCAGTATCTCCCGAGCATACTTGCCCTGAGAAACAAACAGTCCACCACTGCGCTGCCATATTTCCAATCCCATGAAACAGTGAAGGAGGCCCAAATCCTTCATCTCAAACTCTGTAGCAAGATCCTTCTTGCATGACATTATCAACAGCTCATCACCCGTTAGAATCAAATCATCAACATACAGTACACTGATAAGCAACTTACCCTCCACCACAATCTGGTATAGGTTCGGATCCGCCTCGCTCTTGGAGAATCCCAGTCCTGTGAAATAGCTGTCTATCCGTGTGTACCAAGCACGTGGTGCTTGCTTCAACCCATACAGCGCTCTCTTGAGCCTGCACACATGTGACTCGCTGCTGAAGATTTCAAAGCCTTCGGGTTGCTCAATGTACACCTCCTCCTCAATGACTCCGTTGAGGAACGCAGTCTTCACATCCATCTGATGAATGTGCCATCCCATCTGCGCTGAGAGAGCAAGAATCGTCCGTATGGAAGAATACCTTGCGACAGGTGAAAAGGTCTCCTCATAATCGATCCCCTCAATCTATGAAAAGCCTCGGGCAACAAATCTTGCCTTGTACTTCTCCACACTCCCGTCAGCTGCCTGCTTAACTTTGTAGATCCATCTCGAACCCACCACTGATTTCCCTTCCGGTCTAGGAACAATCTCCCATGCACTGTTTCTGACAATAGAATCATACTCTTCCACCATGGCGTCTACCCATGTGGGATCCTCCACAGCTTCCTCGAAAGAGGATGGCTCAGTCACAACACACTTGCTCATAAGAGCCATGTATCCAGTGTACCGATCAGGTGACTGTCTCTGCCTGCGTTGGGCTGTAGGTGGTCCTACAACTTTCTCGGCATCTTGAGCCAGTCGCTCAGCTTCTGTCAAGCGCTTTCGCCCTCTGATGGTTGGCGCTGCATGAGTGGTCTCTTCCACTCCATGAACCTCGTCCTATGGCTAATCCACGTCTTGAAGCTCATCCTTAGGAACTAATAGCTCCTCATCTGCATGCAAGTGTAGCTCCCTCTCAAGCGAACACTTCATGGCTTTCTCCTCCTGAAATTTTATATCCCGTCGCACAACAGTTTTACCACTGTCTGGCAAATACACATGATAGTTGTGGGGCGTATCAGTGTACCCCACAAATATCCCAACCTCTGCGGTCGGCTCCAACTTCTTTCTGGCATCCTTCGTCACATGCATGTAAACGTTAGCACCAAAGATCCTCAAATGAGAAAGATCAGGCTTCTTACCAGAATAAGTCTCCTCAGGTGTACTCATGCCAAGTATCCTATGAGGACAACGGTTCTGCACATAAACTGTTGTATTGCATGCTTCCACCCACAAGTGAAGGGGTAGGCCCTGATCATGCAACATTGCCCGTGCAGCACCCACAATCGTTCTGTTCTTCCGCTCAGCTACCCCGTTCTGCTGTGGGTTATGGGGAGCTATGAGCTCTCTATGAATCCCTTCTGTCTTGCAGAAATCCTTGAACTCGTCCGAGATGTATTCACCACCATTATCGCTCCTAAGAGCCTTCACCTTCTTCCCCGACTCCTTCTCGACCAGTGCTTTGAATTCACAGAACTTTGAATATGTCTCGCTCTTCTTCTGCATGAAGAAGATCCAGCACTTACGAGAGAAATCATCAACAAAAATCACATAATACCTGTGTTTTGCTGTCGAAGCAACTGAGAAAGGTCCACACACGTTTGTGTGAATTCTCTCAAGGATTGTCGTGGCGCGACTATCCTTCTCGTGAAAGGTGGCTTTCACAAACTTCCCCAAGGTACACCCCTTGCACTGATCTGACTGCGCAAGTGTGCCTTTAGGAAGCCCTGTAGTGATCTGCTGCAGTATCTTCAAGGCTCCATGGTGAAGGTGACCCAATCTCCTGTGCCACAACTCGCCATCATCCCGGCTCACCAATCCTTCTGCCTTGCCTGCCATTGCTGCGCATCCATCTACATGCAACTGATAAAGGTTCCTCACTCGAACCCCTATCTTCCGGGTCTCACCAGTTGTCTTGCTGCGCAGGAAAGCCTTTCCCTCGCTGAAAACAACATCATACCCCTTGTCTTCTAACATCGCCACTGAGATGAGATTCTTCGTCAATCCTAGAACATGCATGACTTCCTTCAATACGAAGGGTTTACCAGACTCCCTCTCAAAGGAAATGGTACCGATACCGGTCGCACTGTATCTACCATCATCGCCCATCTCAATGTGCACTCCAAGATCTTTGTCCTCCAGATCAGAGAACAAATCTCTATCTCCCGTCATGTGAAAAGATGCACCACTGTCCAAGAACCACACTGATCCCATCGCACTTGAAACCAAGCATGCGATCAATGAAAAATCAAGCTCAAACTAAGAAGCTAAGGCCTCTCCCCCTGCAGATCCAGCAGCTTGCTTGTTCTTCTCCTTCTGCGGACAATTTGTGGCATAGTGTCCGTGCTGGTGACAGTGAAAACACTTCACCTTGGACATATCCTACTTCTTGCCTTTCGCACCAGACTAAGAAGCTTTCTTGCTCTTCCCTTTCTTTGCTTTGGCAGCCAAAGCACAATTCTCTTCATCGGATACCTTTGATGAAGATCCATTCTCACCTTTATTGTTTCTGAGTTTATCCTTGAGCGCCAGGTCGCTCTTGCTTTGGAATAACATTTGCAATCCATTGAAAGACATTTCAACAACACTACTGCAAATTCGATTTCCACCAGCTCAAACTCAACTGCTTCCGATCTAGAATTCGTGAGAACAAAATATTTCTCGTACAGAGATTGACTGTATGGGCTTTTACCGAATATTTCACCTTCCAAAAGAAGGATGAATCCAGAGGCTACCTGGCCCGATTACAGACTCTGCCTGAAGAAATAGAATGTAAACACTTCCTGAATAGTAGATCTGATGATCAACAGCTCCGATACCATGTAGAAACATTTTCTACAATTATCTAGCTCGCTCTGATACCATGTAGAAATTTTGAATAATTTAACACATATTCAATGGAGATTATCCTGATCATGTACTATTGCGGAAAACATACACAATACATAAGCTCCTCTACGTTGATCATCAATATAGCAGCATCAATAACAATAAAACATCAAGAGCATTCACACATTAACACAATATGTATCCCGGGGAAAGCATCTCGTTAAAAACCCCAACTATCTGTATATTAATGATTGAGTCATGTAACATTACATAGCATAATACTTCTCACAAGTATCTCCACCTCTGTTACACACAATACAGCTCAGATCTGATCTCCAAATCTCTTCCACTGCTTGCCTGCCTCCACTGCTCAATACCTGCTCAAGAACTGATGAGAATGGCTCACCAAACTCGTTTTTCACCTGCAAAATAGTCACTCACTCTTTGTTGGACATGAGAACAAGCTATAATGTGGGCAAATACGTGAGCAAACTCATTGGCATACTCAATCCCTTGATTGTGCAAGATCTAGTGCACAACTATAGTCACAACTGATAGAAATCTGATTCTCTACCACCTGTCCCTGTTGAACTGAACATGCACTGACATGCAACTGAGTTAACTGATGTATTCATTAGTTGTATTATGAGTTAATAACTTGTGAATTAATTAATAACTAATTCACCCAACTCATCTCTAGTCTATTTGCCAGTTAGACTAAATACAACCAGTTTAACAAAGCTAAACTGAACACAACTCCATCAACTCCACAATCAACTCCACCAAACTCAACTGATTGAGTTCTAACTGAAGTCATGCATGCAACAACTCAACTGACTCATAAGAAAAACGTATTTCCTTCTGACAGCTGCATGTGCCACCTCTGTAGCTCAAACTGAAGTGCTCCAAGAGAATAAGATTAAGTTTATAGTCCAAATATTATTGTGAGATAATAATATTTGACTTTTCTATTTTTGACAGCCAGCCTAAAAATAGACTTTGATCACTCACACTGTGATCACTCACACTTTCATCAAAAATAGAAGTCCATCTATTTTTTTCCTCCAAATAGGTTAAACATATATCCCCTTGTAGATCTTTTGTGGTCTATATCTCCATCCCAGTATGCATCAACAACACCATGTATGTCCAACACTCTACCCAATCCTAGTCTTCCTTAATACCACAATCCATGACGAGTAGTGTCACACAAATATTTTAAAACCCTTTTTAATGTTATCTAATGCCCCTTCCCTAGTTTTGACATATAATCACTTAATACTCCCACAACATGTGCAAGGTTTGGTCTATTACAAACCCTTGCATACATCAAATTTCCAAGCGCACTGGCATATGGAACACAGGACATGTCCTCTTCCTCTTTCTCTACCTTGGGACATTGATTGACATATAACTTTACACCTATAGGAATAGGTATTTTCACTAGTCTACATTCTTGCATAATAAATCTCCAATATTGTCTCAATATACTTCCTCTAATTTAATCGGAGTTTCCTATTTGACCAATCTCTTTTAATTTCCACACCCAAAATAAAATTTGCAACACCAAGATCCTTCATGTCATATTTAGAGGACAATTGAGCTTTCACTTCCTAGATGATTTCCCTATCAATTCCAATCAACAACATATCATCCACATAGAATACTAACTAAATAACATAATCATCAACAAATTTTAAGTACACACAAGGATCCACTTTGCTCCTTGCAAAGCTAAGCCCTAATACATAAGTGGCAAATTTTTTATACCACATCCTTGGTGATTGCTTCAACCCATACATGGAATTTTTTAGTCTATATAACAACTCTTTCTTTCCTTTCATAGCAAATCCTTCTAACTACTTCGTGTAGATTTCCTCTTCCAGATCCCCATGTAGGAATGTGGTCTTCACATCCATCTATTTTACTTCAAAACCAAAATCAACAACAATAGTTAAAAGAAATCTAATAGAAGTTAACTTGGCAGTAAAAGAAAAAATATCTCCAAAATCAATTCTCTCCACTTGGGAATAACCTTTTTCTACTAACTGAGATTTGAATTTCTTTACTCTGCCTTATACATTTAATTTCTTCTTAAACACCCATTTGTTGCCAATAGAATTTCCTCCAATCTACATCTCCACTAGATCCCAAGCCTCGTTCTTCTTGTTAGGATATTCCGACACATAGGATATAGTTAAGTTCAACTTGGTCTAGTATAGAGTTAGGTTAGAGTTAGGTAAAGTGTGTTTCTTTACCGTTGTACATTTTGTAACTTACAATTCGACGGTCACGATATGTAGTGATCCGACGATTCACTCTCACCTCGGTATTACCGACACTTGATCCGTGGCTTGACACCCGATTGGTCCATGAGTTCTATTTAAAGCGCATGGAGGGTCATTGTTCGGGTAATCCGTGCATGAGAGAAGCTTATGTAAATTTTCATTCTTTGATTAATAAATTGCCTGTAGTACCCACGTTGGGACAGGCCATGGACTGTTTCCCTCCTTGCACTCTGAGGGTTTTAACCACGTCAAAAATACTGGTGTATTGATTTGAGATCTGGTTGTGAGCGGTGTCCTTTTGGTATTCTTTCTGTGGAACTTACCCTGTAAATTCCTACATGGTATCAGAGCTATTTGAGGGCCGCGTCCGTTGGTGATCCAAATCTGAAGCCGGTAGAACTGCATGCGGCTGTCGTTTCCTAGATCTGCTGTTTCTGACTGCTTTCGGGCCGATAGGACTACTCTGTTGCGTTCGGAGCATCTGTTCCAGTGAGGAACCCCTTTCGTTTCACGCGAAAAGGTTTCCGGTAGCCCTAGCTGCGTCATTTTTCAGATCGGGAGGTATACAGTGTTTTTTTTGCAGTTTACTGTTATTTTCTCTCTGCTTATTTCGGTCTCAGTTTATTTAGCCTTTTTTTTTAACCGGATCTATACCTTTCATTTCTGCGTATGCTCTTTGCCCTGCGACTCTGTGCGATCTGGGCAAATCAGAAACAGAAAGGAAGGATTTTTCTCATGCGTATGCTCTTTTCCCTGCACCTTAGTGTGATCTCGGAAAATCAGAAACATTGAGAAAAATATTTAGATTTTCGGCTAAAGCTAACTTTGAGATTTTTTTTTTTTTAATTTCTAGTTTTTTTGGCTAAAGCTAACTTCGAGCCGTAAGGTTCGTTTTTCTTTGCATATTCGTGTTGGGTTTTGTGTTTTGTGTTTTGTAGGGAAAAAGAGCTTTCTCAAGGCAAGCACGCAAACCAAGGCCCCCCCCCCCCCCCTCTCTCTCTCTCTCTCTCTCTCTCTCTCTCAAATTTTTTGTATAGATCAATTGGTTCAAAGCTATTTTAAGAGAGTAGAGGTCTTGGGTTCAAGTCTCCATTTTGTGGGGGCGGATTTTTTCATTCCCGCACATTCGCGCACTTTGCCCGCAACGTCAACAATTTTTTTTTCAAAAAGCCATAACTTCTTCATCCGGAAGCCTTTTTCAGAGCCGTTTTTTTTAAAACCGCCTATTTTTTCGAGATCTATCCATTGGAACACTTACTTTCAGCATCTTCAGCTTCAGTTTTTTTTTAAATGGAAAGTCCATGCCAAGTCATTCTTGACAGCACTAACTACTTCCAATGGGTAGCCTACATGGGAGATTTACTTAGAAGTAAAGGTCTCTACAGAATAGCCACAGACCAAGAGAAGAAACCAAAAGATGAAGACAAGGTGGCAAAATGGGAAAATAGACAAGATCAAGCACATGGTTTGATAGGGATGTCTGTTTCTCCTGATCTTAGATTCCACATTGCAGAACTTGAGACTCCTCATGAAGCATTAGAAAAACTTGCTAAAGTTTTTGGAATTAAAAATGAAATTAGAGCCCATCAACTTGAAAATGAGCTGCTTACTTTGGATCCTAATAATTTTTCTTGCATTGAAGATTTCTTGTCCAAATTCAAGACCCTTAGATATCTCTTGGAAGGTGTTAAAGTTAAGAAAGAAGATGGTAACCTCATTTATTCCATCCTTACTAAGTTGGGACCAGCCTACTCTGTATTTGTTTCCACTTTCCATTCTACAAGGGAAGCTTTCATTTGTCAAGGACAAGAATACAAGGCCCCTTCCTTTGACTCCTTTTGTGATTCCTTAATAAGAGAACAAGAAAAACTCTTACACCTTGGTCTTCTTAATCTTGGAAACTCTTCCACGAAAGCGTTAGCCGCCCAGCAGCAACCAAATTCAAAGAATCCTAAGAAGTCATATCCTCAAAAGAATGGTCCTAAACCATCTCAGCCTCAAAATGAAAGATCATTTCAGCAAAATGATAAGACCAATAAAAACAAATGGAAGAAGTCTGATAGACATTGTAACTTTTGTAATCGAGATGGCCACTTAGAATCTAAATGCTTTAAGAAGATGGAAGCCTTGGAAGCCGCAATGAAGAAACATAACATCCATGTGGAGCCTACTTCAACTTCAACTTCCGGAATGGCACTTTCTGCATGTCATTATCAATCATCTCAGTCTGGTTATGCATTAAATGTATCTTCTTCTTCTTCTCATTCTCATGAGTGGCTCATTGATTCTGGAGCCTCTTGTCACATGGCCAAAAATCAAGCCATGTTTTCTTCTTTAAATGATTGTAACACCAAAAATATATATATTGGTGATGATAGATCTCTTAATGTTGTAGGGACTGGAACTGTTCATCTAGACAATGGTCAGTTTAATGATGTATTATGTGTTCCAACCTTATCCTGCAACCTTCTATCTGTCTATCAGATAACTCATTCAGGTGAAGGTAAAATTGTTGAATTTTCACCTCATGATGTTGTAATCAAGGATCTAAAAGATCCTAAACAGATTCTAGCTACTGGTCTTGCTGATGATTCCAAAAGGTTGTATAAGTTTCACAACTTTGGGTCATCCAATCTTCCCTCAGTATTTGTTGCTCATAATGATGAAGTGAGCAAACTTTGGCATGAGCGATTTGGTCACTTAAACTATCGCTCCCTTCAGCATCTATGTAAAGAAAATATGGTGGCAGGTCTTCCTATGATATCTTGCAGAGATGGTGTTTGTTCCGGATGTGTACTCGGAAAACATCATCGGGACAGTTTTGACAAACGTGCCTCTTGGCACGCCTCAGCCCCTTTACAGCTTGTGCACAGTGATTTATGTGGTCCTCTTCCTGTTGCTTCATTCTCTGGCTGCAAGTACTTCGTAACTTTCATTGATGATTTCTCCAGACGCACTTGGGTATACTTCTTAAAACTCAAGAGTGAAGTATTTAACACTTTTTTGGCCTTCAAAGCCTTTGTTGAAAAACAATCTGGACATCAAATTCTTAAGCTAAGAACTGATAATGGTGGAGAATATGTTTAAAACACATTCATCCAAACAGACTCCAGCCTTGTTTGTCGACTTAAGAAATCCCTTTATGGTCTCAAGCAAGCTCCTCGGGCTTGGTATGCCAAAATGGATAGCTTTCTTTTAGAATCTGGCTTTTCTAGGTGTCATTCTGACAATACTGTCTACACCAAGAAAGTGGGCAACTCTCTTATCATCCTTGTTCTTTATGTTGATGATCTTATTCTTACTGGTAGTGATCCCAACCTTATAAACCATGTGAAGTCAAGCCTTAAAAAGAAATTTGAAATGACAGACTTAGGCCACTTACACTATTTTCTCGGTCTTCAAGTCTTGCAATCCCAAGAGGGTATTTTCCTTTCCCAGTCCAAGTATGCTTGTGATATTCTTCGTCATTTTCACATGGAAGACTGTAAGCCAGCCCCTTCTCCCTTTCAGTCTGGAGTCAAACTTTCAGTCTCTTGTACTTCTCCTGAAGTTGATGCTGCCTTATACCATCAACTTGTCGGAAAACTCTTGTATTTAACCCATACTCGTCCTGATCTTTCCTTTGCTGTTGGCCTTGTTGCTCGTTTTATGCAAAACCCCCGTGAAAGTCATTGGAAAGCAGCTAAAAGAATACTTCGTTATGTTCGAGGTACAGTACAGTTTGGGATTCATTACAGTGCCAAAGCAGCTCCTCTGTTAGTTGGTTTCACTGATTCTGATTGGGCTGGTGACCCTGATGATCGGAAGTCTACTGCCGGTTATGTCTTCACTCTTGGTTCAGGACCTATTACATGGGCTTGTAAGAAACAGGCTGCAATTTCTCTTTCGTCAGCAGAAGCAGAGTATCGTGGTGCCGTGGAAGCTAGTAAGGAAGCCTTGTGGCTTCGTCAGATCCTATCAGAGTTTGGCTTTGAGCAGCAGCATCCAACCACACTTTGGTGTGATAATCAAAGTGCCATTCAGCTATGCAAAGATCCAGTCCAGCATCAGCGCAGCAAACACATTGAACTACACATGCACTTCATCAGAAAGCTCATTCATGACCATGTTCTTGAAGTGCAATATTGTCCAACAGATGATCAGGTTGCAGACATCTTCACAAAGGCTCTCACAGAGGCGAAGTTCACTAAACTTCGATATATGCTTGGAGTTCAGGAAGTTGTCACTAAGGGGGGATAGGCTCTAGTGCCTCCTTCCTTCTCCTATTGTGTCATATTTGTAAATCCTTCAATCCTATCCCAAGTTGTTCTTAAGGGGGGATGTTAGGATATTCCGACACATAGGATATAGTTAAGTTCAACTTGGTCTAGTATAGAGTTAGGTTAGAGTTAGGTAAAGTGTGTTTCTTTACCGTTGTACATTTTGTAACTTACAATCCGACGGTCACGATATGTAGTGATCCGACGATTCACTCTCACCTCGGTATTACCGACACTTGATCCGTGGCTTGACACCCGATTGGTCCATGAGTTCTATTTAAAGCGCATGGAGGGTCATTGTTCGGGTAATCCGTGCATGAGAGAAGCTTATGTAAATTTTCATTCTTTGATTAATAAATTGCCTGTAGTACCCACGTTGGGACATGCCGTGGACTGTTTCCCTCCTTGCACTCTGAGGGTTTTAACCACGTCAAAAATACTGGTGTATTGATTTGAGATCTGGTTGTGAGCGGTGTCCTTTTGGTATTCTTTCTGTGGAACTTACCCTGTAAATTCCTACACTTCTCCAAGACTGCCATTTCTTTAACCATGGCCTTTTTCCAGACTTTTCCATCCTTTGAATCCACTTCCTCCCTAATATTTATAGGATCGTCATTAGCAATAAACAAAGCAAATTTTGAATGGAAATCAGGTGGAGAATACCTTTCTAGATGCCTTATTTCTTGAGCCAATCTCCTTAGTGCCGAAGTTTGTTGTTCTTCTTCTTCTAATTCTCATTCTTCTATCAAGTTTGATTCATCATACTTCAATTCAAACTCTATCTTCTTTGGTTCTTTCTACCTTGTTAGGTGTTCATGTTTGACAACAACTTTGATTTCTCTAAATATCAGATCTCTACTATACACAACCTTCTTAGTTTATTGGTTCCAACTCTTATAACCTTTCAGATCATCTTTATATCCAATAAAGATACACTTTTCAACTTTCTTATCTACCTTACTCGCATTCTCCTTTAGAACGTGCACATAAGCATCACAACCAAATACCCTTAGATGTTTATGTGAATATTTCTTATCAATCCATACCTCATGTTGAGTCTTGTTATCTAATTCTAATGAGGGTGCTCTATTTACCAGAGAAAACATAGTGTTCACCACTTCTGCTTAGAATTTATGTCCTAGCCCAACACCATTGATCATGCTCCTTACTTTCTCCTCAACGTCATGTTCATCCTTTATGCAACTCCATTTTGTTGAGGCATGTATGGAGTACTATTTTGCCTTGCTATATTTCCCTTCTCATAGAATTCTTTGAATTCATTCTCACAAAATTCTCCACCATTATCTTTCCTCGACACCTTAATTTTCCTCTTTATCTGATTTTCCACAAGAACCTTTAATTATTTGAATCTATCAAAGACTTTAGATTTCTTACTAAGGAAATAAATTTGTTTATTCCTCGAGAATTCATCTATAAATGAGGCATAGTACACAAATTTTCTTATCGATGGAACTGGCACAAGTCCAAACACATCATTGTGCACCAACGGTAATATTCCTTCTACCCTTATAACACTAAAGGAGAATCTTATTTGATTCTACTCTGCATATCAATAATGTTCATAGAAATCAAAATCCAAAGAAAAATTAAACATAACTTCAACTGTACCATTCCCATGCAATACTTGAAGGCCCCTCTCTCCTATATGTCTTAGTCTTTAATGCCACAACATAGTCTTTTCTCTAGAGGTTGTAGGAGCTTTTCCTTCTTCTGGTACACTCTTAAAAACAATGGAATTTTTGCACCCAACACTGATAATGCTTCCCAATAGCTCCTCAATCATCATGTATGTATGCATTTCAAACACTATTTTTACACCTACAACACTCATCTTGCTTACAAAAATCAAGTTTATAACCAATCTTAGGATGCGTAAAACACCAGGGAGTGTTCTAATCCTTCCACCCATGAGATTCAATTTAACTTTTCCTTGCTCTATGATTATGGTTGTTGAGTCATCTCCTATGAAACATCACTACCATCATATTTTTCATACTTGCAAAACCACTTCCTATGAGGATTCATCTGAAATGATGCACCTAAGTCGACCAATAATGCTTCATGATATACATGCGTACATGAAGAAGCCAATTACACATCCCCTCCTTCACCTGAGGAGTTTTTTGCTTCCATAGAAAGAGCATTTTTAGATCCCTCTTGTTTATCGTTTTTTTGGGATCTACAATCTTTCTTGTAATGCCCTTCTTTTCCATGTCTCCGACATGCCTTAACAAATTTTCCTAGAGATTTAGATCTTCATTTAGATTCACATCTCCTACTAGAGTAATTTCTTTTATGTCCATTCTAGGAGCATCCTCTTACAAACAAGGTATTTGTGTTATGAATTTCCATGCTTTTATGTTTAATCTCCTTTGATAACAAGGATGATACTTTTAGCTGTAAACAAGTTTCCGGATCCATATCACATTCATAACAATTTGTAATCAACGTTTCAAACCAACAACTGTGGTTCATCTTCAAGATGAGAGAGAGATGTGAAAGACTAATTCACCAAGGTTTGTAATAAATATATAAAGGAAGTGAGAATGAAACGTCGACATTAAACCCTTAAAATTCTAAATTTTATTATCAATTAGAAATATATTGATAATTAATGTTATAATTTTTTTATATATAAGTTGTATTAATGATAGGAGTCTAAATATATATGTGTGTGTGTGTGTGTATTTGATGTTTATAAATATTTGTTGATTCATTAGTTATAATGTGTCAAAAGGAATAATTAATATAATTTATTATATGATAGGTGGGTTAACAATATTAAAGTAATATAAAATATTATTAATAATGTGACACATTTAGGAGTCTTCAGAGGTGGGGAGTGGAGGTTCTTGAGAGATTACTTTGGATGTCAGAGTGGGAATCCAGTTCTCACTTATAGTCCATCCTTCATCTCTATTAAGATTATTAGGGTGCTTACTAATTTTTATGGCTTCTCTAAATTTTCTATGGAAATAGTGATCAATTTTGGCTAGGACACAGGTATTTTCAATACAAATTTGAAAATAATCTTTGCAAAGTAATCTCTCGAGAACCTCCACTCCCCACCTCTAAAGACTCCTAAATGTGTCACATTATTAATAATATTTTATATTGCTTTAACATTGTTAACCCATATTTAGACCTATCATATAATAAATAGTATTAATTATTCCTTTAAATAATATTAAACATTCCTTTTTACACATTATAACTAATGAATCAACAAATATTTATAAAAATCAAAACATATATATATATATATATATATATATATATATTCCTATTAATTTAGACTCCTATCATTAATAAAACTTATATAGAAAAATTTATAACATTAATTACCAATAACATTAATTATAAATATATTTCTAATTGATAATAAAATTTAGAATTTTTAGGGTTTAATGTCGGCCTTTCATTCACATTTCATTTTATATATTTATTACAAACCTTGGTGAATCAGTGTTTCACATCTCTCTCTCATCCTGAAGATGAACCACAGTTGCTCGTTCGAAACGTCGATTAAAAATTGTTATGAATGCGATATGGATCCAGAAACTTGTTTGCATCTAAATGTTAATGATCGCAGAAATTTAAAAACTGAAAAAGGATGAGACTATTTCATCAAAACTTAAAGTACTTGCAATGTTACAAATGTCAATAACTAGACTATCACACGAGTCTGGAAAGGGACACAACAATCCGATGCACTTATTTTCATTTTGAAATATTAATATCAACATGTAGTAGTTGACTTACCATAGTATTGAAGGCATTCATATGCTTTGTCATCGAGTCTCCATCCTGTTGAGAAATCAAGGGCAGCAAGATTAAGGTGGTTTCTCTTATCTTTGATAACTACCTGAGAAGTTCTTTTTACTTTTCTTTCTTATTAGCTTCTTCTTTATTATTATGTTGTTCTTTATCATCATACAACTACCAAGCAATGAAGATCAATGAGACAAGAGGAGATTATATATAAGTTGCTAGCCAAGTCCAAAACCTCTCCTCTTGAGAGGAAAACCCACAAGAATTATTCTCTTCTTATAGAATCTTCAAATGACGAATTCCAAGACCTAAGACCCTTGACAAAGACCCCTCCAAGACAAAGTCAACTTCTTCCTTGATGAGATTGTCCTTCAAATTCAACCCAAGTCAAACTTGCTTCAATACTTCAGATTTTGGCCTCAATTTAGAATTTCAGCTTCTATTACAGGTCTGCAACTTTTGACCTTCTTATAGTAACTAATTTTTGCATGTGTGAACAATTTAGGGTAGAATTAGGGTACTTCTCTCCTTCACTTGGCTTAGACTTCTCTCCTTAGTATTTCGGCTTGCAAGTATGATCTTTTTGACACTAGATTTTGGTACTTTTAATGTTAGCAATTTATAACTTCAAAAACTCTAGCTGCATCTCACACATGTGAAAGATATAGGCCCAAAAGCAAGCTTCTAAACTTTGACTTTTTCTTCCTTTTTGTTCTCCTTCTTCACTCCTTTTAGGTCTCTTTTTCTTCCTTGATCGAATTGCTTCTTGCTTGAATGAATAAGTTCTTTAAATGAGGTCAATGGCACACTTATATATAGGATTTCATGAGGTTCAAACAACCATAATGAGGTTGACTTGTTACTGCTAGGCCGATTTATCTTGGAGGGAGTCTTTTGACACTTTTTGACTTACAAAAAATCTTTTAACTTGTTACAAGATGCCCAATGGGGTCTTTCATATATGACAATGACTCTATGACAAACACTAGAAGCACTCAATGGGTGCTTGACCTATAAATAAATTGACCTTGAGCATGAAACCCATGCTACAAAAACAATAATAATATTTTTTCTTTCATTTTATTGTATACAAGAATCAAGAATACATTTCATATTTATGAAGACTGAACCTAGTTACATACTTCAACGCTCCCTCTTAACTAGGGAGGTATTCGTAATACATACAAGGTACTTGGACATTCCCATAATGGAGAATTCTCATAAGAAGAGTCAGATTGGTAAGCCATCTCATAAGTTATTTATTCAGCTTATATCAATGCATCTCATCATATCAACTAGCATTGTCACATAGCAAGGCCTTGACTAACAAATTTATCTCTCCAGAATATTAGAGAACAATGTTGGGGAGAAAAATGCTTTATAGACACCTTCATCATTGTCTCTCAAGGCACATACCCCATCTAGATGCTCACAAGGTATGTCCTTCTAGGACTATTCCCATATTGGATTTACATATCCTCATGGAATTTCTTCTTCAATTACTCTTACCTATTGGATTCCCTACCTCATCCTCAAAGAGTATCAGAATTCATATCCTTACCCAATCCTTCATTCTTTCTTCATAAGGAAAAGAAGAATGATGTGTTGATCTCTCCCTCTCAACTAGGGAGGATATGCTCATTCATATAAAAGAAATATATCCAAGTTCCTTCTTAACTAGGGACTTGCCCAAGCTCCCTCTTAACTAAGGACTTGTTACCAACAACAACTATCTGCTCTTTGGTGGAGATCGTGATACTATCAACTGCTTGTAGAGCTCCTCCTTTCTGCTTCACGTCATAAATGAAATTCAACTTCTTCATCATGGAGCCATCTTCTTCTAAAACTTCTTCATAGGGCATTGACCATCTTCTCCATCACTTTCCTTCAATGAAACATAGTGTTGAATCAATAGTCATGTCATCCTTCTCTTCATCGGGAAGTGACCTTATAGTCCACATATGACTATTCTTCATACATATACATCTTACGAGTCATGTTGTATTTCAATATCTTTCATCCAATCTCATGAGTACTAGTTGTAGGTGACTTTCTACAACCCTTTTTTGGTAGCCATGTTTCAACCCAACCATATGCTTTCTCAAAAATAAAAAATGAACATTAAATAAAAGCTACCTCTTTATGATGGCCTTTCGTCATGACATCAGCTTCTTACAACGTCAACATCCTGCACATGTATGAATCCATCTCCAAGATATTCATTACCAAGGTTCTTCTTTTATAGCATACACATCAGGGTCTTCATACCTTCTTGTTGACGGTGTTGAATCCGCCAACATTCAGGGGATCTTCTCAGTATTGAAGTCCCAACTAGACCTCACACCGTTTGGTGTAGGAGTCCCATTCAATGTAATAGCACGGTTGCCATTATCTTAAAGATATGCCTTAGCTCTTGTTGTTTAGCACATGAGAGTGATATACTTAGTCTTCAAAAAGTGAGGCATGTGTGCCTGGTGAGTGCGTAATGTAACTTGTGTCTAGGTTCCTTCACTAGAAAGGGAGAGGGTGAAAGTGAGTCTCTGGTTGAGAGGGAGTAGTCCCAACTCAGGAAGAGACACACGTAACATAACAAGGATCTGCACAACTTTTAGTGGAGTAGTCCACACGGATGCAGCAGTCACAAACACCAAAGTAAATGAATAACATGTACAACACCCAGCGAAGTAGTCCACACGGATGCAACAATCATTATAAAAAGTATAAAATATGAATCTGTCTAATGTTCGGCGGAGTAGTCCGCACGAGCGAGACATCGATAGCAACCAATACAAGACATCTTCAACAGTATATGCACTAAAATAACCGAAGTAATTCAACTACCTTAGTACAAGTTAAGCAAACATGCATTACAAGCGTTTATAGAATAGTCTTACAAACAGATACAACACATGCATGAAAACATGTTGGCCTTAGCAGGCTTATAAATTAATCGAAAGTTCCAAGACACATATGTACACCATACATCACTAGCCCCAGTAGTAGGACATTGGAGCCACTCCTTGCTCCTCAAATAACATGCTACATACTCTCAAGGCTATGCGGGAGGAGCCAAGGTGAAAAGTCCTTTTCTCATACAATGAGGGGGTATATATAGCCAAGGGGGAATAACTAACCTTTGTGACTCTTCGACTTCCCTCGTGATCATTTGACTTCCTGTGAATTTTCGACTTACATGATTGTTTAACTTCATAAGTGGGTCTCTTGGACTTCCAATTTACATTACATTTGATTACAAAAAGTATGGCCTATAGTGATGATGTGGTAGAGACAACTCATGACACAACTTGACATGACACTGCTGACATGTACTGGTTGACTATGGTATATGTGTCGAGATGCTATGCTGCTGAGTGATGAGTGTTGTGGGGAAAAATGCCTATGCAGGACGATCCTATCCACCTAAGGTGTGACAGCGCCTTAGCAACAAACGAATACAGCTATTATGATTTCTTCCTTTATGAAATGTGAAAGAGGGGAGATTGGCAGACTTACCGTTGTCTTCCGGTTGTCCCTTGATCTAGATCCTCTTCCCTTTGTGTGTCTACAGCTACTCGTCTCCTCGCTTGCTCAAGAGAACAGCTACTTGAATCCCACGAGGTCACAAGAGAACAGCTACCTGTGACAAGAGAACAGCTACTTGCGACAAGAGAAGAACACAATACAAAGGCACATATACATATTCATAAATGATTCAGGATTAGAAGTAAATCAAATATACTAATGCAATCATACAAAATACACCAGCATATAGGAAAGAATCAAGATAGCTTTATTGATAAGTAACAGGGTTTAGGAAGAGATACAACCCATAGGGCTCCAATCCAGCATCTCTTTCCCAGCAGAATGGAATTCCCTCTTCAGCTCCCTTCAAAGCATTAAACACCCAATGTTTCTGGCCACAAACCAACAGCAATTCTTTGCAATCACAAAATTCCAGCCTCCCTGATCTCATGTAGGAGAGATCTATATATAGGGATATTGGAGAGAGGATGAGTCAGCTTGAGACTGGTATGAAACTGACTAGTGTCCTCTCCCTCTCATAGTTCTTGAGTCCACTTGGAGGTTCTTGCTTCCACTTGGAGATTTGGAACCTCTTACTCATCACCAGTCGAATTCCCTGATCCAAGTGTCATTTTGGAAGCTTCTTGGGCATTGACACCTTGAGAAATGACTCTGCCACTTGTCCAAACTCGCTCAGCGCAGGTAGCCTTTGTTGCAGTTGACATTCAACGCAGGTAGACAGTGGAGTAGTTGACATTCAGCGCAGATGCTCAGTGGAGCAGTTGACATGATCCAGAATTGGCTTGTTTTTGAGTGTTTTCAGGTGGAGAACTTCAGTGAATTGCTGTGGTTAGTTGGCCTTGTTCCTCTAGGGGTAGGAACAACATGTTTAGGGACTTTGGATCCCTTAGATTATGGACATTTCATGCTCAATGTTGTAAGGCACAAAAATGTCTATAATAGTTGCCCCCTAAAGTATGAGGTCGTTTATCGGGTGAAATGCTTTATCCAGGAGGGTCCGAAGTTCATCCATCTACTGGGAGGAGACCTGTAATAAAATACAATACAATACATTATGATTCATACTGCTTTCATGATCTAGCTGAGGCGGGCATCCCCATGCTCAGCTTTATAAATTCATTTTTGTACATAGAACAGACGATCGTCTGATGGTAGACTGATAATTTTGGCGAAATTATCATCCTTTGAGTAGGATGATCATCTGCTGCAATGATGTACATGTCAAATGTCTTTATCTTTCCTGAATATATATCGCAGCCCGGATGGATGAAACTAGATCCGAGGTCTTCAAACTCGTTCGATCTTCACTCTAAGTACAAGTCGATCCATGTGAGAATTGCGCTGAAGTCGAACATGGAAAGACATCGCTTGATTACCGGTCAATGATGTAAACCGTTAACAAGCGCGAGAGGAATCACCGATAATGATAATGACCCTCAAGGTACTGTAGTACAATTCACGTGGTGTGAATAAAGGACTTGGCGTCGAACACCACGCAAAATCTTCTGGTCGAAGGTCATTAATGTATACCTGTCGCCGGAAGTGAGAAACTTGCCATTGAGGCATGCAAGCTTCAAAGTACTGAAGGGGTTGTTCCTAGATCAACTTCTTGGATAATGAGCTGATGTCGACAAGAAGCGATCTATCACAGGAGGGCCTTAATGAATCCCACATCAGTGACACGGAACGGAGCTAATGATTTTAATGGAGGTGAAAACGATCTGTGACATATGATTCAGGGTGACGGTCATGAATGGATGAAGGATAATGTATGGCAGTGGATGGGACCCGGTTGACTCTTTCTGAACGACTTCTCTTGAACATATGGCGACACTGATGCGATGGATTGGTAGCATTACCCCAAATATGGATGGTATGGCGAGACCATGGTGATGTGACCGGTGAATGAAACAACCCAACCCGAATGTGGTACGGAGGAAAAGTGTCATGTTCAAGAGCGACCTGCTACCATCAAAGTTTTCTTGATTTTCCCAATTTTTCCCCAGTCATTGCTGACCAGTACCTCTTTATTTTTGTCAAGCTTGAGGAGGATAACATATGCTTGTTCTATAACCTGCCCTTCAGGCAAGCCCATCGCTATGTTTTAACGAGCCTAGCGATAGTGAAACTCGTTCTCGTCTAAAGACAAGTTTGTCGCTATTTAATAATTTTAACGAGTCTAACGACAAGGATAACTCGGTTCTTTTCATTTTTAGATAGTCTGAAAAGATACATAAAGTTAACTCCAAAATTCCTTTTTCGTCATCTAATCCCTTAAGTCCGAAAAAGTATAAAACAATACAGAAGGGATGAGTTTTCGATAATCTTTAACGAGCCGAATAAAACAAGCGCTCGATCTTTTTGTGCAATAATCCCTCAGGTCCAAAAAGATTAAAATCTAGAGGAGGGATAGCACTTCCGGTCCTTTAATGAGCTGGAAGGCCAAGACTCGGCAATCTTTTCATATTTTACGAGTCAATTGAAAAGAGCTTAAAGAAGACTCGTCTTTTGAGGAACGAGTGATAAACAGGGATAGCAGCAGATTCCAGGTACAGGTTGGAATTTTCCAATCACGGCAGTGTCACAAGGATGGCTAGGTGAAATCACTCTTCGCAGTTGTTCCTCAAAATGGGTAAACAATCATATGGGGGTGAACGATCGGCCAAATGAAAAGTGGAGGTGGCAGGTGCAAACACGACCAAGGCTTTTATGGCTAATAAATTTACGATCACAGTGGTTATTTACCGGGAT
This sequence comes from Pinus tabuliformis, assembly GCA_031772625.1. Classification (NCBI taxonomy): domain Eukaryota; kingdom Viridiplantae; phylum Streptophyta; class Pinopsida; order Pinales; family Pinaceae; genus Pinus; species Pinus tabuliformis. Next base: position 552,249,055 of record CM062813.1, on the reverse strand, counting down.
AGGTTCATTTTTTAATTAAAAATGAGCTTAAACACTAGAGGAAACTTTGCTCACTGCTTTTATTTATTTTTTAACGAGCATGAAGACCGCGTTAAAACTGCTCGGATCTTGCGTTTATTTTTTAACGAGCATGAACTTTATGCTAAAACTGCTCGAATACCCAGTCATAAGATAAGAGTGTCTCATGAAAGATCCCATTTTTTATAGAGCTTGCGCCTTACCAAAGCTATGCTCACTCTCCTTTCTTTATGCAAGTTAGGAAACGGCTAATCCAAAAAACAGATAAATAACCGCTCTTTGCTTGCACTCCAAAAGGTTTGCATGCCCCCAGGTATAAAACAGAGTTTCAAGGTTACCTCTACTTACCCTCCGCCAAAACATTTGTTTTAATCGAGAGAGGCTTACCTCTTTCAGGTTACCCAAAGATTGTCTCGTTAATCTTTCAAACAAAACACTTCCTCGGCAATGTCTACCGAAATAGACAAGGGTGAATGACCATTGTCAAACACATAACTTTGACAAAAGAATCTTATTCTAGAACAACCCCTCTTCCATCCACGGACGGGGTACGGACTAGTCATATTCTCCCGCGGAAACCTACCCTATACCCAAAGTTTCCCTGCCGAAGCAGGCCAGGATGCATGCCCCCTGGGTTCCGGTCATATCCTCCCGGATTACTCGCGCTCATCAGGAGGACGGACCGTGGGTTGAGACACTTCTTGCATGAATAGACCATTTAGGGATGGCACATGACTATTTGCGATGCGTGATCCGAGAAACGAAAGTTGGTCTACGAGCTTGACCATTCTTCCTTCATGCGGAAAACACATTACTCTAAAGAGTGAGGAGACTACAGCTCCCATGCAATATATATAGTCTCGTCCAAGGAGTAGGTTATAATCCAAGGGTCCTTGAACGACCATCACGTTCATTTGAACGGTCTTCCCTTTCAATGTTATAGGCACATTGGGGAGGATCCCTAAAGGTCGATTGGTTCCTTTATCAAAACCTGATAGATTTCTCATCTCAGGTAAAAGCGCTGGCGAACCAAGTGCTTTCCAAGCAATAGAGGAAAGGATACTCACAGATGCCCCCTCATCAATGATAGTGCCAGCCGTTACCATTCTATATATTTGACAAATAATTCTGAATGGTATACTGGCTGGCAACCGGGGTCTGCCTAGTTGGTTCCAATCAAAGGACACAACCAGGTTGCTTGGTGGTGGGGCCGAATATACGGCCGGATAGCGCTCTGATGAACTTCCTTCCTGCGATAAAGGAATGGTGGCATTGCCCCCTTGATCATCAGAGTCAGTGCTGATGAAGAGAATCTGGACGGTGTCGTCTTGATTCTCCTCTGTGATGGTGTCATTCGAAGATGGAGCCTCTAAAGGCAAAACCGGGTCAACTGCCGTATCAATCTTTTGACTTTCGTCAGGCATGGATCCAGACAGTTCATCTTCAATGACAGGCGCTTCGGCTGACCACCTAAGTTGCTCAGCTGGATTCTCAACTAGTGAGGGACTTGGCAGGAGTCTTTGATATCCAGGAGGGAGATTCGCTCATAAAATCGGGCGATCTTCCAGAACTCTTTTTGCCTCGTCTAAGAAGGGACAAAGGTGGATGGCGTGATCGCCTTCACACAGTCTGCAGGGAAATTTAGCTTTCCCGCTCTGTCCTGGAGCTTCACTCCCACTAGTTGACGGTGAGCAGTCGACATGGCTATCAGAGGTCGATGCTACCGAATTGTGCAGACGGGGGGACCAGTCTCTTAGTATCCGCGGGATACAGGGACAATCTCTATGGAAGTGGTCTCCCCTGCATATGACGCATGGCGATTTAGGCCTTACGAGTGCGGTGTGTGGATTTTTGTTAGATGACACTTGTTTGCCCCCAGTCGCCTTAGGCTCCTTCTTCTTCTTCTCTTTCTTCTTCTTCTCTTTCTTCTTCTTCTCCTTCTTCTCCTTAAGAACCTGGTTTTTAATTCGACCAGTTCCGTCAAGTGAAGAGGAAGGAGGGGAGGAAGATGAAGTTGAAGGCTGGGAGGCAACTCTTGTCTGATCTAACTGTTGACTCGACTGTCCAGGAATGGTGGTATTCTGAACGACATTGGTTGAAAAGGGCCAAACTGGTAGGCCAATTGTCAGTCCTGGAAGTGACAATGTGGCCATGTGGGGCGCACCAACATCTCCCCAAGAGGAGAAGGGACTAGGATTTCCACCCAAGGGAATTCCTTGGTTGGTGTGCTCCATCTTTTCAACCTAAAGATCAACGCAGGATTAAAGGGTGATTGTTCCGTTTAAAATAAATTGTTAACGACGCTTTAGACACAACTTGCTTTTTCAGTTTTAAAGAGTCGAGAAAAAGCTAAAGATGACTCTAGTCTCCTTCGATGTTTTTAACGAGCCCGAAGTGACAAATGCTCGGATGGACTTTTTCTGTTATAGAGTCTGAAAAAGGCCAAAAGAAACTGCTCTGGAGATCTAGGCAAAGGGTGTGCCAAACTTTTCGCAAAACCGCAGAATACTTTTTAGGGTACGGGCGGTCGATCTTCGTGAATGCTGTGTTCACTGCATTGCGATCAGTAGGTCGGCCGACACGGCTTCCTAAGGATAAAGGATATATGCCTATAGGGGTCTCCCAATATATACGCGACGGTACGTGGGAGCACAAATCCGTACTAGTGCTACCGTCTCTCAGGAGGAATCACCCACCTTCTTCGAGATCGACAGTCACTAGGCTTAACGACGTCGGAACACGTCTCTAGCCTAGACCTCTATGTTGTGCGTTATGTTACAAAGCGTTGTTAGGTTCATTCAGTTTATTTTAGGTTGATCTTTTTTAAAGTTTGCCTTTCAAGGTTCACCACGAGATGTATGATACAAATTCCTAAATGCAGTCTAAGATGATAAGCAAGCTTTATTATCTTTCAACTTTGAAAATCCTAGCTACTAAGGGAAAAGAAAAACACTATCTTTTCTCAAAGAGCAATCAGCACACTCTAATGCACTTTCCCTAAATCCAACATGCAAACTATCAAATGCAAAATGCACAATGCAGGTGTTTGTTTTCCACTTTCTTAGTATAAATGCCTACAAAGAAAGCTTTTTGCACAACTTTGAATTTGCTTTTAAAATGATCAATACAAACAAGTTCACTCTTTTCGAAAACAACAAGGGTAGAAGAGATTACAATCACTTTGCTACTTTCGAAATAAAGACTTGTTTTGACACTTAAAAGACACAAATTCAAACCAATAAGCAAAAGTAAATCTATAATCAATCTGCGAACAGCCAACGAACTCTCTTCTAAGATTACAATCAAAACTGAATCAAAGGCTTCAGGATGACTATTTTACTCATGCAAAGGAAGACTGTAAATGACGCCACAAACACATAAAAACATTCACAATCTTTTTGTACAAAAATGAGGCAGAATTCAAGCAAAGAAAAGGGTTTATCAGACTGGTACCTATGCTGGTTAAAGGCTGCAAAAACAGAGATCAAAACAGGGCAACAAAGGACAAAGAACCCCAGCTGCACAAGGCCACACTGGTTCAGCGCAGGTCCAACACTGTCAGTTTGACATTCAGCGCAGGTAGCCCCTTCGGGACCTGCGTTGAAATGCAGACTGCCTTCACAGTGTCTGCGCTGAAAGAGAAAACTCTCGTTTCCCTTGGTTTCTGGGTCACAAAATGCTCAAAAATCAACTGTTTCAGGCCAAATCAGAAACACAAGCAAGGTATAAACAGAGGGATACTTTGATAGGGTACTAAAGACTATCACAAGGATCATCAAATCATTTGTGGATCTAGTTTAGATCATAGACAAGTCCAACAACTGGATCAAAGCAGCAAGTTTCTACTTTGCATCCAGGAAAGATGCAGTTCAAAGTTGTTGTCAAGTCTATGAAGTAAACAAATGACAGAAACACAAATGAAATGAATAAACAAGTTCTTCCCCAGCGGAGTCGCCAATTTGTTGTGGGGAAAAATGCCTATGCAGGACGATCCTATCCACCTAAGGTGTGACAGCGCCTTAGCAATAAACGAATACAGCTATTATGATTTCTTCCTTTATGAAATGTGAAAGAGGGGAGATTGGCAGACTTACCGTTGTCTTCCGGTTGTCCCTCGATCTAGATCCTCTTCCCTTTGTGTGTCTACAGCTACTCGTCTCCTCGCTTGCTCAAGAGAACATCTACTTGAATCCCACGAGGTCACAAGAGAACAGCTACCTGTGACAAGAGAACAGCTACTTGCGACAAGAGAAGAACACAATACAAAGGCACATATACATATTCATAAATGATTCAGGATTAGAAGTAAATCAAATATACTAATGCAATCATACAAAATACACCAGCATATAGGAAAGAATCAAGATAGCTTTATTGATAAGTATCAGGGTTTAGGAAGAGATACAACCCATAGGGCTCCAATCCAGCATCTCTTTCCCAGCAGAATGGAATTCCCTCTTCAGCTCCCTTCAAAGCATTAAACACCCAATGTTTCTGGCCACAAACCAACAGCAATTCTTTGCAATCACAAAATTCCAGCCTCCCTGATCTCATGTAGGAGAGATCTATATATAGGGATATTGGAGAGAGGATGAGTCAGCTTGAGACTGGTATGAAACTGACTAGTGTCCTCTCCCTCTCATAGTTCTTAAGTCCACTTGGAGGTTCTTGCTTCCACTTGGAGATTTGGAACCTCTTACTCATCACTAGTCGAATTCCCTGATCCAAGTGTCATTTTGGAAGCTTCCTGGGCATTGACACCTTGAGAAATGACTCTGCCACTTGTCCAAACTCGCTCAGCGCAGGTAGCCTTTGTTGCAGTTGACATTCAACGCAGGTAGACAGTGGAGCAGTTGACATTCAGCGCAGATGCTCAATGGAGCAGTTGACATGATCCAGAATTGGCTTGTTTTTTAGTGTTTTCAAGTGGAGAACTTCAGTGAATTGCTGTGGTTAGTTGGCCTTGTTCCTCTAGGGGTAGGAACAACATGTTTAGGGACTTTGGATCCCTTAGATTATGGACATTTCATGCTCAATGTTGTAAGGCACAAAAATGTCTATAACAATGAGTGTGCTCTTGGCATATCATATCTTCACCTCTGCATGACAAAGTGTGCGGGTCTTGGTTTTCGCTCGATTGTGCATGTGTATGTGTCCCCATAACTTGTTCCTCAATGTCCTTCATGTGTTCGTTCAACTGCGAGCAAGTCTTCTAGAATGCGCTCCTTCTCCATCCCGTTCGTCATTGCGCCATGTTTCATCAATGTCCCTGTTCCTGCAATAGCTCATGACGAGACGACATCAAATTCAGAAATCTCCTAGTCTAACATGATGCATGGTTTCCTATTTCGGTGTAGGTGATCGGGAGAGGTACAAGGCACTGAAACTGCGCAGAGCATAGCTCAAGCCGGAATGCAAGGCCCCAAAGCACTGCCAGGAAAAACTGTGCATATGTCACTGGGAGGTAGATTTGTGCAATCTGGAACAAAAGGTGAAAGTTGCGGGGTAAAACCCAACTGGGAGGCAGAATTGAGCAGTTTCTGGGAGGAAGACCAGGCAGAGTGTCGAGGAACTGTTGGGCCAATCTGCATAATTTTCAAGGGGAGCATTAGGAAAGTCATCCAGTTGGGATCTGCACAGTTTCTTCGGGGAAAACAGAGCAGGCAGTAGGAGGCACTAGCAGGAAAATTTTCGCAGTTTTCCAAAGGAGGACAGGATCAGGTTACAGGAGTTGTTGGTCAAAACTACACAATTCTGGGAGACAGTCCAAGACAGGAAGCAAGGACTCCCAGACATAAATTCACAGTTTCTGGGCTGAGCGCAGAGTGGGGCAGTAGGGTTGGTGACAGTGAAAACTGCGCAATTTTCTGAGGGAGAGCAGAGCAGGCCATCAGGGGGCCTGCCTGTCAAATCTGTGCAATTTCCTAGGACAGTGCAGTGACGGGCAGCAAAGGCCTGTCCCACATGTCTGTGCAGTTTCTGTAGGCAGTGCAAGGCAGACATGCTAGACAAGTTCTGTGCAATTTTGGAGATTAGTGCAGCCCTCGGTCACAGCTCAAGTCAATTTTTACGGTAGACCAGAGGGAGGCTTGATGGATGATCTTGCGAGAAACGCAGACTGGATCAAGTTCTAGGACAACTTTTGCGCAATTATGGGAGACAATAAGCTAGCTCATTTCTAGAATTGCACAGTGCAGGCTACCCTGAGGACAACCTCAAGCTCTGCGTAGTTCTGGCTAGCAGTGCAAGGTCACTGAGATCGGGGTCCAGTTGAAGGAGGGTTGTTCGGTCGACAGGTTTTCAAGAAAAATGACATTGTGATCATACACTTAGTATGACTTGATGACAAGACACCTCAAACCAACAAGACAATCATGTGCTCAGTGAGACTGACTCAAAGGTTACGAGCGACAAATGCGACACTTGAGACATATCATTGAACAAGCATGACGACACTTGTGCGACAGTGCTTACAACTTTGTGTGTGAGTGCGACAAGTGTTCGCCTAACTAAGATAACCCAAACACACAAAGACAAACCTTTGAAATTACCAAAATTGGGTTGTAAGCATGACATAGCAATCAACATGTCAAAGACAACAGTTGGTCAAACAAGTGAAAAGGAAGCAGGACACGTAGAGGAAACACATGAAATGAATTTATGCTTGCAAACATGCATGTTATTAAAGATAGAATGATATGACAATGACAAGTCTTCCTTCAAGCTACACTAAGAGATGTACTTCAAAAGATATTATTTACTTACCATACTTACTCTCGAGATTATATGCATCCGACGAAGTTTGCATGAGGTCCCGATATCTGGTCATAACTCAGTTCCTTGGTTTTTCTCCTCAACTCCTTGAGAGTGATCTAGCATGTCATGTTTTTTTGTAATCACTAAGAGATAGATCTGCGCAGTTTCAGCAGACAGTGGTTGTTGTCAGGATGATCTGCACAGTTTTCCAAAGCAAGGTTGGGCTGCATGTTGTGCGCAATTTCTAGGAGCAATGTTGCTGGCCTGCTCTGCGCAAGCAAGGCTGGGCTGCTCTACGCAATTTCTAGGAGCAAGGTTTCTAGCCTGCTTTGTGCAGTTGTCCAGAGCAAGGTTGGGTACCTGCTCTGTGAAAATTTCTGAGTGCAAGGCAGATTGAACAGCTAGGACAACACTGCGTAGTTTTGAGATGCAAGACACTGTTGCGGGATGGGGTCCTAGGAGGACACCTCTGCGGAGTTTCTGAGTGCAATGTAGCCTGGGCATCTGAGAAGCAAAATTGTGTAGTTTCTAAGTGCAGTGCAACCTGGGCAGCTGAGAGGCAATACTGTGCAGTTTCTGAGTGCAAAGCACTGCTGCGGGATGGGTCCCGAGAGGACACATCAGCATAGTTTCATGTTGCAAGATGGACTGAGCAGCTAACGGACAACACTTCACAATTTTGGATGCCAAGGGAGACTAGGGTCTTTGTGCATTGCGCAGTTCCAACAGGAAAGGGAAAAAGCTTGAGGGTTGCAGAAGCAAAGTGTAAGTTGGATGAGGCTAGGTTTCTTGGGAAACCGACTAAGTGTGAGATCAGTGAAACTGGTGTAAACATTGATAGGACTTGACTATGATCACACACGAACACTTAGTGATACAACATAAACCATCCAGGACATAAAATACATACTCTGCTTGATGCAACAACCTTTGTGACAAGAGTGCGTGAAGTGAGTGTGAAACATGTTTATGTAATGAGAACAACCCATACGCACAAGATTTCCCCTTGAAGCATAACAACATTTCCTTTGCAGGACAAACAATAATCTCAATGCTCAAAGATGACACATACTGCATAAAAATGAGAACGTGAACAAATATTAAGATCAAGGAGGGGGCTTGAGACCATCATCTTACCAACAAGTGACCAAGGAACGATTGATCACAGGATCCAAGGTAGGCTCTGAAATTTGCATGCGAGCCAAAATTTTGGAGAGTGGTTGTAGCGCTACAACAATTCTCCATGGAGATGTCATAGCTAATCCTTCTTGTTATAGGATGTTGATCACTTATCTTATCTTATGTGACTATAGATACATCTTTCACAAACTATTCTTTCACCTTCTTCACATATTGCATTCTTAGGATCTTCTACACATGCTTCCTTCATCACAGGAACCATAGTTTCCAACCACCTCATATTTTCCATGAGGTCATATCATTTAAATATGTAGAATAGTTCAAGGCACATTTGTCTACATGCCTTCATGCATCATTCTTGTGGAAGATTTTTTTCTCCTTTCATCATGCTCATTATATAGAGCATTCTAACCATTCTATCTGCAACTATATTATGAGATAACTTTATCTATCAAATATATACATACCTCTTCCTTCTTTTGGTCATCTAGACTTCCTTCTAGCAGATTCCTTTCCTTTCTTGAAGATGAAAGTACTTCAACCAACTTGATATGTTGTACATATTTATCATTATACCATCATCCTTCTAAACTGTAGATCCCACACAAGGTGGAATGTAGATTATCACTTGCTTCTTCTAAGTATAGATGAATCTTCTAACAAAGATTCCAATGGAGGATCTTAATGATCCTTATTATGCAAATGCTTCTCTCTAACAATGATGATGATCTATTTCTTTTCCAATATTTCTAGATGACTTTCTTCAATTATTCAACTTGTTACTTCAGTTATCCTTCTATGCTTCTAATGAAGATGCCATGAGCTACTTCCTTTCTATCATGTACTATGACCATATAGACTTCTACTTAGGTTATCCTTCCATGCCTTTATGATGATGTCATCTCAATTTTGCTATAATGAAACCTATCATGCTTGTGATGACTGTTATCTTCTATAAACTGAAAGAACTAAGTGTAGGAGGTTATCTCAGTCATAATAAAGGTCTTTCACTTCCTCCTTCTTTGTTTTCTTCTTTTATGGTTCTTCTACTTCTTTGGTGACACAGGCTTCATTTCTTTCCTTTCTCATCTTGTTGTCCTTCTTGAGTTTAGGAAAATTCCTTTTGAAATTCCCATATTCATTACATTCATAACATTGAATCTTAGACATGTCGAATTTTTTTTAAATCTTTTTCAAGACTTCCCTTTCTTCCTTGCCATAACTACATATGCTTGAGTTTGTTCACTTGATCCAATCTCATTCTTTGCTTGCAATCTGGTTTCTTCAATTTTGCATAATGACCATAGATAATTGAATGGGGTACTTTCCTTCTTTCCATAGATACTTGATACAAAATTGCCCCATTCGTATGGTAGTGCATTGAGTACTAGCGTAGTCATTTTTGGATTAGACATTGTTTCCCCTAACTCTTGTAGTTGATCTCTTATTTGAGATACCCTCACAAGGTATGCGGCTACCCCTTCTTCCTTTGATACCTTCATCTTGTATAGTTCGGTTCTTAATGATATAATCTCTCTTTCGGTGCTTACAAAGAACAATTCTACCAACTTTTCATAGATCTCTTTCGATGTCCTCAACTTTGCTACATAAGGGATGAGTGAATCCTTGATTGACTCAATAAGGATTCTTTGAGCCCTTATTTTTCCTTTCGTATACTTTGATAGTGCTTGATATTTCTCTTGAGAATATTTGGTGATAGATCACATGAAATATTCACTAACTTTATTTTCTATGAGGATCAAATCTATTCTCTTCTTCCATGCAAGGTAATTCGATGTCCCAACAAGTTTGTTGTTCTCCTTGTAGAAAGAAGTCATTGTAGATTGAGACATAAAATATAGAATACTTACTTTTCAAGTGAATATGCTCCTTTGATAATGATGTCTTCAACTCGATGCCTTCTTGATCACGTTGACCTCCACTACTCCTTTGTTGTCGACAATTGAAGATGCCTTCTTGATGATTTTCTTGCAATGCTTCTTCTTCGAAATGGGGATAGATGATCTTCTTCAAGGATGTTTGAGATGTGATCCTTCCTTCAATGCGAGGGAGATCACTTTGATTTCTTTAGTGATGATGAAGTGCTCTTTATTGCTTCCTTTTGGTTGATTATTGTAGAATGTGTAAGCTTCCCAAGAATGATTCAAGTGTAGAGGCCTTCTTTGAATGGAGGTAAGGTCTTTGAGGTATTTTTATTCTTTCAAGTATTGTGATGATGTGATCCTTCTGATGTGATGGATAGTCCTCCTTGATGCTATCCTTATGCTCGAACTTTATGTATCCTTCTTTAATTGGATGATCTTCAAGCTGCCTCTTCTTGTTGTTGTTGTCACTGTAGCTTTGATATTATGTTGAGAAATAAAGGGCAGCAAAATTAGGGTGATTTCTCTTATATTTGATATTTGCTTGTGATGTTCTTTTTACTTTTATTTCTTATTAGCTGCTTCTTTATTATTATGTTGTTCTTTATCATGAAACAACTACCAAACAACTAATATCAATGAGACAAGAGGACACAAGATATACATTGCTAGCCAGGGCCAAAACCTCTCCTCTTGAGAGGAAAACCCACAAAAATTATTCTCTTATTATAGAATCTTCAAATGACAAATTCCAAGACCTAACACCCTTAAAAAAGACCCCTCCAAGACCAATTCAACTTTTTCCTTGATGAGCTTGTCCTTCAAAGTCAACCCAAGTCAAGCTTGCTTCAATACTTAAGATTTCGGGCTCACTTCGAAATTTCGGCTTCTATTAGAAGTCTACAACTTTTGACATTCTTGTAGTAGCTGATTTTTGCACATGTAAACAATTTAGGGTAGAATTAACACACTTCTCTCCTTCACTTGGCTTGGACTTCTCTCCTTAGTATTTCTACTGGCAAGCATGATCTTTTTTAAACTAGATTTCGGTACTTTGAATGTCTGAAATTTATAACTTCGGAAACCCTATCTGCAAATTGCACGTGTGAAAGATATAGGCCCAAAAACAAGCTTCTAAACTTCGAACTGCTTCTCCTTCTTCTTCGCTCCTTTTAGGTCTCTTTTTATTCCTTAATCGAACTGCTTCTTACTTGAAATAAGTTCTTCAAATGACGTCAATGGCACACTTATATATAGGTTTTCACGAGGTTCAAACAACCCTAATGAGACCAACTTGTCACTGCTAGGCCAACTTGTCTTTGAGGGAGTCTTTTGACACTTTTTGACTTACAAAAATTATTTTGACTTGTTACAAGATACCCAATGGGGTCTTTTATATATGACAATGACTCTATTGACTTCTTGACTCTATGACAAACCATAGAAGCACTCAATGGGTGCTTGACCTATAAATAAAATGATCTCGAGCATGAAACCCAGGCTACGAAAATAATAACAATAATAAATTTTCTTTATTTTTACAATATACAAGAATCAAGAGTACATTTCATATTTATGAGGACTGAACCTAGTTACATACTTCAACACATCCTTCATCATTAGGTTATAAATCTTTTTTCTACAGGATAAATTTTTTTGCGAGGGACTTAGACTGATACATATCCCTTTACTTGTTTCGCAAAGACTTTGTTATAGCTTCTCCTAAAATATTTAGTAATGTTGAATCTGAGAGGCACAATTGTATTGTGCTCTTTTCCTTTTAATCTAGTTTGGTCTAGTCTTTTGTTGACATCACCGTTGATGCGAAACCTAGATCCACAACGATCCACTGATCTTTATCCACCAACAAATCTTCCATTTTAAGCTTCCACAACTCAAAACTCTGCCCATTGAATTTCTTAATCTTTATCTTTCAACTACTTGCCATTTTTTCATCATAGGAATCACTTTTGCAAATATGTCATTGTAATAGGGTCTACCACGGCCCTGAGCCAAACCCCTCAGCGACAAAGGCATCCCCTTGAAACCAAAACCGCTCTTATACAAAATGTAGTTTCTAACCCTATACAATTAATTCTTGCAAACAAATTCTTAATAAAACAGAAAAAATGTATTGGCTAACACACACACACATTAACACTAAAAATATATCTCGTAGCATCCATAAACTACCAATGCATTTACCATGGATTATAGTATAGCCATAGTTCCTTATCTAAAACTACAAAACCATGGGCAAATCCACCATGCGCCACAAAACCACTAAAGGCAAAAATCATGTGTCGAAAACTACCAAAAACAGATGCAAAAAACAACCCGAAAAAAAATAAATTGGGGGACACTGCCCTCCTGTGAGCACTCGATGCAACGTACAACACATGACGTTAGTCATGAAAATAATATAACAAATAGCCAACAATATCTTGCATTCATTATGGTTGGTAGGTGATTGTATTTCATTATTCTCTATTTTTCACATTTTATTTATTTCATGCATAAACAACAAATCAATAATTAACAAAATGGAATCTAAAGGAATTTTAACCTTCATAGTATAGATTCGAGTCTACTTTTAATAGATATGCTATGGCGAATTATCAAGTGGAATATCCGCAATAGTTTATAATATCATGTGGCTGAGGATAAAGCCATATTTATGCTCTCAATGAATGTAACACCAAACAAATATTTGTTGGTGATGATAGATCTCTTAGAATTCTAAGGTCCAAAGCAGTATAGTTAGAGGATGGTCATTTTAATGATGTATTGTGTGTTCTAATTATCTCCCGCAACCTTCTATTGGTATACCAAATCGCTCATTTAGATGAAGTTAAAACAATAGAGTTTTCACCTCAGCAAGTTAGAGTAATCAAGAAGTTATAAGATGACAAGCATATCTTGACAACTGTAATCATTGAGGATATTACCAAGTTATATTAATTTTATTTGGGTCATTATCTTTTCCATCAATTTTTATTATTCATATCAATGAGTTGAGCAAACTTTAGCATGAGAGATTTGGTCATCTAAACTATCGCTCATTGCAATAGCTACGTAGTCAAAATATTGTTATTGATCTTCCTTTCCTCTCTTGCAAAAATGTGTTTATACAATCTATGATTTTAGCAAACATCATTAGGATAGTCAAATGTTCATCTTGTCATGCTTGGAAGCCCCTTGAATCTTGTTCATAATGATATATGTGGCTTGACTCCCTTTTTCTATGGGTACAAGTCCTTTGTAACCTTCATTGGTGACTTCTATGGATCTACTTGGGATTTCTTAAAAGATAAAGAGTGTTTTTTTTTACATGTTTGTGGCCTATGAGGCCCTTGTAGCCATAAACTATTGAGGTGAGAACATATAATGAAAGTGAATATATTAACAACAAATTTACAACTTACTAAAGAAAGCGATCCTGAGCTGCTGCGCGTTTGCTCGGCCCTGCTCCGCGAGGTCCGCACCCTACGGATCTAAACCTTGTGGCCTCGTCCGCTCCTGCATCCTTCGGAAACTGCGAGTGGGTCCGCCGAGAGGCCTATCTTCTGACTGCGGTCAGCCAGGGATCGCCCACTGAAATCCCTAGCTTCCAGCTGAGGCCGCCTAGGGTTTGAGCTAGATCTCCATGGAGGAGTCAGATCCCCCCCGGGACCTTCCTCCCCTCCTCCATCCTCTACTGCTGAGGCCTTCAGATCCTTGTTGGCCTCTCTCCCCAAGAAGAAAGTCGTGGAAGCCGCTAAGTTCGTGAAAAGGCTCGAAGACATCCCTGAGATCGCTCTTCCTCTTGAAGGTCCGATTCAAGAAGCTCTTTCTCTGGCGGAACGCGCTCTGGTGGGTCAGTTTACAGGTCTTTGGCCCTCACCAAAATCAACAGAGAACTGGGTCTCCAGAAACTGGGCTCTGCTGATCAAGGGCAAAGTAACATCTTACTTCCTTGGAAGAGGATACTTCCTTTTTGAATTCTCAGAAAAAGAGGACAAGGACCTTATTTTTAGAAATGGCCCCTACTTCATGGAGCCTCAAGGGATGTACCTGAACAAATGGATGTCGGATTTCGACCTGGCAATGGATGTACCTTCAGCGGTCCCAGTATGGGTAAGACTCCCCAATCTTCCGGTCCATTGCTGGAATTGGGATTCCCTGAAACACATCGGAAACACCCTTGGGAAATTCATAGACAGGGCCAACAATAGGGACCAGTATGACTGCGCCAGAATTTGTGTGGAGGTGGATCTGGAGGTCGGTCTACCAGAAGCTATCAAAATAAGGGTGGGTCCGTGGACACATATTCAGAAACTAGACTATGAACAACTGTCGTTCAAATGCCGGAAGTGTCAAGTCTATGATCATTTCGCTAGAGATTGCCCATCCAAAGGGGTTGAAGAAAAAGGGAAGGAGGAAGGATGGAATCAGGTGAAGAGATCCAAAACTTCCTTCAGGAAGTCTGCAAATTCTAATACCAGAGCCCCCCAAACAGGCCCTGCTCAGCAGCCGCCCATGGAAAGTCAAGGGAACAGATTTGAGATCCTTGGATCCAAAACCATAATTATCCAAGAGACAGAAACCCCGAAAGAAGTCTCTCCGCATAAATCTAAAATCGAACCAGAGAGATCCAAAGGAAAGATGTCAGAGGACGAGGAGGAAACCCAAGAATCTGAGGAATCGGAGGAAGAAGGGGAAATAGGGGAATCGCGGTCTACCCCCAGAAGATCTACAAGAGGTTGAATGTCAACAAAAGAAAAAAGGGAGCAAGAAACATACAAAGACAAGCTCCAGGGCAGCCAGCCTACGCTAGAGAAACTCCTAGAAAAAACTCTGAAGACGAAGAAGACCCAAACCCAGAGCTCCAAAGGAGCTCACCACAGCAAAAGCAAATAATGAAGATAGTCTCCTGGAATTGCAGGGGAATGGGATCCAAAGCCAAGGAAGAAGCAATGAGCAGTCTGATAAGGCTGGAAGCCCCGGATATCCTCCTCATCTAGGAGACCAAAATGGAGGATTCAGCCTTCCTCCAAGCAAGTAGAAATTTTTGGAAAAATGACGGAGCGCATGCAACCTCGGCCCGGGGAGCATCAGGAGGACTTGGGTCGCTCTGGAATCCTAGTAAGTTCTCCCTTATCTCTGAGTCCCTGAATACTCATTAGATTTTGTTAAAGTTGCAACACTTAGAATCTAAAGAAATTATTAGTCTGGTCAATGTATATGCTCCTAATAATGCAGGTGAAAAGAAGCTATGCTGGGATTCCATCAAAAACCTGGTAGATTTGGAAGATTTGGAGAACATCATCATTGCAGGAGATTTCAACCTCACCCTCCGGCCATCAGAAAAGAGAGGAGGTAGTATTGTTAGAGACCCGGCAAGAGAAACAGTAGAGGATCTCATGCAGGATTGGGATCTGATAGATATCAAGCCAACTACCGGCAAGTACACGTGGTCAAACAAAAGAGCTGGACCAGGACACATAGCTGCAAGACTGGACCGTTTCTTGGTGCAAAGTTCCTTGGTGCTCATTGGATTAGAAGCTAGATCGCGCATCCTGCACATCAGTACATCAGACCACAAGCCTATCAGCTTGGAATTGCTGACCACTAAAGATCTGGGACCTATTCCATTTAGATTCAGCTCTCTCTGGATCAAGGAGGCAGACTTCATGGATAAGGTCAGAGACTGCTGGAAAAACCCAGTCAAGGGTTCTGCCTTCTTTGTGTGGGAGGAAAAACTTAGAAGAGTGAAAGCCATGCTAAAAAATTGGGCCAAGACCCTGCCCAACCTAGCTAAGGAAAGGAAAAAATCTCAATTAGAACTTGAAAGTCAACATCTTCATCTTGAAACAGCTGAAATCTCAAAAGAAGATCTGGAAAAAGAGGCCAAGCTTCAGCAAAACTTCCACAAGGCATGCCTGGCTGAAGAAGAGTACTGGAGGCTCAAATATAGAAGTCTTTGGCTCAAAGCTGGAGACAGGAATTCCTCCTTTTTCCACAAACAAGCCCAAGCTAGGAAAGGACGAAACTCTATCACAGAAATAAAAGAAGAAAACAATGTTCTAAGGGACTTTGCAAGCATAAAAAAGGCAGCCTCAGAACATTTTGAGAAGCTATACAGGGAAGATATAAGAGCAGACCAAAATGACGGCCTTCTAGATGTTGTCCCTAAGCTCATCACCTCCAAAATGAATCAGGTTCTAGAAAGCAAAATCACGCTCAAGGAAACCAAGGAGGCCCTCTTCGCCATGGACCCGGATAAAGCCTCGGGACCGGACAGCTTCACTCCGAGATTCTTACAAACCTGTTGGCAAATAATTGAGAAGGAATTCCTCAAAATGATTCAGAAATCCCAGGACTGTCAGAAGATTGGAGGCTGCACAAATTCGGCATTTCTGGCCCTCATCCCTAAGGAAAAAGGGGCAAACTCCTTCAGCAGATTTCACCCAATTTCACTATGTAACATTGGGTACAAAGTGATCACCAAAGTGATAGCAAACAGGCTGAAAAGATTCCTCCCCAAAATCATCCCGGACAACCAAGGGGGATTCATCAAAGGCAGGTAGCTAGTGGACAACTTCGTGCTGGTGCAGGAGGCAATTCATTCCAGCCAACATCGAAAGGAAAAAGGTATGGTTATCAAACTAGATCTAGCTAATGCCTTTGATCGTGTTAGACATAGATTTTTGTTTGATGTAATGTTTAAAATGGGATTCGGGCAAGGCTTTATAAATTGGATAAAAGCTTGTATATCGGAACCTTGGATTGCTCCTCTAGTGAATGGAAGGGCCGCTGAATTTTTCAAAGCTTCTAGAGGACTAAGGCAGGGGTGCCCTCTTTCACCCCTCCTTTTCATCATTCAGGCTTCTGTTCTTAGTTTCTATTTGAATAAAAAGCAGCAAGATGATGCTATTACCCGGCTGTGAATTGCAAGAGGGGTGGAACACATCAACCATGCCCTTTTTGTGGATGATACCCTTCTACTGGGAGCTGCAACTCCACAATCAGCTATCAACTTCAAAGCAGTTTTGGATGTCTTCTGTAAGATCTCAGGCAATGAGCTAAATAAGGGGAAATGTCAAATATTTTGTTGGAATATCCCTGCTTCCACTGCAAATTCCATAGCTAGATTTCTGGGATTTTTAGCCTCCACTATTTGGTCCTCTTTCAAGTATCTTGGGTTGCCAATCTTCAATAAGAGGGCGTCAAGCAAAGACAGGTATCCTCTTTTAGACAAATTAAAAGCAAAGATGCAAGCCTGGGGATCCTCTTGGCTCAACATCGCCAGCAAAGCAGTACTCATCAAGGCAGTTCTCAGCAGTCTTCCGATCTTCAAATTCGCTGTCCTTCTGGCACCTGTGGGAATTATCAAGAAGATGGAAGAATTAATCAGGCACTTTTTCTGGAAAGGCGGCAAGCAAAATGATAGGAGATTCTCCCTAATCAGTTGGGAAATAGTCACAAAACCATATCTTGAAGGGGGACTGAACCTTAAAGACCTGAAGGCTCAAAATCTAGCTATGGGAGCCAAATTAATTTGGAAAATAATCGCTCCTAAACCAAATTGGGCGCAGATTGCATTATGGAAGAAATACTTTAGAGGATCGAGGCTCAGGTGTTTAGATCAGCCAAAAAATTCGTTCAGAACACACTTCAGCAGCTTCATTAACAGAATCACGCCGATGATAAAAAACCACGCTCATTGGATCCCTAGAAATGGCAAGCGAATACAGTTATGGAATGACAGAATTCTGGATCGCCCTCCTCTGGAAGAATCCGGAAATTTTGCAGCGTTAAGAATCTGGTTGGATGCAGCAAACGTCCACACTCTGTGGGACATCTCGTTGTGGACAGAGGATTCTTGGGTGGGTTGGAAACAATTATCGGTGCCCACCGACCTGCAAACTGAATGGATAGCGTTCAAATCCCAACTATACGGGCTAGCCCCTATCCACGCAAGCAGGAAGGACGCGAGAGGCTGGGGGAAAAATCGTTCAGGTTACACAGTCAAGCAGGGATACTCTAAGTATCTAGAGCGCCCCCATGTTCCTCCCAATCCTGCTCCTTGGGCAGGCATATGGAACTTCCCATCTATGCCAAAAATTGACCACTTTTGCTGGATTCTCTGCCACCAAAAAATCCTCACTGAGGACAGACTCCAAAAAATAGGATTTAATGGGCCATCCAGATGCATTCTCTGCAAGGCAAATTCTGAAACCGCCCTCCATATTATGATTGAATGCAATTACACAATCTCTGTCTGGCAAGAGCTACTGGATACTTGGAATTTCGGTCTCAATTTTCCCACCTCTGTTCAAGAGCTGTTGTTGGGCTCCAGTATTGTAGCAATAATGCTACAACTCCTAGAGCTTCCTTCTATAATTTTATCAACCCGGTAGTTCGTAACAAACTTGGAAGCGACGGTGTTGTATGCACAAGTACTAGCTCTTGCCGCAGCTGTCACTTGGTCAACTGGCACAAGTCCGCTAGGGCTCAAGCCAACTTCTATGAGCTCTTAGAAGAAGCTTTTTAACCGATGAACGAAAGCTAACTCAAAAGAAATTAACCTACTGCAGAAAGGAACTGAAAGCCAACAAGAAGCACAAACCCTAGCAAACCCTAATTCTACCAGCTAGTCCTACTGATGCAAAGATGGGAATGCGAACTACTGGAAGAGATGCCATTACTTCTAGGAAGGTGAGATGCATGTGTCTAGACTACTTTGATCTGAAGAGAACATATTTTTGTATTTTTGTTCAAGTTGTTGGAATTATTATGCATGTGCTTCTAATTGGATCTTTACTGTGCAGGGGTAGATCAAGGAGGGAAATGCTTGGAAGAGGTCAAGAAGGCTCAGAGAGGGTCTAAGGAGTCCCTAACATCCTTTCAGAGAAGTTCACAAAGTTTAGATGCCAAGCAACCGTGTTTATGAGCTTCTACAGGAAGTCTGCAGGGGTTCTACGGGATGTTCAGAATTTCTACAGGAAGTTCAGTAATTCCTACAGGATGTACTACAATCGGATTTTTGGGTGATGGGTGAGTGGAAGAGGCTGCATGGATGGATAGGGAGGTAGGAGGGGAGTTTGTAATGACTCAGCGACAGAGAGATGAGATGAAGAGGGGGTGTGCAAAGCTAGGTTGTCTTAAAGAGGGCAAAGGGAATGGAAGGCCGAAAAAGGTAGAATAACGAGGGTAATCGAATAGTTGAGAGACAATGGGTCTAATTGGGGAACGAGTAGTTGGCCTGGGCACGACTTAGAAAGACAAGAGAGTGAGAGAGTAGCGCTGCACAGTGTAAACGAAACAAATCATCCACGTCCTGCACACAACCGAAATATTATTAACCTATTCTAACTGTTTAACAAAACCAATGAACAGCAACGTTATTCCTAAGGAGAATCATGCATGGTACTGAAACAAAGAAAAATTCCAAGAGATCTGAACGCATGAACACTTCTACAAACAAGATATTGCATCAAAGATTGCATGAACATGTAAACCGATGTTTTTGGTGGGTGGCACTGTCTACAATTCCAGCCCCTAGAAAGAGGTGAAAATGAGTGTGCAAGCAACCCTTTTCTGGAACTTTTATCAACTCCAGTCTTCTTCAATTTATTCTAAACAGCTAAAGCAACTATGTCTTCTACCAATGTCCTACTTAACCACACCAAGAAATCTAACTCAGCAAACTGTGTTTGAATGCATGTAAAGGAAAGAAAACATAATGTTGAAAGAAAGATAACAATACAAAGGAATGAGGCCTTAGGCTCTCAGGTTGGGCCCAACCCCGAGAGCTATGGCTCCTTTAAGAACTCAGAACTGAACTCAAATCTGCCTGCTTTCCATTAAAAGATAATAATCATAAGTCAAATAACATGCCAATAATGGCTACAAAAGAGCAAAACAGAGCTAGCAGCTCGTAATCCAGAATGTGCAACAAGGTTTCAAAAGTCCTTTTCGAAGGCTAAAGCCCTATCATTTATACATCTCGATGCCCCAAGCTGGCCTCCTAAATCAGTGGGGCTTGGCTGACCAAACTAAGAGTGAATTGTTGCTTCCTCAAAATCCGTTTGGCTGCCTGCTAGATCCGGCTGTGGTGGCTGTCAGAGCTCGGAGTTGGGGGTGAAAATCCCGAGGAAGGTCATTTAATGATGTGGACAACCCTCCTACGAATCCTCAACCCCATCTTGGCTGTCTCCTAGCCCTCATCTGCGTGGTTTTGCTCCATTAAAGGTCAAAAAACCTTAAATAAGCACGTGTTAGCCACCTAGGAATAGTGACTGCCCTCATTCGTACAAATGACATAAATACACTAAAAAATGATGCATAAGTTATGAAAAATGAAGGGTTGAGCAAGGGTAGTTAGGCCAAATGAGCCCATTACCAAATTTGGGGCTCATCATCACCCCCCAGCTAAAATGATTGCTCATCCTTGAGCAACTAATCCAGCTCCTCGTCCTTCATTGCTTTCACTGCCACCCTCACATCCCAGGCCTCTGAAGTGGTCTCCTCCTCACTGGCATGGAACCCAGCCTTCCTTTCCACCTCTTCCCACTGCTTTTTCTCTTCTTTTTCTGTGCTGCCTTCCATCAATCCTAACAGCAGAGGTGGGCTTAACTTGAGGCCAATCCAGCTAGCTTGAAGGTTCTGTATGGACTTTTTGTAGAGGGGCACCCGTGCTAGAGCTTCCCTCATTCGAGTTGGAGTATGGTATTCTCTGATTTTAAGGCTGTGGGACAATGAGTTCCATCGGCGGGTGCAAGCATGAACACAGTTGTCCCCTAATAGTCGCTCCATATCCTCGAAATGGGCTATGGCCTGTGCCTGCTGATCCATGTATTTCAATAAAGTTTGAGGGTTGGTGGCTAAGTGTTGGTGGGCCGTTATCAATGCAGTGGGATCCCCTGGCTCTGCTCTGATCAGCAGTGGCTCATGTAATTCTCGGTCCATGACTTCCTTGACTTCTGCTGCCCTCTTCTCTTCATGGTTCAACCATGAGGCAAATGCCATCAGTTGCATATCCCCTACAATTGTGTTGGGATCCCATGTAGTCACGTTAGGAAGGGCCAAATTATGGAGATAGAACTCCGAGAGTTTGGCCTTATCCTCTGATGAGCTGCTATTACATAATGCTGTGAACTGCTGCGGGTCTTGGAGTTGGGAGATACCCCTTTGCGCTAATGCGTTGATTTGAAATTGCAGCCATTGGTCTCGTAGGTACAGGCCATAGGATTTGGCCGGCTGTCTGCATTGTATAGCATCCATGGCCCAACTGGCCATGCAAGCCAGTTGTGCCTCTTTTTGCTGCAACTGTTGTTTGAGAGCTTGTATCTCAATTTGTGCTTGCAGTTCCCCTTCCTGTAGATGCGAGGTTGGCTCCCCGAGACCGACTTGCAGTCCTTCTCTGCCTTGATGTTCTGTTGTAGTGTCCCCTGAGGATGTGCCCTTTTCCTTCTTCAGCTCCTGTAGCTGCAGTCTAAGCTTCTCGTTTTCTTCCTGTAGGAACACCCGCTGGCAGTTTGCCACGTGTTTAGCCATAGCTAATTCTTTTCGTGCCTCCTTGAGTTGTTCCTCCAAGGGGCCTATATCCGCCACACCTTTTGATTTGGCTATTTTCATCCACGTGTGGGTTCTCACCCTCTCTTCCTCCAATGTAAAGAAAAGTGGCACAGTGAATTTCTGTGGTATAATTTTTCCAGCTTCTAAGAAGTTATAATATGAGCTCAGACTTGGCTGAGGACTAGGCTCCGGAATATGCTCTTTCTCTTCTTCTCTTGGCGGCTCTACTTCATCTTCCCTCGGTGGTGATGAGGGTGCCTCTCCCTCCATTCTCTCTGTCTCCTTAAGCCGGGCTAAGGTTTCCTGTAGAGTAGCCTCAGCATCCTGTAGCCGGGCTTCTGAAGCCAACCTGTCCATTCTTTCTTTCCACGTGGTTGTCTTCGGGCTCCCCCGCTCATAAGTGACTGATATTTTTGAGGGGGACCTCTCCCTGGGCGAAGTAGGGGCATCCTCTATAGTAATTGGGCTGCTGGATGGAGGCTGTGGCCTCCCTGTTTTGATTCTCACACTTCTCCGGGCCTTAAAATACAGAGGGCCTCCCTCTTTCGTTTTTCCTTCGGCTTAGGAGGTGTACTAAGGGTGGCCAGCACGGCTGCTGCCTCCCTTGCAAGAATGTCGGCTCTCTTTTCCTTTGGTTTTCCTTTCTCAAGGCTTCCTGTAGAAGGCCCTTTATCAGCTGATTTCTGGCTTCCTGTAGAAGCCGGTTTTGGTTTTCCTGTAGAAACAGGTGGCACTGTTTTAGCTTGTCTGACTGCGGGTGTTGTGCTTTTTGACTTTGTTGAAGCTGCTGTCGAGGTGCCTTTACTGACGTGGACAGGTTCAGTCTTGTCCACCCTACTTTGTAACCTTTTCTCCCTGGGTGTCAACGTAGATTTGTCATCCTTCTCTTCGGCAACCTTTTTCTCTTCTTTCCCCTTTTTCTCTTTCTTCGGTGCTTTGGCCGTGGGTTCTTGGCCTTTTCCCTTCTTCTCTGTGGGTATTGACTCCTTCTCCTCGCTGCTGGAGGAACCAAGCTCTTCGGTCAACATTTTTATATCGCCATCCTTAGTCAGATTTCGGAAGGCTTCCCATGAGAGAGGGACTTTGTATGTGTGAAGTGCATCCTCCACGAGGAGCTTAATGAGCCCATGATGGGCTACCTGGTCTGGCGTGCCTTCTTTTAACTTGGTGGCACATTCAGTCATAGACTGCAGTAGAAAGTAGGGAATACTTAGTTTGTTTTCTGCAGGTAGGTCCATCTGATGTCTCAATTTAGTGAGTAGCCGGAAATGGTACCCATACACAATGCTGAACCGTCCTTCGCATGTGATGTATTCCATAATTTGGAGGCTGACCTCGCTCCAAAGTGGCAGTAAGCTAGTTCTGCGAACCCCGTTCTTATCCTCTGAGAATTGCTCCTCTAGTGGGAAGAACTCCTTTTTAGCCTTTTGGCCTAATTTCCTCTCCTCCTTGTCCCATGGTACCCCCATTGGGAGGTCAGTGACTCTGCTGATGAATTGTGGGGTGACCCTGAGATTCAAACCCCTAAAATTAACAATGGCCAGCGTTTTTTATTTTGGTTTCAATGCGCGCAGGAACTCCTCTGCCACCTCATCATCATAGCCTTGAAGTTTGTCGCAGAACGACATCCATTGTGCCCGAGTGAACAATTCTACCACCTCCGGGTTCTCCCTTAGTTTCTTTGAGTCGGTCGGTTCCTTTCTGATGAATCCACCCGGCATGGTGAACACCTGCTATGTTAGCTGGAGGTGGTGGGTGCATATCAAAAACTAGCCTTTTGGGACAGAGCGTAGAACTACGCCTCTGCCACGCACACAATTCGCGAAGACTATCTACAGATGAGCCTTAACAGGGCTTAATTACAAATCACATCCTGTAGAAAACCCCACATACACTTCGACGACAATTCATGCAAACGGAAGACAATGCTTGCAATCTTAATGATCAGACTGTAGTTTTACGCTTTTGAGAATGTCGACTCCGCCACCCTCAAAACCAATTGCATGGGAGGAACAGGTTCAGGCTTACCTTTTCCAATTCGCCACCTTTGACGTGAAGAGACCAATTTTCCTCGTGGCAGTGAGCTTCCTGTAGTGTAGCTTTCCTGTAGAAGCAGCGCACAGGTTCTGGAGAGCACGGCAGTGGTTCTGCGCCTTCTGTGCCGCCACCAGACGTTAAAACAAGCTGAAGACTTGGAGTAACGAGCTTCAGAGAAATTCGGACGCTCACTCGACTTCAAAACGGCTGATGATAAATGCGTGTGGTGGCGATCTAGCCGATAGATTTGAATCCCGGCCAAACTCGTGGCGCGGGGGTGAGCTATCCCTGCCAGACCGTTGGACGACGTCACCTACTCATTCACTGCAAATCTCCCCGACTGCCGCATCATTCCCCGCAGATCTGCCGCCGCCATTTTCGTTAAATCGCGCTTCTCCCCGACTGGATGCTTCTCACGTGTCCACTACCCATTTTTCTTGCCACGACCACCACTTTACAAATCCGACTAGACCATCTGACTGGTCGTCGTGGCCAGTTGAGTGGCCATTCGACTGCTCAACCCATTCATTTCATACTTGCAAACATTCTAGAGTAGTATTCATGTAATTTGACGAAAGAAAGGGCGAGGCACTTACCTGTGCGGCCGCGACATGATTTTCCAGGTTTCAGGACGATGGTGATTAAATTTGCTTGCTGCTGCTATTTGCACAGGCCCGGGGGTCCTTCCTTGCAGACTGCCGCTGATGACGAAGCTTGTGACTCGGCTGCATGTGCCCGCTCTATTATTGCATGTTGCAGGCGATTTAATGGTGTACACCCTAGCTAGATGAACTGCTACGGGATTCCTGTAGGATGTCCTGTAGCAGTTTTTCTTCCTCGGGTGCATGCTGAGACAGCGGAGGCGGTGGCATCACAGTCACGATCGCAGGGCCCTCGGATGGCTTGGATAAGTATTGCATGGTATCTCTGCATCTTCTTTCCATTTGAGAAGCGCTTCCTCTGATAATTCAATGTTTTGTTTTGGTTGTGCAGGTATTTTCATTGCATGGCAACTGGGGTGGTAGAAGGAGGCGACAGCAGTGTGTGATGGAGAAAATAGTAGCTTGCATGCCTCCATGCCGAACCTCGGTCGTTAGATCTCCCCACACAATTAGTTCTGGGCCGTCCAAAACTTCTACAGGAAGTTTCCTGTAGAAATACAGAACTTCCTGTAGAAAGTCTGTAGCTTCCTGTAGAAGACTAAACTGTGATCAAATCGTGCCCAGACCTTGGAGAAGATGAGTGTTTTCGGAGGGGGTGCTGGTGAGGTCACCTGGTAACATAATAAGGACCCTTGTCTTTGAGTTGAGGGGCCTCTTTTCCTTCATAGAATACCTGCAACCTGCATGCATTGCCACATTGTGAACTTGCTGTCCCTGTTTTTTTTTTTTTTGAAAGACAGCAGGGGAGCCTCAGAGAGGTTTTCACCCTTACTATCTGCCTTGAGCACCTCAGAGAGGTTTTCACTCAAGGGTCTTTTTCAAACCCTCTTTTTTTTTTTTTTTTTTGAAAGACAGCAGGGGCGCCTCTATGAGGTTTTCACCCCTACCATCTGCCTTGGGAGACTCAGAGAGGTTTTCACCCAAGGATCTTTATTATTATTATTATTTTTAAGATCTTCAGGGTATGCCCAAAACAGAGGCAGAACCCTTCTCGATGACCAGCACTGATTTTTCCACAGTTTTGATGAATTCTTGTCTTGACAGAGGCTTTCTGTAGATCTTCAACCGATGCCCATTGACAAGCATAGGGATGGCCTCCTCATCAATGGTCCGAATAAGAACAGACCCATTGTCATTACATTTTTCCACTGCATATGGTCCCAGCCATCTGGTTCTCAGCTTCCCCTTGAAATCTTTATGCCTGGAATCATACAACAGTGCCCAATCTCCCGGCTGAAATTGTTTGTCATTGAGGTGTTGGTCATGCCACACCTTCCTCTGAAGTTGAACCACTTCTGAGTGAAGAAGGGCCTGCATTCTGTGCTCGTCCAATCCATTCAGCTGCAATAACCTTTCTTGTTGGGCATGGCTGAGATCCAGGTCCAGCTGAGCTGCCATCCTCAAAGTGTTGTACTCGAATTCAATTGACAGCATAGCTCTCTTCCCATAGACCAGCTCATAAGGTGTGAAGCCGGTTGTGGTCTTCCAAGTGGTGTTGTAAGCCCTTGTGGCCTCAACTAGGCAATCTGCCCAATCTTTTCTACTGCTGCTCACCACCTTAGTCAAGATCCCTTCCAATGCTCTATTGGTAACTTCCACCTGCCCATTCGCTTGAGGATGATAGGGGGTGGAAGTCCTATGCTTGATTTTGTGATGAGCTAGCAGGTCTTCAATTAAGTTGGAGGTGAACTGGCTTCCTTGATCGGTGACTAGTTCTCTTGGGTAGCCAAATTTGTAGAAGATGTTTTCTCTTAAGAACTCGGCCACCTTTTCTTCTGTCGCTGCTTTGATTGCCTTGGTTTCTGCCCACTTTGTCAGGTAGTCTGTGCACACAATGATGTAAGACCTCTGCCTCGAAGGAGGATTAATTGGACCCACAAAATCCATACCCCACTTCTCAAATGGCTCAAGAGTAACTTGAGGTTGGAGAGGCATTTCATCCCTTGGAGTCAGTTTCCCCATCCTTTGGCATCGGTCACATTGACTGATATATCTTCTGACATCTTGATGAAGCGTGGGCCAATAGTAGCCTGCCTACAGGATTTTGAAGGCAGTCCTCTTTGCTGCAAAATGTCCTCCACAAGGCCTGTCATGATAGGTGAGGAGGATATCAAAGACTTCCTCCTCCCTTACACAACGCCTTAAGATCTGATCAGGGCCAAGCTTGAACAGGTTGCCCCCGATCCAAGTGAATGAGGCACTCTTTCTGACGATTCTGCTCTTTTCTCTTGAGGATAAGTGCGGAGGGAACTGTGCTGAAACAAGGTAGTTTGCTATATCAGCAAACCATGGAGAGAGTACTGAAATAGCAAACAGATGTTCATCGGGCATCTGGTCATCCACTGTTCCATCCTCATCTGCAGGTAAATCCAATCTAGACAAAAAGTCAGCAACAACATTCTCTTTACCTGGTTTGTCAACGATAGTCAAATCAAACTGCTGCAACAAAAGTAACCATCTAATAATACGAGTATTCACATCTGGTTTATTCATTAAATATCTAATTGCAGCATGATCAGTATGTACAAATGTTTGATAGCCAGTGATATAATGTCGGAACTTGTTCAGTGTATGGACCACGACCAAGAATTCTTTCTTAGTTACAGTGTAATTCAGTTCTGCCTTGGATAAGTTTTTGCTGACGAAGTAGATGACATATGGAAGTTTTTGTTCAACTTGTCCTAAGGCTGCCCCTATGGCTTTGTTTGAGGCATCAGTGTGGATGTGGAAAGGTAGGGCCCAGTTTGGACCTCTCAAGATTGGGGCAGACACCAACTTGTCCTTTAATTCATTCAGAGCCTTCTGACAATCGTCAGTCCATTTAAACTCAACATCCTTTGCCAAGAGGCTAAACAATGGCGAGGCCAGCTTGCTGAAGTCTTTAATGAATCTCCTATAATACCCCGCTAATCCTAAGAAACTTCGAACA
Source organism: Pinus tabuliformis (assembly GCA_031772625.1). NCBI lineage: Eukaryota > Viridiplantae > Streptophyta > Pinopsida > Pinales > Pinaceae > Pinus > Pinus tabuliformis. The sequence goes on along the minus strand of CM062813.1, from coordinate 552,222,068 downwards.
TCTGTTACCTTTTGAGGAGGTGGAACCTTCTTGATGAGAGCAATTTTGTTAGGATCCACTCGTAACCCCTGGCAAGAAATGCACGGTCCCTTCAGTCATCAAGAATTCACACTTTTCAGGACTAAGGGACAGATTCATCTCAATGCACTTGGCTAGGACTTTTCCCAGATTGGACAATGCTTCCTGGAAGTTGGACCCATAAGGAGTGAAATCATCCATATAGATTTCCACCGCATCATGGACCAGCTCAGAAAAGATGCTCAAGACGGCTCTCTAGAAAGTGGCAGGAGCATTGCATAGTCCAAAGGGAAGAACTCGGTAAGCAAAGGTACCCCAAGGACAAGTGAAGGTGGTCTTATCTTGGTCTTCCAGGCTGATTTGGATCTGGTTATACCCGCTAAACCCATCCAGGAAAGAGAAAAACTTCTTTCCTGCCAGTCCATCCAACACTTGATCTATGAAAGGTAGAGGAAAATGGTCTTTCTTGGTAGCTTTGTTCAGTTCTCGGTAGTCCACACAGATTCTCCACTTCCCGTTTTTCTTGGGAACCAACACCAAAGGGGACACCCATTCGCTATCCGAGATGGGGTAAATGAATCCGGCATCTAACAGTTTTTGTAATTCCTCCTTAACGATGTCCTTAAGGGCTGGATTCATTCTCCTTTGGGGTTGCCTAACCGGTTTACAGCCTTCTTTGATGTAGATGTGATGGGTACAGACCGAAGGATGGACTCCTTTCATCTCCTTATAGCTCCAAGCAAAAGCATCTAGATGACTGGCCAACAGACTACACAGCTCCTTTTCCTGGGAAGGAGATAGGGAGGAGCTGATCTTTAACGTTCTCTCAGGGCCGAACTCCACATTTTTTACTCTGGGAGTGACAGGGTCGGTCACACAAAGGTCCACTAAGGTGCTGGCTTGGGCATCCTCGACCAATTCTTCTAAGGACAATGCACTGGGAGGTGGAGTCTGGATCAAGGTCTCAATCAAATCATCCTCGGTTGGGAGGCCTCCCCTAGTGGTGTCTAAGGTGCACAAAGGTGCTACGTACACCTCATCCTCTTCTCCTTCCTCCAACCAAAGTGGTAAGTCATGCTCTAATGAGGGTTGGGCAGGAGGGTACAGGACTAGCTACTTGGACATAGGACCATTTTTGATGGTCATGTTTCCTGCACGGTAGCTTATGTAAGCATCTGCAGTGGCTAACCAAGGCCTTCCCAAAATAAGAGGGTATCCAGTAAGCTTTGCCTTTGGTTGCAGAACCAAAAAGTCAGCAGGGTACTTCCAAGAGTCAACGGAGACCAAGACATCCTCTACGATCCCTTCGGGAGTCACGGTGGAGCGATCTGTTAGTTGCAGGACTGTCGAGGTCTTTCTCAAGGAACCCTGAAGGTTGAGTTTGAGCATGGTATCCCTGGTCATCACATTAATGGCAGCCCCCAGATCAATCAATGTGTGAGGTATGATGGTGCCATTGATGTGGACATCCACTACAGGACTCCCAGGATCCAAATACTTTGGGCAGATGACTTGTCCCAACATAAGATCAGACAGTTGTCCTATGACATTGATGGTTGAAGCATCTCTTTTTCGCCTGCCTGGATGTCTGAAACACTTTTCCTTAACCAGTTTGTTGTATATCGGTACATCTTTGATGGCTTGGAGAAGTGGTATTCTCACACACAACTGTTTGAGCTCTCCCAGAAGCTCATCCTCCTCTAGGTTGGGTTGTGTGGTGGCTGTTAGTCTCTCAGGAAATGGTGGAATGGCCTTTGGTTCACTTTCCTGTTTATCTTCCTCGTCCTCTGGGGGAGGAGGTTGGCGATCCGGAAGAGTCTTTCCAGATCGCAGATTGATCTCCTGGATCTCCACAGCATAGGTAGGGCATGATGTTTCCCCAGTATATACCTGCTGGGCCTGTCTGTTGTTGGGGTTCGGGTTCGGTTGAGCAGGCATTTGGGGTTGCCTTGGAGGAGCAGGAGGTAATGGTTGTGGTTGAGCCGGTGGTGGAGGCAAAATGGCGGGAGGAGTGTTGTACTGGGGCCTCCACCCCGGTTGAGGTGCATTCCACTGAGGCTGTGGCTGGGCATGTGAGTGAAACAGAGGAGTAGTGGGCTGAGTATGGTACTGAGGTGGGTAAGACCATGGAGGAGGTATAGACCAGGAAGGATGAACAGGAGGTCCCCAGGAAGGCATAGGAGCAGATTGGTTGGGGCTGTAATAGGTTTGGGGTGTCCCTTGCATCCCCTGTTGGTAAGGTCTAGGTCCATGTGGCCTTCTTTGGTTGAGGAAATAGAGAGGTTCAGTGGGCGCTTCTGTCCCTTGATACATGGCTTTAAGCCCAGGTAAGGTTGGACATTGGTTTGTGGGGTGGTCCTCCTCACAGACAAAACATACCTCAATCGAATGTAATGGGCACTCGTTTTTAGGGTGTTTCCTTGTACACCTAGGGCAGAAGATAGCCAAAGCCCTCTCAACTTCCTCTTTCTTCTGCTGGATTCGGAATGTATTCGGTTGCATGGCGATGGTTTGTCTCACCTCACTCTTGAGATCCTCTAATTGATTTGCAAACTCATGTTTGGAGAAAGGAATACTAGCTGAGAGGGGGTTTCCTCTACCTCTTTTTCGGGCTGTCCTAGAGTGGTTTCTAAACACAGTCTTTATGTCCTCATAAGGCAGTTGGTAAATATCTCCTCCAGCTAGCATGTGAAGGGTATCTAAGAGGTCTTCAGGGACTCCTCGGAGCAGGACCAACTTAAGAGATTCAGGGTCAAGTGTGCACCTGGCCCGTTTATAGCTAAGCTGGAACCTTTCCTCGTAATCTTCTAAGGACTCATCATTCCCCATGGTCATCCGAAATATTTCTCCCTTGGTTTCCTTGGACCTACAGTAGTCCCGGTATTTGGTATTGAAAGCTTGCTGCATCTGGGCCCAAGTGGTGATACTGTTCCCAGGTAAGCCCATGAACAAGCGTAGTGCTGCATCCTTAAGGGTTGAGGGGAAGAGTTTCAGTTTCTGCTCATCTTCAGTATAGTCATAGGTTCGACAAAGGATAGCAAACTCAAATAGGAAGGTATCAGGGTCTTCAGTATTCAGTCCATGGAAGTGAGGTAAAGCGGAGGCACTGATGTTCTTCATTTTCATGTCTCCATTGGTCTCTCGGATGGGGAAGGCACCTTCAATTCTCTCATCTTCTCCCCTATTGTCAGCCATAGCTTCAGTTGGAGTGGTCTCTAACTCTTCTTCTGCTATAGGATCTTCGTATGTCTCAGGAGGTTCACCTATAGGTTCTTCTGGATCACTGTCACCAAAGAAGAGAGAAGGGTGACTCAATGATGTGGTGGGGGTGTTGGGTAAGAATTTGCCTGTTTTATCTCGGTTTCTACGAGGCATGAAATGAAAAGACTTATGATTGCTTTTGTTTTTTTCTGGTACCTGCAAAACTAAAACAGATTGAACTGCAACTAACTATCTTGCTGAAATGGAAATGCGGAATTGAAATGAAAGCATGAAAGAACTACTCTATTTTGCTCAAATGAAATTGCAGAAATGAAATGCTAAGCTACGCTTGCAGAATTGAAATGCTAGTCTACGCTTGCAGAATTGAAATGCTAACCTACGCTTGCAGGAATTGAAATTGAGGAATTGAAATGTTAATCTATGAAAGCAGGAAATGTCTATGCTACTTTTGCAGAATGGAAATGAAATAAACTACTTAGCAGAAGGCGTGAGTAGGAAAATAGAAGAAAAGCAACAATCACTAATACTCTGACGCTTCCCCGGCAACGCGCCAAAAAGGATGGTGGGCTCCAGTATTGTAGCAATAATGCTACAACTCCTGGAGCTTCCTTCTCTAATTTTATCAACCCGGTAGTTCGTAACAAACTTGGAAGCGACGGTGCTGTATGCACAAGTACTAGCTCTTGCCGCAGCTGTCACTTGGTCAGCTGGCACAAGTCCGCTAGGGCTCAAGTCAACTTCTATGAGCTCTTAGAAGAAGCTTTTTAACCGATGAACGAAAGCTAACTCAAAAGAAATTAACCTACTGCAGAAAGGAACTGAAAGCCAACAAGAAGCACAAACCCTAGCAAACCCTAATTCTACCAGCTAGTCCTACTGATGCAAAGATGGGAATGCGAACTACTGGAAGAGATGCCATTACTTCTGGGAAGGTGAGATGCATGTGTCTAGACTACTTTGATCTGACAGAACATATTTTTGTATTTTTGTTCAAGTTGTTGGAATTATTATGCATGTGCTTCTAACTGGATCTTTACTGTGCATGGGTAGATCAAGGAGGGAAATGCTTGGAAGAGGTCAGGAAGGCTCAGAGAGGGTCTAAGGAGTCCCTAACATCCTTTCAGAGAAGTTCACAAAGTTTAGATGCCAAGCAACCGTGTTTATGAGCTTCTACAGGAAGTCTGCAGGGGTTCTACAGGATGTTCAGAATTTCTACAAGAAGTTCAGTAATTCCTACAGGATGTTCTACAATCGGATTTTTGGGTGATGGGTGAGTGGAAGAGGCTGCATGGATGGATAGGGAGGTAGGAGGGGAGTTTGTAATGACTCAGTGACAGAGAGATGAGATGAAGAGGGGGTGTGCAAAGCTAGGTTGTCTTAAAGAGGGCAAAGGGAATGGAAGGCCGAAAAAGGTAGAATAACGAGGGTAATCGAATAGTTGAGAGACAATGTGTCTAATTGGGGAACGAGTAGTTGGCCTGGGCATGACTTAGAAAGACAAGAGAGTGAGAGAGTAGCGCTGCACAGTGTAAACGAAACAAATCATCCACGTCCTGCACACAACCGAAATATTATTAACCTATTCTAACTGTTTAACAAAACCAATGAACAGCAACATTATTCCTAAGGAGAATCATGCATGGTACTGAAACAAAGAAACATTCCAAGAGATCTGAACGCATGGACACTTCTACAAACAAGATATTGCATCAAAGATTGCATGAACATGTAAACCGATGTTTTTGGTGGGTGGCACTGTCTACAATTCCAGCCCCTAGAAAGAGGTGAAAATGAGTGTGCAAGCAACCCTTTTCTAGAACTTTTATCAACTCCAATCTTCTTCAATTTATTCTAAACAGCTAAAGCAACTCTGTCTTCTACCAATGTCCTACTTAACCACACCAAGAAATCTAACTCAACAAACTGTGTTTGAATGCATGTAAAGGAAAGAAAACATAATGCTGAAAGAAAGATAACAATACAAAGGAAGGAGGCCTTAGGCTCTCAGGTTGGGCCCAACCCCGAGAGCTATGGCTCCTTTAAGAACTCAGAACTGAACTCAAATCTGCCTGCTTTCCATTAAAATATAATAATCATAAGTCAAATAACATGCCAATAATGGCTACAAAAGAGCAAAACAGAGCTAGCAGCTCGTAATCCAGAATGTGCAACAAGGTTTCAAAAGTCCTTTTCGAAGGCTAAATCCCTATCATTTATACATCTCGAGGCCCCAAGCTGGCCTCCTAAATCAGTGGGGCTTGGCTGACCAAACTAAGAGTGAACTGTTGCTTCCTCAAAATCCGTTTGGCTGCCTGCTAGATCCGGCTGTGGTGGCTATCAGAGCTCGGAGTTGGGGGTGAAAATCCCGAGGAAGGTCATTTAATGATGTGGACAACCCTCCTACGAATCCTCAACCCCATCTTGGTTGTCTCCTAGCCCTCATCTGCGTGGTTTTGCTCCATTAAATGTCAAAAAACCTGAAATAAGCACGTGTTAGCCACCTAGGAATAGTGACTGCCCTCATTCGTACAAATGACATAAATACACTAAAAAATGATGCATAAGTTATGAAAAATGAAGGGTTGAGCAAGGGTAGTTAGGCCAAATGAGCCCAAAATGTTACCAAATTTGGGGCTCATCAGCTGTTCGCAGGCTGGATGGCCAGATATCCAAGTATTCAACCAAAAAACAAAAAGATCAGATCAACATGGAGAGCATTGCCAAAATTTACTAGTTGGCAGGTTTGGTTAGAAAGGAACAAGAGGATATTTCATAACAAAGCCCAGGATCATAGAATAGTAGCCAACTCAGTGAAATGCCAATTAAACGAGTGGTTGGAAGGCACAGGCGACGATTCAAATCTTAGCCAGCAAGACAGAGAACTGGGTACTTCCCTTAAGCTTAGCTTCCATAAATCAAGAAGCTCACCCCCAGCTCTTGAAGATTGGCAAATCAGGGAAAACGAGATTGACTTTTAGGACTGGCTGTCCAAGCAATCAATTCCATCTCTATTTTTTGATGGAGCAGCTAAAGGGAATCCAGGGAAGGTCGGGGCTGGAGGACACATTATTATGCCAGACAACACTTCTTCTCATAATTTGCCTGGGGTCTAGGCCACACATCTAGCATGCAAGCCGAGGCGCTGGCCCTCTTGCAAGGTGTAATCTTCCTCAAGGAGCTGGGAATACGGGAAGCAAATATCTTTGGAGACTCCTAAGTAATCATAAGAGCAGTGGCGACCAACTCCAACCCAGCAGATCTGTACCTAGCAAGGTTATTTACTAGAACCAAAAGCATTTCAAAGTCTCTACACTTGACATTTTTCATGTACTGAGAACAAATAATAAAGCAGCAGACACCCAAGCAAACACTGCAGTCCACTTAGATGTTGGAACTATTCTCAAAAATAAGGAATTTCTGTGGGCACCTATACTGTGAAAAGCCATTTTTACTGTTATCTTTTAAATCAGTTTGTCTGTATCTTTCACCTAGGACAATCAGCAACAAAAGAGCATTTTGAAAATTGTAAAAAGAGGAAGTGGATAAGAGCAAAAGCCAATTCCCTCCTGGTAGAAAGGCATGCTGGAAATTTCTCCTCATTTTGTAACCGATTGTGTGGCCATTTGCCAAGCAGATAATGAAATCCTATAATTGTTCTTGTAAAAAAAAAAACAAATTTACAACTTACCACACTACACATGGCATTTAGATGCAACATACTATTCCATATACGGCAAGGAAAAATGGTGTTGTTGAGATATTAAAGAATCACATATTAAAGGAAACAACAAATTGTATGATCAAATCTAAGGGATTAAGTCTTCTTTATTGGGTTGAAACTATTCATTATGCCAGTTACATAGCAAATGCACTCCCACAAAGGCTTTAAAAATAAAACATCAGACGAAGCATGAGTAAAATTAAACCAGATGCAAGCCACTTCTATATGTTTATTAGTAATGTGTGGGCTCACATTCCTAATGATAAAAGGAAAGCAATATAGCTTAAAAGTGAAGAGCGCATTTTTGTTGGATATTTTGAAGATGTTAAAGGTTATAGAATTCTATAGCTTCATTTTGTGAAATCATTATTAGGAGAGATGTTAAGTTTGATGAAAAATTCTTGGCCCACAAGCTTAATTCGACATTGTGTCATCTTCTCTTCCCAACATTTTTGTTTGTGATTCTATTATGGTTTCTTCTTTAGAGGATGACATTGCGGATGAAAATATACCTCTGCTGACTCACCTTCCTCTAATTAGGTTTGTTTGACAAATAATTCTCTTCTGCGGACAGAAGTGAACTCCCTAGGTCTAGTGGCTTGATCAGAAACAACAGGAACAAAAAGACTTATGCTTTCCTTGAAGAAATTAGAACATGGATAAGGGGCATACCTTGAATCCAATGCAAGTTCTCCTATTCTTCTTGCTTGTAGACTTCATCTCCAGCTCCAAATACTATAAATGGAACTTACAAAACAACTCAAACAAGCAAGAGAACTACAACATACAAATAACATATAATAATATCTCTAAACAATGAGTCAAGAAGGCATTGTAATACATATGCATCAATGAGACACAACTATAGGAAAATAAAGCACTTTTTGTATTAATGAATTTAGGGGAGATTACAACACTTTAGAGATACTTAACTTTGTAGATGTCTCCCAACTATCATGTCTTTCCCTTGTCATAAAGCAAGACTTCAATCATAACTCAAGTGCATGGATGGATAATGCATCCTTAAGAACAAAACAACAGTATGAGGGCATAACTAAGAGTCTCCAAAAGCCAACCCAGATTCCATGGGAGGTAGTAAATCTATAGGGTAAATGGGTTGGTTTGGGATTTACCAATCTATGACTTGGATCCACATATGAGGGAGCATAAGCCCTATGGATAAGAGATAAGATCTCAAGAGTGGGAGTTTAAGATATTAATCAATAGTAAATGGTCAAACCACCTTGAAAGCTTTTGGAAAGAGAAGATTTGAAATTAAATTTTATTTTTACTGAATTCTAGAGGTCATCACACTTGCAGCAAAGGAAACATGCATTGGTCATTGTAGTTGCTCGGTGTACAACCTGCAACCAGTGTAGGTTGCTCAAAGGGAGAGCACGACGGGGCTAAAAATTAAGACTTTGAGTTATTTTACCCAAAACTCTTAGACTTCAAGGATAAAGAATGTTTTAGGATTTGCAGGGGATGAATGCAAAGTGTTAATGGATGTTGATTGATCTGATTTCCAAGCCATTTGATTGGATGTGACAAAATGACCCGTAACAGATTTCCACCATAGTACGAAGTCAGAAGCAGTGTCTGAGGACTGAAGTGCTTTACCATGTGACAAGTCTAGATTAATAATAGATTGGTTAAGATCATCATCTGTTACACTACATAATCATCGTGATATCGTTGTTGAGGTAGGCGTACCCATACTCAACAAATAAGCCAATTTACATGTCCAATAATCAAAGTCACATCCACTAATGATAGATGGTGGACCCATGCTTGGATGAATTTCTAAATTATCATATCCATCATACTTTGTAATCTTGTATGAATCTTAACATCGTAGCCTAGATGAATGAAACTAGATTTGGGGTCTTCTACCTTGTCACTTGATAGTACGAGTCTAACCATGTGAATAAATGAGTTGAAGTTGAACATGATAGACACAACCTTATTACGGCCAATGATGTAAGTAGTTAACAAATGCAAGAGGAACCATTGATATGGACAATGGCCCTCAAGGTACTACAATAAAATCTATGTGATGTGGATGAATGAGCCAAATCCGAACACCACAAAATTTTATGGTCGAAGGACAATGATGAGAGCTTGTTGCTGAAGGCGAGGAAACTCACCATTAAGGAATGAAAGCTCCTAGGCACTGAACAAAGTTTCTAAGTCAACTTCCTGGATAACAAGTTGATATCGACAGGAAGTGACCCGTCGCAAGAGGGTCTAGATGTACCTCCCATCAATGACACAAAACAGGTATCAAGATTTGAGACAGAATGTTGATGATGCAGAGCTGGTTTAGGAGCAGAAAACATGAAGGAAGGCTTAAGGGTATTATAATAGATGTCAACTGAGGGTGGAATTTTCCTTGAACATATCGATGACATTTATATGGAGTTAGCAGCATTGACCCAAAGACCCATCATGAAGGCTTTCAATGAGATGTGATCGACAGAGAGGCAAGGAGATGTGATCGACAGAGAGGCAAGCAAATTCCCCAACCTAAAGCAGTCACAAAGATGAAGTGAAAGAGTGTCATGTTCAAGAGCGACTTGCTACCATTAATAGGTATGATGCCTTGTTTTCCCAATTTCCCAACAATTTTTGGCCAGTACCTCTTTATTTTTGACAAGCTTGAGGAGGATAACATATGCTTGATCTATAAGTTCATCCTTCGAATGAATCCTTCTGAGTATTTTTAACGAAACCTGAGAAGGAGTGGTTTGGTATGATCATGCTTGACAAGTCACACATTGTCTAATAGTTTTACGAGTCTAGAAAAGGCGTAACTTGACTTATTTTTCATGTTTAGTGAGTTTGAAAAAGAGGTGAAAATGAAAACTCCAACACGTTCCTTTCATAAATTTGTCCCTTAGGCCTAAAAAGGCATAAAACAATACCCAAGAGAACCTTTTATCCATGTTCGACTAAAGTATTCCTTTTTCATAAATAGTCTATCCTATCCAAATAAGGGTTAAACTTATACTAGGTAGACATCTTTTCATTCACTTTAACGAGTTCGAATAGACAAGTGCTTCACAATATTTTCATGTTTTGGGAGTCTGAAAAGGGCTTACACGTGACTCCAGGGGGTTCCTTTTTCGTAGGTTTTACGAGCCTGAAAAAAACAATAAAAGTATACTCTATCATGGTATAATTTTCTTTAGAGGGTGCCATTGCTACAACCCCAGCGGATAGCCCGTGAACTTTTTGGACCTATAGAATCTTGCATGAGGTAATGGATAAATTTGATGACACAACACAGAGGAGCACCTATGATGACATTCACTTGTGTTTTCTTTGATTGGTTGCAGGGGAAACTAATTATGATTGAGTACTACCCATATGTCGAGCTGATTTCTGTGGATACCTAAAGCTCGTTCTACCTTAAGGTGAGAAATGGAATGATACAGGTAAAAGCGAAGTCATTTTGGATTTTTATTTATTTTTAATGAGTATCAGAGACTAAAAATTGATTTTACATGCAGATATTGGACCTATGTGACCAATAGGAATGTCACCTATTCATCGACGGGCACAATCACATCATGTATAGGTGGACCTGCAAGAGTAGACTCTAGAGGAAGAGATGGTCGATCATAACACAACAAAGATACTTGCCTGAGTTTGAGCATCATGTCGAGGATTTGACCGGTAGTCTGCTAGAGACAAGGGTTGACGAGGTTCCTATGCATCTACAATGGTAAACTATAGGAGTGTCAACTCATATCAGTCAATTATTGCGCAAAGTTTCCCACGCAATGGTATGTTATCATGAGCGTCATTGGGACTAGTTGCCTAGGAGGTTTTTCAACCATATTTTGTCTACATGTATTTTTGATATTATAGCTCGTGGGCCATATGTGTCTCATACAATGTTTTTGTAAAACCAAACACTATATACAATTTTCTATCTATGGATGTTTTCTACTTATTCTACTCTCTTGCACAAAGTATGATGATGGTTGTATTTTTACATATGTCACAAATGTTTTTCTAATACATGATTAGCCAATGCATTTGTTAATGTATTTATATTCCTACAAACATGTTGATATTGAATGTAATCAAAATGTCACTCTAAGAGGTGAACCCTTAAAAACATTTGTAACATAGTTGGACTTCTTACTGAATAAACGTTACTTAGATGTAGCATCACGAGTTGTGAATCAAGTCTAACGACCAAATGACGAATACCACGAGAAATGGCATCAAACAAAAGTTCGATCACAACATTATACTTAGCGATGTTATTAATTGAGCGATTAATGCAAATTCCTTACAACCTCACTAACTCGTCATTCGGGGCATAGATTTCCCATGTTGCAGAAGAAATGTTTTGGGTACTACGACTAGCACCATCAACATAACCAACATATAATTGAGGGAATGTCGACATATGTAAATCAAATGTAATCCAAGATAAGCAAAGGCGGTATAAAACTCTCAAGAAAACACACTGCAAACACACTAATAAACCTATATAGTATGTACACAGTGACTATGTAGAAAAAATTCTAAGCATAATATCTTTTGAGGTACAACCCATTGTGAGTTTGTGCTACGAGAATTTTGTCAAAATCTACAAGTTCATAGACCCCTTTCATAAGAACATGTTTAACAATATATGGACCTAACCACATTGGTTCGAGTTTCTCAGCTCATAATTTATCAGCTTCCTAGTCATACAAGAGGACCAAATCACCCTCCAAAAAGGCATGAGGTTTAACATTTTCGTCATATTTCACTTTAATATGCTATTTGTGAGCCTCATTAGTCATTGCAGCATTGCGTCAAGTCTCATCTAGCCGAGCTAAGTGAAAAAAGTGTTCTTCTTTGACGGAGGTTGCAGGACGAAGCTCAACAGCAAGTTTCAATGACAAAATTTCACATTGACTTGGAAGAACAGCTTCCAAACCATACATCAACTGAAAAGGTGTGAATCTAGACACGGTTTAGACAAATATGCGGTATGTCCACAAGGCTAAAAAAAGAATAGTACGCTAATTCATTTTATGAATACCTACCATGCGTTGGAGCATTATTTTCATAACCATATAAATGCCTTCTACTTGACCGTTAGCTTGAGGGTAGTAGGGAGTTGAGTTATCATGTTGTAAGCCCAACTTGACAGTTATTTTAAACATAATGTAATTACAGAAATGTTTGCCATGGTCTGCAACTATGGCTTGTGGCATAGCAAATCTGGCAATAATGTGATTGAAAAGAAACAATGTAGTAGTTTTGTCGTTGATGTATGTAGGCATTGATTCGGCCCATTTAGTAAAATAATCTACAGCAACAATTATGTAATCATGCCCCCTCATCGAGCGAGGGTTATAGGTCATGAAGTTGATACCCCATTTGGAAAAGGGTCCAACAACGACAACTGGATGCATAGGAGTAGGTAGAGCACGAGCTTTTGGTTATGGATTTGACATGCATGACACTTTTGGACCATTAAAATGCAATTTCGGAATAAATTCGGCCAAAAGTAACTGACACGTAAGATTTTTTGGGTGGTAGCATAACTAGACATATGTTCGCCACGTGCTCTAGCATGACAATAATTCAAAGGTTTCTCAGCCTCTTCATGTGTAAGGCACCATCGAAAAATTGTATCAACACCACAATGGTAAAGAGTGTCACCAATTATGATGTATTGGCAAGCCTAATATTGAATTTGATGTTGACCATAATGAGTAGCATCAGGTTATAAAGTTTGAGTCTAGAGATAAATGATGATATCTCCATACCAGGTGTTAGGGTCCTATATTAATAGGATTCATAATTTTGAATTGACTGTGGTTGATCTTGTAATATTGTACATACCTTTGCTTTTCTGCAAAAGTTTTCCATATTAAAAAATGAAAAATGTAAAGAGGGTATGTCCTAAAAGAAATATCAAAGGACAAAAAGAATAAGAAAAGATAAAAAAGTGAAAAAATATGAACCCCAAACAAAAACAGATCATGAAATTGTGCAAGTCTAAGTGCCACTACTTTTTACTTTACTATACAAAATAATGGTTGTGTGCAGCTTGCCATAAATGCGTTGGGTCCCTATAATACTAGTGATTACCCCATTACTATTGTAGTTATACCCCTTATTTATATTGTTGTGCCCCTATTACCCCCATGTTGTTATTTCTGTGCCCCATAGAATCCCTTTATTGTTATTTTTGTGGCTTTATATTATTATTGTTAGGTCAGCTGGATTATGTTGTGACTCCTTAGACTCCTATATATAGAAAGGAGGTTTTGTCATTTGTGTCATCAAAGAATTGTTCATTTATGTAATGTAAAGGAGGTTGCCCCCTCGAAGAGGCTGAATTCTAAGGCGTTGATCTATCTTTTCTATCTTTTCTTGAGCTGGTTTCATAACATTTGGTATCAGAGCTTTGGATTCTAGGGTTTCGCTGCTCCAAACAGGTCATCGTGGCATTTTCGCTATAACTTTTTTCTGTGACGTTTCAGAAGTTGCAAAAAAACCCATTTGAGAAGAAATTGCGCTAAATCTTGGGTCCGAATTTCAGAGTTTTTCGCGCGATATTTGCGGAGATATCATCTGAGGAAGTTGGCCTTTTCGCAGACTCCTGAATTACATTCAAAACAGGTGACATGGGGAAAATCGTCATAAATTTCTCTCTGGGGATCGGATTGAAATTTCGTAAGAAGGTACAGAAAGAGGACGAACTGTAGTTTCTTGTATGCGTGTTTCAGATTCAAAGGTTGAAACAGTGACTCGTGGCACGTTGTACAAGTTCGCTCTACTGAACTAGTCTAAAAGCAAGTCACTGTGGGAGATTTCACATAACTCTTCCTTGGAGAATCCAATTTGGGTCAGACTTGTGGCATTGGAAAGAGGACACAAAAGGCTACTACAGGTCACAATTTCAGAACTGGATGATCCGAAATTACAGAGATACATCAGATTCAATATCAGGCTTCTATAAAGTGAAAAAAGGTGTGTAGTTTTTTTTTTTATTTTTGTGTAAGCTTGGTTTAACGGAATTCAAAGGGCATAGTAAAGCATTATTATCGGTAACTGATGCCCCGAGGAAAGAAAATGCAAACACCTAGTAAGGAACCTGAAAGCTCTAGCATGACTCATGAAGAAGAGGAAGAAATGCTACATGATATATCAAAATTACAAGAACAAGTGCAACAAATGTCACGCTCACAAAAGCTAACAGAAGCTAAGATAAGTGGCGTGGAATCTAAGATAAATGGCGTGGAATCTAAGATAAAGGGCATGGAAGCTAATATGGATGATTCGAAGACAGATTTGAAGAGACACATGGCAAATTTGAAGACAGATTTGAAGACAGACATGGCAGATTTGAAGACAGATTTGACAAATTTTCTACAAGAAATACTTACTAATGGTGAAAAGGTTGTAAAGGAAACTCATGATGTGAACAAAAGTAATGTTAATCATGATTCCATAGACGCTAATGTTGGATCGAAGACCACCATATTCCAAAAATCGATATGAGGAAGTTTGATGGCAAGGATCCCGCCACATGGATATTACAGATGGAGCAGTTCTTCGATCTCAATAATGTGCAAAACACACAAAAGGTACGTATGGCAACTGTATATTTGGAACCAAATCAGTTTGTATGGTATCAATGGCTTTGCTCTCGTAAAAAATTTATCACTTGGGCAATTTTTACGGAAGAATTGATAGCACATTATGAAGATACAAAAAGCAACACTTTTTTTAGCCAATTGATAAGTCTCAAACAAAAGGGTTCAGTAATGGAGCACATTGAGGAGTTCCAAAAATTGAACATAAGGGTAAAAGATATTCCAGAGGAGCATAGGATTGATGTGTTCATAGGGTCTTTAAAGGATAATATCCAACATGATGTTCGCCTTTGGGAACCTGATTCATTAGAGAAGGCATTCAGGTTAGCAAGAAAAATGGAAAGCAAAATTATGGCAACCAGGAAGCATACCACTCACAACTATAAAGACGGAAGTGTTGTTGCCCCTAGTCTTCCACAACCTATAAGGTTGACACCACAAAAATTGGAAGAAAAAGAGCAAAAGGGCTTTGTTACAGTTGTGATAGCAAATACACTAAAGGTCATAAGTGTGCTGAGAAGAAATTATTCTACATAGATTGTGAAGAGGAAGAAGAAAAGGAGCAAGAAAGGTCAAAAGAAGAAGATATACTCCAGGAACAAAGCCTAGATGAAGAACAAATAAATCCGACCATATCTTGTAATGCATTGGCGGGAATTACCACTCCTCAAACCATCAAGATAGAAGGACAAATCAAGAAGAAAAAGGTAATAGTGTTGATTGATTCAGGAAGCACCCACAATTTTATTCATTGTAGGGTAGCAAAAGAATTGAATTGCTTCCTATATCCAGCACCAGAGTGTCAAGTGATGATTGCAAATGGAGGAACAATAAATTGCTCTGGAAAGTGCCATAATATCAAGCTATCCATGGGAGAATATGTATTGACTAGCCCAATGCTTTCCATTCCAATGGGAGGTGTTGATGTTGTACTAGGAGTCCAATGGCTACAATCCTTGGGTACAATAGCTTTTAATTTTCAAGAACTTTTCATCAAATTTTCTACGGAAGGAAAGGAAGTTGAATTAAGGGTATTGCAGGGAAACCAGGAAAGATAATCAGCTCTAATGGTATGACAAAGCTTCTAAAAAAGGAGCAAAGAGGTGTAATTGCACAATTATGTTCGCTAGATGTTTCCACATCGGAATCATCTATTTCTCCAGATCTCCAAAAAGTCCTGGACAATCATTCCAAGGTATTTGAGACTCCCAAAGGTCTCCCACCTATGCGTGATCATGATCATGCTATTCATCTGATTCCAGGAAGTGTTCCTCCAAACATCAGGCCGTACAGATATCCCTATGTCCAAAAAAGTGAAATTGAACGTATGGTTGCAGAAATGCTAGAGGCTGGTATAATTCAACCAAGTCAAAGTTCTTTCTCTGCTCCAGTAGTATTGGTGCACAAGAAGGATGGATCATGGCGCATGTGTCCGGATTATAGGGAGCTCAACAAGCTCACTATTAAAGATAAGTTCCCCATTCCTGTCATTGATGAATTACTGGATGAATTGCATGGATCAATTTACTTCACCAAGTTGGATCTTCGTTCGGGATATCATCAAATCAGAATGAAGATTGAAGACATTCCGAAAACGGCATTTAGAACTCATGAGGGTCATTATGAATTTTTGGTCATGCCTTTTGGCCTTACCAATGCACCTTCAACATTTCAAGGTTTGATGAATTCAATTTTCAAACCATTCCTTAGAAAATTTGTGTTAGTATTTTTTGATGATATACTAATCTACAGCAAGTCTTGGAAGGATCATGTTGAACATGTTGACAGGGTGCTACAACTATTGGAGGAGAAACAATTATATGCAAAAAGATCCAAATGTTTCTTTGGAGTCCAGGAGGTGGAATATTTGGGTCATATTGTATCTCATGAAGGAGTTAAGGTAGACCCTAGCAAAATTAAAGCCATTAAGGAATGGAAAATCCCCACATCCATAAAGCATCTGCGAGGATTTCTTGGGTTGACAGGGTATTATCGCAAGTTTGTTAAGAATTATGGGAGAATAGCAGCACCTCTAACAACATTATTGAAGAAAGATGCATTTTCATGGACTCCGGAAGCAACAAAGGCCTTTGAACATCTTAAAGAGGCAATGTGCCAAGCACCGGTCTTAGCTACACCGGACTTCACAAAAACCTTTATTGTGGAATGTGATGCTTCAGGAAATGGAATTGGTGCTGTTCTAATGCAAGATGAAAGACCCATTGCTTTTGAAAGTCGTCCAATCAAGGGAAAGTTTTTAAGCAAAGCTATTTATGAGAAGGAAATGTTGGCAATACTCCATGCACTTAAGAAATGGCGACCCTACCTAATGGGAAGACACTTCAAGGTAAAAACGGATCATGATAGCCTTAAATACTTTTTAGAACAAAGATTATCCTCTGAAGAGCAACAAAAGTGGGTCACAAAGATGTTGGGTTATGACTTTGAAATCATCTACAAAAAAGGGAAGCAAAATGTGGTGGCAGATGCACTCTCAAGAAAGGATGAGGATGTGGAAGCATTGTTGTGCGCCATTTCTATTATCCAACCAGATTGGATAAACGAAGCAAGGGAGGAATGGAAGAATGACGAAGAAGTGTGGGCACTTATTCGAAAGCTACAACAAGATTCCAGTACGTTTGATACATTTAGCTGGAAAAATGATTCGTTATGGTACAAAGATCGCTTATACCTCTGTAAGAATTCCCAGCTAAAACAAAAGATTCTTATGGAATTGCACACTTCTCCCTTAGGAGGGCACTCAGGATTTTAAAAAACTTACCACAGGGTTAAGAAGGAATTTTTTTGGGATGGCCTTAAATCAGATATTCAAAAGTTTGTGGCGGAATGTTTGGTTTGCCAACAAAATAAAGTTGAAACAATTAAGACATCAGGTCTATTACAACCTTTATCCATTCCAAGCCAACGTTGGGAGGAGGTTTCAATGGATTTTATCACAGGTTTACCCAAGTCTGAGGGAAAGAGTGTCATCATGGTGGTAGTTGACAGACTTACCAAGTATGCACACTTTTGTGCATTATCACATCCATTTAAAGCCAGTACAGTTTCTACTGCATTTATGGAAACAATTCAAAAGCTACATGGAAACCCAAAGATTATTGTAAGTGACAGAGATCCCATTTTCACTGGAAATTTTTGGACAGAATTATTTTCTTGTCTTGGTACTCAGTTAGCTCATAGCTCATCTTATCATCCTCAATCTGATGGGCAAACTGAGATAGTAAACAAATGTTTGGAAGGATATCTTCGTTGCTTTGTATCTGATAAACAGACACAATGGGTCAAATGGTTGCCTCTGGCTGAATGGTGGTATAACACTTCCTTCCATACAGCAACAAAAATGACCCCATTTATGGCACTTTATGGGTATCAACCACCATCCATCACATCATATTTAAGAGAAAATTCTAAGGTTCAGGCAGTGGAACATCACATCGAACATCAACAACAAGTCCTCCAACTCTTAAAGGATAACCTCGTGTTGGCACAAAATAGAATGAAACAACAGGCAGATCAACATCGCAGTGAAAGAAGTTTTGATGTAGGTGATTGGGTATTCCTATGGCTACAACCATATAAGCAAATTCCCTAAAGCAAGCTAAGAAGGATAATAAATTATCACCAAAGTATTATGGTCCGTACAAGGTGTTGCAAAAGATTGGTACTATGGCATACAAATTGGAGCTTCCTGCAGCTTCTCGATTGCACCCAGTTTTCCATGTTTCATGTTTAAAGAAGGTTATAGGTGACAAGCTCCCAGTGCAAACAATATTGCCAGAACTTGATGAGGAAGGAAAAATTATATTGGAACCGGAAGCAGTCACAGAAACAAGAACTCGACAGCTACGAAATCGATCAATTTCAGAGTATCTTATCAAGTGGAAGAACTTATCCGCTGAAGATTCCACATGGGAGGATGAGAATTTTATGCAGAAGTATCCAAAACTACTCAAGCGTTGAGGACAACACTTTTTTGAAGGAGAGGGGCATGTTGGGTCCCTATAATACTAGTGATTACCCCATTACTATTGTAGTTATACCCCTTATTTATATTGTTGTGCCCCTATTACCCCCATGTTGTTATTTCTGTGCCCCATAGAATCCCTCTATTGTTATTTTTGTGGCTTTATATTATTATTGTTAGGTCGGCTGGATTATGTTGTGACTCCTTAGACTCCTATATATAGAAAGGAGGTTTTGTCATTTGTATCATCAAAGAATTGTTCATTTATGTAATGTAAAGGAGGTTGCCCCCTCGAAGAGGCTGAATTCTAAGGCGTTGATCTATCTTTTCTATCTTTTCTTGAGCTGGTTTCATAACAAATTGACTGTGGTTGATCTTGTAATATTGTACATACTTTTGCTTTTCTGCAAAAGTTTTCCATATTAAAAAATGAAAAATGTAAAGAGGGTATGTCCTAAAAGAAATATCAAAGGACAAAAAGAATAAGAAAAGATAAAAAAGTGAAAAAATATGAACCCCAAACAAAAACAGATCATGAAAGTGTGCAAGTCTAAGTGCCACTACTTTTTACTTTACTATACAAAATAATGGTTGTGTGCAGCTTGTCATAAATGCCACAAGCAATGATAGTCAAACTGATTAATCTTGACTAGTTCATGATTTAAATTTCATGTTTATAGATAGAGAATAAAGATCTAGCCAAATTGTTTAATATTGACAGATCAGTAGTTAGGTAGAGAAATAAAATGTGCTCATAAGCTTAACTTGAGCCATTGGAAGATATAAGGTTAGAATTAGATAGTTTACATTCCAAAAGAAAAAGGAAAGAAAGGGTCTGCTAGCTTAAATGCACCTAATAAAGTGAAGAAAAAAATGTTGGGGTAAGTAAAGGGTAAGTAGAAGAAAGGTTGTGAAAGTACAAAGTTGATTGAAGCCAAAGCACATTTATTATGCTTAATCATATATTTCAGTGTGCAGGAGCAGTTATGAAATTGAAAGGATGGTCACAAGTTGATTTGGCTAATTTCCCCTCATTCCATTTCACCCCCCACTACATACTTACTAATTCCCCATTATCCCATTATTTCCTAAGAAAATACCCGTTTCCATTCATTTTTGCCCTTGCCCCTTGGTTTCACACATTTCCCTAGCAATTTACCCTCCAAACTCATTCCCCTACCCAAAAACCCCTTTTCCCTAGTATGAAACCCACTCCCCTTTGAAGAAACCACTTTCCCCTTATTAATTTCCCTATTTTCCTTAAAAACCCTTATCCTAACTTTCAATTCCCCCCCCCCCATATTACTTTATTAACTCTCCCACTCCTATATTTCCCGACATAATTCCTTTTACCCCTTAAAACCCCTTTACTCTAAGTTTATTCGCCCCCCCACCCCCACATTATTTAACTAACTCCACAATTCACATTTCCCCCTGACTATAAACCTTTTAACCCACCACCCTCGTGCGGTTAACAAGTCCCCTGTTGTATTTTAACCCCGGTCCCACTACATTTAACCCATTCATTACATATTTGACCATGCTGATTCATTAATTAATTACAGTTTAGTGTAATTAATTCCCCTGGGCCCCGCAAATCTCCACCCCTGCTCCCGCCACGCAACTTCACCGCGCGACAGCCATTAGATCTGTCACCCCCAGATCTAACGGCGCGCATCCATATCACATTCATTCACCTCCCGACCTTTACCCGCCCGAGAGCACGCGAGATTTGTGGTTTTGCTCAGGCCCCTTTTGGCTACGTGGCATCTCCTCGTTAACTCGCGTGCTCTCAGGAAAATACCACCCCACTCCCAAAAGCGGTGCGATGAGCAATGAAACCGCCTCCCCACGTAAGCCCAAAACCATCACTATTCATTATGAAATTCCCCGCCAATTTCTAACCGTTGCTGGTTAAAAGGCGAAAGACGCCCATTTTCACCCTTTTTCGCTCATTTGCTCTGTGAAAGCCTCCTAAGATTTCCTGCGCCACCTTGAGCCTCTGCAACCATATTTGACCGCCAACTACCTCTCGAACATGCTCTGGAAGCCCAATTCAGCCCTCCAGTGCACAACTAAAGCCACAGTACCCTCTGCAGCCACCATTCACACTAGTTTGCAGCCTATACCACCATTTCCAGGTATTTTAACAAAAACCAGAACGACCCTCTCAGTTTAAAAACGTACAGTGAATTCAAGAAATAATTAATTGAATTTAATTGATTTCCCCTAAATTGAGAATATTTCCCCCCTGAAATACCCAAACCCCTATCCTGCAAACTGCCAATACCCTATCTTTGTATAGACCTATTCAAAGCTTCACTTATACAATCTGTACAAGCCTAATTCCCACATTTTATCCTCAAGATGGCTGCCCAAACCTCTCTAGATGTCAGACCAGTCTCAACCCCTCACCTGGACATTGACCATTTGGCCCTAGCAGATAGGGATTTCCAAATAAAAGACACTGCTACTCCAGGCCACCTTCTGAAGCTCCACTGTTGGAGTAAAGATAGGTTCCTAAACCATGCTAATGACATAAACCTTTGGGAATCCAATTTACCCAAATACACATTCCCAGAAGTTCACCATTTCCCAGATATTGTACATTTTTGTCATGCCTGCTATGTCCCTAGCCAAAGGGCTATTGTTGCCCTAGATCAGCAATTGTTATTCACCATTACACCTGAGTCAATCAACCAAATGCTACAAATCCAATCTACCCCTAACTAGACTCCTCTGTCCATTGGAAACCTGTTAGACTTATACATCACATTAGACCATGTGAAAATCAAGCAAATCTTCAAGAATTTTATAATTGAAGAACGCCATACTCCTACAAATACCCCACCCTATGCTGCCACCATTTTCTCAGAAATTGGTAGACACATAATCACCATGCTCTCATGCATCCTAGGATACACATCAGATGAGCATGTGGATGAAGTCATCATGGCCTTCCTGTCCATTTTCACTCCAGGCAAGCCTCCTCCTGTCATGTTTGGTTATGCTCAGTTCATTGCAGACGGAATGCATGAACAATTCACTAGACTGCCCACTAAAAGAGTTTTCAAATACTCTTCAGTGTTGTTTCATATGTTCTTGTATTACCAGACAGATAAGTTCCCTTTGAGCATCCAGAAGCTGGATACCAAGGGAAAGGAGAGATCAATCATCTACTGGACACCCTTGGTCCACAAGTTTTCCACAGCATTCACCTACAAAGACTTCATAGACTCCTTTGTATACCCTGTCATGAACATGTTGACTTCTAAGACTCAGCCTAGAATCAGCCCAGAGATCAAGAGAGTGCTACAATTGGCAAAGAACAACAAGGTGGGAGACTGGTACCTCTACCAGAACCACATTGAGATCAAAATCTATGGTTGCCAATTAGCCCCCTATAAGTTGCCCAAATACCTCCCTATGAGGATATTTGCTCTTGAATACTTTAGACAAATCATCAACTCTGATGAGGTCCACTTCCTAGCTTATAGGAAGAAAACCCAATTCAAAGTGAAAAACCAATTAGGCCCATTCATTTGCAACAATAGAGAGGCTGGACCAGAGGCTGACAGTTTACTACAAAAGATGAAGTTCAGAAACAACTTCATATAGCAGTATGACCCTTAGGGGGTTATAAATAAACTTAGACTCAGGCTCAAGTTGGGAGTATACATCCACCACCCAAGACCTGACATTGAACAGTTTGCTAACCAGGATGAGTGGGTGCAGAACACCTTGATTGACATGGAAAACACTGTTGTGGATGTAGAGAACATACTCAATGATCTTGAAAGACAATTTGATCACAACTCTTTCTTGCAAGTTCCAGAATAAGGGGAGCCAATGAATATTCCTTCTGTCCTTCAGACCCCAACCAATGAAGAGAAGAATCCTAAGAGGAACAGGGAGGAGGCATCTAGCTCTGCCATGGAGACTACTGATGAGTTGTTTGAGCCAAGAAAGAGGCCCAAGTTGAATCCTGTCTTTGAATAGCAGGAGAGCATTGAATCAGTGGAAATGACTGACACTGAGACAATGAGGCAGAGAAGTAAAAAAGCAGCTGCATCAAAGGAAACATAGCAGGCATCAACATCCAACACACAGATGATAGAAAGACAACAGAGTATGGAGGTTTCTTCCTTTTTCAGGCCAACTAACAAGGAAAAGGATATCAAAGACAGATTCAAAGAAATAAAGATGAGGAATGAAAAGTTGAAAGTAGAGACATATGCCCAATACCTCAAGCTTACACCACCAAACCAGACCAGACTAATGTCAGCCTTTGACATCAAAGCAAGGAAAATGAAGGTATCATTTTTGCAGCCCACTGTACAGCAACCAAAGACCTCAGCAGATTACAAGAAGACAAATTTTGAGGTGTTGGCTAGGGATGTTCATCCCATTGATCAGATAGAGTTCCACAAACAGGCTGGAGAAATGATTTACTCCACCCTCACAAGAAAGGCCATGGAAGCCTACAAGCTGTAGGAGTCATTGGGCAATGTGACAGCCCAGTACAAATTGGAGAAGGCCTCCTCACAGGCCAAAGACACCAGGATAAAATCCTTGGAGGACTTGATCATTGAACTAGGCCATGACCCAAGTGATATTAAGGCCATAGAGAAACTAATCAAAAAGAAGAATGATGACATAGCAGCCATCAAGAAACATATGAAGTTGCCTCATTCACAGCACCCACAGACAAAGGAGGTCCTAGAAAGTTAGAGCAATCATGAAGAGATGATGGACCTAGTGTTGCAACTGAATGATCAGTTGAAGGAGATGGAGAAAGAATTGGATAGCTTGATGTAGCTCAAACAAGCTAGTCTGGATGATGCTCTTGCAACTGCCATTCCAACAGTTACTACTGTTGTACCTTCTACATTGGTAGCATCCTTAGCTCCCACTGCTCCAATGGCCACTGCACTACCGGCATCTACACCAACTACATCAGCAACATAATCAACAGCAACAGGTTCCACAGGTGATGAAGCAAACAGGTTAGTCAAATCAATGGAAGAAATTTCCATTCAGACCAATGAGATGAACAGACTTAAGGAGAAAGTCACCAGCCTGGAAACAAATTACAAATTGGCCCAAATCATGCACATAGAAGAACAAGAGAAGGCCACAAGGATGACTGAAAGAATCAAAAGCCTAGAGAAAGAGCTGACACTGAATGAGGCTTCAGGTCAGTGTAAGGAACAATTGTGGGCCAATATCATTGACTCTATCAATGATATTTGGCCATCCAATCAGGTTATTTTTAAACAAATTGATTTGATAAAGCAGTCTACAAAATCCATTAAGAGAGTCAAAGAAGAACTTGGAGATATGCCAGAGGAGGCAGCAAGTATCATCCACTTCCTCAACTCCAAGAACAAGTATGAGCTGCAAGAACTAGAGATACCTGACATGACATGTACAATTTTGGAAGTTAGAAGAGTCCTCACTAAGAGGAATTTGATGTTGAACTTGGAGGATAAGTGTAAAACCATGCAACTGGCCATTGATAGGTTCATGGTTAAGTTCAAACTTTTGAGACAAAAGGGATTACCTAATCCCTTAGTTATAAATGATAAGCTAATGACACATGAGGATTACAATAAGAAGATCAGGGAAGTGGCCAAAGATCACGTAAACACTTCATCCATGAAGGGCATACCAACAGGCAAAGTATTGTATCAAACATTCGAAAACTCGTTTTACCTCCAGCATGAGGTAAAACACATTTTTATTAATAAGCCAACTTTTGTCAAGTATACAGAGGCAGATGAGATATATTGAAAAATGCTCAATAGCCAATTACCAGATGCTGATACATGGGAAAAACTCAATGATTTGTTGTAGTAAATACACAGTAAAAATATAAATGTACAGTAAAAAAGTAAAAGAGCATAGTAAAAGGATATTCACAAATCAAAAAGGTCAAAGAGTATCAGACGAAAGTGTATCAGATGAAAGGTCATAAGTAAATATGACATCCAGCATGAAGACCAAACAGCCAAGCAGCTTAAAGGGCAAAAGATCAAAGACCAAAAGACAATAGAACCTAAATAACGGGGACAACAAACAACAGTTCAATAGTTGTCTCTATCTTCTTGCATGAAGATATTTCCTTTTCCTAGATTAGTTCTCAATGTAGTTTGAGATATTTTGTAAATTCTTTTTGTATAAATACTTCATAGTTCAAAGTATTGATGTGGATTGCTATACATTTGTAGAGTTATTTTGATCTTAAACCTAAGGGTGATTGTACCACTTTTCAAGTCAACAGACTGGAGCAAGTAATAAAAAGATTGCACTAGAGGATTCATGAGATGAGCTATTGCAGTGAAGTATCTTCTTTGTCTGATTTTGTTACCTTCTTATGTGTTTCATAAACTTAATTGTGTTTCCAAATTTGAATGAATTAACTGGAAATATCACTTAGAATTCGTTAAGTACACTCTGTTTTGCACAGTTAGTCATTTATATGTTTTCCTCTGATACCCGGATTTGAGAACCCTTAATTGCTCTCCCATCCCAGTTGACCTCTTTCACTTCTCTTCATGATCTAGCCTAGGGAACCCTTAATTGCTCCCTGGATCTGATTGGAAACCATTTCACCTTCAAGCCTTTGAGATATGTTGTAACTCCTCTATCTTGCCCTCTAGACACTGTTTTTAGAACTTAATCTAGTCTTGTTTGTCTGACATTTGACCCCATAGCCCAATGGTAAAAGACAACCCTTTTCATCTAAGTAAGTGATCCCACCACCCAAATTCAAATAAAAAACCCAAGCGCAACCATAACTAGCCTAAAATTAATTAACTAAAACAAAGTTAAATCATAAAGAGAGAGCCCTCTCTGAGATTAGGAAGGCTAGGTCCTGATCTCCAAAAGTGGTTAGTGGTTACCTCTATCATTTATTTTTCTGACAACTTTGAAGAAATTTTGGAGTGATAACACCAGGGATCAGAAGAGTCGATCATAAACAACGTTTCATCGGGAATGAAATCATCAGTTGTTGATTTTGACATAGTAGAGGGAAGGTCACATATAAAATCAACAAAGTCTAAATATTTCTTAGACTTGGGTTTCACGAATTTCAAATCAAACTCTTGGAGGATAACGATCCAATTTGAATATTTCCCCCCAACAATTGACGTGATATGATATAGGTCATTGGGTTGCAATAAAAAACCACAAGAGTCTTGCGAAGCATAATATAGTGGCGAAATCTCTGAACAACTTGGGCAACTTCCAAAGCTAACTTTTCAACATGGGAATAGTTGGCTTCAGTATCGGTCATATTATGAATCAAGTAATAAATAGGGTGTTCATCTCCTAAATCATCTTCTTGCACCAATACCATAGCGATAATGGTAACAGTTGCAGAAATATACAAGAAATAGTCTCGATGATAATCAGGGGGATACAATAACGATGCTTGGCATAATACTCTTGAAGACATCAAAATCCTTTTGAGTGGTATCGTCCCAATGAAAGAGAACCCCCTTCTTCAATAAACGAGTAAAACCTTTGATAAGTTCTGCATAATTAGGGACGAAACATCGTAGAAAGTTAGCCTTCCCTTGAAGGCGTTGTAACTAAACAAGAGAAGACAGGGCTATCAAATTGAAGATTGCCTGGACTTTCAGGGGATCAATGCAGATTCCTTGTTCGGACATACCGAATCCTAAAAGTAGATAAAATTAAACGCAAAAGACACATTTATGCAGGTTTAATCATATATTATAGTGTCGACATTGTAGGAAGATGGCTTTGAGATACATTGGATGGTCTTGAAAACTTTTAGAGTGGGCATGCAAATCATCGAGGTATGGTTGCATGATATGCTTTATATCATGAAAAGCATAATTTATTGCCCAACGAAAAGTTTCTCCTACATTCTTAAGACCAAAAGAAAGTTTGCAATAAGCAAATGTACCATATGGACAAATGAATGCAATATTATGTTGGTCAAATGGAAGTATGTTGATATGATTGTAGCCGGAGAAGCCATCCATAAATGAAAAAAATTCACTCCCAGCGTAAGCATTAACAATTTGATCGATCAAAAGGGGTTGGGTAGTTGTCCTTAGGACAAGCTTTATTAGTATCTCGATAATTGACACATACACAGATCATACCATGTTTCTTCATTACAAGAACAATGTTCGAAACCCAATCAGTTAAAGGAACAAGATAAATAAAACCAGCACACAGAAGCTTTTCAACTTCTGCCTTAATTGCAACAGTTTTTTTAGAGTGAACCGAACACAAACGTTGTCTAACTGACTTGGCATCTGGATATGTTTTAATTTCGTGCACCACAATATTTGGATCAATGCCTAACATCTCTTCGTATGTCTAAGCAAATACATCATAGAATTCTTGAAAAATGTCCTTATCGATCTTAATCTCATGAGGAGAACAAGATACGCCAATATGGACATTATCAACAATCCCCAGCTTAACTAAAATGTCGAGGGGAATAATTTCCCCAATATTTGTCAGGTTTTGTGAGAATTCACCTCATAAATGGAGATGGGGTTCTAAGGTTCCTTAGTAAACTTGGGAGAGAAAAAATCTTCAAAATTATGCTCAAGATTTTCTGGTGGAGGTATGAAAGACGAACAATGTTGACTATTGTCCCAAGGTTTCTCATCTGACGTCATGATTTCCATGATGCTTTCGTTGGTGGGATAGGTGTTGTCGAAAGGATCATATTGCAAAACTAAACCTGAATCTTGACAATAATAATCAACTAGGTTTACTAAGTCATTGTTTTCAAGATTCGCTGAAAAGTCCAAGTGAATATCCTCATAAGCTAACTCAAGTGGGTTGAGCATCATACAATTGCCAAAAAAGTCAATGTTGGAACTGTTAGGCACTATCCAAGGATCATATGGAACAATTCTAGACAAAATCATGTTGATCAAAGCAAGTGTAGAGGGAAAGTCAGGAGGAGGAAGTGCAAAAGTTCCCATCAAGGATGAGTCTTTTAATAATCCTACTCCGACATTTTCAAAAGGTAGTGAGGTCTTGCCCACAAGAGGTATGTTTCCAATAGTCTGGGAATCAACAGTGAAAAAGGCAAGCTAATCAATGGCTATAATTTCCCCTTGGCGAGGGAAAGCAACCATCTGAAAATAGGATGAGACTACAACTTCCATAACATAAACCAAAGTGTGTCCCAGTAAGAGGTTGTAATCTAAGGGTCCATCAATAACTTCGACCTCTACTGAGATAGCTTTACCGCCTAATTCCACTGGTAAGGAATTAATAATTTTGTAAGGCTTAAATCCTCTTCCATCAAAGGCTTTGAGTGTCGTCGGTGACTAATTAAGGGAAGGAGAACCTAAAGCTTTCCAACATGACATCAACATGATGCAGGTAGAGGTGCCTTCGTGCACAATGGTGTGGAATACATTTTTGCCTCTAACTACAACGTGAATCATAAGTACAAGTTAGGGTGGAAGTTTAGGTGTATAATTATCGTGATTGAACATAACAATACCTGAATCTGAGGGATCTACTCAACTAATAGCTACTAATAACAACTTCTTCTGAGTGGGACAGTTCTACAAACCTCGAGAGTAGACATAACTAAAGGAGTTTGAGCTAAATCTTCAACTACATTATAATTTTGTGCAACTCCCACATGGGGGTTAAATGATAATTTATGAATCACCCCTTTGGGAGGTTTAATTGTCAGTTTAGAAGCAAGTTTCTCGATTTGGAGAGGACTAGAGGTGGGTGGAGTGGAACTGGAAGGTTGATCTGTAGCCTTTCTAGTTGAGGGATTCATATTACTAGAATCTTTATACCTAAGGGCCATCGAGACATCTTTTTGACACATGAAAATAGTGCTTTGAGAAGAGGGGTATGGATCTTGTGCAACCGTTTTTGCCTCTTGATTAGGGAAAGGATCAGTCAACATGATAGGCATAGTGGATGCAACTTTCAAAAATCAATTGATTTATGCCCGGTGTGCACAATCCTTAGCAAAATGCTCGTCATTACAGATAAGATAAGGGTAACGAGGCTTACGCTTCTCGTTAGGAGACTGACTCTTTAGCTTATCATGTGGAGGGTTTTATTGCTTATTCTTACCTTTACCATTTTTCTTACTTCCATATTGTTGAGGTTTGCCTTTTGTAGTATGAGCAATGTTAACCTCATAAGTACTCACGGGAGTAGGGTTGGAGGGGCTTTAATTGGTCATAGTTGGAGCAGATTTCAAATTAGTTTAAATAGAATATTTGCTCACTAATTGTTCACCAACAAAACCGATCACACCATCAGCGACTTCTGATTCCTTCGAGGGAGCAGGTGGAATAATATGTTGAGGTCAGGGAGCATTAGGTATTTTGTCATAGAGCGTGCCAGATTAGGTATAAATCAAATCCAGATATTGAGCACAAACAATGACATGCTCTTCAGTAACAACTCTGCCTTTGGAAACGTCTTCAATTATAGTGGACAGTAGGGATTTGACAAACCATTTTGCTAACAACTAATCAGGAATATAAGTTTTGAACAGATGACATTAACGCCTCCACTCATGTATATGATCGGATATATGAGTAGAGTCAAACTTCTTCAAGGAGGTCAAAAGCTCAGTTCCAGTTTCATAACAGATGGGTAATTGGAAATGGGTTAGAAATGTGGTTTCCAATGCACCAAAGTTGTTAAATGAAGCTCTGGGTAATTCAACATACCACTTAGTTGTCGAACCAGTAAGAGTTCTTTGGAAAAGTCATAAACGAATGGAGTCATCATTTAAGGAGTTCGATGAACACCATAAATGATAAGTCATGACATGATTTGATGGATCTTCTCCAGGGTTTCCGTTAAATTTCAGAATGTCACTCGACAATTTTGTAGGAATAGTTGACCACCAAGGAGAATGTTGAATTGGATCATTCATTAGTCGAGATAAATATGGTAACTCAAGTGTTGTAATGATTGCCTATTAAAGTCTTTTTGAGGAGGTTGACCTTGTGGATAAAGGTTAACCGGCGATGGAGGATATCCTAGATATGATGGAATGTGTTGGGTGACACGCATTTGCATCCCACCGGGATAAGGAGGATTTTGATAACCAAGATAACCGAAACTAGGTTGCACAATTCCATGAAAACCTTCGTAAGGATGGAAAGGCCAACTTTGAATATGTTGGCCTTGATAAGGCATTTGTGGTATGGTTGTTTTGCCAACATGCATATGTGAAATGCCTTGGAATGGTTGCCCATATGGAATTTGCATCATTCCAATACTAGGTTGATTGATTGGCACTTGTGGGATGCTTTAAACAGGTTGGTTAACTTGTATTTGTGGAATAGTCTAGCAAGCGGGTTATATGGAGTTTGTGATGTACCTTAAATAGGTTGGGCAGACGGAATTTGAGAAATTCCAGGTACAGTTTGAGTAATTCATATTTGAGATACAACCTGAACAGGTTGACTCACTTGAGGTGTAACTTGGGTAGGTTGAGGTATGGCTTGAGCAGATTGACAAGTAGGAACCTGAGGTGTAGCCGAAACAGGTTGAGAGTTTGAGATTTGAGTTAAGACCAAACTAGGTTGAGAAGGCAATGTAGGATTCCAAGAAGTAGTAATTGTTCCTAGAAATAAAGGACTCGTAGGAAGAAGACTTGAATAGGGTGGAGCATCGACTTGTGGAATTTGATCAACAAATGGGAACATTCCAGCAACAGGTTGCCCCCCTTCTAAAGGATAAGGAGTATACAGAGGCAACTTCCGCCCAAAAGGAGGGTACCCAGTATAGGACGGAGTAGGTTGTTGGGGATGTCCTAATCCACTGAGAAAAGCACCATATTGTTTCTCCAAAGGAGACTGGGGAGAAATAGGTTGAATTGGTTGTGAGGTGCTCCTTAGGGGGGGGGACTGGATGGTATTCCAGAGGAATATGATAAGGGAGAAGTCCAAGTCTAAGGACTCATCGACGCACTAGAAAAAGTTCCAGACAATGCTGATAACTAGGTGGCACTGACGGACCACCATACAAGTGGGATTCTGGTAAAGTGACAAACATAAAAGTTGGTGCAACTTCGGTCGATTTGCTCATGATAACAGACACAAGTTGAGAAACCCTTGCTGACTCAGTCATGGTTAAACTTCTCAAAGGAGTTTGTTAAGGAAAGTTTAAAGGTGAATTAAAATGAGGATTTTGAGATAAAGGAGCTTGTGTTTGAGTACTAGAGGTTAAGATAGCAAAATTGTGGTATAGAGGAGGAAAATCTTGTTGTAATAGTATGTGAACAAGCATTTGAGGGCTAATAGAATCCTCTTCAGTAATCTCCTTTATGATCAAAATACTAGGTGGAAGTTGTTCTTCGTCAAGACCCAAATATATAGGCTGTGGTTGAGATAAGGGCAAAGAAAGAGAAGAAGAAGTTCCTGAAGCAATTGATTCGATTATTTGTGGTTCCTCAGGTTGTATAACCTCGGGTTGTAAAGTATCTGAATCTACAAATTCAGGTTCAATGACTTTAGGTTCTAATGTTTCAAGGGCTTTAGTTTCAATTGCCTCGAACTCATCAGTTGGTAAAGATGTGATTTTGGGTTTGGTACTTATGGGAAGTAATGATTTTGGTTGATTAACTTCATATGTGGTTCCAGAAAAGGTAGCTTCGGAAGTACCAGGTTCGATAGTTTGTGTTTTTCTTGTTTTTACAATGACCAGGTGTTGCCTTTGGAGGAAGAGGAGGCAATCTTTGCATTCTATGTGAATGATGGGGGGTGTTCAGGGTGTTCTTCCATGATGGATTAATTAATTTTATAAATTAAAAACACAAATAAAATAAAAAGGGGTAACTAGGAAAAAGGGTTTACCAAGTCATTGTGAACTGCAATATATTGTTTCCAGTACATGCAAGCAATCTCCTTGAATGTTGTGTTCGGTATATCACAGTTAAAAGGTGGTTGAATCAGTTACCTATGGCATGATAGCAACCTAATGAGGACTTCCAAAATATACCCAGAGGTACATGGAAGCACAGTGTGTAGTAATGTTGTCTAATGCGTCCTATATGATAGGAAGTATTTCGATATACTTTCCATACGTGGAGCGCCATCTAATATACTCGATGGTACATGGAGAACGATCCTATATACTTACGTGGAATACTGACTACCCAAAGAATGTAATGCAGACAAGTAACGACAACTCCTACATTTAACGATGTCATAACACGTCTTCTAGCCTAGACCACTATGTGTGTCACTAATGTTCCAAATGCTCCTTAGGTTAATTGAATATATTTTAAAATTGATTTTCAATTAAGTTTTAATTTCAAGGCTCACGAAACAAATTCACCTTAACTTCCTATGATGCAACTAGCATGATAAAAAGAACTATTGTTTGTTTCAATGAAGATTTATCTATGGGAAAGAAGAAGTAAACAAGATGCAACGAGCAAGAACTTCCTAACTAGATCTTTCAATTTCACTTTTCCAATTCAATTCAAAGCATTAAATGCAATGCAAAAAATGAAATTTTTTCTTTTCTTTTCCTTTCAAATTTCTAATGCAATGAAAAATAAAGTCCAGCTAGATCATTGATCAAAAGAACTCACACAGACTAGAACTGTGATATGAAAATTATTTTTATCAAATCAGTAATCAAGCTAAGTGTTCATAAACCTAGTTGATAAGAAGAAAGAAAAACAAACAAACTCTCATTAAAAGGTAATCACATTCAATACAAACACACTGATGGTTTTACAGAGACACAAACCAGTTTAGAGGTTCAGGAAAAAACACTAGATCAAAATAGAATTCAGAGCAAGGCATAAAAAATGTAAATGTTGCATCCTACAGGAACCATCGCTAGCTATACATAACAGCCAGTGCAAGGCATCACACTTACAAAGAGAGACAAGTGCGTTGGCTCGCTCTATCTCATACCAGAAGGTGCACTATGGTTGATTTTGTTCAAAAGATGAAACTCAAACCCTACCAAGCTCATAAACAAACTTTCTTAAGGTTGATTATTATATGAATAAGTCAAATTGAGTTACTTTCAAAGGTTTAAAAAGATTAGACAAAGGAAACCACTGAAGGAACATCTTGTTCCCCATTGGAGTCGTTGAGTTCTTTGACGGATAATTATCTTTTGTGAACAAAAGTGAACTCCCTATATCTGATGGATTGATCTAGAAACAACAGGAACAAAAATAATTATGCTTTCCTTGGAGAAATTATAACATGGAGAAGAGACCTACCTTGAATCCAACATAAGTTCTCCTCGTCTTCTTGGTTGCATATTTTAACTCCATCTCCAAATGCTATAAATGGAACCTGCAAAATAACTAAAACAAGCAAAAGAACTACAACATACAAATAACATATACTAATATCTCTAAACAATGAGTCAAGAAGGCATTGTAATACATATGCATCAATGGGACATAAGTATAGGAAATGTAACAGGCCTAGTGAAAATTCCATGTAAAATTATATAAATACCATGGATGATGGGACACGTATTCCAAGCTGAATGGTGGGAAAGACATCCTAGTGTGGGTGTTCATCGGTTTAATAGCTAAGGAAACTGGAAAAGGCAATGGCCAAGGCTTTGGAAAGGAAAAATGACATTTTTGGCACATTTATTTATGAAATTAATGGAAATTAGGAGGAAAGGAAGGTGAAACGTCGCTTGTTTCATGTGAGGAGGAAATTGAAGGAAAATGAAGAAAATAGAGGCCTCCTTGATAAAAAGGCTTATGAGGATCAATTGGCAAGTTTTCTTTTTTTTAGTGTTAAGCTCTTAGGTAGTGTAAGCTCTTGGCTCAAGATTTTGCTATGGTTATGCATGGGATCAGGAAAGGCAAAGAAGGCAAGAGGAAGCAAATATCAAGCAGGGAAAGGCAGGATCAAGCAACTACAACATGATTCTTTGCAGGTATCGATTTGCATGTGTATTTTCCTTGCTATAATTGGCATGCATGGTATTGCATGTGGTTCTTTTGCTGGTATGGCATGGGTTTTGCCAGGCTTAAGGTGTAACAATGTTCTTCAGCCTAGCCTTGCCATTTTCAGATAGCCATGGTGTGATGGGGTTCTCATGTTTGTTTGAGTTGGATTTCCGAATGGATTCGAAGATGAGTGAGGTGGATCTACAAAATGATAGAACACATGGCCTAGTAACCCCTGAACTGGACTGTGGGTTGCGTAAAGCTAGATTTTGTGTTGCCTTGGATGGCCTAGGAATCCTTGCTGGTGAATGGTAGGATATACGGTAAAGCCTAGAGGTGGTTTTCTCTCTGTTGGGCCTAGTAATCTCGGGTTTGGGATATACGGTAAAGCCTGGAGAGTGGGTCTCAGTTTATGGCCTAGTGATCCGGGTTTGGATTGTAGTAAAACCTGAGAGACTAGGAGACAAGAAAATTCCTCACAGTGTAGGTGGAGAAATCTGGTGGCATCTATGCTCGTTTGGCCTAGTGATCAGGTGGAGATCGCGACAAAGCTTGTTATGATGTGTTCATTGTGTTGGCCCAGTGATTCGGGATGGATTACGGTAAATCCTGGTTTCTATTGACAAGGGTGAGGTGGTTTAGCCTCGGTATGCCCTGGTTGAGTTCTTTTGGGTTTGAGTCCCACATTCATGCTTGGAATATGGCACAGGGATGAATGATCGAAGAGAGATTTGGATCATTCATTGTATGGTGTATAAATTCCCACTGTAGATCAATAGATTATGCAATATACTAAAGCAAAATACAAGATCTACTTCTACAACAAACTTTGCGGAAGCTTAATTGAATATGAGCAAGATCAATGAGAACACATATAACTGAGAATGAGAAATCAATCACACATAACATAGAAGAAATAACCCGGGGAAAGCCTCAACCTAAAACCCCAATCTCTCTATTATCATAAAAGTGGAAATATGTTCAGTATTACAAAAAGAATCAGCTCAAAAGCTATCCTGCTCTCTCTGCAATCGAACAATACAACTCACAGACTAAGTAGACACTAGATATGCCTTCCCTTAGCCCTTCAAGCCTCCTATTTCCTTGCGCAATTTTTCTTGGGGTCTAATGATGTCACATGTATGAATTGACCTCATCACACTCACTAAAACTGAAGAAGTAGCTGCGCAATCCTTAAGGAAAGAATTCCTTCTACATGCAAGAGATATTCACAATGGAATATTCCTGCAACTGATAGTACACTACCCCTCCATCTGATCTCAACTGGGTCTTTGTTTGAACTGACATGCATGAGTTATTTATCAGAGAATATTCAGTTATCTGGAGAGCAGCAATTACATGCATGCAAGCATTAACTAATTGAACTCACAATTAATTCAATAAACTGTTTGAATTAATCTAACTGGACTTGACTCAGTTAACTGAGCCAACTAATTACAACTCAGTATTACAACTCATCCTTATCTCTTTAACTGATGGATAAATTCCTCAATTAATGGAGAAACTCTTGCATGTCCCCACATAGACTTCATGTTTGATTTTCTACAACTAATTAACTCATGGTGAATTACTTAATTATTTTTCAAACAGCTGCTAAGATCAAATTCGAATTTTCTTCTCTATTTTAGTTCATGGACTAACAAAAATAGGAAGGTATCCTGAAATGCTATGTTATAGCAGTTCTAAATTTAGCACTTCTATATTTAGCATTTCTTGTTGCTATTTTCAACATATGGTCGGGTGGAACGTGGTAGTCCCATCTCCAGTTGGTTCATTGCATTGATTAATGAGAATTTCATTCCCTTGATTTTCATGTGTAAATGTACTGGTGTATATATGGATTTTGATGGCTGATATGTTTAGTGTATTTCTGTTCCTATTATGCTGGTTATATGTACATTTTATGACAATAGTTGTGTATGGCTCTCAGCATGTTTTTACTTGTACATGGATGGATAATGTGTCTATGACCTAATAGATGAATATGCAGCAAATGACATGAGGGAACAATCATTTATAACGATTCTCAAATAAGTATGAGATCCTTACCCTTAATTATGTTGTTTACACCTGTAGGTTACATGTTCGCGATATGTTTGATGAAATGTTTGTCATGGCTAGTAAGGGTCTAGTTAAGGTCTTGTTGAGCTTATTGCCTTTTCTGTATTGTTTCCCTGTACTTTACGTGATTTCAAGTTTTCATTCCATTCTAGGCAATGGCCTGGACTCTGGGCCTGAAAAAATGGCTTAAATCCCGGGGTCGCTAGCATAGAACTGGCAAGTTTGGTCCATGGTCGTTGGCATGCAGGCCTATGAGAGTGACTTTAGGTCTCTGATCGCTCCCTTGCCCATAGCATGAGAGTGACTATGGCCTCAGAGGTCCAAAACAACAATGGGACCCCGAGACAGGCTTTCTGAGTGGTTGACTTGTCTCCTGAGGGTTTTGTTGATGATATTGGATGACTGTGTGTGATGTTCTGTTGATTCCACTTCCTTAAGGTCACCTAGGAGGTCTAATATGATCATAGTATCCTCTCGTCTCATGTTTACCCCGGTTGGCATGGTTACTTGGGTGGATGTGGGAGGAGGGTATTATAGGAAAACAAAACATTTTTTGTGTTAATGAATGTAGGAAAGATTACAACCCTTTAGAGATATTTGACTTTGTAGATGTCTCCCAACTATCATATCCTTCCCTTGTCACAAAGCAAGCCATCAATCACAACTCAAGTGCATGGATGGATAATGGATTCTTAGGCACAAAACAACAACATGAGGGTATAACTAAGAGTCTCCAAAAGCCAACCCATACTCCATGGGAGGCAATAAATTTATAGGGTAAATAGGGTGGTTTGGAATTTACCAATCTAAGACTTATATCCACATACAAGGGAGGATAAGCTCTAGGGATAAGAGATAAGACCTTGAGAGTAGGAGTTTGAGATCTTAATCAATAGTAAATGATTAAAACCACCTTGGAAGCTTTTGAAATGAGAAGATTCAAAATTATTTTTTATTTTTACCAAATTCTATAGGCCATCGCACTTGCTACAAAGGAAACATACACTGGTCAGTGCAGTTGCTCGGTGTACAATCTACAACTAGTGCAGGTTGCTCAAAGGGAAAGTGTGATGGGTTTAGAAATTAGGATTTTGAGCTATTTAACCCATAATTCATGGACTTCGAGAGAGAGAATGTTCTAGGCTTTGCAGGGGATGAATGCGAAGTGTTATTGGATGTTGATTGATCTAGTTTCCAGGCCATTTGATTGGATGTAAAAAAATGACCAGTAATAAGGTCCATTGAGTGTGAACTTGCACGAATACCACCACTTCTTAAATGGGTCTACACAACATGATAAGTAGCTCATGATCTTGTTGTTGATCCTATGGATTGACATTATACATTTTCATACTACTAGTGAGCTTCATATCTTTATACTCCATATTAGAGACTCATGATCCAAAAACATTTGTAGAAGCTTTTGGCCATCTAGATTTGGACACAATAATGAACGAAGAATACCATTATTTAACTATAAACAATACTTGGGATCTTATACCTCTTATGAAAGGAAGAAAACTTCTTGAATGTAAATGGGTGTATAGAACTAAATATGCATTTGTTGGAAGCGTTGAAATACATAAGGCTTGATTAGTTACCAAAGGATTTTCTCAAGTTGAAGGAGTTGACTGCAATGAAACCTTTGCTCCGACAACCAAAATGAATTCCATATGCCTTGTTCTAACCTTTGTCGCCTCACATAAATGAGAGGTCCATTAAATGTATATAATTAATCTTCCTTATTGCATGGGGATCACAAAAAGAAATTTACATGGAACAACCTCCTAAACAGGTTTAGAATGACTCCAACCTTGTTTGTCACTATAATAAATCTCTTTATGGTCTTAAGAAAACTCTTTGAGCTTGGTATGCATTCTTCTTGGCATTGGTTTTTCTAGATGTCATTTTGGCCTCAACATCTATACCAAGAAAGTAGGAAACCATTTCAAAATACTAATTCTTTATGTTGATAACCACATCCCCACTATCAGTAACCCCAAACAATTAAACCATGTGAAATCCAACCTTAATAAGGAATTTAAAATGATAGACTTAGGTTATTTGCATTATTTCCCTAGCCTCCAAGTATCGAAAACCAAGGAAGCAATTTCTCTTTCCAAATTTAAGTATGCATGAGGCCTTCTTAATTGCCTTCACATGGAAGACTACGAACCAACAAGCACCATCTGCCTTCTAATCTAGAGTCAAACTTTCTACCACCTATACTACATCCGAAGTAGACAACACTTTGTACCATCAATTAGTTGGTAGGCTCTTATACTTAATTCATACCCATCTTGATATTTCCTTTAATGTTGGCCTTGTTGCTTGGTATATTTAAACAGTCCATGAAAGCATTTGAAAAACACCAAAATGGATATTTCCATATATATGGGGTACAATTTAGTTTAAGATATATTACAATTCAAGGACACTCCTTTATTGGTTGGTTTCACTGATTCTAACTAGCATGACAACCTTGATGATTGGAAGTATTCTGCAAGATATGTTTCCATCTTGGTTTTGAACCTATCGCAAGGGCTTGTAAGAAACAACAAATATCTTGCTTTTTGTTTAGTTGAAGAGGAGAATTGAGCAATGGTTAATGCAAGTTAAGAATCCTAATGGTTTCAATGGATCATTTTAGAGTTTGGATTCTAGCGGTGACATCTAACCACCCTTCGGTGTGACAATTAGAGTGCCATAAAGCTCACCAAATATCCAATCCAACATTAGTGTAACAAACGCATTGAGCTACATATGCACTTAATAAAAAAGTTTATTCAAAATCATGTTCTTGAAATGTTATTTTTCCTTGCAGATAATCAAGTTGCAGGAATTTTCACAAAATCTCTTGTAAAAGTGAAGTTTTCCAAACTTTGATCCATGTTAGGAGATCAAGAAGTTATCATTGAAGGGAGATACACTCTAATACCTCTTTGTAAATCCTTTAATCCCATCCCAAGTTGTTTTTTAGGGGGGATGTTGGGATATTCAAACACTTGGGAGTTAGTTAAGATCGTCTTGGCCTTATGTGTCATCAGGCAAATTGTTGTTTCTTTAATATGCACTAGTATGCATTTGTGGTCATGTAATCCAATGGTCACAATATCCAATGGTCATGATATGTTATAGACATAAAAATGATATGACAATTCATATTCTCCTTGATATTAATGGCTATCTTAATCCATGGCTCAACTCTTAATTGGTCCATGATCTCTATTTAAAGAGAATGGAGGGTCATTTGTTGAAGATTGATGGTAATATTATCTCATGCAAACTATTTTTCTTTTGCATTTATATATTGCCTTAAGTGGCCATGGACTATTTTCCTTCTCAAGGGTTTTGATCATATAAAACACTGGTATATTGATCTTTGATATATTTGTGTGAGTAATTGCTTAAGGTGTTTGTCTTGTGTGGAAATACCCTGTTTTGTCGAACACCTAACCCCTATGATTTGGGTTTCCTTAAGGGTATCAACAAGTCCTAGAGATACAAAAAACCCCAAGCACCTATAATGTTCGTGCTTGTGCTAAAAGATGAATATCTATTTGCATATGCTAGCAAATGCATAGAAAGTTTAAATGCCCTTGTAACGCATATAATAATTATCATATAACAATAATTTCAAAACTACCCTCTGAAAAAATTGTATGGGAAAGTGACAATTTCTTCACTTGTTACATTGAAGTTAAAATCAAAGATGAAACAATAAGTAAAAAAGATGATTGACCATGTGTTAGTGCCATTGTTCACAATGGTCTTTTACGAATAATTGCTTATGGTTAGAAGGGGAGTAGATTAGTGCTAATTCTACATAACTTTCTAACCCCAATATAAATCCATTCAAGTAAGAAGAACATCAACAATGAGGATGCTAAATTTGTAGCTGTGGGTGAAGTAAACACATGGAAGTCCCACAACAAATAGAAAATATCCTGGAGTGGTATATTAAATTGTCAATGTGTAAGAAAATTCATACTTTTGTGATTATGAACAACTTGTTCAAATATCTCAAACAATAAGAGAGAGACCCTCCACTATCAACTTTTTAAAATTCATAACATGAACTAGTAGCAGGCCTTTAAGAGGGCCATAACCTTACGATTATTGTTTATGGATGTGCCAATGTTCTATGGACAAGAATCTATTGGTTTTCTCAATTCATTCTCAAGAGACCTCCAATCCCCATGCACCCTAAATAACCTCTTAAAGTCACATCAAAAGCATGATGAAGGATGGTGACAGGGTTAGGCAAACATTTAGGTGAACATGGGTGACATAGTTAGTCCATGTGATTGAATCAAATAGAAGGTTCACTTCTCCATAGGGCTAAGTTGATTTTGTTCTCTTGGACACCCTCAAGATCACCTTGTTTTACATCCTTTAAATTCATTTAGTCGATGGTTTGATCTATCAATTAAAAATAGGTTGGTTATGCTACAACAAAATATTCCATGTTACAAAGTCCTTTAGTAACTTCTACATATGATCTAACTTCAACATTAGATAGAAAATGAGCCTTGGTTCATTGGAGGAGGAAAATTGATGCATCTTACTATTAATGAATATTCATTCTCATTGTCATTTAGATATTATCTTCTATCACCGACATAAGGACAATCTAGGAAGAGATGATCAATAATTTATGACCTGGCAAGACATTTGAAATGTTAAGAGGGCCCCATAAAGGTTCACTTACCTAGATTATTCCACGCGAGGTTCCTCTTTTAGGGAAATTGCCAAAGAGAATTAAAGGCCATTCGTTTATAGTTTCTTTGCCAATCTTTAACCAAACCAGGTCATTTGTGTCCAAGTGCAATGCAGCCATTAAGTGGTTATATGCCCACTTATTATAAAATCCTCAGCCTCATCTCTTCCCACATGAATATATATTAATGCATTCTTCCAACAGAAAGACCTTTTCTACAACTCTATTATAACCAATTTCTCAATTATTTTGTTTTATATACTCTTTGCTGAACAATTGCTTACTCCATGTGGGGCCTTCGATTTAGTCATTTATAATGGCTTGACTA
Source organism: Pinus tabuliformis (assembly GCA_031772625.1). Taxonomy (NCBI): domain Eukaryota; kingdom Viridiplantae; phylum Streptophyta; class Pinopsida; order Pinales; family Pinaceae; genus Pinus; species Pinus tabuliformis. The sequence continues at coordinate 552,181,441 of CM062813.1, read as the reverse complement.
GATGGGTAAAGTCTAATAATTTCACTTGCAATGCTTACAATGGAGCAAGTGTAGTAGATTATTTAATTTGCTCGCATGGTTTGTGTGAGAAAATGGATGAAGTTTTGATTGGAGATTAACTTTGGGACTTAAAATCAAATCACAAGCCAATTTATTTAAGTTTTTCTTGGACTGGAAAGAAGCAATTAGAGTAAAAAACTAAGTGTGTTCAACAAAATCTCCTATTGACAGTGCTGGACCCGCCAACATTAAGGGGATCTCCTTGGTATGAAGTTCCAACTAGACCTCACACCATTTAGTGGAGGAGTTCCATCCGGTACGATTGTCTGGTTGCCATTATCTTAAAGATATGCCTTAGCTCTTGCTTGTCAGCACGTGAGAGTGGTCTGCTTTGTCTTTGAACAATGAGGTTCACGTGCCTGGTGAGTGCTTGTGTTACTTGTGTCAAGGTTCTTTCACCGCATAGGGAGAGGGTGGAAGTGAGTCTCTAGTCTAAAGGGAAGAGTCCCAACTCTGTCAGGGACACACAACACAGCAAGAGATGCACAACTTCTAGTGGAGTAGTCCACACGGATGCGACAGTCACAAACACACAATGAACGAATAACATGTACAACACCCAACAGAATAGTCCACGCGAGTGTGATAGTCATTATAACAAGTTTATGGGAATGGTTATGTCTAGCGTCCAACAAGGTAGCCCACACGTGCAAGACAATGTTAACAACTTATACAACACATTTTCATAAGCATATGTATTAGAACAACCGGAATAGTTCAACTTCTTTAACACAGGTTAAAGCAACATGCATTACAAGTGTTCAAAGATTGGTCTTATAAATAATTACAATACATGTGTGAAAATGTGCTGGCTTGTTAACAGGATTTTGAATTAAGCGAAAGTTCCAAGACACATCAGTACGCCATACATCACTAACCCCGTAAGCGGGGCGTTGGAGCCACTGCTCACTCCTCAAAGAAAAGATTACAGACTCTCAAGGCTATGTGGGAGGAGACAAGGTGAAAAGTATTTTACATGTATAAATGAGGGGTATTTATAACCAAGGGTGAAACTGACCCTTGTGGTTGTTCAACTTCAATCATGACTGTTTGACTTACATGAATCTTCAACTTTACATGACTCTTCAACTTTACATGTGGGTCTCTTGGACTTCCACGTTACATTACATTGATTACAACAGTGTGGCCCACAATAATGATGTGGCTGAGATGACTCATGACATGACTCGACACGACAGAGTTGGTGTGTTCATGTAATATTCCTAATTAGCCATGGCTAATTGGAATATTCGATTTTGTTCAATTTTTGCCTTCTATAGTTATTTGTAAATAAAAAGTGAGGAAGGGGGACATAACTCCCTTTAGAATAAAAAAGTCACTTCCTAGGTAGCACAACGTTGTGACTTAAAGGGAAGCCAAGGGGGCCAAAGGGGGACACATAAATGGAGCCCACGCAGACACATGGAGAGACTGCGTAGGATGGAAGAACATGTGGCAAGAGGAGAAGCACGCAGGAGGAGGTGAGCCTAGGGATTGTGAGAGGCAGAGGCTATAAAATAGAGAGGAGCCCCCTCATTTTGGATCATTCAGTTATGTGCATTTGGAGCTAATCGTTTCGACTTCTAAACACGCTGGCTGTTTAGCGGGTCTGCAGCACTGTTTAGTGCATTGAGTGTCTCCGTTCGGAGATCTCACCCTTAGCCCCGGGGAACTTCGAGTGCCTTCTCAGGCAAGGTATTCCCATCAGTATTTCAACAGTAGTTTTGTTAGCATTTCAGCAGCAGTTTCATCAGCATTTTTGGAGGACTGCATAGTACTTGGAGAGGGACGCAGTTCTTTTTGGTTGTAGTGCTGGATTGGGGTTTTGCAGGTGGATTTATGCTGGGAGATTGAGCAGGGGTCTAGCTCTTGTCTCATTGGAGGATTTTTGGTAGGGTTTCAGGCAGAGTTTAGAGGGGTTTTCTTCAGTGGCAGCGCAGGGCATTGAGGAATTGCCCAAAACCCCAAGAGGGTGTTTTTCGGGGGTCGGCCATTCCAGGAAAGATTTCTGGGTTTTTCCTGGGTTTCTTGAGTAGAGCCCGAATCCAAAGTTTCAGTTTTTTCCGAGGAGGGGAGTAGCCCCAAATCATCATTTGTTTCCTAGCAGCAACAATAACACAACAGCAGCATCCACGCAGAGAGAGCCATTCTTGTCATTCTAAGAGTATTTCTTCACTTGCCTTCTGCAAGTCGAGGTGCCATCTGTCTAATCACCTCTTGTACTCATTATATTGCTCAGTATAATAAAATGGCTTAACATTTCTCGTTGCATTTCTTGTGTATCTACTTATATTTTTGGTTTACATTATTATATGTTGTTCCACTATTATTTTATCACTTATGGGTTATTATATCATTTGCATATATTTGGTTGGAGTTTTTGCTGGGGTTTGAGGAATATTCTGGGTTAGGAATATTACAGTTCATGCTGGTGGTGGTGTCCATGTCGAGCTGCAGTGTTGCTGAGTGATGGATGTAATCTTGGTGTATCATAACTTCATCTCTGCATGGCAAGGTGTGCGAAGTCTTCGATGGCCTTGGTGTTCGCTTGATGTTTGCACGTGCATGTTCCTCCTTCGCTTGTACTTTGACATGATTCATGTGTTCGTTCGTTTGCGAACAAATATCCTTGCATGCATTCCTCGTTCGTTCGTTCACGAAACAATCTCCTCGCATGCATTCCTTATTCGTCCATTTGCGAACAAATCTCCTCGCATGCATTCCTCATTTGTCCGTTCGTGAACCAATCTCCTCGCATGCTCTCCTTTTTCATCCCGTTCATCGTCGCGTCATGTCTCGTCCATGTACCTGTATCTGCAATCACTATGACGACACAACATCAAATCCATAAAGTATCCTAGTCTACCATGATGCATTATCGTTCGCTTTTGGATGCAGGTGACCGGGAGAGAGGACAAGGCTCTAAAACTGCTCAAGGCAAATTTCACGCCGGGATGCGGACTCTGGGCATTGCTGGTAAAAAATGTGCAGAGGTCACTGGGAGACTGAGATGGACAATTAGGATCAGTAGTGACTGTTCGCAGGATTTGGCTCGGCTAAAGGGCAGATCTGTGTAATTTTTTGAGGGAGGTAGTGCAGGCAGTAGAGGGGGATTGACAACAAAAATTGTGTAATTTCTTTGGGGAGTTGGCAGTGGGCTGCAAGAGGCTTGCTTGGAAAAACTACACAATTTCTCCAAGGAGTTGGCAATGGGCTGCAGGAGACTTGTTTGGAAAAATTACACAATTTTTCTGGGGCGCTAACAGCGGCTGCGAGAGTCTGCTGGCAAAAACTGTGCAATTGCTAGGAGGCTGGCTTGCTAACCATCCTTGCACAATTTATGAGCTAAGCGGGATGCTGGGCAGCTGGGTGACTACTTATGAAAACTGCGTAGTTTTCCGGGTGGGCAGGAGGCCAACTAACTGGGTGACTGGCTAGAAAAATTGCACAATTTTTTGAGCGATACAGTGACAGACATAGGGTTTCTGTCTGACATGTCTACGCAGTTTCTTCAGTCAGCAGAGCGGGCAAGATTTGCATCTTTTGCGCAATTTTTTGGGGGAGTGAGTCTCAGGGTCATTACCTGGTCAAACTCTCTGGTTGACTAGTTGGAGGCTTGGTTGATGTGCTTGCGGGCAACGCAGACTGAAATGTCTTGCTGAGCAACTTCTACGCTATTCTAGGTGACATTTAGTCTAGTCGATTCCAAGATTGTGCAGTGCAGGCTGCTTGGGAAACAACCTCAAGCTCTGTGCAATTCTTAGCAACAATACATGATCACTAAGGGCCGAAACTGTGCAATGCATCTTAACGAAGGTTAGACAGTTGGAGGGTGATTCAGTCGTCAAAATTACAGCAAAATGACTAAGTGTGTGGGCAAGTGAACTTGTGTATACAAGACCTTGTGAACACACACTCAACATGACTCGATGACAAGACACCTCAAACCATCAAGACAACATATACTCAGTGTGACTGGTCGACTGTGCGAGCGACAAGCGTGACACTTGTGATAGATCGTTGAATGACCGTGACAACGCTTGCGCGACAATGCATACAACATTGTGTGTGAGTGCAATAGATGTGTACATGGCGAACACAACTCAAACACAACCTTCAACATCACCAGAACGAGGTCGCAAGCATGACATAGCAATCAACATGCGGAAGACGATAGTTGGTCGAACAAGTGAAAAAGAAGCAAGACATGTAGAAGAAACACATAAGATGACTTTTCACATTTGCGCACATGCATGTTACTGAGGATAGGGTGATATGACAATGACAAGCAGTCCTGCAAACTCAACTAAGAGGTGTACTTCAAAAGATGTTCCTTACTTACCATACTTACCCTCAAGATGATCATGCATCGACAGAGTTTGCATGCAGTCCTGATCTTTTCCATTACTTGGTTCCTTGGTCCTTCTCCTCAACTCCTTGGAAGTGATTTCAGCATGTCACCTTTTCCTGTAGTCACTGAGAGGTAGATCTGCGCAATTTCAGCAGACAATGACTGCCGGAATGAGGCCCTGGGAGGCCCGTCTGCGTAGTTTTTGCATGCAAGACCAACAAGACAACTTGGACAACACTGCGCAGTTTTGAGGCTCAAAGCACTACTGCGGGATAGGGGTCCTGGGAGGACAGCTCTGCGCAATTTTCTGAGTGCAGTGCAATTGGACTTCTCTGCGTATTTCTGGAGAGCAGTGTTGGCTGGGGTCTCGACGGGCTGCGAGGTTTCAGCAGGCAAGGGAGGTTGGTGTCTCTACACACTGCAGGGTTTTAGAAGGCAAGGGAGGAAGCTTGATGGTTGCAGAAGCAAAGCGCACAATCAGGGAAGTTGAATGAGGCTAGGTTGTGCGAGAAAATGACTAAGTGTGATATCATTGAAACATATGTAAACATGATAGGACTTGACTATGATCACACACAAACACTTAGTGACACAATGTAGACCATCCATATAAGACATACTTTAGTTGATGCAAGAACCTTCGTGACAAGAGTGCTTGAGGTGGGTGTGAAGCATGTCTATGTGATGACGACCACTCATACGCATGCAATTCCCTTGAAGCAAGACAACGTTCCCTTTACATGACAAACAACAACCCCTATGCTCGAAAATGACACATGGTGCATAAAGAGAGAACGCAGACAACTCTTAGGATCAAGGAGGGGAGCTTAAAATCATCAACTTACCAACAAACGACCAAAGGATGATCGATCGCAGGATCCAAAGTAGGCTTCGAAACTTGCATGTGAGCCAAAATTTTGGAGGGTGGTTGTAGCCGCTACAACATCTCCCAAAGGGCAGAATTCTTTTAATTCTAGAAAACTGTAATACCTTCAAAATGACACTAGAGAGGCTCTTTGAGAAGGAGAAAATCCCAATTCAAGGCCTTCATAGTCACAGATTAACACATTTAATTCAAAGTGCACTTGTAGAGTGCAAACGAGCAAAAATTAAGAAGTCTGAAACAAATTGCTTTCCGGTTAATGCTTGGTTTGATGAGGAATGCAAAAAGGCCAGGAGAACGTGGAAAGAATCAAACAAGGATAACATAAAGTTCAAAGCTTAAAAGCAAATATTAAGAAAGAAAAAGGTCGATTTCATGGTTTCAAGGAAGGAAGAACTAATCTTCCTTGGGAAAAATAATCCCAAATTATTTTGGAAGGAGCTCAACCGAGAAATATGCAAACTAAATATAACATTACAACTTCTAAATGGATTGACTATGCAAGACAACTCTATGAGCAAGATCTGAAGGTTGACTCTCCCCCCTTGGTCAACACTGATACTTAACTCTTCATGATGCAAGAGGTAGAGATGGGTATCAAGAAGAGCTGAACTCCAAGAAGAATATCTAAAGTGGGTCTCAAAGATTCTTGCACCTCACATTATAGAAAATTTCAAACAACATCATACAACAGGGGTTCCCCACAGATTGGACAACTAGTCAGGCAATACCTCTTTTCAAGAGTGGTGACGTCAATAATCCCTCCAATTATAGGACCATAATGATAAACCCTTTGTTTGCAAGGTTATTAGAAGCATGCTAGAAAATAAAATTAGCAAGTGGGTAGAAGAAAGAGATAAGCGTGCTAAAGGGCAAGCAGGTTTTAGACCTAAACATTCCATAACTGATCATTGTATAACTTTAAGGCACATCATTGAAAAAGTTTGGGAGAAAAAGGAAGAAGTTTTTTGTTGCTTTGTTGATTTCAGAAAAGTGTTTGACACGGTTCCTAGGGATAAGCTTTGGCATAGAATGGAGGAACTTGTGGTTCCTAAACATTTTGAGAGTAGTTGTGCATAGGCTATAAGAAGAGGTGAAAGTCAAAATTAGAACTTCAACGGGCATTTCTAAAAGTTTTCGTAGAGATATCGGGGTCAAGCAAGGTTGCCCACTGTCTCCTACCCTTTCTGGTTTATATATCAATAAGCTTGAGTGGTTAAATTCGCAAGGGGGTGATGGTATCTATTTGGGCAAGTTTGTTATAAGACTTCTTTTGTATGCATATGACCTTATTCTGATTGCTAAATCTGCTCTTGGTTTGCAAGAGCACTTACTATCCCTTGAACATTTTTGTAGAAGGGTGGGGATGCAAGTCAATATTAGCAAAACGAAAGTAGTGGTTTTCTCTAAAAAAGAAAACATAACCAACATAAGTTCTACTTTGAAGGCAACATTCTGGAAGAAGTTGCATATTACAAATACCTTAGAATTGAGTTCAACAAAAAATTAAGCTGGGATGGCTGTAGAAAGAAAAGAACTTCGGGGGGTTGGAAAACATTTTATGCTTTTCAAAATAGGTGTAGAGAGGTAGAGTTATGGGACTGGAAAACCAATCAAACTCTTTTTGGGCTTCTAGTGATTTTGATGATTCTCTATGGTTGTGAACTGCGGGCCAACAATACATTCGACATGCAGTGGAAACAAATTGAGAAAATTCAAAAGCGTTTGATTACAAACAAATTCAAAATTAAAAGTGCAGTTCCTTATGCTATCTTGTTAAGTGAAACAAGGACTGTTCCTATTGAAGCAATTGCCAAGGTGCGAGTCATAAGGTATTTAAAAAAAATGAGCAAATGGAAGACGACAGATGTTCTAAGGTTGTCTTTAATGACATATTGTGTAAAAGAAAAAAGACTTGGATGCAAAAAGATAACAAATGGTTTATTAGATGGGGTATTTGCTTGAACACATGTCCCATAAACAATAAGACATAAAATATTTTGTTATGGATAAGTTCCACAAGCGTACATGGGATAAGGAGCTAGGGAGAAAGAAGAAGTACTATATTGAAGTGTTTAATCCCACTCATAATCATCAACAAAAAACCTACATAGAGGCCAAAATTTCTTGGAGAGCCAAAATTCTTATTGCTCAGTTAAGGACTAATTCTCATAAACTCCATTGTGAAATAGGGTGCTGGAAAAGGCCAAAAGAAATGTGGGAGGAAAGAATATGTATTTTTTGTTCTTTTGGAAAAATGGAAACAAAAAAACATTTCATTTTAGAATGTGAGGGCCTCAAAGACAACAAGGAAAGTTATGCAGATATTCTGGCAGCTAGCTCTCTAGATAATCTATTTAGCGAGACATTTGTCGAGAAACTGGGAGGGTTTATTGTGAGGCTTCACAGGAAAAGGGCCGAATATATCAACCAAATGAAAAAGCAATGTGTGCATAGGCTATATTTAACCTCGTAGACATTATTATTATTATTATTTTTTTCTTTCTTTCTTTCTTTCTCAAAACAACAATACATTATAAACATCCTTACACTCTATTCACATTAAAATATGAAAATATAATCTTAAACTCATAAACACAAAAAAGTACTTAAGTCTCTTTTAACCTAAATGCTCAAAATAATGTTTGCTAATTTCCATTCTAAAAACTTGAATTCTCTTACACAAATATACAAATCCTTTTTCTCTTACACAAATATACAAATCCTTAACTAAAAATCTAAATTTAAGTGCTTGGGAAAACATGCACAATCATTAGCTAACTACTTATTCATTCACAATAACGCTATTATTATATTTAGGGGAGTAATGATAATGGAAGAGGATAAAAGATGAGTAGGAGATAAATATAGTCAATATTTTGCCAATTTAAATGGTATTTTATTTTGTTAGCGTGTTGTACATTGTCTGATTCCAATTTGTTTCCTATCACTACATGCAAAACAAAAATATATATGATAACACCATGTTCAACGCTAGCTATCCTCGCACATAAAAAATTACAATATTGCATATTCCGCCATGCCTATAATTACTATCCTCACATATAATGAACTGCAATGCTACATGGGTAAATTTAGCTAACAATAGGCGAAGTATAGAAACTCCGGAAAATTCCGGCCATAAAATCTCCCAGACCTCGCAGAAACTCACAAAATAGCGACCCACCCCAACCTAAATTACCCCTGGAAATTGCATGCCCTTATTCACACGACCGACTCGTGTCGGTTACCTTGCCGGTATATCCATAGCGTCGATCTATCCTCCCTTATTATCTGCAGCGTCGCATTGTCTTCCATTTTGATTTGCTTTTTTTCCTTCAAATCTTCGCTAGGCGGGTCGATAGATCGATCAAACCTTTCAGTCGATATTCTCACTTATCTCGCGCTGATCAGACTGATGTTTCTCCTTTCGTTTTTCCGATTTTTCAGTGCCATTTGTGCAAATTTTTAACGTCAAAGATTTCTCTTGTCGCCAGAGACGCCGCGGGTTGGAATCGCTGCAGGATTCAGCATGTTTGCGAACTCGAGGGATCAAAAGAGCGGCGTCGGAGTAAAATGGGTCAGTCCTTAATGCAAACCCTAGATCCAGTAATTGAAAAAATATTTTTAAAGCTTAGATTTTGTAAATATTAGGTTCATTATTTTTGTAGCAGGTCTGCAAAATGGTCTTCGAGAATATGTTGAGCTTGGCGTAGCTTCGTTACTGAAGCTGCTTGCTGAGAGGCCTCGTTATTTCCACCTGTCTAATAAGCTTAGGTTAAGTTGTTTAGCTCCACCGTTCCGCAAGTGTAGGTTAAATTGTTACTGCTTAGAAATATATGGCATGTTGAGAAAATTAGGGTTTTACTGCGTTTTTGGTCTTACATAAAGTAATGCTCCTTAACTCTAGTTCGTAGACTGTCAGTTCGCTGTTATTTTTGTTTTTTCGCAATGTTCGCTGTTATTTTTGTTTTTTCGCAATAATAATAATGTCCACAAGGTCGCAATGCCGTGCGCGACTGAAATTGAATTAAAATTATATCCGAAATATAGCTCGAGCTAAGATAATTAGTGTATTCTTGGATTTAAAGTCCTAGTTGAGGTCTAGTTCGCAGGTCGCCGGAAATTCTTTCAAAAATATTTTTTCATAAGCATAATAATGTTTCACAGAAATGAAAATAACCTAAATTTTTGTTCCAAAATGGCTGGAATGTATATTTTCGTATTTATTTTTCCAAAGAAAACCTCGAGAGGAATCCAAGCAATGCATCCCTCATTCGTGAATTAAACTGGTCAGTGAATTTTAGTGTGCCTCGCCCAGTGAAGACTAGCGTGTCTCACCCAGGGGATTCAAACTGGGCACCTGATGGCATGCAACTAGCGAAATGCCCTGCAACATCGATGACAATCGGTTGGGCTAGCTCGTGCACTTCTAAAATTGAAGGGCATGTCAAGGACATTGATCCGCTTATACGTGGATGGGTCACGAGATCGATATAATATCTCTGGGACAGCCACACGCTGTACCACCACTACCTCAAGGTGACCCATTGCTCCAGGAAAAACTCTCGCAGGAATTGCACTTTGCCTATTGGAAGGATTTTCTCACTTTTTCCCAATTATGGATCCAACTGTTTTGGGCGTCAATTGGTTTATAGACAATCTGATCATGTAATATATATGTTCTTTTTAATGTGGCAACGTGGCCTGTTATGGTCTTTTACACTGCTGGCATTACCGACCATGACGTAAAATTCCTTTTTGGGCCAGCTTAGTGCTGCTTGTAAGCGGCTGGGTGTCTGTATGTGAGTAGCGCCTGTTTTCTGATGGTATGTCTACTCTGCTGTGTGCTAAACTGAAAATACCGAATGGAAACTGTGTGATTTTTTCAGTGTTGTGTGTACTTTAGGATTCATCCTCAAGTTTTTGCGCGCCTTATGCTTGTTGTTGATGCTGGGGCCCATGTAATTAGATTCAAACTAGTGAACCAAAAAAATGCTGGGCATGCTGCGTTTTTAGATTGCTTCATTCCTTACATCTGTATTTCATGTTGGGATTGAAGTTTGAACAATATGTGTACTGCGAATGGGCTGGAATTTTTGAGGTTCATTGATTCTTATCTCCAAGCATTGCACCAGCACTATTTAAAGAAGATATTCTTGGCACAGAAATAGTTTATTTCTCAAATAAAAAACAAAGACAGTTGCTGTGGTTGGTTTTATGTATTATTTAAACAATGGGATAACGTTTAATTTCCTGTTTCCAGGGGACACCGTTTGCAAAGGACAGAGTACATGGTCCTCGTTTTGATGAAAAAAGTCATCTTTTTGGAGCTCAGAAAACAGAAAGTGACACAATTCAGGCCTCTCGAAACCTTTGGGTTGGCAATGTATCTCAACATGTCTCAGAAACTGCATTGGCGGAGCAATTCTCCAGATTTGGGGAAATAGAAAATATCACTGTGTATTCTGCCCGTAGCTATGCTTTCATAAACTTCAGGAAAGAGGAGGATGCAGTGATTGCAAAGAGAAGCCTTCAAGGGTTGGTACTCAGTGGTCAGGCTCTGAGAATAGAGTTTGCAAAGGGGGTTAGTGTTGAACTTCTCGCCTTTACTTCAATGTATTTTCATTATTCTTTTCCCCGAGGGCTAAAAATATTGCCATATTTGACTAATCTATGTTCTAATCTCTCTTATGGATATGTTTTGCCCTATTGCAGGGCACATTACATAGGTAATATAAAAAAAGATACATTTTAACCATGATTAAACCTTAGGCAATCTCTTTAAAATCTAAATGCTTTATCATCTAAATGCTTTATCACAACAATAAGATCATGGGATCGAAAATATAAGACCACTTCATTTTGATAATGTGCGAGAGAACCCTACAAAAGCAATATATACATACATTGGAAGCATTGAAAATTTCAGGTTTAGGCAATCCCTAAACATGTTTATAAGCTCTTGGCATTGAGATTAACACACCATATAGCAGAACATTTTATAAGCTATGAGAAATTGTTCCATAAGCTGTTAAAATTTATAATGCATCTTAAAATGTTAAAATAATTGAGATCAGCAATGAATACGACTTTCACCAATCTCATTAATCACTGTTAAACCTGTTATATAAGTTCGACCTAATCTTTGCATTGCTGGTATACATGCGATAACAGTTTAAGGGCTGTACTTATCCCCCACTATCTTGATACATCGGACGAACTAAAACATAAATGATAAAGTACACATTCCAAGTGGGTTTTGTTATTGTGGTATTCATGAACTGTAGCATCAGTACCTTTAGGTTGTTCATCGAAACTAGGTACAACTGAGATCAGTGGTTAGAGTAAATTTTGAATGTCAGCAACTCAGGTCATGTAACCATAGAAGGAAACTAAATGGCTAGGAGGGCTTATGTTGAGCCTTTGATATGTTTGAGGCATTCTCGATACATTTGTCAGAAATTTTATTGATTCTAAGTAAATTCCAGAAAAATCCTGTATTCCACAGTCTAACTATTCCTAAAAAGAGTGAAATATGTTGGTATTTTTGCTACTGTTTCTAATGCATTTAATTGAGTTATAGTGTTTTACCTATACGAAGATATGGAATAAACTATTGTCATGTTAGATTTTAGGCTTCTGTGGGAGTTTTTTGATTCATGATCCGGATTAACCACAGTCTTCAGTTCATTCTGCCAACGTTTCAAACCCCAAAAGGGGTCCATCATCAGGACAAATTAGAAAGAATTATGTCATGTGGAATTTTTTCAAAATACATGATCGATAAAATTGTACCAGTGCAAATGAAGTACAGGTAAATAAACAATGCTTGAACTTGAGCATTGATATCCTTGCAATAGTTATGAATAGTAAGTGTTCAATGTAACTCTTACATCAAAATTCTGTACCTTTCACTCTCACTTTCTAACTCCAAGGGATTGTTTCTCTCTCACCTATTTTCAGGTTTCCCCCTAAGTTTGTGGACTTGTTTACATATTATCTTGTTAGTCTGAACAGTCAATGTGCAGAGTTAGGATATAAATTGCCACATTGTAGTGCACATGAAGTACAGTTAAATAAACAATGCTTGAACTTCAGGCATTGAGATCCTTGCAGGAGTTATGAATGGTTCTCAAGTGGTCAATGTAAATCTTACATCAAAATTCAGTACTTTTTGTTTCTCTCTCACTTTCTAATTTCAAGAGATTGTTTTTCTCTCACCTTCTATTTTCAAGTGTCTCCTTAAGTGTGTGGATTTAAATAATCAATGCTTGAACTTGAGGAATTGAGATCCTTGCAGGAATTATGAATGGTTCTCAAGTGGTCAATGTAAATCTTACATCAAAATTCAGTACTTTTTGTTTCTCTCTTGCTTTCTAATTTCAAGGGATTGTTTCTCTCTCACCTTCTGTTTTCAAGTGTCTCCTTAAGTTTGTGGATTTAAATAATCAATGCTTGAACTTGAGGCATTGAGATCCTTGCAGGAGTTATGAATGGTTCTTAAGTGGTCAATGTAACTCTTACATCAAAATTCTGTACTTCTTGTTTCTCTCTCCCTTTCTAATTTCAAGAGATTGTTTCTCTCTCACCTTCTATTTTCAAGTGTCTCCTTAAGTTTGTGGACTTGTTTACATATTATCTGGTTATCTGAACAATCAATGTGCAAAGTTAAGATAAAAATTACCACATTGTCTCTCATCCATGATACATATGGATTCCAAAGGACCAATTAGCATCATTCAAACGACAAGAATATGATCTTTATATACAAAAAAATTAGCAGAGGCAAGAAAGAAATGCAGAGTAATGCAAGAAACTGGAACTTCACGGGATTAATGCTTAAAAAGATATATATTTCAGTTTGCACATAATAGAGCACCAGAACCCACAGTTACATTATCATCATTCAACAAAGACCATTATCATCATTCAACAAAGACTGCAATTATTTACAAGGAATAACTTTCAGACCTTCTGCCTGTGGCCGAGTGGTTGGAATGATACATTGCCATGTTAATGACCCAGGTTCAAACTCTGGTACACATAGAGCTCTGGAGTATAAGATAGCCCAGTTTGATATGATTCATTTGAAAAATTAAATTAAAAAGAAAAAAATTTCAAGTTTTGGCATTTCATGAGAGCAAAGTTTAATGGAAAACTTGAATTTCATCTATTTCACTGTTCAACTTTATCAGCTAAATGACATTTTACCTTATACATAGCAAGTGTTAGAAATAGCAGTGGGCTGTTTCATTGCAGCAAAGATAACAATTGACTAAAAAATAAAACTTTGAACTTCCCAATTCGTTAATACCCTATAACTATGATGACTTGATAAATGTCTGAACCCTTGGATATTGTAAATGGCCATCATAATGTTCATGTAACATCTACATTGTTTAACAAAGAAATAAACACGTCAAAGCAAGATACTGGAACACGTTGATCTTATTAAGTGGATTTATTGTAAGACAATTGTGTTGATTGTAAATCAGAAGATAATTTGTTTATGATTTCTCAGAATATGTATTTTCCAGCTGTGGCTATCCATTCAGGATTTGTAATTCCCATTTGGAACTATCCATTTAATTAGCAACAGTTTGGAATTGAAATTGGCAATATGACTGATTAAAAGTAAGTTGTAAATTAACAGACATTGCTGATTAGAAGACATAAATCGGGCCTGAAGTTAACAGGCACAACTGATCAGAAATAACTTGAATTTGAAAAACAACTAACAATATGAAGTGCTATCACATCATGTTTACACAGACTTATCATATGAGCCTACAAAGAGTGGCTTTAAACATTCTTGTAGAATTTTTGTGAAATCCAGGATAACATGTCTAAATTCATTTAAGTAAAAGCTCGCATATCAACGAAGCACTGTGGTAATGACATCACAATAGAGCAAAATTCTATCACCCCTTCTGGACTTCCACCACTGAGTCAAGTTGACTTGCCTATTCTGGATTCTACACTACATATTAACAATGTAAAGGCCATTGCACAGTTTGTATAATAAATTTGCAAATATGTAAAAATACCTGGGTAATTGCAGGGATCTTATAGATAATCTATAAACCTTGAGTAATGTGAAGTAACATTAAAGTCATTTGCAATATAACAATAGTGTTTCCAATGGCCAAGAACAAATGAGAGGTGCAAGCCATTTAAGCATTCAATTATTACTGTTTTTACAAGCCTTGCAGGGGCTGGGGGTCAATGTTTTATTGCTTGCTTCACTGTTCGACTATATGCAACTGTTTTCCTGTTAGTCTTATCTTTAATATCAGGGCTTGCTCTCAGGAATGCAGGTTCTCATCTACATTTACACCAAAATTGTTTTCTGGTCCAGGCACAATTTGAGGAATGACAAAATCTTGTGAAAACTATACCTATTGGAATTTGGCATACACTGTCATCGTGCCCAGGGTTTTTAATATTTATTTTCGAGATTTTTATTTGAGAATTGAATTTGATTAGGTAGTCCTAGACTCCCTGAAAATGTGTATGTCTGCATCCTTGAAAAGAAAAGGAAGAGAGTGGGCAATTTGGTTTCAACGGTTACAATTTTGTGTTTGAAGCAATATTTAAAAAATATGTTCCAATGAGCCAATACCTGTATGGGATAGGGTTTCTCCTATCGTCAGGGCATTCACAGTAGAGCTAAATAGGGTTTAACTCTTAAGGGCTGGTTATTAGGAGGGTGGCCCAGGCTATTTGGACTGCAATGTGGAGTTTTTAGAAATCATAAGCAAAAGCATCCTGAGCCTCAATGAAAATGTTAGTTACGGTGGATCTTTGAGTTTCACCAGTCCAAAATCAAAATCAGTGTTATATATTTTTCTTCAAAACATCCATCTAGCAGTATAAAAGTTGTCACTTGTCTTGGCCCACATAAATGTCTGCTAAGGTCAAAAAACAGAAAATATAGGTTAGCGAATCATTGCAATCAATTTAATTAAGCCATTTGACCAGTGCGTATGTCACAACCCTCTGGAATTAATGGTAGTTGTGAATTTGATTTGCAAGTTAGATTTATATTTTTTGATGAAAACAATTTAGAATTAGAATTCTGTAACCATTGGCAGATAATTCATCTGTCAACTGTTGCATTCCCTTTAATCAAGCCACTTGACCACTGACTATGTCCAAACTGTAAGAAAATTAAAGGTGCCTTCAAATGTTCCTAGGCTCTAGCTAGATTTAATGACTTCCTAAAAAGTCTACTTCGTGGAAAATTCAAAAACATTTAGAACTGGATCTATACTCAAGTTAGCGGAATAACATTACGTTGAATTGTATTTTCAACATGTCACACTTATGGAGGACATCTAGATATTTTATGAGTCACCATCAGCTTCTATACAAAGCAGACTTTCTTGCTCTGGATTACATGAAGACATGTTACAAGAAAATATCGTGATTGTGATAGCTTAAAACCTCTTAAGAACTCTATAAAATATAACCAAGATTAAAACATAGAACTCAATATAAAATTTATGGCTGTAGTTCGTGATGAAGCCATGCTATTTGAAGTTCTGAAGCTGAGGAAGCGTGTATATCTCCAGGATGGCATTTGGATAAGTTGAAAGCCAGATGCGAGGAAGGAGTTGGTTTCCTTATATTTTCGGGGACAAACAGTTTCTCTTACAACGCAAACTACTTCCCTGTAGATAAAGCACTGTAATGTGTATCTCCTGACCTGGTTACATATGATGTCGAAAATGCAGTTAGGAAGATGGGCTCACGAGAAAGCAAATGCCTTCAACTGACATAGGACCTAGATTTTATGTAAGTTGGATTGGCTAGATGATAGTTTTTTGACAACAACATGCTGGGATGTTTGAATATGTGCAAGGCAGAAGCTCATAAAATTTATACAGTTTCATGTGTGGTGTATATTGACTCTTGAGGCACATCATGAACATGATGACCAGCCGGGAGCATGTATCTGCTAAACTTTCCAGAATTTGGAAATGTTGAAATATAAAGAGCCAATTCTATAATAGGTCCATGAGAAGACAAATGCCTTGAACCATCAAAAAAACATGACGACCAACATGGAGCATGTATCTGTTGGGCTTTACAGAACATGGAATTGCTGAAACATAAACAGCCAAAAATTGTCACTTTCTGAGGCTGAAAATATTCCCGGGAATCTTTGGGCAGTCGACTTTCTGAAGATGATAGTTCAAGATATTAGTATGTTGAAGGATCAAGATTAGCTGCCCGTCTTTCATGGAGAAATATTACAGGTTAATGAGTAAGCAAATGTTTATTATATGCATCATTTGAACTGAATTTGTCTCGTATCAGGTAAAGATATTTGTTTTTTCCAAGGGATAGTGAGACAAAATTTGGGGATGCTGATGATGATATATTTAACATTTTATTTTATTTTATTTTTTTATTTTCTTCTTTTTAATAATTTTTTCATTAAATATTATAAACGAATCGTTTGGGTGAATCGGTATCTAGGCAGAACTGCACCCACCTGACAAGGGTTGAATCCTCTGGGCTGCCGCTATGAACCCCAATTTTTTCATGCAATGCGTGCCATTATGCACTGGTGGTTATCCAGGGTTCCAATTGAGGCCTGTGGTATTAACACCATGAGTCCCATTCACTTGGTCTATGACGAGCTTGCACCCATAGAGTTGATGCGCTAGGCTGCTAGCTAATGAATTAATAAATGAATGTTCAAGATAAGGTAATTTAATTGATGCCTAATGAATGACCACAATAGTAGTTCAATTGGCTTAAAGATACAATTGGCTTAAAGATACAAGTACTTAGTGGGAGTGCAAAAGAAACTCCGATCACTAATACAAGAAATAAAATAGCTGACTAGGTAGAGAAAATTTTTAAAAAATATCAATACATACACAAAATTTATGTTGAACATAATACACTCAAAACAAAGTAAATGGGACAACCTATTTGAGCTATAAAAAAGGGGAATCAGTGAACACGTCAAAGTGTGTCAGAGATAGAAGTAGAATACAGGGAGGACGAACAAGGTGACCATGAGACTTTCAATCCCTAAGTAACTAACGTCCTTATGATTTCAATCAAACAAGTATACCTTATGATTTCAATCAAACAAGTATATTGTTAAATATAATTAATGCTGAAATTAGATTTCAAGCCTAGCATCAATTGCGCAAGCTAAAAATTAAACAGTGGAAGCAGGAAAATTGGTTTCACATATACATACGCAATTAATTTATCAAATCAGCTTTTCATTTCTTCAATTTTTTTTTACAAAGAAACCTCAACATGCTGCCCTAAAAAAACACTGCACAAATACCAAAAACACCGCGTTGAGTTTGTGCAATCTGTTGGAAAAAAAAAAAAACAACAGAACCACTGGATGATCTGCAGGACAACCTATATGGCCTATCTGAACCACTGTAAAGATCTGTACAGTAATGTTTGTACAACTGTGTAGATCTCTATGACATTGTATTTATGGCTGTATAAACTTCCGTACCACTGTATGGAACTGTTGTATGGAAACGTTTCTTTCCTCACTGCCTGCTCTCTATCTCTCTTTATTCCTCAATTTTCTCAACTGCTTATGTGTGTTGAAAGACTCTACCTTGCCCTGTATTTATAGTTCTAGCGGAGAAATTAATTTTAAGATTCTGTTGTGTTGCAAGGGAATTTTTGCCCTTAGGGTTCTAGGGTTTGCGAGACAAATTCCAGATAGAGGTAATATTGATAATACAACAATACAATTGAGCAGTAAATTATATAACACATCAATGCATCATAACAGTTCAGATAACAACCAATCCAGTAGTTCTGATCGTGTAGTAATAACAGTCCTTCCACATAAATCGTAGCAATTACAATGATCCTTGAATACAATTGAATTCATCCTAGGGCTGTTTGCAACAATGAGGGCAGCCCTAATTAATTCAATAGCAGACTCTACCAATTATTCTACTATAACCAGCTGTACTCGTCTACTAATACTACTTCAATGATTTCCTATTTATCCTTACAAAATCCCTGTCGCCACTTTGCTGCTCCCAACTTCACTGTGTGGCCTAGCTGCTGTGTAGCGGCTGCCTTGGAGATCAGTTTGTGGTGTCCAATCCAAACCTAAACAAGTGGCGTGGATCCTTCATGCTCTGCATGAACCCAGGTAGGCATTGCTGGTCCGCTGTCTTGATCAGCCTCAGGACAGAATTTGGTGCCACTGTCCTTAAATAGCTACAGAGAAGGAAAATCTGCCTCCTCAAACCCTGCGGCCAGTCTTTGGCCCTGCAGCCTTGCAGCTGTGGCCCTGTGGTCCTGTGGCCCTGCAGTCCGGTGGCCCTCGGTTTTCAGCCTTGTGAAAAAAACCCTCAAACGCCCCGCTGCCCCCTGTATGGCTTTGGTACTACAGAGAAGATCTCCTGCAGCCATGCCCTTCCAATAATACTGAGGTCGTGATGCACCTTAAGGCTTAGACAGATCACAGAGAGAAGATCTTGCTGCCCAGAAAAGCTAGAGAATGGATTCCTTGCCAGAAAAGACTTGAGTTGTTCCAAGAGAATACACCGCCACAAAAACAGAGAGAAGTGACTAGCTAGGGTGGGATCACCTCCACAGAAACTAGACAATCAAAATGGGGATTATCTAGGGTAGGATCACCTCCACTAAAACTAATCAAGAAGAAGGGGTCTAAAAACCCTCAGAGACTCGGGCTTAAAGAAAAAACAGAGATAATCCAGTCCAGTTCGATGATGATAAAATAATTACAACTCTCCTTTATTTACATATTTCCTTGTGGGGGTTCCTATCCTTAAAATTACTGTGAGGGGTTACAAGTGAAGCCCCCAATTTGGGCTTTTCACCCCCGCTACCCCAAACTTTACCCAATGTTGCTGGATAACATTGTATAATGGGTTTCCCCCTTTATCAATGACTATAGCCTACGTGGTTGGATAGGCTATTTTGTCTTCCCTTGGGCAATCAATCCATAGGGGACATTATAGTCCCCCCTTCCCTACATTGCTTGTCCTCGAGCAATTGCATATCATGGTGCTGCAAAAGATGTTCCCATGCTTTCAAGACTGAAGACTGCTCACTTACCTTGCATCTTACTTTCTAGTCATTCAATTTCTACACCAACATAGTGTCTTCTGTGCCCTAACTTGGGAGATTTTGGTGGTTAAGAGGTACCTTATTTGGCTCAACCTTTGGTGGAGCTGCTTCATGAATGAGGGTATTGGGGATGCTTTGAATGCCAAATTTTTCCTGAGCATGTTTATCTCAAACTTCTTGTAGCTCCTTTGTTTTGACTTGCAACTGGTTTTTCTTTGCCCCCTTTGCCTTCAATTTTGCCTCTAATTTTGAAAAAAACTCTTTACGCTTCTCAACTCTCCCATTGCATCTAGAGTTGAAAACAACCCCAGAAAGGGCATTGGCAGACTTGCCCCTAGAATCTCTGCTTGATTTTGCACTTGCAGTTGAGGAAAAAATGGAAGGGCATCTTCCTCTAGCTTTGTATGGTTGGGTGCATCCAACTTTTGGTCATGTAATGTAGATTTTCAGAGTGCAAAGGATTGGAAGCATCTTGTGTGTCCATTTTCACTGACATCTGGTTCATGTCACTAGCTACTACATTTATAGGCCACACCCTTGTAGAAGCCCTTTTTTCAGTGGTGAGAGCAAATGGTTGGGGAACAATATACTTCAACCTTGTAGTTCCACTTTTTGTTGGCTGATGAACTGAACTCTCTGTAGCGGCCACTGACTACCATATGTTCCAGTTGTGAGACCTTCCTCCCATATTTCTAGTTGGACTCAAGTCAATGCAACCTCTTGGTGCAACCCTTTTAATCCATTTGATAGAAGTACTTGTATAAAATGGCCTTGGCTTATGCTTTTGAAAGCATTCATTTTTACCAAGCACACTTGAACCGGGCCCGTGATTTCAACTGTCCTGCTTCCACTACCCCTAGAGAGACTGCCTTTTTTCTCGTGTGCCACATTAGATTGGCCTATAGTTGGATCATATAATTTAGACAGACGTTTGTGGTCATCAATGTTGGAGGTTGGTCCAACAGGTACATTAGCAAGACCATTAGACATCGATTTATTGATTTGTTGCCTCCTAAAGATCCTGATGTCCAAATGACCTACTCTTATATTTGGTAAAAGTTGACGAGGAACTTGATTGAGATGTGTAAAGCATAGGTGTTGTCGATGCGAGTGCTGGAGGTGGACACTGAATATCTACTAGTGCAAATGTCAAATTGACAGATTATGCATGAATAGATTGGATTTCCATTTAATGCACTAGTGCTCTGAACAAAATCTGTCATTGAGTTGTATGAATTTCCATTTAGGGTAGAGATATCATTTGAGGTGCTATTGCTTTTTGGAACTTTGGCAAATGAACCCCAATCTTTTGAATCCCATGAATTGCTAGATTTCCCTACTGTGGTTGAAACCATACCCGTTGTCTTCTCAAACTCCCCAAGGCAGGAAGAGAACTGAGGGTCCATATTTATTGGACAGGGAACAAACTTCATCGTTATTATACATAACTAGTGAGCTCAATCTCTTCTCCAGGACTTTGATTTCTCCTCTTTCATGGTCTTCATAACTCTGTTGGCTGTCATTTTCCTCTTTGAGGACCATTCAATTCATCAAGGCCAAAACACTCTCTGATGCTATCAGAAAAATTGAACCATGAGCTTTATCCTTCATAGCCTCTTGAGCTTTATCATTGTAGTTTTTAGGTGATACAATTTCTTGGACACCCTGACTTTCACCTTTGGTAAACTGTTGAATTTGCTGAGATTTTGCTCTCCTCTTTTTGTCTAAGAAACAAATTCAGATTGCAATGTATGTCAGGGCTGCTGCTTTCTTTATCCCAATTGTCCTGTACCTCAGATATGAGAGAAGGGTGTCTCTCTATGTTTACTTTTGAGTACATAATTTGTGTTAAATATTTGTCACATTGACCTCTGTCAAATTCTTTACAAGGTCTCAAATTTGTGGGATTGGCAAAACTATCTTTTTCAATTTTTGTGTTGCTCTCTTTGTTGAAATCAGCTGCTACATCATCACAACTTGTGGGGCTGGACTTGGAGCCATATTTATCGTTAATACACCTTTTTCATCTGCTTAAATGGTTCTGTTTCACTAGCACTTCCTATTTTGATGACAGTGTTGGCCTCAGATTCTATACCAGGAACTTCCTCTTGAATAGCTGATACCTCACCATTAGGGGTGGCTTTAAAATCCTTGGATGGTTGTTTCATGTCAACGTTGTCTTTACTTCTAGCAAAGGCATCTTGTTCTAAGGTCGCTTCAGATTTGTCTATGCCTTTAAAATGGATTGAAGCTGTGTCTACTTCCAAACTGGTGATCACATTATTTACTTCCTAAACTGATGAATCAGGCTGAGGAACTGAGTTGAGGGTAGGTGTGATGGAATTCTAATGGTGTGGCACTGAACACCTTCCAATTCTAGAATGGTCAGTAGGTTAATTGATTATAATAGAGGAATTTGTTGAGAATCCATCAATGGTCTGCTCGGAGATACTTGATGGCTTCCTATTGTAATGTCGCCCCCATTGTTTTCATATCTGGATGAGTTACTGCCTCCACTCTTTTCAGGCTGGCTATTGTTTTCAGCCTATTCCTTTTCCTTCATTGAGATGCCATGGGATTCAAACTCACTGTTCTTATGAACTAAACACGGAAACACCATTACTGGCTAGATTCTGTTCATTAGATAAATCTTGCTCAGAATTATCATCATTCTGAAAGTTATTTTGAATCTCGCTGCTTGTAGAGCCATGATTACTTTTACTGCCCCAGATATTTGAAAGGCGTGTACCCTTCACTTAATACTAATGAAGGTCACGGTTAGGGTCAGTCCAAAAATCATTCCAACTTCTTATGACTGCTTTCTGCTGTGTGCCCTTATCCTCCAATTCAGGTGCTTGTTCAATCTTGGGAGTCATGGGTGTTTGATCCTTGCAATCTAACTCAAGTGCTAGTTTGTTTGGGGGTACTAAACTAGGAGCAAGGTGGTTGCTGCTTTTATTATTCATAAATGGGGTAAAAAGATAAGTCATCAATTGTTGGCGATGTTGCCACTGAGCATCCATAGTTTGCCTGGCTTTTTCCCAAAATTGCTTGTCCTCCATTGAAACTTTCCCCGAAGACCCCGAGTCAGTGAGATCAACTTAATTGCTCATAGGTTGGGAAGATAAGCTAGCTCTGATACCTTTGTAGTGTCCCAAGGGAATTTTTTTCCCTTAGGGTTCTAGGGTTTGTGAGGCAAATTCTAGACAAAGGTAATATTCATCATACAACAATACAATTCAGCAGTGAATTGTTAGATTTCCTTAAAATCCAGTAATTGATTCACAATTTTCAAAGTGTAAAACCATAAATACAAATAATTGCTGTTTCAAAGACTTAAGTTACAAATACATTGAGTTTTCTAACTTAGCATGCAAAAGGGAAAAAAATAGATCAGAAGACATACACATTCAATGCATAAAACACAAGATATACCTAGGAAACCCTAACTCTGAGGAAAACTTGCAACTTTGTGTGTCTTTATTATCTTCAGAAAAGGGCAATCTTCAAAAATTTATAGCAAGGGAGAATTTCCCTTTCATAGCAAGAAAACCACTGATTAGCTTCCAAGATAAATCTATCTCTCTACCGTGCACTCGATTTGCCGTACGCCTATGCAAATTTGCCCATTTGCACACATGTGCGAGCTGTAGATCCCTCTTCTTGCACACACATGCGAGCTGCAAATCTCTCTTCCTATGCACACATGCGAGTGGATAATTGCGCCAAGGTTGTAAGAGCAGCTCGACCCTCACCTGATCTCCTTAGTTGTTGAAGCTCTTTTAACCTACTAAAACCCTAGTCTCTCCCTTCGTTGATCTGGCACATTGCTTGTGCTCAACTGATTGGCACTTGCTTTATCTCCTCTTATAATTTTGACCTAAGCCCCTCCTTGACTTTGGACGATTAAGATTAGATCTTGACGAAGGGTCGAGATTAATTGTTACAACCTTGGTGAAAATTCCATGTAAAAATATACAAGGCCACAGTGATGGGACACGTATTCCAAGATGAATGGTGACAACCTAGTGGGTGTTGATTTGGTTTATTATGGCTAAGGAAATTGACAAAGGCAATGGCAAAGGCCTTGGAAAGGCATGAGACATTTATTGGCATTTTATTTATGAAATTAATGGAAATTAGGAGAAAATGAAGGTGAAAGGTCACAGGGTGCATGTGAGGAGGAAAATGAAGAAAATAGAGGCCTCATTAATAAAAAAAGCTTCTGAGGATTAGTGGGCAAGACTTGATCAATTCGGTTTTGGAGCTCTCATTATTCTCTCTCTCTCTCTCTCTCACTCATACTCTTGGATAGTTTTTTTGGAGCACTCTTAGAGGGTGTGGCATACATGGATTTTTGGAGCAAGAAGGCAAAGGAAGAGTATCAAAGCAGAAGAGGGCATCAGGATCAACAACTACATCAGATTTGCTTGTAGGTACCGAGTTGCATGTATGATTTCTTCATTAATTCTGGCATTCATTTGGTTTCTTGGTCATGATCTGTTTTTGGCATGGAGGATTGCCTGGATTTACAGTGGATTTGCCTAGCCTTGCCATTTTTCTGGATAGCCATGGTGTTATGGGTTTATTTGCTTTGTTTTTGGTTGGTTCTCATGTTTCCTTAGCTTGGGTTGGGCTATTAGTTCCTAGAAGCCTTGGTTGGACAAACGCTCTGGAGCCCTGTAACGGCTTGGGTTGAGTTACTAGTCCCTGTAGCATGGGTTGGACAAATGCTTTGGAGCCCTGTAACGACTTAGGTTGAGTTACTAGTCTCGTAGCCTTGGTTGGACAAACGCTTTGGAGCCCGTAAAAGCTGTGGGTTGAGTTACAAGTCCTGTAGCCTTGGTTGGACAAACACTCCGAAGCTCGGTAAAAGCTGTGGGTTGAGTTACTAGTCTGAGGAGTCGGGTTGGGACAAATACTCTGGAGCCTTGGAAGGTTGGGATAAAGACCGATCTGATGTTGGTTTTGTGATGTCCGATTGTGAGGTGGAATCACTGTTTGATGGGTTGAGGTGGATGGCCTCTGGAAGCCTTGGATTAGTTTTGATTGATGTGTTTTATGAGATCCCACATTCATGCTTGGAATATGGCACGGGGGTGAATGGCTAAAGAGAGGTTTGGCTCTGCCTTTCTACGGTCGAGTGGAACGTGGAAGTCCCATCCTGGGTTTGGATTTTGCATCATTAATGAAAGGTTATTTCTCCTGTTATTTCTATGAGTATTATGGTGGATTATATGTGGTTTATATGGCTGTGATTGCATTGGTATTTCTATCCCTATTATGCTGGTTATGTATGTATTTTATGACAACAGATATGTATGGATCTCATCATGTTTTTACTTGTTATTGAATGATCAATGTATCTATGACCTAATGGATGAAATGGTAGCTAATGTGATAAGGAGACAATGCTTCATAGCGAATCTCAGATAAGTATGAGACCCCTATGCTCAGAATTGTTATTTACAACTGTAGGTTGCATATTTACTAAGTATTTGAGAAAATGCCTCTCATGGCTAGTAGGGGTCCAGTCAAGGTATTGAACAAGTATTTGCTTTAGTACTGTCGTTTCCAGTTATTTTACTGATTTGAAGAGATGGTTCAATTTTGGGTAGTGACATGGGCTCTGGGCGTGAAAAGGTGGCTCAAATCCCGGAGTCGCTGGCATAGCACTAAGAATTTGGGTCTCTGGTCACTGATAAGCAAGCTTTTGAGAGCGACTTTGGTTGTGCTGGTCGCATGCTTGCCTTGTCATGTGAGCTACATTGGGTTTAATTCATCTAAATGATAGGTTAGCTCAGGGGTTGGGCACCTGGAGTGATGGATTAGCCCTTGGGGGTCCTAAAGCACCTGAGGGAGGTCTGTGTGTTGTATTTTTATCGATTCCATTTCCTTAAGGTTAACTAGGAGGTCGAATCATATCATGGTAGCCTCTCGTCACACGTTTACCCCGGCTGGCCGGTTGCTTGAGTAGATGTGGGAGCAGGGTGCTACATTAAATCATAAGTTAACTTAGGATTTTAATTTTTTTTTCGTAAGTCTAACTTTAGGAAATAGTCTAATAAATCAATATTTTGTTAAAGTGGTTGCCTTGTGGGTCCCTTTGCTAGCCTTAGCACCTAGGCAAGCGAAACTCACTCTTCTCTACTCTAATCAACAATCTCTCTTAGAGGGAAAGGTGTTTTGCACTATGTTCAACTTCTCTTTGAGGTAAACAAATTTGTTCTAGGCAGTGCCTTGGTCAAAATGTTTGTTGTCTACTGCTGTATTGGTATGTACCGAAGTGTAACTATACCTCTTTGAACAATATCCCTGTTGTGATGATAACCTATGTCGATGTGTTTTGAGCGATCGTGAAACACTGAATTTTCAGAGAGCTTGATGCAACTCTAATTGTCACAGTGGATTAAGGTGGGCTTCAACTCTTTCCCAAACAAGCCCACGAGAAGCTTCCTTAACCAAATAGCTTCACACCTTGTCAAATTGACAGTCATGTACTTGGCTTGGGTTGAGCTCAATGCAACCAATCTCTGCTTCTAGTTGAACCAAGAAGCAACTGCTAATACAACATTGAATGTGCATCCCAATGTGCTCTTCTTGTCTGTGGAGCTCTCTGCCCAATTTGCATTAGTGAAGCCCTCAAGCCTCACCCCATCAACCTGTCTATACCATAATCCGTATTCTACTGGCCCCCCGGAGATATCTAAATACGTGCTTGGCAGCAACCTAATGCGCTCTGGTAGGCTCGACCATAAATTGGTGCAAAGAGTTAATTGCAAAACATATGTTTGGTCGCGCGTTTATCAAATACATCAATGATCTTGTTAACTGTCGATAAAGTGGAGGATCTACTCGCTCTGATCTGGATGTATCCACCTTCCTCCATTTTGTGACTAGAGGGGTGATCACGGGCTTGCAATCCTGAATGTGAAATATCCTCAGAATCTTTAGGGAGTACTCGCCTTGCCCCAAGAAGATCTCTCCATTACTCTGCCAAACCTCCAGCCCAAGGAAATAATGCGTCAACCCCATATCCTTCATCTCAAACTTGCTTGCAAGATCTCTCTTGCGCTCTTGGATGAGCTTATTTGATCATGTCAAAATCAAATTGTCCACATATAACACCAGAATAAGCGACTCACTTCCAACAACAATGTAGTAGAGGTTGCGGTCCGCTTCATTCTTGGTGAAGCCCAATCCCTGAAGGTAATTGTCTATACGAGCATACCGTGCGTTTGGAGCCTGTTTGAGCTCATACTAGGCTCTCTTCAATCTGCAAACGCGAGTATCTCTGTTGCATGTCTCGAATCCCTTCAATTGCTCAATATAAATCTCCTTTTCAACAACCCCATTGAGGAACATTGTTTTAACGTCCATCTAGTGGATCTTCCACCCCATATGAGCTACAATGGTTGCAATAGCTTTGATAAATGAATATTTGGCCATTTGGGCAAAGGTTTCGTCATAATCGATCCCCTCTACTTGCGAGAACCCCTTTGCCACGAATCTTGCCTTATGTTTCTCGATGCTCCCTTTAGCCCCATGCTTGATCTTTTAGACCTAGCGAGATCCCACTACAAATTTTCCCTTTGGCCTCAACACCACCTCCCACATCATTCTTCATGATGGAGGCATATTCTTCCACCATGGTATCTCTCCACACTTGCTGAGTGGTTGCCTACTGATAAATGGAAGGCTCAACATCCAACAATTCCGTCATAAGTGGCATGTATCCTATGTACCTCTGTGGTTGTTTGCTTTGTTGAATCGATGCACTAGGAGCACCAACTTGCTCCTATGCCTCTTGGATTAGTTGATATGCCCATCTCACTCTTCTTCTCCTTGTGTTGGGAGTCACTGCTTGAGTGGGCTCCTCCTCCAATTTCGTGCCCCCTTCGTCCTTATGCTGCTCAACTTGCCCATCAACATGTACAACTGTAGTCTAAGAATGCTGCTTTGGAGCTTGTTGCTCCTCCTCCTGTACTGTAGTCAACTCATGCTCAAGGATTTTTTCAAAGCCTTATCTTGCTCAAACTTCACATCTCTCTTGATCACTGTTTTTCTGAGTTAATATATGCACCCTATATGCTTTGGATGTGTCGCTGTAGCCCACGAAGATGTCCTTCTCTATTATGGGCTCCAATTTCTTCCTTTTCTCGTTTGGTACATGGCAATACACCAAACTACCAAATATTTAGAAATGTGATACATCGAGTTTCTTTCCAGTGAGAGCCTCCTCTGGTGTAACTCGCCCCAACACTCTATGTCGGCTTCGGTTTTGCCAGAAAACTGTTCTTGCACTTTGCCACCCTGTTCTCCTTGGCACACAATTCCTTGAATGCATTTAAGGTGTACTCACCACCATTATCAGACCTCAACACCTTGTTTTTATTGCTAGTCTGGGTCTCAACCAAGGCCCTGTACTGTAGAAACTTCGAGAAGACCTCACCCTTCCTTTTCATGAAAAATATCCTTGTCTTTCTCTAGTGATAATCTAGGAAAGTGACATAATACTTTTAACCACTAAGGGATACTGTAGAAAAGGATCACAAACATTTGAATGAATAAGGTCCAAGATACCTTGGCCCTGTTATCTTTGCTAGGAAAGGAGGTTTCAACGTACTTGCCAAGTGTGCACCCCTTGAACACCTCATGCTGATCCACACTGCACTGTGGTAGCCCTATTTGCTATCTCCTTGAGAATCTTTAGTGCAATATGGTGCAGAAGCCCCATGCGTCTATGCCACAACTCACCAAGCTCCCTGGTTGAGTCGTGACCCCTTTTGTTGGCTAATGTTGCGGCTGTCTCAAACTGCGATCCATACAAGCTCTTGTGCCTAACCCTAATTTTCTTAGCCACCTTGGAGTCTGAGGGTTTTATAAAATCCTACCCTGGCTGAACGTCACCTTGTACCCCTTACTCTAGTGATGAAATTTAAATGAGGTTTTTCTGGAGCCCAGGTACGTAAAGGACATCTCTGTGATACAAAGGGTTTCCAGACTCCCTCTCAAATCGAACTGTACTAGTATCCTCAACTGGGTACTTCCCATCATCTCCCATCTCAATGTTGAACTGCATGCTCCTTTCTGATAGTTTGTACTCATCTACTAATACTACTTCAATGATTTCGTATTTATCCTTACAAAATCTTGTTGCCACTTTGTTGCTCCCAACTTCACTGTGCGATCTAGCTGCTGTGTAACGATTGTCTTGGAGAGTTGTTTGTGGTGTCCTATCCAAACCTAAACAAGTTGCATGCATCCTTCATGCTTTGCGTGAACCAGTGGTAGGTATTGTTGGTTCGTTGTCTTGATCAACATCATGACATAATTAGTGTCGTTGTCCTTAAATAGCTAGAAAGAGGGAAAATCTACCTCCTCAAACCCTGCGACTAGTCTCTGGACCCGCGACTATGGCCCTGTGACCCTCGGTCTACAGCGTCGTGAAAAAAACCATCAAACACCCCATTGCCCCTTGTATGGCTTTGTTACCATAGAGAAGATCTTCCCCAACCCTGCCTTTCCAATAACACTGAGCTCATGATGCACCTTAGATAGATCACATAGAGTATCTTGTTGCCTAGAAAAGCTAAAAAGAATGGATTCCTTGCTGTCTAGAAAAGACTCGAGCTGTTCCAAGAGAATACACTGCCACAAAAACAGAGAAAAGAAGTGACTAGCTTGAGTGGCATCACCTCCCACTGAAACTAGACCACTGAAAAGGGGATTAGCTAGGGTGGGATCACCTTCACTGAGACTAATCAAGAAGGGGTCTTAAAACCCTCAGAGCCTCAGGCTCAAAGAAAAACAATGATAATTCAATCCAATTCGATGATGATAAATTATTGTAACTCTCCTTTATTTATAGATTTCCTTATGGGGTTCTTATCCATAAATTAATGTGAGGGGTTACAAGTGAAGCCCCCAATTTGGGGTTTTTGCCCTAGCTACCCCAAACTTTACCCAATGTTGCACCAAAACAATGGATAATGGGTTTCCTCTTTTATCAATGACTATAGCCTACGGGGTTGGATAGGCTATATGCTATTTCATCCTCCTTTGGGCAATCAATCCATAGAGGACATTACAGATTACTCCTAGGCTAAGTCATGCATGAGATAAAATGTAGACTCAACTGTTAAGTATAAGACTCTTGGACATTCTGTCTGATTCCTTATCATGTTCTTTCCTAACATTAGATAAAGGAATATATTAGAATTATTCTTTCAAATCTATCATTCTCTAAACAACACTTTGGAGGTTCAAATTCTAAGAAGAGTGAGCAAACAGCTAATCCATGGGTATTCGAACCAGATCATCCTGGGCCCCTCCTTGAGCCTTGAGCCTTGATCCTTGATGGGGCCCCCAAGCCTTGAGCCTTGATGGGCCCCCCTTTCAAAAGAGTCTATTTTGAGTGGGACTGGTATGAATCGAAATAAGTAATAAATCCGGAAAAAGATGGCTACGAAAATCGATCGAAGCTGTATAAAGAATTATCAATGGAGGATCGGGGGTTTTTTGACAACCCATTTTGAATATCTGAATGTTTGAATGTATTTAACACCCTGCTCCATTACCAAAAAGCATCAAGATTGTTGCAATCCTTAATTGTGCTTCGTTGTTCATGTTAACACCATGACAACATTAAAAAATGATGGTCATGAATTCGAGATGTGTACAATTCCTCCCACACCTCTAACACCTGGATTGTCTTGGGAAGCACCATAAAAAAAACCAAAAGGGTTGTCCTTGCCCACCACCAAATCTGAAATTGCCCTTTCTTTCCTGGGCTTCTCTACTAGACCAATTCTGATAGATTGCTCACCATTATCGAAGGAAATTACTTTCCTTGAAAACATGTGGCATTTCTTGCCAACGAAATTGCCCAACAAACAAACATTGGTGAGGAGTGATGTGATTTCCTAATTTCTTTAATATACGGATAGTCTTTCCCATCAACCTTTTCCTTTGGTTAATTTCCTGTGCAACTCCAGATCCCTTTTACAAAGGGACAGGGTAGAAGGTGTGTAATAATTTCATCATCTTGTCTGCAGAGAGAGCAAAAGCCACTAATCTGCCATGATCTCTTCTGTAGTATCCTAAGTCAACAATTTGTTGTTCAAAAACAACAAAGTGGTATTCCAGCCTTGTGAGGAGCATTTATCTTCCAGATCAGACTCCATTTCCAAGGCTCACTTTGTGTGAGAAGCATCATCTACCAAAGAAGCAAGGTGAGATACATCTTTGGCGCTTGTATTGTGTGAAAATGGATAAGCAAGGGGTCATTAGAGTCTCTAAATAAGCAATGTTGTAAATAGTTGATTTCATAATAGATAGGGAATTTAAAGATGAAATGGTCTTTAGATTCAAGCTGTTGCATACATAGTTGGTAAGTGCAATGCTCTCTTTGAAGATGATGCTGCATATTTATGTAGCAGAGGGGAAAAATACAAATCTAGGCTAGAGGGACTCTCAAACTACTTGTGATTTGTTAAGATTTGGTATATCTTGGAGTGCAGACGAGGTTGTTCTTTAAGTGCATGTAGGCATGAAAGGTGTGATGAAGTTTTGATAGTCTAGGTTCTTTTGGAAGTAGGATTTGTTGGTTTTGATACCTCCCTTAATATCCTTTTTAGTTAACTGGGGGAATGTCAATGGAGAACTGTGGAGGCTTTACAATATCTAGGTGGGGGAGAGCAGAAGTGGATACTGACTATCTAGGACCCCTTGTCTAGTACGATGTGTGGAGGATTGTAAAGCAGGAGACTTGTATTTACTATATTCATTTCTTACTAGATAAAGACATGTAGGGATCCAGATGGGGCATGGCAAATCCGATGACAGACATACAAACACATAAATTGCATATAATTTTATTTTTCCTGATGTTTTCAATGATGCAAGATGAAACGTGTGTAAGATATATCTAATGCAAAATTTGTGTAGATTTTGTGCATATTTGTACAGGAGTTGTATTATGGCGTAAATTCTATGGTGATCTAGGCCCTATTTGTAATGAATGTTGATCTATATGGATATGGGGTTAGGGCATAATTGGTAATATATCTTCACAGGTTCACACAGATTGCCCATTTTAAAGAAAAAAATGATGGATTTTTCATAATTGACCTCTCTTTTACCAAGGAGGCTCCGTTATTAGTTAGACTGCATGAATTGAGGCCTTTTCATTGTGTAGCCAATGTTTTTGGCAGGATTATAAAGTCTCAATTCATGATTTTTTTGAAAGCTGGCAATAACTCTAGCAATAACACATTGAGGGATCAAAACTTTGCAAACATTCGAAAGAGTAGATGGACTTTGTTGTTTATTTCTTTAGATATCGTATTTGTACAAACATGAATCCACCATAAGGCATATCCAAGGACAAAGCCCTAGATTGCTTTTATTTTTGGCTTACCCCCTTTGAAATAGAAAAGGCGAGCTCTTGCCCAATGTCAAGTTGGTTACAAGTTTGAATGTTAGAGAGGGGAGTGCAATTGTGTCCCTGGTCCTTTCAACCTAGACTTCCAACTCTATTTGAAATACAATGTATCAGAATATGATCAATTGTTTGCACTGTTTTTAAACACACACACTGGGATGGTTCTTCATGCGAAGGTATAGTTAAGAATCAAACAGTAAGTGCATCTTTTTGGTGGTTAAATATGAATTTTGTGGCTAAGAGCCAGATATAGAAGGTATTGCCCATTTTAATGAAATGGATGATGGCTTTTTCAGAACTGACCTCTCTTTTACCAAGAAGGCTCCTTTATTAGTTAGACTGCATGACTTGAGACCTTTTGATTGTCTAACCAATGCTTTTGGCAGTATTATAATGTCTCAAGAGTCAATTCATGATTTTTTTGAACTCTGGCAATAACTCTAGCAATAATACATTGAGTGGTCGAAACTTTGCAATCGTTTTAAAGAGTAGACAGACAAATCCCTAGATTAGTTTTATTTTTGGCTGCCCACTTTGAAGTAGAAAAGGCAGGCTCTTGCCCAGCTTCTAGTTAGTTACAAGTTTGAATGTTAGAGAGGGGAGTGCCATTGTGTCCCTGGTCCTTTCAACCTAGATTTCCAACTTGATTAAAAAAATGATGGATGAAAAGATGATCAATTGTTTCCACTGCTTTCAAACACAGACTGGGATAGTTCTTCATGTGAAGGTATGGTTGAGAATCAAACAGTAAGTGCATCTTTTTGGTGGTTAAATACGAAACTTGTGGGTGAACTGTGAGAGTCAGATATAGAAGGTATGTCTGGGAAATCCAATGAGTTTTTGCTGATAGTTTGAGAGGCTCCCCAAATTCCATGAAAAATCTAACCCCTCAATACCTAAAAAGAATCAATGTACAAAATGTAGTTTAGGAGAATATGCCACCGAGAATCTAGAAAGGAATATATAAAAGATGTTGGAAATTATTCAGGACCTGTAAAACTTGAAAAAAACTTGGACATGTCAACAACCTGGAAAACTTGGAAAAATATGGAGTAATTAGAGTTATTTGCAACAGTGAAAAAATATAAACAATATGAAGCATGAATTTTGTGGGTAAGAGCCAGATATAGAATGTATGCCCCTCCATGGTTTGAGGATTGTATGGGAAATCCAATGAATTTTTGGTGATGGTTTGAGAGACTCCCTAAATTCCTTGAGAAATCCAACCCCAAAGGCCTAGAACGATCAATGTTAGAAATGTTGTTTTTGGGGATATACCATCGAGGGTCTGGAAAGGTAGATAAATATTGGGAAGTATAAATTGGACCTGTAAAACTCTATTTTTTTTGGAAATATCAGCAACCTGGAAAACTTGGAAAAAGCTGGAAAAATGTGGACTAAGTAGAGTTATTTGCAACACTGAAAAAATATAATCATTATTAAAATTTTTATATTATAAATAATTAATCAAGGGTAGACACAGTGTAACATCTACATTGTTTAACAAAGAAATAAACACGTCAGAGCAAGACATTAAGCTAATTTTCGTGGAACAATTGGATCTTCTTCAGTGGCTTTATTAATAGCAATTTTGTTGATTGTAAATCAGATAATAATTTGTTCATGATCTCTCCGGATTTGTATTTTCCAGTTGCGGCTGTCCATTCAGGATTTGTAATTCCCATTTGGAACTATCCAATTAAAATTAGCAACAGTTTGAATTTGAGATTGTCTTGATGACTGAATAAAAGTAATACACAAGATATCAGACATGGCTGATCAGAGTTGGATTATCGAATTATGAAGTTATTATACCTATGACTTTATGCATCATATAATGTCAATAAACATTATCTCTTTAACTCTCTCATATTATGTTTTCAACACAGTAATCAAGACTTTAGCAGCTGAGATTGCTATCTAGCAGGTTTTAATTCTGCTGGGATTATACAATGTCGTTTCCCAAGATTTATGCATATTCACCATTCTCAGAAATTGAATCCAATGAGTTCTTGAAATTGATGGTTGGCTTTATGGTGTTGACTTTGGAGTTCCCTGACTTGGATATATATTTGCCAGGGCTTTGTCCTTGAACATGTTTGGCTGATGTTATAGGCCATCTTTTCAGGAAATACTGAAAATGATTCAAGGGATGTCAATACACAATTGTTTTTATGAAGTTTAAGAATCCTGGTATTTTGATAGAATGAAGTTTCCTCTGCAGAGGTATAACAAACTTAATTTAGATGATAGACATAAAAAGGGGACTTTATTAATCTATCTAACTATCAATCTTTTAGCGATTTGTGTAAGCTTTACAGGTAAATTGTAGCAGCCCTGCAACATATCGTAAAACCATACCGGAATTACCACCATAAACAGAATGTCTATTCCCGTTGAGGTTAATGGTGTTACATAAATAACAATTTACACAGGTTATTTTTAAGTTACCGTTTTACGATCCAATTCCATCCATGCTTCTTTAGCACTTACATGTAATGGGTGACAGCATCAGCATGCTAAATAACTTCAGCATAAGACTCGTACATTCTTCTCCAAGAGTATGGACTTCTCACCTTCTAGGTAGGTGTGCACAGCATGTACTTGAGACATTCAAATATGCCCATGTATTCAAGACCTCTTGGAGAGAAAACAACTCAGCGACGAGTACACTGTAAATAAAGAGAATTTTGAGGTGCAAATGATAAATTGAATGAGATCTTAATGTCTAATTTTACAAAAGATTTAGATGGCTAGGTGGTCTTGGAAGCCAACCTGTCCATTTCAAAACTATCTCCAACAAGGCAATTTGAAGTAGGCTATGCTGTGTATAGTTTGGCTGGTTTCCACATACTAACATTGGTTTTCGGTCTTGTTTTAAGTGGTTGGAGTGACCATGGGGGTGTGACAGGTAGTCATGGGGTTGAATTACATTCCCTGTTCCCTATTCACTAGGACCTTTTTGATTGTCTTTTGAGTGGTTAGTGACCATAGGTGCTATAGGTAGCCTTGGGGTCGAATTACATGCCCTGTCTCAATTCACTAGGATGTTTTCCTTGGCCTTTAAAATTGCTGTTCTTAACTTGCAGCTACATCATTTTTAGCTTAATTGGAAAGTCTCTATGATACTCTCTCCAACTATTCTTGTGAACCCAAGGTCCCAAATATAACTGTCTCTGTGCTTGTTGGGAAACGGTAGGGAAAAGCTTTATGTCTAGTCCCTATATCTTAGTGGAAACCCTAATCGAAAAGTCAGCCCCATCTCATTATCATCGCTTGATAAAACAGTTGAGTTCTCTTACATAAATCTATGCCTCCATCATGTAGCTACGGGTTCAAGGCACCCAACTTTGTGCCTTGGGGTTGATTATTAAGGAAGCAAAACAAGGAATTGAGTAATAATATTTTAATTGCTCTCCTTGTGGCCATATATGATAATGGTTATATCATATGACGAAGCCATACGAAAATTCTTGTTAATCATAGTGGGAAATCATATACATGGCAACAAGCATCCCCAAATTGTCACATGTTCATGTGACCAACATAGACCCCGCTCCAATTGTCCACCTGCCCAATTCTCCATACTCTTCAAACTATAATATCATGATATGGGTCTAGAAGCTCATTCAAATCACACTTAGGTTTCTTTCATTGGGATTGAGCAACTAAGGACATCAAAAGCGAATTGCTTAGGGCTTGGGGAAAATGGGTAAATTAATCAAGTTTGGTTGGGATTGTTGGTTCCTTTGGGCCTCTTTGAGGTCTAGGGACTGATGCAAATTGCAAATGGGACAATGAGAATGAGCCCTTCTATTTTAACCACAAGGATTGATGCCTTGGGTTAATTGGATGGCCTATCTAAATGCGTTTGAGCTTGGGGGGTTGAGCAACTTGAGTGTTTTGGATTGTAGTGGCTTTGTTGGCCTATTAGTTATTATGAATCATTTTGACTTAAGTATATTAAAAAAATGTTCTTGAGGTTTGATAGATAGATGAATTTGAGGTGCTTGGTTAACTTGGGATTGGACCATTTTAGGGTCAACCAACAAAAGACAATCTCTCAACTTGTGGATTAGTTTTTGACTTCTAAAACAAGTGTTAGGAAAGTAGATACATCTTATTGTTGGTTCAACATCTTGTTTCCCACCTTTATGAGTACATGCTATTTGATATCTTAAAATGTTCCAATTTTGAGACACACCCACAATGCTTTAGTTCCACACGAGTGGATAAATGGTAACACGCAAGATTACACTTGTAATTTTTAGGACTACCCTATGACACCCCCATGGCATGTTCTCTTACACAACCTCTTACACAACTTGTGGCACAATCCATTCATTTGTGATACACATGATTTTGCCTTGGGATGTCTAGGACAATCACCTCATTCTTTCATTTGGATTCATTAGACCAAGGCCACAAGTGACAAGTAGAGGTTCAAAATGCTCCAGACAATAGAAGGGTGAGATCTTGGGTCTCTTCTTAGCTTTCTCCTCAGGGAGATTAACGGATACCATTGAAACTAGTTCGACGATGTCGAACCATACGTTAGTTCGCAGGTTCTCCAAGCATCAGTGGGACCGACTCTAGATAGCTCTAGAGCCGGGCGCCCTAGACATGTACGAATATCTTCTAATCCCATAAGAGCGGTCACAAACCTATTCAGAGTTTCTTCTTTTTGACCTTGGATGCTAGGAGTATCCCTCACTCATGTTGAAAATTGGGTAGTTCAGAAGGTCTTTTCAAATGGAGAAAACCCACCAAAAGTTAGTTTGTTGGGAAAAGTACCCAAGTGGTCTGGGTTTTGGCCCAAAGCTATGGGTTTGAGACCCAAGTTAATGATATTTTAATCCAATTTGTTGTTGAGTGGTAAAATATGGGTTGCTTGATGGACAAGGAAAACCTCGTAGATCACTCGCACAAGTGTATAAATTGGAGACTTATGAGAGGTCATTTCACACCCTAGCAATCACACTTATGAGAACAAGCAAGCCTAAAACTGAGCCGCAATAAGAGAGGACGAGTGGATTGTCTGGTTGTGTGATTTTTGTTTGTAGAAGAAGGACAAGAAGAGGCCGAGTTTGTTGGATAAGGAAAGAGGCTACCAATATTGAATTTTGTTCGCTATGATAAAGGTCAATTGGTTGGCCGAGTTTGTTATGCTTTGAGGAAGAGCGTTGAAGCCCTAGATCAAGGCCGAGAAGCCTCTGTGTGGTGGGCAGAGGGGACTGAGGTGCCTCAGGACTATGGAAAGGCCAACGAGGCAGTGAACTAAGCTACTGTTTGGTGTAGGAGGTTGCTGAGCTAATGTATATGAAGTCTGTTCATTAAAGTAGCTCTGAACAACAAGGTTGCATGTTGATAAATACAAAGGATTGAAGGACAAACCCTACAGTGAGCAATTGTTTGTACTATGCATTGAAAGGAGACATTCCTTGTGAGTTAAGGAGGCAAAGAACACTAGGATAGAGGACTAATGGAATTGATCTTTGGTGGACAATAACACTGAAAGGGTTGATATCAAAGGAGTGATAACCAACAAGTAAGTTGAGTGATTTGTCTTTGTATTTTTGGGTAGATTGAAGGTCTAAAGGAGTTGATCTCAACCCCTATTGTACCATAGTTTGTATTAGGGGTTGTAAAGGGCCATGATCCTTGTTATGAGAGCCCTATGATTGTTTTATTGATGGAATAATAAGAACAAGTTTTGGGACTATATTTATTGTGTATGAAGTATAGGAGGTTTGAACAACAAGGTTGTAGGTTGATAAATACAGAGGACTGAATGACAAACCCTAACCCTACTGTGAGAAACAGTTTGTACAGGGCACTGAAAGGAGACATTCCTTGTGAGTTAAGGAGGTAAAAGACAACTAGGACAAAGGACTAAGGGAGTTGATCTTTTGTGGACAACAAGCCTGAAAGGATTTATATCAAGTGAGTGATAACCAATAAGTAAGTTGAGTGATTTGTCTTTGTATTGTTGGGCAGATTGAAGGTCCAAAGGAGTTGACCTCAAGCCCTTTTGTACCATAGTTTGTATCAAGGGTTGTAAAGGGCCATGATCCCCGGTATGGGAGCTCTATGATTGTTTTATTGATGGACTAATAAGAACAAGTTTTGGGCCTATATATCTTGTGTACTGTCATTGATTTCACTGCTGATGTATTCCATTGTGCAAAGTGCCTTTAGTGGTGTATCTTCAGTGTGTTTATGTTTTAGTCTAGACATAGACTAGACCTGGGGTACAAGGGAATTTCAACAACTCATACACCCCCCTGGGATCATACGGTTGGATGCACCACTGGCCCTAGGGGACTTTGACAGTGAACATGTACCCAGTTTGCCTCCCTCGCCATTGGTTATTAGACTCAAGAACCCCTTTCATCTCTACCTCCACTGCTAGACCTTACCATCTCACTCACTCATTCCTTTTTAGCGGGCCATTATTATTTTGTGTCGTGCAACAGAATATTGAGTATTTTGTATTATACTACTGTCTCTTATATACGTGGTGCGAGAACACTACCACTGGTTTCTTTCTCTCTATATTTTATTTTTAGCATTTTTAGGAGACATGCTTGCACTCCCACATTCTAGTCCTACTGGTTGTACTCTTCTTCAGTTCCATTGACCTACTTTTGTTGTTATCAATTGTACATTAATAAATTTATTTACTTAATTTACTCATATATTCACTCACATGACAAATTTAGGTCTCACCTTTAGATCAACATCTATCACTCAATACTCGTGTTGCTCAAACCCATATAGGACACACAACTAACTTTTAACAAGGTACAACATTTAAATGCGTTTGATCATGACCATATCAAAATCATCATTATTCCCAATGCCCCACATAAAGAATATTTTGAAAACTCCTTGCATTGGCTTTTGCAACAATTGTCTTGATTCCATTTGTTAATGTCTTCTACATTCCTTTGAGCACATGGTGCTTGGTTTTGGATCCAAGCAAGTTAATTGTTGCATTGATTTTCATAACAAATTCACTTTTTAGTTATTGGCTTTTGAATTTGCCCCTTGTGTTGTAGTGACTTAGCATAATGCTTCATAAATTATTTTATGTGAAAGAATTTGATCCAACATGGTTACAAGGGCCTTATGTGTGGAGGTTGGGGGTTTTTCTTGAGATTTGTCTAATTTGGAAGTTGACATGGAATTGCCCTTTGCTTGACTCTTGGTGCTTCTGTTTGTGAGACGTGGGAAGAAGGAGATGATTGTCTTGGTAGTATTCGGTGGTGGGGGTGGTCTAAGTGAAGATGATCGATCTAAAGCATGGAATCCCCCCACAGTTGTAAGGCCAAAGCATTGCTAATTTGGATATGTGAAGAAGATGAAGAGGGAGTTATGCCACTCCCTTAAAAGGCAATGATTTCGAGCTCATATTTTATAGTGGATGGGGTGTTAAAAAATGAAATGTGGTCCTTTGTAGGTGGCAGAGTGGACAAACCTTGTCCACTTGTGGAATATGGTTATCAACTTTCACCCGAGAATGAGAACCAACCTTGAACTAGTTGAGAGGGATCCTAAGGGCATGCATCTAGCGGTGATGAAGTGCCTGACCTAAAATGGCATCTTGAGTTTGAACTTGTGGTGTGGATCTACCCAAACTTCATTTTATTGTTTGTAAATGCCCTCCCTAAGGATCTTGTTCATTTCCTACTTGTTTGGCAAGAGATGCCCAAGGGCATTCAAGGAGTCCTTGAATTAGGGGATCCTCTCCATTGAGATGCCCATTGTTTGTAATAAGCATGTAGCCTTATCAAACTACTAATGTATATGTTGGGAGGAACTAGTCAAGGCATGACAACAGTCTTTAAGGAACATTATGCAAGCCAAAGGTGCCAATCTCTAGTGGCAATCGAATTAGTGGAGTTTTAGACTCAATGAAGTAGTGAAATTGGTGTGAAAATGGGACGTGGGGATGGGGTTCTGGGAATGTGGGGGTAGTGATAAGTGTATCTTCCTAAGTAGTGTTCGGGAGTAGGGTGTATTTAGAGGACATTGACTCAAGGTCAACATGGAGTGAAAAGTATAGAAGAGCGTGGTGTGCTAAGGGAATTTAGAGGATAGAAATTTAGCAGATTTAATGACCTAGTTTGCTGT
The DNA here is from genome assembly GCA_031772625.1 of Pinus tabuliformis. Taxonomy (NCBI): domain Eukaryota; kingdom Viridiplantae; phylum Streptophyta; class Pinopsida; order Pinales; family Pinaceae; genus Pinus; species Pinus tabuliformis. The sequence continues at coordinate 552,141,460 of CM062813.1, read as the reverse complement.
GTGCCTACTAGACACCCATAGTACAATCTGCAGTGGTTGTTGTGGTTTTGGAGTGGATTTAGGGGAGCTTTCAGCAAGAAAGGGGAAAGGGGGAATGTACAACAGGGGGGGTAAGTGATAGTGGGGATGACATTGTGTTGAGGGGAGGAGAAGAAGATGGGAATGGGGTTGGGGAAGAGGGCGGATGGAGGGAGGCATGGGGTGAGGAACGGAGGGGACTGTGTGTGCGTTGGGAGATGAGGGATTTTTGGGGGAGAAGGAAGCTAGGTCAAGGGGAGGGGGCATGTTGGATAGGCACAGAGGAGCAAAGGACGAGGAGCAGTATGTGGGCAATTGAAGGGAGCCAACCTGTGCGTAGAAGAGCTGATTTGATTTGCTTGTAGACAAAAGACTGTGTCGACAAGGGAATGTCAATGATGACAAGCCATCAGATTATGGGACAGGCTGACGAAACAGTGCTGCAGTACTTCGATACTTTCCCACTTATTCCACATGAAAATATGTCAGTCGACATTTATAGATGGATTTCTAAAAAACACGGGATATTAAAGAATTGACGTAGACACCTTTTTGCTATAGCTCTTTACTAGCCATATGTCCATGGCCTTGCCTTCAGGGGGGTGGACTTCAGTATCATTACGATTTGATTAACAATTATGAAATCAAAGATGAAGATTATGATTACTATCCACGACACCATTTGTAACATTGCCTAATTCTCCTTGCTAGGACCCTGCAATATTACAGTTGGCTTCATCACAGAGAACACTAGCTGCAATAGTTTTGCATGCCTTCTCTCTTCCTTTTGACAAATCTGCTCGTGGATTCCTTCTTTCAACTCAGTCAAATCCAATAAATCTATGGGGACGTAAGTATGGGGAATGGACTGGGGGATATGTAGAGACATGCCTCAAATTTTAGGAATGTGACGGGAGATTTCAGTGTCCTCAACGTAGAGAACTTCATCAGAAGTCTCTCTCTCTCTCTCTCTCTCTATCTATCTATATATATATGAGTTAGAAATGTGTACAACGAAAGCATGGAGTAAATATTTACATTCAATTCAAGGTTTTGATTTTGCACTTTCTTCAAAATATGAAGACATCTTAGGGCAATCTGGGCAAAAATTGTTGAGGGACGCCTAAAGGTGTGCCACAAAAGAGAAACTTCCTCTATTTCTTGGGAAATGTTCCCCATGTGTCTTTTGATTTTTCCCCAAACGGGGACAGAGGGAAACTTTCTCCATCGAGTTTCCTATTCACTGTCTTTCTCTGTTTTCTGGTAGGGGACCCCTAATCACTGTCTTTCTCTGTTTTCTGGCAGGGGACCCCTACTTTGTCAACTTGTTAGCCATTGTTGAAAATTGTTGGGAGTCTTGCATCTTTGTTCAATGCCAACTTTTGGCATTGGGCAGGGTGTAAGTGGGTGAGTTTGTTGGAAGTCTTTCTTTGTTCACTGCAACCTTTGACAGTGGGCAGAGTGTAAGCGGGTGAGTTTGTCAAAGAACAAGTAGTCTTTTCTATCATGGATCCCACTGTTGACTTTCTTGCAGCTCGAACATAAATCCCTTCCTGTTATCTTTGCAATATTGGGCGTTGTGGGTGACGCTCTCATGACTAATGTTTTCCATGATCTTCTTCTACAGTTTCACTTCTGCCTGTTGCAATCAAGTGCACTAGGTAAAGCTCTGATTGGCAGTGGATGAGATTCAATGTTAAAACAATTGTAAAATGAGCACCTGTTTGCACTCCACTCCACCTGCCATGCTTCCTTTTCACATGTTCACATAGTCACCACCGATTTTGTGCACAAGGGACACTAGAAATGCTACCCTAGAATCTCCATTATGATGAAAATCTACAATAAATAACTACCTTGTAAGACTTGTTGCCATTGTACATGTTTTTAAAAAATAATGCCAGCACATTTTGGAATGGACAAGAATAGTTTCCAAGAGCTCATCAGCGCAAGGAAAATGGCAAAATGCCCATTTCTTTGAGCCCACACAATGCCATTGACTTGTCATAGGCATAACAATTACAAACTTACAAAATGAGCTACAGCTTACATGGCTTTGATAACTTAGCCACAATCATCAGACTTTAGAAAGCTCACAAAACGAGGCATTGAACAAAGCTCCTAAAGTTCACACGGGTTATGTTCTCTTTCTTTAAATCTCTTAGAAATATTAATGACAACCACGTAAGACGTGTTGTGCCCTTTGCATCTGGCAGAGAAATTTGCTCCTACAAAGTGGCAACACTGTCAATTTTCACATCTAAAATATTTTTCTACCATTGATCTAACACTACATGAAAGAATGGAAAGAGGAGTGATAATATTCAAACATTCGACAGGGAAACATGTAGAAAGGATCTCACACAAAATTGCCACAATGTTTCCTTCTCATAGAGATCTTTATTATGCAGATAGATGTAGCTACACAAGATGCCACTCCTAATTTTTATGATTTTCCTACACACTCTTTGACACAATCCCTTTCACATTCTCTCACGAACCTTGTGACACAATGCATTCAGACGAGACAGAGTGGATTCTCTTTTTTCTTTGTCTTATTCTTATATTCACTCACTTGACTTAGCTTCCTGCCTATTGATGAACTTCTATCCTTTCCCAGGGCACAAAATAGCCAAAGACACAACTAACCTCTCACACATGACAACGTTTTTTTTGACGGTGGCCAAATCAAAATGGCTAATATCCCCATCTGCCCAAAGGCTTGGAAATGGGTTCAAGGAATGACAAGTATTACAAGCGTAGATTGGGAAATCTTTACCCGCATATGACAAAGTAGTTGGGTGCTCTACTTAGTACAGAATTCCTCGAACAGGTGGGTAAAAGCAAGGAGTTCAACAAACCAATGTTGCACGTGTTTTGGGATGGGAAACGAGTGTTGAGGCCAACGACAACTAAACTCTAAAACATTACATTCTTTTAGTGTTTTTAACCACGACCATACCGAAATGGCTATTATCCCCGGCTGCCCAGAGGTTAACATTACAACATTTCAATGTGTTTAACCATGATCATATCAAACTGCCATTATCCCCAATGGCCCAAAGTTTTGGAAATGTTTTCAAAGAATGAGAAGAATTACATAGGTAGGTCGAGAAACTTTATCAATTCAGGACAACATAGTTGGGTGCTCTACTTAGTTTAGAAGTCCTTGAACGAGTGGATAAAAAAAAGAACGGTAATTCGACAAACCAATGTTGCATGCATTTTTGGGGTGGGGTGCGGGGAGAGTTTTCAGGCCAACGACAAGTTTCTCCCAAATTGCAGGATGACAAAAGCATTAAAGTAATTGGAAAATTTCAAATAATTCCAAGAAATATTCAAACTCCAAATGAAAAACTACTAATGACTTTAAAAATATTTAAGTATGATGGATCAGAAATCATACATGATACATGATACATACCATTCATGATTCTACATAATATAATATTAAACTTAAATGACTAGTTCTTTAATAAAATTGAGCATGTATGTTGTCCAAAATGTCGAAAACAGGATATTGTCCGTACTGGTTGTACTATCAAATCTCCCGTGCAGACCTTCGAGTCTTTAACACAATGACTCTGGCTGCTGTGAACACTCCAAAGGCCAAATAGAGAGTGCAGATTGCTTGTGTAATAAACATAAAAACATTATAATTAATACTAAATATTTTTAGAATTAATAAAACCTCAATGAATATTGATGAAGATAATATTATGTATAAATGTCTGTTTATCTAAAAGGCATTTCCCTTCACGGGAAACATGTTTTAAAGTGTATTTATACACGCGGCCCTCCCCAATTGTAAAGTCATTTCATCACATTCAATATGACCAAATCATTTTAATATCACATTCAATATAAAAAATCATGTTGTCCTTAAAACGGATTTCTTTACCTTATCTTATTTATTTTAGATATTTAGTGGATGAACCAGCTTGGTTCGTTACATTGGTATTTAAGTGGTGTCAATGCTGGTTGCCCAGGTGCTAAAATGTAATAAAATGCCTGCGATATATGGTCAAAATTTGTCACCTTTGGCAACTTACTACCATTGTAACTGAAAAATTGACAAAAGCAAAGTGCAAGGAAAAAAACGATTTTAAATAACTCTGAAAGAACCTCGAGCCAATCGATTATTGAAGCTTTTGTTTTATGCAACAACATAATAAAAGACGGGACTAAATAGATCATAAATAAGTGGAGTGAATAAGCAAAAGGGACACAAAAATAGCCATGTTTATTGCATCGATTCACTAAATAAATCATACGAAGATCTGACAGGATATAAAGCGAAAAAAGAAACATCTCATGTAAATGAAGGGAGAAGATCCTGTATTGCTTTCACAGAACACTACCCACGAAAGAATCATCACACATTCAGATAGATTAAAATAACAAAAATGAAACACACCAGATGGTTGTTGCCATTAAGCATTGACTACCCAAAGAGTGAGGAAGGGTGCATCAAGTTTGTCTCATAGCCACTCTGGAAACAGAGTCATCCATTGAATTCGCAACCAGAGCAATTTTGCAGAATAAAGTTGTAAGAACATTGATGTTGGGTTGCTGTCATATTAGGCTGATCGCATTGATATCCAAGCAAAACAAGCTTCACTTAATTTGGCATCACAATAACCTATCGCCGTTGTTTTGAGAATAAAATATCACGACGTTTGACCCGAAACCAAGCCAATACAAAAATCGACATATTAGATGGCTTTTTGCAAACTAGCCGTTGTTCTGAGAATATTATATCGTGAGGTTTGACTCAAGACCAAGCCAATACAAAATAATCGACATATTAGATGGTATTTTGCAAAGTTAAATCGAAACAATGGGTGTGAAGGATACCTTTGTTTTTTTTGGTTCCTAACCAGTGGAATCTGTAATTGGGTTGGTTTTGTGCTGGAGTGACATGGGATTGTTTTGGATGCTCCTTCTGCAGACACAAATTAATCAAGAGATTTTGAACCTTGATTTTGATAGTTTACATAACACTTTATAACACGATGGTTGCTAATTGGACTGCCACTAAAACGTGGTGTAAAGAATACTGTAAAGTGTAACTAGAAAAAGCTTGCCTAAATTCTTAAATCAATCACACTTCAAAATTCAACCATATCAAAGAAAGATATCTTTCAAGGGTCATAAGCCCAATTTGTACTAGACAAAGAAGTGTATTTCTTTGGGGGTACCATCACACTTTGTACGCTAGTCGAGTCTCAAATGATGAATAAAGTCCATTAAAAATGTGAACTGCAGCCAGGACACTATAAATAACAAATTTTGATGGCCAGAATAATAGGCGATGCACAATCTAGGTCAAGGAATTAGAAACGTTTTTAGAGATGTCATTCACTTAAAAAAGTGAATGGCAGCCATGACACAATAAATAACAAAATTCGATGGCCAGAATACTAGGCGAAGCACAATCTAGGTAAAGGAAAATTAAACATTTTTGGAGATGTATAAAGGACACCTTGCTGGCAGAAATTAAAAAATTAAACGGATGGAGACACTTGAAAATGGAAGTAAAGGTTGTTGACAAAGAGACATCATTCGACTCAATGGGATATTCTCACACACTGAAATACAAATTATGAATATAGAAGCCTCCATAAATTCACCATAAGATAAATGCTCAAGTGTCGTTAGTAATGATTATGACAAAAATATGAAGGTTAAAGTGAATCAAGGGAATATTAAACTCAATATCAAGAAGTAATTTAATATGAGTTATCAGAAAAGGATGAAAACATTTCTTGCTCAAGGAATTATAATCAAAGTTTGCTTGCATAAATAGAAAATTTAAAAAATGAGAAGAGGAAACATCAAACACAGCTAGAACAACTTATCAACAAAAAATAATAACAAATCCTGCTAAATTAGTGAAGTTGTTAGAGGTTATAATCCAATCCATGTTGAAGGAATCCAATATAAAACCGTTCGACACCAAAACTAAGAACAATATTTATATGGGATCTTAATCAACCAATAGATCACTGGAAGTAATATGTAATGTATGTATCAGAACTGAATTCAGGATGCATAATGGAGGGATGCATTATTGTCATCTCAATCCTAAAGTTTGTTTTATTGCGCATTAAACAATATGAATATAAACGTAATTCCTCGTACATTTAGAGAAGTCACAATTCCAAATTGAAGATGAAATCAACACCCTGCTTAAAAACACAAGATGAAAAGTTCTGTCCAGAATTCCTATCAACAAAATCTCTCAGTGAAAATTTCCCTGGGATTGTTTAATTCCGTATACAACAGAACGATATTGTTTATCATTTTAAATATCTTATTGTGATGTTTCTTCAACATTTTCGTAGATGATACATTTTGAAAAAGATGAAATATAATGAATTATAAACATAAAGACATAATAACTAATACGGCGTATAAAATAGAATTAATTTATGAAGTTAAATATTATGTAAGGATTTCTACTTAACAAGGCACGACTCTCCTGGGCGAATATTGGTTAAAGTTTTCTACTTGCAGTTCTTCCTAATATAATAAACGCTTAGCATCACATTCAAGATTAATAATTATTTTATCCTTACGGATTTCTTTGCCTGATCTTTCAGTTGACGAACCAGTTTGATTTATTGCAATTCGCTGGTTCGTTTGTGTTTAGCAAAGTCAACCAACACTTCAAATGGTAGGTAAAAAGTGGGGGGCGTGTTTTCTACTGTTGGGGTTACCTATTTTTGAGTTCTTAAATTTTAATTATTTATAAAAGTTGACAATTTTGTTGTTTTTCTATCGGTTTATTCATTTGCTAAGATGGCCTCATAAGATCCACCCTCCGCCTCCGCTGGGTAGGTGCCAAAACAAACTTTTTAGGGGTTTTCTTGACACTAGTTGAGGTCCCTCCGCTGAGTAGGTGCCAAAACAAACTTTTCAGGGGTTTTCTTGACACTAGTTGAGGTCTAACACGTTGGAGGATCCCAGATGCACCAAATCGGGCTGGGAATCATCGGTGACGTTGGAGATGTGTTAATGCCCCGGAAGCTTTCCCCAATCAAAAGGGCACGTCCTCTACTAGTTCCTTCTGTGTATTGGGACTCGGAAAACCTAGGGATGGGTTCCCCATTTACGGGATGGTTTTCATGATACAATGATACATAGCTGCAAACTAAAGATCCATTGGTGGCAGTTTCCTAGCATGTGAACTCATTTATAAACAGGAGCAAAGAAAGGCCTTTGGTAAGGCCTCCGGTGTTCTGGTAATGCCAGGTTGGGAGCCCCACACCTTGTCCATCTAGGCTCGAATCATGGCCTCTGGACCAATGTGGTCTGCATAGTACCACCGCAGTTTGTGCTGCTTGTATTCAGGGCAGATAATGTTATATTCACGAAAGGGAAAAATCAGCGGGGGTTTCATCAGAATCCGTTTCATTACCTCATGGTTTACCTCGGGGACTAGTATCTTTGGTATCTTCCAGAGAGCCATTATTCTGTTGGTGGCTGAACACTCAGGAAAAATGAGAATGAAATTATTATAAAATGATATGTTATTGGCTCTGAGAGAGTTCTTGGGGTCCCTGTTATGGGAAGCTAGGCCAACGATGGCAAAAAGCAAAAGCATCCTTGCATATCTGGGAGTGGCATGCACTGCGCACTTCAAACCCAAAAGGCAGACCTTCCTTTACATCCTTGCATATCTTGTTTCTAATTGTTTCCCTTTTTATATTTGGAGCTTGTTTGATAACAATGTAATATGCCTTTTAACCTTGCAAACTGTTCATTTGTTTTCAGTTATTGGTAGCAAGGTTGCAAGGTTAGTAAACTGATAAAAGTATTTGAATTCATGCCAGACTATAATTACAGAGCTACCCAGTTGCAAAACCACTACAAAATTTGATATATTTTCGGCTTTCTAAATTGAATAGGATATCAGCAAGTTATTTAAGTGTACTATATTAGAACAGATCTTAAGTTGAAATTTGAAGATAAGATGCCGATATTTTATGAAGGTGGATCTCCAATGGAAATTATAATTGCCCGCTCCCTCATTTTAAATGTTTGTAATTGAATTTCACAGTTCGCTGGACATATTCAATTAATGTTGGTACTTACACTATAACAATGTAGAGTAATGACTGGATAATTACAGTTAAATGAGGTTTGGATTCCATTCCTATACGGGGTTTTTTTGTATATGTTTTGATGCTCCAGCACTCGTACAATGTGCGCTGTAAGCTATTAGTGGTTAGTGTCAATTTTTGGTAGACAAATTATACATGACTGATGCCTCATTTTCAAGATCATGAACAGCTTTCTACAATATCTTGTTTCGGAAATGCTAGTATATTAGCGAAATTAATTTAGCTGTTTCTTTAATTGGCAACTGAGCTGACTGATTAAAGCATGGCTAATAGGAAGATGTAATGGGTAGGCTTAATGATAGCTTCAAAGGTTGATTGTGTTTTGTCGTGGTTATTTTCATGTCTGTTTCTGAGATGTAACTAGTTTCTATTTTCATCCTCTGCTATGGATGTTGTGAGGAGAGTTGAGATGCACTAGACAACTTAAAGGGCCTGAATACATGTTGTAACAGACCCTTCCACCCTATTCGGTCATTCTTGCCATGTGCCATGCCACGTTATTGACTTATCCACATCACCTGCCGCCTTAGCTTGGGCTGCGGGTCCCACCAAGTTCCAGTCCTTTGCCTTATGCAAGGAATTTGCGTTATAACGAATTTTGAGGTTGGCGTTTTTCTTTTCCATGGGACAAAGATATTGCTGTTCAACCACAATGCCAGTGCCATGCCACAATAAGGTTTGGCCAAACGAGTGTGACATGAAATGTAATTCGTTATGACAAGTGACGAGAGGAAACTCTGTCCCACAACTTCTGTCAATCGTGCCCTGATCCATAGTAAACATATGCCACGAGAAATTGGGTGCGACTCGACATAAAATTTCGCTTCAGTTGACGGACGTATGTCCGTTCCACGCCTCACATCTAGTGCCGAAGCTCTTCAATAAAGAGTTGAGTCATCCGACACGACGCATATCCAATTTTATGTTTTATGCTCAGTGACAGGTAAATCCCCGTCTAAGTTTGCCAACTCCAAACAAACTCTACAGTTCACTGCGAGAGTTTAAAACTTAGAATTTTAGGCCTTTGACCTTGATGTTGTGCTCTGCGATAATTGATGTTGCAGCCCTGGATCTATTATAATGTCAACAAAGGTAAGATCACAACTATTACAACCATCTATCACAGAGTTCTATGACTCTGTTTGGCCTTTAAAAATAGGGCATATCCATCTTGTACATGGAAAGAATGCCCATCAAACACTAACAATGAACCATGCAATCTATAAACATTTCAATCACAAAAAAGGGTTGCCATCAGTAATTTTCTGCATGCCATCAATAAATTTCATTAGCTTATCTATGCATTCTTAGAGTATTCATGACATTCAAAGGCTAGTATTCGCCATTAACTAGATGATCACCAAGGCCCGTTGCCCTTTAATGATATGCAGCAATATACTCAGTAACCATTCAAGAAAGCTTAGAACCATTCATGTATTCATTACATACCAATGCAGGTATTAAACCTAAGTCCACTATATACAACCATGGCACTTATCTAAATGCTTAATACATGTTGGAAACTGAAGGTGGGACTTGAACTCTCCACCCAACCATAGACCAGTTGCAACACAACCTTTCTTGCAGCTGTTCACCCCTTATCCAGATCCACAATTTGAGGGAATTTTGAATTAGAGTTAGTTGGAGTTCATTCTCATCTCCGGGAGTATGGGAATATTCTTGTAGGTGTTTTATTAGCTGTGAGAAGCATTGTAGGACTTCAAGAACTCACATTTTTGGGTGGTTTATCAACTTACTTGGCAAGTACTAGGTGGTTTATCAACCCTCTTTGCAAGCACTGGGTGGTTTATCACTCCTTTTAGCAGGCACCCTAGTGAATGCTACCCTGCCTAGTGGTTCATTATCCCTACAACAAGCACCTAAGAGTGGTTTATCAACCTATTTTGCAAGCTCTCATCACCCAAACCCTTAGAGTTTTCCATTGAACTTCTCCAAGCTTGGACACACACTGAGTCCCACAACTTCACAACATTATGACAGGGAAACCCATTCCCATAGCTTCACGACATTATGATAAGGAAACCCATTCCCTTTGCCTTAGTAGGCTATAGTAGTACTCAACATTTTTGCTCAAGTTTCGCTCCTTTCCTCTTGCGTATTCTCTCGCGCTATCACATCAACTTTTTGCTTGCCAAAAAAATCAAATTCTATTCTCCCTTGAACTTCTTCCATTGAACCATGCTTTTCTGCACGAGTTCCTATTTCTTCTTTTTGCGTGGTTTTTCATGTTCCTCATGGAATTTTCTTTTGTTTTAAAGAGCGTGGAGAACATGGGCACTTTCGTGAAGATATTTCTTGCTAGCTATGCATTTGTTTAAGCAGTGGTGCTAGCTAACACCACTTAGGTTCTTCCTTTCCCCCCTTAGATTGTGGATCCGTGTCCCACTCTTCAGGCCATCAAAATAAAATCACAATTTTATTTATGATCAAAGTACATTTATATTTCAAAATTTAATGAGTATATTAAGGTTGTTACAGACCCCACCTCGTTAGGGGGAACATTGTCCTCTGTGTTCATAGCAACAAAATACTAAAATAAATTTGAGCTTTATAAATAAGTCTTACATCCACTTATTCAACAAACGAAATGGGTACAACACCCTTATTTGCTCATCCATCTCCCAAGTGGCTTCATTGGGTCCAAAGTGCTCCCATTGCACCTCGACCTGCTATATCGCTTGATTTCAGAGCGTTGATTTGTCTTCAGTCTAGGATGCACATTGGTTCTGGTTGGAACTCTCCCTCGAGTTCCACCTATATCACAGACCAATCAATAATATGATTAACATCATGAACATACTTCTTAAGCAAGGAAACATGAAAACCATTGGGTGTATTTGTTGCGGATGGCAAGGCCAATCTGTAAGCCACTGACCCCACTCTTTCCAAGATCTGAAAGTGTTCGCAATATGTGGGTGCCAACTTGTCACATGAGCCCACTTTCAATGAGCTTTTCCTTAGGCCTAATGCAGAGATAGACTTGCTCTCCCACTTGGAACTCTTTATGCATTCTTTGTTGGTTTTCTTAACTCTCTTGTCTATCCTGGGCCGCCTTTAATTTTTGTTTGATCTTTGACCATCTGCTCCATTTCCTTTAGCATATTTGGCCCAAGGACTATTCTATTTATTGGATCATCCCAATTGATAGGAGTGTTGCATTTTCGGCCATATAGTGCCTCAAATGGACTCATTCTCAATAACTCCTTATAACAATTGTTGTATGCAAACTCCACTAGTGTTAGGTAGTCTTCCCACTTCCTTGGCTGATGCATGACATACATCCTCAACATGTCTTCCAAGACTCTGTTCACTCTCTCTATTTGATCATTTGTCAGAGGATGGTAGGCAATGCTAAAAGCTAGTTGGGTTCCAAAACCAACAAACAATGATTTCAAAAATTTGAAGTAAACTTAGCATCCCGGTTTGATATATCTTTTTAGGCACTCCATGTAACCTAAATATCTTTTTCATGAAGATCTGAGCTATATGGATTCCTTTATAGTAGATTTAACGACTATAAATTGTAAAGTGAGTTCCCATGCTCAATTTATCCACTACCACCATGATAGCATCATGTTTCCTAGTTGTCTTGGGCAATCCCGTGATGAAGTCCATGGATATGATTTCCCATTTCCACTTTGGGATTAGACTTGGTTGCAATAATCTAGCTGGATGCTTGCACTCTACCTTCACATGTTGGCATTCCAAACACTTGGCAATGTATTCTGCAATATCCTTCTTCATTCTTGGCTAATAATATGCTTTCTTCATAATTGTTATCATCTTCTCGTAACCAGGATGACCTGAGTAAGGTCTCTTATGGAACTCAACCTTGACAAGCTTCCTCAAATCAACTGCATCAGGCACAAATTTTCTTGTTCTTGAACAATAATATGGCATCATCTGTGAGCTTTTTGCCAATACTTCTTCACATATTGGTAATGCTCATCGTGAATCAATGACTCTTTAATTCTTTCTTTGATGTAAAATGAGCATGTGCTCAAAGTTGCAAAGATGAACCTCTTGCAAACTCCCTATTGAGTGCATTGACTACTTTATTTTCTTTTCTTTTGATGTACTTTATCTCGAAATCAAATTCTTTGATCAAAGCCAACCACTTGGCTTGTCTAGCATTCAACTTAGGCTGGTCAAACAAATATTTCACTCCTCCATGGTTTGTCATCAACATAAACCTTCTTCCTAATAAGCAATGCCTCCACGTTTTTAAAGCATGCACAATTGTTGCTGGCTCCAAATCGTGGGTGATATATTCTTCTCATAATCATTTAGTTTCCTAGATTCATAGCAGACTACATGCTCTTCTTGCATCAAAACTTCACATAGCCCTTCCTTACAAGCGTTAGTGCAAACTACAAAATCTTTCTCTGGATCAACTATTCTCAAGATAGGTGCACATGTGAGTAATTACTTGTGTTGTTCAAAAATGGTTGCACACTCAGGTGTCCACTGAAATTTTACTCTTCTTTGCAAAGTAGTGATTGCATGTCCAATCTTTGAGAAGTCACGGATGAACCTTCGATAATATCTAGCTAATCCCATAAAGGATCTGACCTTGGTGACATTTTGGAGAGTTGGACTCTCCATTATAGTCTTGATTTTCTCCGGATCTACAACCACTCCTTTCCAAAAACATGACCCAAGTAGTGAACTTGCGTTTCGAAAAACTCACACTTGCTAAGTTTTGCATATATGTTATGCTCCCTCGGTAGTTGCAAAACTGCTCTCAAATGGTCTTCATGTTCTTCATTAGTCTTTGAATACACAAGGATATCATCCACAAAGACCAACACAAATTTATCCAAGTAAGGTCCAAGAACATTGTTCATCAAGAACATGAATGTGGCTAGGGCGTTTGTAAGCCTAAAAGGTACCACCATAAATTCATAATGGCCATACTTCGTCCTAAAGGTAGTTTTGTGAATGTCCTTGTCTTTAATTCTTTCTTGATGGTATCCTGACCTTAAATTGATTTTAGAAAACACAATGGCTCTTCTCAGCTGGACGTATAGGTCGTCAATCTTGGGCAGTGGGTATTTGTTCTTCATAATTGCTGTATTCTGTTGCTGACAATCTATACATATCGGTGACGTGCTGTCTTTCTTTTTAACAAACAATGTTGGGGCTCCCCAAGGTGAAACGTTGGGCCGAATGTAATTGTTCCCCAACAATTCCTTCAACTGCAATTTCAATTCAATAAGTTCAGATGTGTTCAAGCGATAAGGAGTCTTTGCTGCTGGCACTGTTCCTAGGATCAACTCAATGGTGAAATTGATGTCTCATTTGGGCTATAGTCTTGGCAACTTGTCTTGGAACACGTCGCTATATTGTTTTACTATTGGGTGAATAGCAAATGAATCCATGTTGCCTTCTTTTTCCTCAAACACTTGAATGGTGTAGATTGCACACCCTTTTCTATTGTAATGCTTCACCTGAAGTATGGTTAATTGCCTGAGTGCAATTGACCTCTTGATTCCTTGCAACATTATCTCTTCACCATCATCGTTGAGACATTCTAGTGCCTTATTATAACAATCAACCTTGGTTCTATGCGTTGCCAACTAATCCACGCTGATCAAAATATCGTATGGCCTCAATGGTAACAAATTTACATTAGCTGAGGTGGCCATGCCACCTAGTGCCACAGGGCATGACTCAACCATGTATGTTACCCGCCTCTTTGTCCCTGTAGCCAATTGAACCAACCATGATTCTTTATGAATTTTCTTTGACCATTCACATTTCTCTACAATCTTAGGGTTGACATAGTAGAAATTAGAACTCGGGTCAATTAAGACTGAAACAGGTAAATTAACCGTACCTTTTATTTGTATAACTGCAACTTGTTGATCCACCTGTCTATTGTCAAATGCAGCGTAAATTATGGGTATGCTTTGTGGTACATCATTTACAATTGTTGCGTCTTGTACATTGTATATCTTCTTGCTAGTTTGCTGTTCTGGAGGGCAATTTCTTTACAAGTGATTTTCTCCACAAGTCCAACATTGCACATGCCCTTCTTGGATCCCTCAACTTCTTTATTTACTGACTTCGGGGGTTCGCTTCTATAAATAGTTGTGGAATCTTGATGATATGTGTTCCTGGTGGAGGAATTAAACTTTCCATTCTTTCCCCCTTGCTTATATCCTTAATTATTTTGCTCTTTTCCTTTTAAATTTCCCTTATCTTTCTTCTTCTAGTCAATCTGGGCCTCAGTCTTATGCTTGGACTATTCATAGCAGTGCTTGGTCCTCCAGATGGCATCCTCCGATGTCTTTGGTTCATCAAACTCTATTATGCTTTTGTATGCATATGATATCCATTGAGACACCACTGGATCTTAGTCTTCTCATCCTTGATATAAGGTACATACCTAAACAATTCCAAGAATATGCTTGTATACTCCTCAGGTGTCAGCGGTCCCAACTTGTGTTCATAGAATTCTTTGGCCTTACTGTCATAATATTTTTCAGATAGGTACTTCTCGGAAGTACTTTTTGAACTTTCTCCATGACAACTGCTCGTCTCTGAGGTCTTTGACATTCTTCAAGTCCTCCCACCATATATCGACCTTTTCTTTTAGAATGAAAATAGCTACCCTAGCTTTCATGTTCTCGGAATAATCATGCACCTTGAAGTACTTTTTCATCCCCAATAACTAGGCCCCAGCTTCTTCAACTTTCTTTACTTCCCCATCAAAGGTAGGGGGCTTTAATTTCTTGAATTCTTCTAGCATGAAACTCTTCTTATTCCTCCTTTGATGATGATGTGTCTTAGTTGCAGTGTCTGATGATTTTTTAGGGCTGCTTGGCTCTCTCTCTGAAGTACAGAGTAATACTGTTCCTTTGTCTACATGTTTATGCCTTTTCTTTGACTTGCTTCCCTCTACCCTTTTGGTATCCAACTTATGCTTTTGAATTTATGATGGGCTAGGCTTGGACTTTTGCCTAAGTGGCTGGCACCAACCTTCTGTTGTCTTTGCCTTTGCAGTTCGGATTGGCTCTGCATTATCACAACATTCACTTCTGCCCGTCTTTCTTTTGCTTTGACAATATTTTCACTGTTAGCTTTTCAACTTCTCAATTAAGCTCTTAAGCTTCTAATAGTGTCCATACATTCACGAGAGTCTCCCCCTTTCATCTTCCCAGTTGACCCTTCTTTTGGGCCCTACTGAGATCGATTTGTGCCATATTGCTCCATCTTGCTACTCATCCTTTTTCTTTCTTGCTGTTCACTGACGTCTGCCTATGTGCTGTTACACACACAATTGTTAGCCAACCCAAAAGAAAATGCAAATAACACAATTATCAATCACCTTGGCTTATGTTGAGGTGAAATCATCTGAAACATCAAATCTCGGTCAACACAGATAAATACTCAATCAACAATCCTAACAAGCTAAACATTACATCAACTTGTAACTTTAATATCAATAAACTTCTGTCAACAGAGAAGAAACTTAGTAGATCAACCAATTCATCTAGTGTGAGCATGTGAGCCTTTTTAGGTCCAACGCTGAACCATGCTCTGATACCACTTTGTAACACAACCTCCCACCTCCTTGGGCCATTCTTGGGTGGCGAAAGGTGTTATGTTAGAGGTAACTTGATCTCCAAGGTCTATTATGAAGATGAGGTCAAATAAAAAATCCGTAGATTTCAACTTCCTCGAAACCCAAAACTAATACCGCCATTGCGAATAGCTCATCAAGAGCTTTCTGGTGATATAAATCTGATCTCAATCCGATATGCAGATTAAAAGTTATGCCCATTTAAAGATCTCATCATTTAACCTTGCCACATCATTGTGTGCTCCACGTGGTGTTGCTAAGTGCTTGCGTGGCTGTATGATGTCGACTGCAACTCCACGTGGTCCGCCATGTCATCGCTCCATCGTGCTAGGACACAAGTTACAACCCCTTATTAAAACCTTTGCGGTGCGATCTCTGTGTCGCTTAACAAGAATGTTTCATGTCTCGTGGCTCCTGTCTATCGAGACTGCTATGAATTTGCACCAGCTCAATATTTTGACGGGAAAATTCCACGTTGGATGATGGGTATTTTCTTGTTCGTGCCTTCAGTATTTCATACCCCGACATAGTGAAAACTGCAAATAAACGTCAGGGGTCCACGATCCATGATGACGTGGCCCTCAGGCCATGTTAAATCCATGCTGGCGCCACGTCTCACCTCTGGCCATGTGGTACCACATGCCCCCTGCCACGTGACATGCCGGATTGACATATCCACGTCACTTACCACCTCAGCTTGGGCCAACGATCCCACCAAGTCTCGGTCCTTTGTGTTACACAACAAATTTACGTTATAATGAAATTTGAGGTTGACACGAGTTTCTCTATTCCTCGGAATGGAGATATTACCATTTCGCTATTGCGTCAGAGCCATTCCACAACGAGGCCTCTGGTCAAACGAGCGTGGCATGAAAAGTAAATCTTCATGATAAGTGATGAGGGGAAACTCCATCCCATGCCTCCTGTCAATCATCCCTCGGTCCATAGTGAACATATACCATAGTAAAAGGGGCATGTCTTGACGTAAAATTTCACTTCATGTGACGAACATATGTTCGTCTTGCGCCAAAGCTCTTCAATAAAGAGTTGAGTCATTCGGCATGACACATAGCCAATTTTCTGTTTTATGTTAAGCGACAGGTAAATCCCCATCTAAGCTCCAAACAAACTCCACAGTTCATTTCGTGAGAGTTTAAAACTTAAAATTTCAGGCCTTCGACCTTGATATTGGGCTCTGTGATAATCGATGCAATAACCCATAACTTCAATGTTGTCTAAGATAGGAACCTTAGATCCATTATTGGATCATACATACTAAATAAACATCCACACAGGTAAGACCACAACTATTACAACCATCTATCACAGAGTTCTATGACTCTTTTTGGTCCTTAAAAACAAGGCATATCCATCTTGTACATGGGAAAAATTCCCAGCAAACACTAACAATGAACCATGCAATCTATAAACATTTCAATCATAGAAGAGGTTTGCCATCAGTAATTTTCTGCATGCCATCAACTGATTTCATTAGCTTATCTATGCATTCTTAGAGTATTCATGACATTCACATATTTCTAATATTCTCCATTAGCCAGATGATCATTAGGCCTTGTTGCCCTTCAAAGACATGCAACAATGTACTCATTAACCATTGAAGAAAACTTAGAACCGTTCATTCATTCATTACATAACAATGCAGGTGTTAAACCTAAGTCCATTACTTACAACCAAGGCACTTATCTGAATTCTTAACCAGGTTGGAAACTGAAGGTGGGACTTCAACTCTCCACCCAAGCATAGACCAGCTGCAATGCAACCTTTCTTGTAGCTATTAACCCTCGAGCTAGATCCATGATCTAAGAGTGTTTCCAATAAGAGTCAGTTGGAGTTCATGCTCATCTCTAGGAGTATGGGAATTTTCTTGTAGGTGGTTTATTAGCTGTGGCAAGCATTATAGGACTTAAATAGCTCACATTTATGGGTGGTTTATCGGATTACTTGGCTAACATTGGGTGGTTTATCAACCCTCTTGGCAAGCAACCATAGTTTATCAGCCCTTCCAACAAGCATCCCAGTGAATGCTACCTTGCCTAGTGGTTTATCAGCCCTACGTCAGGCACCTGAGAGTGGTTTATCAGCTTATTTGGCAAGCACTCATCACCCAACTCCTTTGAGCTCTCCACTGAAACACACAGTCCACAACTTCACAACATTAAGATAGGGAAACCCATTCCCTCTGCCTCAACAGGCTATACTAGTGCTCAACATGCACTCAAGTTTGGGTCCTTTCCTCCAACATATTCTTCCACGCTATCACATCAGCTTTTTGCTTGCCATAAAAATCAAATTCTATTCTCCCTTGAACTTCTTCCATCGAACCGTGCTTTTGCTGTCCGAGTTCTTATTTCTTCTTTTTGTGTGGCTGTTCATGTTCCTCATGGAACATTCTTTTGTTTTTAGGAACATGGAGAATATAGGCACTTTATTGAAGATCTTTATTTCCATCTGCGCATTTGTTTAAGCAGTGGTGCCAACTAACATCACTCGAGTTCTTCTCCCCTTTCCCCCTCAGATTGTGGATCCATGCCCCACTCATCAGGCCATCAAAATAAAATCATAATTTTATTTATGATCAAAGTACATATATATTTCAAAATTAAAGGAGTATACCAGGGGTGTTACATGTGTGCATATAAGCATCCACACATACATGTCTATAGAGCTACAAGTTTGACACAGAACCATCCTCATGTCCATTGTAGATTTCGTGCATCTAGTGGGCATGGAGCAAAGTTATAGATTGACTTTGCTCGATGCCTATTGGATGCCTTAATCTGCAATCAACATAAGCTTAGGGGAATTTAACCAATTAACTTATAATGCAGGGATATAATTGTTATCCAAAAATACTAGCTAGGAACATTTGGTTAATGTTACTATGCACCTTGAAGTTGGTGCATTGATTTTTTAACTCCTTTGTCATGAGTCATGACCCTAGTAAAAAATTGACCCATCACTAAATTGAAATCTTGATTTGACATGTTAAGCTTTTTCTATTTTCTTTTAATGCTTGGAGGGTGATAGTGATGATGAGGATCCCAGTATAGGCAATGATTTTGATGATATGTAGGTATTTGTTGTAGCAGGATGTTTTTGAACTATAGAGGTCATCTAGAGGCTCTTTGGTTGATGCATTTTTAGTACAATGATGGATTGCACTCGGTGATATTTTGGTTACATGGATACACATGAATATTATGTATATATATATATATATATATATATATATTCTTAACACAGTCGGTTACTTTTTATATATTGCAAAAAAAGGGGAAAGGAAGCTAGTTCCTTGTACAATCAGAGGAGGGCTGGATCAAAGTAGAGCGCAACAGGGAGTGCAGTCCCCACAACTACTTTAACAACCCTGTTTCTTTTAAACTTCAAAAAAATACAAAATGTGACTTGAACACCTTAAGCCTCGTGAAGAGACCAAACGCGCACTTAACTTTGAAAAAGCGGACTTAACCAAAAACCCGCACTCAATTTTTGCTTTTCCACAACTTTGGCGCGATTATCAAAACTTGCCTTTATTAGGCTCATCCTCCAGTGTAGATTTCCTTCGTCAAATCTGACGGACACCACCGAATGCCGATCAATCAACCTGCACGACTCACCACAACCATCGATCCACACGCAAAGGATCCAACGGTGAGCATGGATATCGGGTGGACAAATCGTGTGGAGAATACCCGCTCAATAAAGCGGTATTTTCGCCCCACCTGCTTGGAATTATGTATTTTTTTAACATTTGAAATATATATATATATATATATATATATATATATATATATGTTTTTTTGTTCGTTGCCAATTTTTAGGTCCAGTTTTTTCCTGGTTCCCAGTTTTGGGATTGACCGGTTTGATGACTGGTCCGGTTCTGATAACATTGGTTCATTGTCCATTTTTAATTTTTAATTTTGAGTCTTGACTCTAGATACCGATGACCTAAGACTGAGTCTTTGATTCATCACTTTTTACTATTTTTGAGTTTGAGTAATTTCAATTTACTATTCCAATCTTTAGACCTTAGTGTCTACTATTTTGCAGGTGCTTATTCTAGAATAATGAATGGTGAATTTAAATAAATGTAGATTCTAGCGTGATGAATGATGAATGATGAATTTAAATCAATGTTTACAATATTTTACAATTTCTATTTCATTGAATCATTTATTATGTATGGATCTCTGTATTTGATTATTGGATTATATATAGATATGTGTGTGCGCGCGCGCCAACGTTTCCACATGTTGGGTCTCCCTGTTCCTGTGTACTTCTATCTTGGAAACTTGGTGCAATATTGGTCTAGATACTAAATCCGATCTACACGATATACTGGGGAGATAATTTTTTTTATTAATTCTTGTTGCTAATTTGTAACTCTAGCATTACCATAATTGAATATATAGTTGTCATTATTCCATTCAAAAGTAATACCCTTTAGGAATTTTGTGTTGAGCTTCCTGAAAGTGGGTTTTGAACTTTTATGTGAATGTGAGTCTGGACCCTGGAGTGTGTCTTCTGTGCTCAAGATATTGCTATATGTTTCAGATACTCTGGCTTTTCATTTGATATTTTAATTTATTATGTGCAGTTGTTTTGTTGTGCATTTATATGGTTAGCTTGTGAATTTTCGCTGGGATGCACATTCCCATACCTATTCAACAAGACTTGGATACTATACACATCTTTTCTTTACTTGACAAATCTTTTCTGTGAACAGGATAGCCATCTTTCATCAAGTCATCATGCAGAAGAACATCCGAGACTGCGAGATGATAGGCGTCTTGGTGAAGTTGTTGGCTTCTCAGGTCTCAGAGATTCAAGAGTCCCAGGACCCAATTCTGATCCATCTTCTGATAAACATAAAGGGGATAAGGACGGAGAGCCAAGTGAAGTTTTGTGGATACGCTTTCCAGGTTACATGAAGGTGGATGAAATGAGTTTGAGAAAGGAATTTTCTCCTTTTGGTGAGATTGATAATATAACAACATTTCCTGGTCGTACCTATGCCTTTGTCCAGTTCCGTAGTGTGGTGGCAGCTTGTAGGGCTAAAGAAGCTCTTCAAGGGAAATTATTCAGCAATCCTCGGGTGTATATTTGTTTCTCAAAGAGTGAATTTGGTCCTGTTGAGCATGGTAGGAATTCAGTAAATGGCACCTTGCCTTTCTCTCATAAAGTTGCTATCAACTCTGGAATTGGTTCAAAAGTTGTAGAGAATCTCAGACAGGAAAGGAATCATGGTATTAGCCATGGAGCGTTAGGCATGCCAAGTCCCAGTTTTAATTCAAATCCTGAGAGAATGCACTCTGGTTCAAGCATCAACCTTCTGGGGCGTGCTAATTCTATGAAGACAATTGGTGGCGGATATGATGACATAAGAGCAACAAGACTAGGTTCTGATTTGGGAGCTACTAAGGAAGTAAGTGAACTTTCTGTGAATAGCCCTGGTATGGAAAGGAGTCCATTTTGGCATACTAATACTCCAGATAAATCCCGTGGTGGTGGCTCTTATTTTGAGGATATCTGGGACTCATCGACTGATGATAATATGACAAGCCGGGAAGTTAAACGGCCAAGGTTTGGAACAGCTCCAGGAAGAGATGCATCTGAGGTGCCCTTTCTTGAGCAAGGCAGAGATCTGCAGCGTTTTTATCCCCCAAGATCTGGTGCCATGAATCCAGGGCCTGAAGGCTATAAGTTTTCTCAATTTCCTATAGGTAATGATGGTGATGTTGGGGCTAGTCATTGCAGTGCTAATATTATAGCTGATAATGCGCGACACTCAACCAGACCATCTCACCAGATAGATGCGCCTTGGAATGCACCAAATAATTTTGAGTCAGTGGTAGCAGCTGGTATTCCTCCTCCATTAGACTCTGCTAAGTGGGATGGACACATGTCGGATATACATCATGGGCCATTGAATGAGGAGTGGAAGTGGCAAGGTACAATTGCCAAAGGAGGAACCCCAGTTTGTCGTGCTCGTTGCTTTCCTGTGGGCAAAGTTCTTGACGTTACTCTGTAAGTTTCTGGACTAGATTTTATTGCACTTTATATTGTGTTGTATAGAAACCCTGGAAAATAGCATTTAAAGTGCATGGCTATATCCTGGATCGTTAAATAAACATCTGTGTTTTTTCTCTGTTTCTATAAGATATATATTGGAAGAGCCAAATACAGTTAAAGCAAAAATAATAGTCACTGAAGGAAGTATGTTACTGATATCTCATGTTATCTGTGTCAAATTTGTGTATTCCTGGATTGTTTGATCTAAAGGTTCATGTCTGTTAATCAAGAACCATTTTTATCATTTTTCAGTCCAATTCAAAAGAATTGTTGTGTGGTGTCAGCAACCATGTTGGTGTCTGCACATTCTGTAGTCAGTTCATGTTAATAAGTTAATGTACATAATTATTTCATGTATGATCTTGATAATGCTTACTACTACATAGTCTTCTTACTTCACCATGTAGTGTAGTAAGATGCCAGAGGCTAGCCTAAGAGGTGAATATGTTTTCATTGGACTGTCAATGGTTTAACTCTGAGGCCTGTAATGGAAAGGCCTTACAGGAGGTCATCATACAGTGATGCAAGCCATCTTAAAATGATGCTAACTAAAATTCATAGATTTGTTCCTTTTTTATTTTGCTAGTTTCCTTCTCATGAAGTAAAAGGAATGTCCATCACTTAATCTCACTCAAACTGTACTGCAGTATTAGAATTTTCCACACCAATGTTCATATATGTCGATATATTTCTGGCAAATCAGGTCATTCAGCCAGAAGGAACATGGCATGCCTGACTAAGGATCCTAACTTATTTCCGATGCAGCTCTGAGCATGTGGCTTGCTGGATGCAATTATTCAATCATTCTGAAAGTATTGCTGTGTTTTCCCAGCACACTGAATATTGCATTGCAAGTTCATATGTTTCAAAGATTGGCATTGCTTGGCAGCAAAAACTGACCTCACGTGTGGTTAGGAATATCAGCCAAATAACTTTTTATTCAGAGTTACTCCTTTGTGTATTGGTCGAGTTGGCCATAAGGTGCCATTGCATTTGAAAAGTCTTAAGACTGGGGCCCACCTGGACATATTATTTGTGTACAATATCTAGTTTGTTCTCTTCCTTGGGTGAGTTTTATGCTTGCAATGATACTGTAATAGTAGAACCAGTGAGCCTAGGGCTGATCAACACAAAAGTTTAGGACAATCATAGAAATGGGCAAGGACCCATGCTAACTCTTTAAAAGAAGCTTACTATGGATATGAGAGCTGCAAATCGAATGGCGAAATTTATGAACATGCTTCTACCACTTCATAAAATCTTTGTACTATCGATCATAACTCTTGCCAAAGATCCCAACTTGGAGTAGATTATTTCAAACCAGTCCAGTCTACTCAACCCTTATTGACTGTTTCTGCATTTTCCAAATTAGGTAGCATGACCATCTCTTCTGAACAAAGGCCAGGAGAAAACTTGATTCTTTGCCTGGTAAATGAAAATTCTAGAGATAAAATTGTGACAATGATTTTTGTTTGTTTGTTTGTTTAATTTGGTATAGTGTTTTTAAATTTAGATTATATGGTATTTCTGTTATATATATATTTTTGCGTTTTTAGGTTTTGACATATCCAACTATTATGCTCTTTTCATAGTACTTCATTTGGAATTTTGTTTGCTCTAGATATCTAGTCATTGCCTTCTATTTAATCATCCAATGTATAGTCTTTTATTGGCATTGTTCAAGTCTATCTAATATGTGTTTTTACAAAACGTTTTTCATTATTGCAGACCTGAATTCTTGAATTGCACAGCTAGAACTGGTTTGGACATGCTTGCTAAGCATTTTTATCAAGCAGGCAGTGTTGGGGTCGTTTTCTTTGTTCCAGAAAATGACCCAGACATTATTCCTTACAATGAGTTCATGCACTATCTTGGGGAGAAGCAACGTGCTGCAGTTGCAAAACTAGGTGAGGGCACAACATTGTTCTTGGTACCTCCATCACAGTTCTCTGAACAAGTTCTGAAGGTTCCTGGGAAAGTGAGCATATCTGGAGTCATCCTGAAATTCCAACAGCTGAATACAAGCTATGGATCACCTGCCCAGACATCATCTGAATTGATGAATGGTCAGCCTCAGTCATTTTCACACAGAGCCTCAATTACAAGTGGCCCCCCAATTCATGATGATAGCAGTTATCCAAATCCACCATCTCCATTTTCTCATCAACGATACTCTGGGCAAGGCAATATAAGTATGTACACGGAACATTTTCAGCCCCCCAATACATCGTTTTCTTCATGGCAGCCACTTCCATCATCATCAGCTGGTCCAGTTATTTATCAGGGACACGGATCTGGGGGTGCTCCCTCAACAGTCTCTTTTGGAGGGACTATGAATACAAATGTTGTGAATGAGAATAGGCCACATCACCCTTCACCCCAAAATCAAGTATTTGCCTCATCTTGGTCTTCTCTGAACCCAGAGCGAACACTAGCCTCAAATTTAAAAGTGGGAACTTTTGTTACTGAGCCGTCCAGTGTTCTTATTTCATCACAGTCTGAGTTTGCATCTACACAACAAAGTCTTACAGTGCAACAGCAACAAAGCTGCACCCCAGCAACAAATTCGGAACAACAGTTCATGGGAGTTCCAAATAATTCTAGTATTAGTCAGAGTGATCAAAATCAACAATTGCAGCGTCCGTTCCTTCCTACATCTGTTAGCATCCCACAATTGCAACATGACCATTTAGCACAGCTTGCTACCCTTCTAGGTCAACGGTCTCAATCTGCACAGTTGCCTGTCCTACAACCTGTTCAAGAAAGCCAGCAACAACCATCACCTCCAATTTCTCAATCACTGCAAAATTTTAGTGCTGTCCCTCAGGCCAACTTGCAAGTACAAGCTACTGCATCTATGCAGTCATCATCTGGTCAGTTCAGTTATGGACATCAATTACAGCAGCACACATCACAGCTGGCTGCATTACCTCGTGGGGGACATGTGAATGATGTAACTGCAGCTGAATCCCAGATGGTACCAGATAACCAAACACAAAATGATGGTAGAGAGGAGTCTGAACCGGATCCACAAAAACGTTTACAAGCAACACTACAATTGGCAGCTGCTCTTCTTCAACAGATCCAACAGCAGTCTAGGACGGGTGATCAACAATGATTCTTAGTTGTTGATTGATCAAGTTCAATATGCAATGTGAGTTACTAAAACTGAATTCTCCGTTTTCTTTTCTGACATATTTCTTCTATTTTTTACAATTGGTGTTTGGTTACATTGGGTAGCTTTAACTTGGTTTATGCTTTAAATTAACTTGGATGAGTCTGAAGGTAATTATGCATGCCATATGTTTTTGTTCCATGCTAAGGAAGATTTGAAAGGAAATATTACAATCTTTTATTACCAAGCCAGGGGCTTGTGGTTAGTTCCCTGTTCACATTGGCATATATGAGAATGTACTATACATATACATTATACATTTATATAGAATAGTTTACTCTTAGAAATTGGGCAAAACTACATGTTCCGTTGTTCGGCTTTCAAGGTGTGTTTTCACAGTTCTTCAGACTTATACAGCATTTTCTTTCGATAAACTTAGACACAACCTTGCCTTCCAATATCATAACTTTCAATTGTCACGTACCTTCGCAGTTTAGGTTTAACGTGTCTGTTACAATCACTTTATGAGGTAATTCACATGAATTAAAGTCAATTTATGATTAATTTATAAAGGCACTAAATTCAATGATACTTTATGGCACAGGTTGATTAATTTTGCTAGTTTAGTTGGCACCAAAAATTAATGGCCCTTTACAAATTTAGCATGTATCATATTTTGGACAATGTTTCTGTTATGACGTTTTCTTATTGTATTGTTTTTTCCTTTTACATATATGCTTATTAGATATTCATAGATGCACAAGTGACTTTTTTCCAATTCGTGTAGTAATATTACATGTAGTATGCTCAGTTATACATAGATGCACAAGTGACTTTTTTCCAATTCGTGGAGTAATATTATATATAGTATACTCTCAAGTTATAGAGTTTTGGGAGTATGGAATTTCTAGCCAACTAGTTGGGATGATTGAAGCATGTTTATATAAAAAGAAAAATGACGTGGAAATATAACAGGATGTGAGTTGCATACTTCTTTTTGAAGACACTTGATTTATTGAGATATTTTATTTATTTTATGAAGAACGAACATAAGTTGTTGGATTAGCAGGGCTTAGTTGTTTCTTTCTGCTTTCTGTTGTTGTGAAGCCGTATTAAATTATTACAGACAAATAATTAACTTCTGTAAATGACTAGAATTTTCTTTATTCATGAAGTCTATTCAGCCATGTCCTGAAAGGAATTGATTGAATGGAGAATCCCAAAGGGATTTTTGCGCTTAGGGTTAAGAAATCACGACATAAATTGTACTGACTCGACAGTGTTTCGTGCAATTCCAGACAACATAATCATCCAGTAATCTTTACCAAACTTCAATAACTCATGACAATCTCATTTAACAGCTGCTCCTGGTTTATTACACCAGCAGTCCGGATTCTATAACAGGAGTAATCCTTTTCTATAACAATAGCAATTTGTAGGTCCAATTAATGGTTGATCCATTAATCCAATGCTGCTCTACAGAACTCACTGAGTTACGGATACGGTTGCCTTCCACTATGATTTTGATCACTACGTTGTTCTAATTGACTAGGATCCCGTTATTTCACTAAACTGCGCTGCACATCTAGACACCATGACGTTCTTTGGCACCAGTTACGATGTTGAATGGTAAGATTCGGCCTCACTTGAGACCTTCGCAGCTAAGCATAGTCTCGTGTAGTCCTTGTGGCCCAATTCGGTCTTGAACCCGTGCGCTGTTTTAGAAAAAATACCACATTACAACAACCCGCATCTATGCTGCACAGGGAATATTTTGGATACGTCGCTGGTTATGATTTCAGCATTTGGAGAGATAACGAAGTCCTTGCAGCTGCGAATGGTCTCCCTTAATTCTTGTGGCCCAACAAATTGTCTTGCTGACCAAATCGCTGTCAAACCCTTGCTCTATAGAATTCACAGTCATCGATTGGTTTTGGCTATCGTCCCACACCGATCCGCTTGCAATTATCACCCATCATAGTGGATATCTTGCTGTACAAGTCGCCTCGGGAATTCTCATGCAAACAAACCGTTTTCACTGATGTTGTTCCTCATGGACCCGATTGCCGAATAACTCACTCGCTTAAACACTGTGTTAAACCCTGCTGTGCTTAGAACTGACTTTCGCTACAGACATTGGTGGCTAAGATGGACCTTGCTGCCAGAGTAGTGAATCAGGCGACTGTAATATTTTACAGGAAGATCTCTCCACCTGACTTTGCTTCAAGAGTCTGCTGTTTTCCCAAAATTTTCTCCACAGATTCGATTGACCTTAGGACGATCCACTTCTCTTGTTTCAGAAACTTGCCTCAAGAGAACTACGATGACCTTGACCTGAGCTTTCTTCAACAATCCTGTGCCAGAACAAGGTAGAAAAGATAAAAAGAGTTGATCAATCAGGGTGGAATCTTTCACCGCTGAAATTGATAGGAGAAAGGGGTCTTAAAACCCTCAGAGCCTCAGGCTCAAAGACAAACAAAGTTGAATTTTCCAATCCAATAATGATCTAAATGAACTCAACCCACTGGTATTTATAGGTTTCCTTGAGGGGATGCTCGCCTTAATTAATTGAGTAAAAGTTACTCCAAACCCCAATGTTGGGTTTCTTTACCCAGCTGCCCCAAAACTTGTCCACACATTAGGTATTTTGATGTTTTCCCCTTTATCAAGGACTATAGCCTACAAGGATTAATAGGCTATTTCGTCTTTGAGCGTTTAATTTCTCGGGAACATTACATTGAAGCTATTACAACAAAATCTAGCACCCTCATATGATGTAAACCCCCTAGAATCACTGGGCCAATTTGACTTAGGAAAGCTACCCAGTGCCACCACAATAGCTCTTCCTCTCAGTTCTGATTGGCTCTTAGCTCTTCCTCTCAGTTCTGATTGGCTCTTCTCCGAACCATGAGAGGGACTTCCCCAAGGATTAAATTGTTATGGCTATAGAGTGGAGGCACAAGGTGATATATTGAAGATTAAGCTTAAGAAGAATGAATGGCAGTAGTACAAGTTGAAGAATGAATGCTGTGAGAACGAAAGATGAAGGTAGAAATCCCAAGACCAAGTGCCTGGAAAATGGAATCAAGGAGCATGGATCAAAGAGGGTGAGTGCATTGGATATGTCAAGCAAGAAGGGCTGCTTTGCATGCTGCAAATCAAGCCTTAACTTGTTGAAAATTATAGCAGAAAATTACCTTGGAAGGCTAAGGATGCCATTCAAAATATAGATACAAAGGTGACGTTATATCATGCTAGCACTAGTGAGATTTATTAGGTGTAAGGTTAACATGACAACAACAACAACAAGAGGGATTATCTCTTCACATTACTTTGTACAAGTGATACATGATTCGTTACTAGGTCTTTATAACTAAATAACAATAATTTCTTACAAGAAAAATTAGCACTTGGAGAGTAAATTATACACATGATAGCCTCACAATAACAAGATATTGTACCTCCAATCTTTCGTCAAGCTGCAAACTTAAGATGTACAAATGTAGTCAAAGGGAAGAGATCATCAATCCCCAAACTCTCAACAACCAGTACAATAGAGATAAAGTTTCTCTTTATATGCCAATTCCCTTCTCTTACACAATAAAGAAGTACTATTTACTAACTAATTCCATGACAAGTCAAAGAAATAGTATACAATTGGAGTAGTTAGTTCCTTATCAATCCATTTTTGACCATATCAAAATATGTGGACAGAAGACTCTATAAGGGAATTTAACCTTATCCAAAAATATGAAGAGTAATGCAATGGAGATCTCTAATAGAGAGCATACTACCAAAAATAGGTATGGTGATCAAGTCAACACGCAAGAGGTCCACATCGTATTTTCTATCCAAGATGGATGCATGCAAGATACTATAAATTAATCTTCAAACTAATAGGACGTGCTCAAGGGTCCACCTAGAAAAGCTCATAAAGTGTGCCCTTGAAGGTGCATGAGAGATAAAATAATTAAATAATCCTCTTAGGAGAATGCTTCATAACAACAATCCAAAAATAACAGGTGGTCCACAAGATTTGTGCAACTAGTTCACGTGTGAATTCTAAGGTAACCAAACCCATGGATGAATGTGCAGAGTTCTAACTAGATGGTGCGCTCCACAAGAAAGGAAGTGGCCAACCCCAACAATAGTAGGTGGACCATCTCCACAAATGTGTCCTCTGAGATAATCTCTAGTGATGGAAGAACAAGCAAGAGCATGCAAAGTGCCACGTATGGCCCACAAAGTATAGCATATGCTTCTCAAGAAAATCCCTCCATAACCTCCTCTAAATAAAATAATATATGTGTTAGGTCAAAAAGGTGAGGTTGTGATCTAGTCAAAGATGACGGGTTTAGTTGAAGTAACCATGGAATAAAGATGAGGGAGCATGTAGGAGAGTGCGCTCTAGAAGATTGTGCCATATAACTACCTTAGCCACCCAACAAATAAGAAAATATCTACATGTGAAGTGCACCCTAGAAAGGACTGCCAAAAGTAGAGACGTCATTAATGCATGTGCCAAATTGTGTTGTTTCCTAGTATCATGTAAGCCTTGAAAATTGTAGCCAGGAGGGGAGTGCTACATCAAAACCCTAACCAAGTGTAAATAGTTTCCAAGTGAAGTACAATGCTCAAATCATTAACCTCCATGGCAATTGGGTTAAATTAATCATTAAATGGTTAAATCAATATCAACAAGTGTGTGCAAAAGATTAATGTTTAAATAAAACCTTAGTCCAACCTCCTAATATACTCCATCTAATTAAATTAGCATGAACATGTGTGCCAATGAGGGGAGGAGCACTCCTATAGGTTTTACATGGAAACAAGTTATATCTCCTAGCTGTTATTCCATGATGATAGTAGCACGATGACAAAATAGAAGTTCAAACTAGGTTTAAGCCTAGGGCACACCAACAAAGGACTTAAATATGATAAATCATAAAACCTCATAAAACCTTTAGAAAATGCTCGATCATTAAACATGTATGTAATACCTCCAAACTCTAACTTCATCTTAGGAAAAACAACATCAACAAGGGTAATAACATTGTCAAACACATTCCATCTAGGTGATGTCTAGCAAATGTTGCAATGTCAAGTCATATCACCTAGGGAAATCCCACCAAGGAAAAATGCACTAACACAACACAAATTTCCTAACCACATCAACATCATAAGAAAGGGGACAATTGAAAATGCTAACCCATCCAATCATCAAATATGTTCCCACCAAATATTCAACATAGTAGGACCATGTAGAAAAACCCTCCTAGTGCCACAATCAATACAAAATCATATCAACGCTGCTAGTCACTAGAAAACTCCAACAACATCAAGAAGCATTTACCTCCTAATACCATCATCTAACCAATGCTCCACCATGACTTTGGGATGGGGCAGGGAGGTGGGTTGCGAGTGTGAGGAGACACACAAGGGGGGACGAGGGGACTTCAGGGTATATAACTTTATATATATATATATATCAAATTCATATTCAATAATGAAATTATAAATATGTTGATCCATACATATATGAATTAAATATTGAAATGCACCAATCCATACTCCTCATTCGTATTGATGCATATATCATTCATCCATACACTACGAGATTCAATGATGAAATACATTGATCCATATTCATCATTCTAGAATCTACATTGATTTAAAAAGTAAATTCATCATTCTAGAATCTACACTGATTTAAAAAGTAATTCATCATTCATTATCCTAAATCCTAAATTGATATAAAATTTAAATTCATCATTCATCATTCTAGAATCTAATTAGTACTAAGTGTTGGAAAATGTAACTAGGTTTGATCTTCATAATTATCATTGTATATGTGTCATTATATATTTCTTGTAAAAGCAAAAGAAGAAAAATAACTATTCCTTTTCAATCATGGGTTTCATGCTCAAGTAAAATTATTATTCAGGTCAAGCATGTTCTTCTTGCTTCTAGGGTTCTTTGAGTCAAAAGAAATTTTGTCATAAGTCAAATTATTGTACTTGAGTCAAGTCCTGATTGGACTCTTCAAAGAAATTGGGAAAATAATTTTATTTGAGTCAAAGATGTCAATTTTGTCCCCACAAGACCAAGCCGGCCCTGCTTGGGCAAGTTGACACTGGAAGGGACCCATTCGACCTCCTGGATTTGTATAAATAGAGGACATTTTGACCTCATTTGGAAACAAGCAAGCGAGTTCGATTTATGTGCCAAGAACAAAGAGAATACTAGTGAAGAAGTCAAGAAGAAGAGCTAAACTCAGAGGAGAGAGAGCGAGGGTCAAAAGAGACAAATTTGCCACACGTGCGAAAGTTTTCTGCCCTAGTTTCTGTCACACATGTGAAGTTGCAGGGGCTGAAAATCTGAAGTTTGAGCAAGTTTGGAAGGCTTTGACTATTGTTGACTTGAGTTGACTTTGACTTGTTGGAAGAGCTTGGAAGGAGGGTTGACTTGGGTCTTGTGGGAGGTCTTGGTCTTGGTGTTTGGGTCTTGGATTTCTCACTTTGATCTGATTCTATAAGAAGAGAAGATTTGACTGGGTTTTCCCCCTTGTGGGGTTTTGCCTTGGCTTGGAGCCTATATCTTGTGTTCATTGTCTTTTTGTGATCTTCATGGTTTATGGTTTTGGTAATTGTTTGATGAAAAGAACATAATAAAAGTAATAAGAAGCCAACATATCTTCACAAGCAATTATCAAGTAAAAGAGAAATCACCCTAATTGTTGCCCTATTAATTTCTCAACACTAAGCAAAATAGACTATGGTAGATACTGAAGTTTGAAGAATATAATGGTTAATCGATATAACCTCTCACGCCCCTATCCTGGCGGTAGTTTTTTAACAACACATAGGCAGGTGCCACACCGCTACCCAATTTCTTTTCACCAATACTCTTGAGTACGGACTACGCCTAACATTCAACACTTACAATATTTTTCAACTTTTACTAAGCATTCATCTTTTTAACACAACGAAAATACATTCATCATCATCATTTATAAATATGCATAGCGGATACAATCTTCTTTAATGGGAGGGGCAACTCCTTGGTTAGAGTCTACCCAAATAATAATAATAATACACTTTTACAAGTAATTATACATGTACAGCCTTTGCTAGGCAACCCCAAGTTCACCTTTACAAGTCTGCCAATTTTCTAGTTCAGACTGTCGTTCAGGGTCGCCCACCCCAGGTCACCCTTCGTTCAGCCTCGCCTTGCTGTTCGTTCAGGGTGGCCCTCGTTCAACTGCGCCCTTCCGTCGTTCAGGGTCGCCCTCGTTCTGGCGCGCCCTAAATTAAAGATACGAAAGCCTTTGCAATGGTAAGG
Organism: Pinus tabuliformis; assembly: GCA_031772625.1. NCBI lineage: Eukaryota > Viridiplantae > Streptophyta > Pinopsida > Pinales > Pinaceae > Pinus > Pinus tabuliformis. The sequence goes on along the minus strand of CM062813.1, from coordinate 552,109,155 downwards.
TCATTTTTGTATCATTTGTATGACTCATTGATAATTTCTTCTATAGAACGTGGTAATTGTTTTGGTTCTATGCTTAGATGTTATAAGTTCTTTAACTAGATGAAGTTAGTGTTTTGATTGTATTCTAAGGCGTTGAAATTGCTTTACTCTATAGGTTAATGTTTTGGTTCTATATTGTGGTTATAACTAGTAAGAAACATAAATATGTGTTTGTAGACATATACCTATACATGTATGAGCATTTCTGTGCATTATATATATTCATGTGTGTGTGTGTGTGTGCATGTATCTGTATACGTATGTCGCTATGTAAAATTATACCCATACACATCTTGAGCATTTGTGAGCATTTGTGTGGTGCATGCATATGTTTGTGTAAACACAATCTCCAAATTTAAACTAGTGCTAGCCATTTAGTATTTAAGATATTTTCTTATGCACAAGTTTAAGTACATTATATCATATATGTGTGTGTTTATATATATGTGATAATTGTGAGACAAATTTTGTATGAAAATAAATTATGCATATGGAGTGCCACATTACATCAAAATAGGGCAGGAACTAAGTGGCGGATTGAAACAAAAATGAAATATTCCTAGCTACTAGTACTCCAAAAAAGCCACACTACCATTAAAGGATACTTTTTATATATAAAGGTGTACACTTTCCAAAAAACACCTAGAATTTTACAAAATCTAACAAACATAATCATTTAATGGGTAGGGGAAGCAATAAGGGACATGGCATATTGATTCTTGCCCATTGATCCATAACATTCTTGTTTACAAACTAGCCCCTTAATTGGCCAATTTGTCTACTTCATGAATATTTTATTAGAGAACATGAAACATCTTACAAGGTTGGATTTTGGGAAGGGGGGCTTTGATATTTTTCAATTTACCATCTTTTGGAAGAGTGCCAACCAACAAATGACGAAGGTGGGCTTTGATACTTTTCAATTTAATATCTTTTGGAAGAGAGCCAAACAACAAATGAGGAAGGAGGGCTTTGATTTTTCAAAGTTATTTTCCAATTTATGATCTTTTGGAAGAGTGCCAACCAATAGATGGCGAAGGATTATCTTGTAGTTGTTGATAATTATTAGATTTTTTAGATTATAAGGATGAGCTAGAGATAAGCCTCGAAGAATTGCATATGCCTTTGCCTGATTGTGTGATCTAGGTCCCAACCCAAAGCATAAGATGTGTTGATAGGTCCCTCGAGTTGAAAAATAACCCCCTTATCCCTGCAACCTCAATATATTTATATATAGGCATACATGCTTAGAAATTCGTCCAAGGAAAAAATGTAGCATTCTATTTAAGAAGAAATGAAAATATACATTCCATACATGCCCGAAGCAGTCATCAAAATGACTTCCAATGGATGTTTGAAAGTCGTAATTAGACTTGAAATCAGTGGAATTTTGTAATTGGAGTCTTATTGAACTCGGATAGGAATTGTTTGATGACTTAGTTTATGGTTAATGTACTAAAAAATACATTAAAACATAAATTTTTCCAAATCATTATAAATTAAAACATAAACTATACTTTAAAGATCCCAAACCATTAGAGACAAAATATGCAAAGTTTGCTCATATATATACCATTTAAGGCTGAATATAACAAAATGGCATTGAGTGCAAAGCACATTCGAAACAAAATACATAAACACAAGGCTCTTAATCAACCTTTTGAGTTCAAAAAACTACATGCTACAAGCTACTAGCCTACTACATATCGCTCATGAACATGAGCCGTCATCGAACTAATCACTAATGTTGGAAATGGGTTCCTGAGCACGAACTTTATGACCATCCTCTTGCCTAGACTCGTTGGACTCATGGACATCTGCAATAGTAGTACTAATAGTACCATAATTAGTGATTGCCTTGCCTAGTGCTACCAATAGTGGATCACCATCCAAAGGCATCCTCCCCAAGTCATCAAGATCAAACTTCGTTGGGTGCATCTTGTCTACGCATTTTGAAGTTGGACCAATATTATCCAAGACAATGGGATTTTTATTAGGTCTTTTGTTTAGTCATTGGTTATGCCTTCATTGGAGGTTGTGTTGCATGAAGATGAGATCATTTAATTGTTGTTGTTCCAAACTATTTCTCTTCTTTGTTTGAATTTGGTTAAACATAGACTAATTGTGCTCACACTTGGAAGTACTGCAAGTTTGATAAGGCATCCATATTGCAAACTTTTGCAGTTAAGGACACTGGCTACAAAATGACTCCCCTCAATGTGTTATGATAAATGTTTAAAGCAATACGATCAAAGATATAATTAGTTGATGCAACAAATTAGATTGACTTTGGTTAAAAATTCAAGTATGTAAAGTTTAAACAATTGAACTTAAAATTTTTGGAATTGTTTAACTAGTTGGTCCACATTAGTTTGTAATGTTTGCTAGGTTTTTGCCAAAGGTCCCTATGGCTCTATTGGAAAAAATGATTTATAGGGGTATTTCTAGTTATTGGCAGTCATTGAGGACCATGCACTCTGGGTACTTGTACTATCCATTTTTGACCTTTCTAGTTTCTTCTTCTCCATAGTTGGCTGTGTAATCATACATTAGGTTTTGGAAATACCGAGCAACAGGTATGGGTTAATGGAGTTTATTGTTCCATTTGTTATCAATGATTCCCTAGATAGATCCATACTTGGCTAATCTATCCTTGTAGGCCACCTTCATCTTCTCATTTGCTTGATCTATTGCCTTATAAATTTAACCCATGGCCAATTTGAACTTTTCATCTTGGAAAACCAAGTTGGGAGGTGAGGACACTAGCTTGAAATGTAGTTAACCTAAAAACAAGAACAATAACAAGAATAGCAAGATACCCTTCAAGTGTACCTGGATAATATGGAATTAAGGTGTTACCCTTCAAGTGTACCTGTGTACTGTACCCAATTGTGAGGGTGTCTGAGTTGTAGTTATGCTTTGGATAGATGTAATCATTACGCCTCAATGCTCGAAGAGAACGTTGTTGCTATAAGTGAGAGTGCATGCTGGCTATAAAAGTTGGTTGTTGGTTGTACAAGCGAATCTAGTGAGATAATGATCCATGTGGTTGTGAAAAGGAAGACTGTTTGCACTAGGTGTGTTTTTGTGATGTTGGATTAAATTGTAGATGTGTTGGAGAGTTGCTTGGTGCCTATTGAGATTAGTGGGGTGAAAGGATGAAATGGTTGGATAAGTAGGCATAGAAGGGGTTGTCAAGAAGTCTCTTGGGATGTAGTATATATGGTGGCTGTAGGAACAAGGAGGGGTTGAAAGCTGAGTGAGAAGCCTTAGGGTATTGTAGGGAGTTGGGGAGTGGATAGGGGTAGTGAGTATGGCTTGGGATGAGGGCTAGGCAAAAGGAACTGTGGTACATGGCAACATGTTACAATGGGAGGGAGAATATGCAAGGAGGGACATTTATGGAGGTGGAGTTAGTGAATTTCACTTTGGTGAGGAGGACTAGTTGTAGTTGTTAATTTATAGGCTTTATTGTCATTGAAAAGATTATAGGTGTTACCTGAGCATGATAGAGAGCCTTTCCTTATTGTTGGTAGGGGAGACATAGGATCATATTAGAATATTCAAATGTTGGAACATTGGAATCAATAATGTCTTTGAAAGGTCTAATGATGAATGTTACCACACGACATTTAGTGATTAGCAATTAGGGACCATGTTGTTGAACCCAATTGAGATGATATGGAGAGGGAAGGGATAGGAAATTATAGGTTTGCACTAAGTTGTTGGATATATATCTCGCTAACAAAGAACAACCCTCCAAACCACCCAGAGAAGAAGCCATGGGGTTTCAAGAAACTTCAATGTTGGAACAATGGAGGAAACCACCTGTGAAGGGATTGCCCTCAACCATAGAAGTCGAACGACAAAACGTAATACAAATGGAAGAGACAGTGACGATGAACGACATAGCTCGAAGTATGCCTCAGATTGATGTTGCATTGGACAATTGACAAGCAAATCACCAAGCTTTAGTCATTGAAATGGAAAGTAAGATCATTAATCAATCTGTTTCAATTGATTCAGGATCTAGCCTTAGTTATATTAGCCCTTAAGTTGTAAAATATTTGCTCCATAGAGCATACCATGCTGTAGATGGTTTAGTTGGCTACGAGAGCTAAGAAAAGAGTAACACAATTAGTGGAGTCATGACACTTAGAACTGGATGACATGGCTACACAATGAATCTCAACATCCTTCCGTTTTGTTCGTGTGGTGTCTTAATTGGCATGGACTGTGGTAGACCATAGAATCAAGGTGGACTGTTATAATAAGTTATTGGAATGCCTTGATGATGAGGTCACAGAAAGAACACTGCAAGGTAGAAGGAAACCTATTTCTGTCAGACATATTTCAACATTACAGGGAAAGAAGTGTAGTAAAAAAGGGTGTACTCTATTCGTGATTTAGGGGAACAAAGTAGTAGACGATAGCAAAACTGAATCTAAGAACCACCCCATTTTACAACAGTACAACAATGTATTTCTAGATGAAATACGAGGGATACCACCTAAGAGAGACATCGATTTCTTTATCAAGCTAATTCTTGATTCGATGCTAGTGTCTAAGACACCTTATCGCATGAGCAACCCTGGATTGATGGAATTGAAACTACAACTAAAGGAGTTGTTAGATAAGGGGTACATCAAACCTAGTGTGTCAACTGAGGAGCATTGGTTCTACTTGTGAAGAAGAAGGATGGCATGCTGCGACTATGCATTGATTACGGATAGTTCAACAAAGTAACAATAAATAACAAATATCTATTTGCCAAGAATCGATGATTTGTTTGACCAACAAAGAGGAGCTATCACGTTTTCAAAAATTGAATTAAGATATGGTTATCACCAAGTCAAGATCAAGGATGAAGACATCCATAAGATGCCATTCAAAACAAGATATGGGCACTACGAGTTCATGGTGCCATTCAGGCATACAAATGCACCAAACATGTTCATTTGCTAAATGAACAATGTGCATAGCCAATACTTGGACAAGTTTGTTTTAGTTCTCGTGGATGATATTTTGGTCTACAAAAAAACTAGAGAGGAGCACGAGGAACATCTGAAGGAAGTACTACAGTGACTGATGCAACATAAGTTATATGCCAAGCTCAGTAAGTGTGAGTTCTTTAAGACTCAGGTTCAATATTTGGGGCACGTGATCTCAAAAGGTGTGGTTGTGGATCTTGAGAAAATCAAGGTCATCGTGGAATGGCCTACCCCTAGAAATGTCACGTAAGTATGATCATTTATGGGATTATTATTGGAGGTTCATCCGAAACGTTTAGAAAATTGGTCATCCAATCAGAGCTTTGCAGAGGAAAGGGGTAAAGTTTTAGTGGCCATTAGAGTGCGCAACTGAGCAACTCAAGTATACCCATCTTAAGAATTGTCGATCCGGGGAAAGACTTCTTAGTTTGCGTGAATGCTTGTAAAGAATGATTGGGCAGAGTATTTAATGTAGGAGGGGCATGTACTTTGCTATGAATCATGGAAGTTAAATGAGCACGAAAGAAATTGTCACCCACGACTTAGAACTTGCAGCAATCATTCATGCATTAAAACTGCAGAGACAATACTTGATCATTTAGAAGTTTGTGTTGACGTCAGACCATGTGGAACTGAAATATTTGTTTGACTAGCGTAAATTGAATGTAAGATGGGCTAGATAGTTAGCCCTCATCAATGAATTTGACTTCGAGATCAAGTATATCAAGGGTAATGAGAACCTTGTGGCTACTGCACTTAACAAAAGTTTGCAAGTGAACCGCTTGGTAGCTATAAGTTCTCTTGCGAATCTAGCATCAGGGAAAGGATTAGGGAGGCATTGGTGTAGGATGAACACTTCTAGTATGTGCAAGATTGTTTACAAAAAGAGCTAGAAGGACCTTTGAGTAAAGACTACAGACTCATAGATGATGGGATGTTAAAGTTGAAATACTGATGGTATATACCCTACCTAGATGACTTAAAAAAGCTCATTATGGATGAGTTTCATAAAATACCGTATTTGAGTCATCCTGGATATTGGAAAATTAGCACAACTGTCAAGAAGATATATTATTGGCCATGTATGAAAGAGGTGTCAAAATTTCAATTCTGAAATCCTATTGCAGCAAGTGGAAATTATTTTTCTAATTGTTAATTTATTATGATTAATGGAAAAAACCTGTGAGCAATTTATGAAACCGACGTTTCGGACTAGCTAGGTGAGTCCATCATCAGGGAAATGAGATCTGTATTTTGAGAAGAGACAGTCAAGAAGATGTGAACCTATTAATAGAAGGATAGAGAGATAACTTAGGGTTGGAGAGGTCGGCTTGGTTTTCATATATTTATTAATAAATTGATTAAGTTAATTTTAATTTATTTTTAATTTTTATTTTAATTAATAAATTTTAGTTAATAAATTTAAAACTTAATTAAAAATAAAATTAATTTAACCTAAATTAAAATAAAATTAATTTAAACTAAATTAAAAATAAAATTAATTTAATTAATTACTTAATTAAATTAACTTTAAATTTAGATTAGATTTTATTTTAATTGATTAATTAATTAATTTAAACTATATTTAAAATAAAATTAATTTAATTAAATAAATAAATAAATAAATAAATAAATAATTAATTGATTAATTTAATAAATTAAATAAATAAATAAATAAATAAATAAATTTAGTTAATTTAACCTAAATTAAAATAAAATTAATTTGAACTAGATTTAAAATAAAATAAATTTAATTAATTAATTAAAATTAATTTAATTTAACAATTTATTTGCTATGGCAAATACCAAATAATTCACACTGCAACCTTCACAAATAAGTTGCGGAAGAAAATAACGATGGAAACAGAGAAAATACTAGCACACAAAAAAAAAATTAACACAGTTATTTTTGGACAAATGTCCCTATAAAAACCCAACTTGGGAAAACCGATGCAACAACTGAAGGTTTTTATTATTATGCAACAATGAAATTTGAGTACAATCTATGGATGCCCAACTGGCAATCCAAACAACAAGAAAATCTGGCCAAAATTATCTAAGGGAATTTCCCTTCCTCCACAAGCAATCCCGACACAACTCTGCCTCAGAAAACTCATCCTTTTGGATCCTTTGCACAGACTTCTGCGCAGTGCTTGCACAGACCCTTTGATGTTTAGCTTGGAACAACCTCTGATCAAGTTGTTTTGCCTATCTCTACTGAGGAAAATGGTTCTCCGATCTCCTGGAAGATTTTCCAGGCCTTTGGAAGCTGAATCGATTTTTGCTCCAGCGAAATGAAATAACTCTTCTGAAGCAACTGCGTAGTCCTTTGCACTGCCTCACTGGGAATAACTCAGCCTCTAGCTGCTGCCTCTCTAGATCTAGAAAATTCATCCGGATCACTGTGCTTGCCCCTCACTGTCTCTGCTTCCTTCTTTGGCTTTTTGGCAACTGTTGCTGCTCTTTGGAAATCAAACTGCTAATGAAATAGAACTCCACAAGTGTCTTCTCCAAGTGACCATCGACTTCTTATAATCCTCTATTGGGGCTCCAACGACCAAGATTACAACTTAATCAAGGGCTAGGATCATATCAAAGGTGATTCGTGTGAGTTTCTAGATTATTATCACCTTGAATTAATTAATTATGATTAGTTAACCAGTTTTTCAAAGTTTAGACGTGGGAAACATTAAAAATAGGTTAATAATCTAATTAAGTCATCTCTAGGTGAAATTTCCAGAAACAAATTTTCAGTTATGGAGATCTCATGTATTCTAGCGTCTCCACCAAGTTTCGTGGCTAGAACACATCCAACGCTACAAAAACTAACGCTCCTTCTTAGTGAGGACTGTGTTGTAGTGCTGCACACCTTGCCACAATACCCTATCTCTGTACCATCTCCTGTCACGTTGCTAATGTCTAACTGCTCCTGTCCACTAACCACTGCGCAACTCTGATGCTGCATCTATGTTGTTGCTGACACTGCCATACTGCTGCCAACCTTGCATCGGCGCTGCAACTTGCTCCCATCTGTTGCTGCTGCAACTACAATTGCAACTGAGAAGCATCCAAAAAACTGAATCAACTGTGTTTAGTATGATACATTGGTCTCTTGAGCATGTGACTGCTACTAGCCACTGCGTTGTCCACCAAGGAATTTTTGCTGCTGTTGACTCTGCACTGTGCCACTCTGTACTTCTCCCAACTCTGCACTGCGTTCCCTAGCACCTGACTGCTACTAGTCTGCAACTGTCACTCTGAAATCTAACTACATCTCTGACACTGATCCATCCTACTACTGAATACTATGGGCCCTCGTAGCTAGGTGATGATCCATGAGGTGGACTCTTCAATGGACCCTGCTCAATCTCTACAGTCCTTGATTACAACTCCAAGTCGCCCCACCTCTCTCCTAGAGGTATGGTTGCAAACATGGCATAATATGATCTACTCATATTGCTGCTGCTACTGTTCTACTGTTTATTCCACACTGTTGGTGCGACTATTGCAATAACGAGTCTGATCTCCCTAGATCTTGAAGTACTAGCTTCCATAGGGTTGCTCTCTTTGAACCTAGACTCCCTTTGAGTCTCGATTTCACAATGGGAAATCTCTCTGCTCCCTCTTGTCAACTCGCACTATCCTCCTACACTGGAAACTAGACTGCGTGGTTCTGCACAGGAAATCTCCTGGTTGGAACTACACCTGCATACTACAATTGGGCAATTCACATTGCCTGTGTCATTGCATCTAGCTCCGTAACCGTCTCCCCGGGTATTGACTGCAACTAGATTTGCAACTGTCTAATTACAGATTGTGTCTGTTGACACTGAACTTGCTACTATGATACTATGGGTTCTCATAGCAAAGGTGATGGCCTCGCTACAACAATCTGAAATTGATATGACTAATCTCCTTGCAACTTCGTTGGAACCTGCCTAATATAGCTCACTAGAGTCTTATACTCCTCCTCTTGGGTCTGGTTCGCCACTATCTCCTTTTGAGCCTAGTCCTTGGCTCTGACCCTTTGCTTTGCACAACTCGCACTAGACAATTCGCACTTTCTCTAACACTTGTTCTCGGCAACTTGAAGTCGATTTGCTGTGCAGATCTGCATTCTCGCTAACTCGCACGACCTCTTTTGGCAATCTCGTGCGACCATCTCTGCAAAGCTGCAAAATATCTGAAACTCAAAAACTAGAATATAAACAAGAATCTCCCTCTTTCACCTGCTTGGATGTTAGCGATGCTACTTGCACTCCTTCCTAGAGTGAGAAGTTCTGCTAGCTGCTACTGCCACTTGCAACTGGGAAAATCAGGTTTCTTGGCTAGAAACCCTCTGAGAGAAACCTCCCTATGCGTGTGCAATTTCTCTTCCACCCGATACTGTTTCTATTGTTGCAAAACCCTCTATGTCCAACCAGAAATCTGCTCATCGAAAATCTGTGTTGCTGTTGCTCCCTCTTGCCCCAACAATTCGTACTGCCTGTTTGGGTACCGCGCAACCTTTGAGAATTTCGACCTGCTACTCCCTTTGAACAACGAAATTCTCTCCACTTCTGAGCTTCCCGGCTGATCACTCACGCTCTGGTACCATGTGAAAATTTCAAGTCTGAAATCCTATTGTAGCAACTGGAAATTATTTTTCTAATTGTTAATTTAATTTAACAATTTATCTGCTACGACAAATACCAAATAATTCACACTGCAACCTTCACAAATAAATTGCGGAAGAAAATAACACTAGAAACTGAGAAAATACTAGCACACTCATAAAGAAATTAACACAGCGATTTTTGGACAAATGTCTTCGAAAAACCCAACTTGGGAAAACTAGTGCAACAGTTGAGGGTTTTTATTATTATGTAGCAACAAAATCCTACTGGACCCTTTGCGCAGTGCTTACGCAGGCCCTTTGACGTCTAGTGTGGAACAACCTCTAATCAAGTTGTTCTGCGTGTCTCTGCTGAGGAAAATAATTCTCCAGCATTTTGGAATACTTTCCAGGCCTCTGGAAGCTGAATCGATTTTTCCTCTAGTTAAATCGAATTGCTCTTCTTAACCAACTGCACAGTCCTTTGTGTTGCCTCACTGGGAATAACTTGGCCTCTTGCTGTTGCCTCTCTGGATCTGGAAAACTTCTGTCGGATCTCTGTCCCTGCCCCTCACAGTCTCTGCTTCCTTCTTTGGATTTTCGACAACCGCTGCTGCTCTCTGGAAATTGAACTGCCAAGGAAATCGAACTCCACAGGTGTCTTCTTCAACTACCCATCAAATTCTTCTTATAATCCTCTGTTGGGGCTCTAATGGCCAAGATTGCAACTTAATCAAGGGCTAGGATCATATCGATGTCGATCCGTGTGAGTTTCTAGATTATTCTCACGTTGACTTAATTAATTATGATAATTAACCAGTTTCCCTAAGTTTAGACTTTTGAAACATTAACAAATGGGTTAATAATCTAATTAAGTCATCTCTAGGTGGAATTTCCAGAATCAGTTTATGAGTTATGGAGATCTCATGTATTCTAGCCTCTCCACCAAGTTTCGTGGCTAAAACACATATGATGCTACAAAAACAAACAAGAGGAAGTTGCAGAATACATTGCCAAGTGTTTGGATTGTCAGCAAGTGAAAGGTGGAATGTAGGTATCTGGTTGGATTGTACAACTGATCCCAGTCCCAGAATCGAAGTAGGAAGTCATAACCATGGACTTCATCACAAGATTGCAAGGACACCAATATGGCACGATGCCATCATGGTGGTGGTGGACAAGCTGAGTAATACGATTCACTTCATACTTGTTAAGCCCACCCATAAAGCCATTGATATTTCACAGATCTTCGTGAAGGAAATATTCAGATTGCATGTGATACCTAAGAAGATAATCTCAGACCAGGATGCCAAATTCACATTCGGCTTTTGGAAAGCACTATTTGTTGGATTTGGAACTTAGTTGGCATTCAATATAGCATACCATCCCAAGTTGGATGGGGACCTCGAGAGAGTAAACAAGGTGTTGGAGGACATGCTGAGAATGTACATGATGCACCATTCGAAGAGGTGGGAGGAATATCTTCCTTAGTTGAATTTTCATATAACAACGACTATCAAGAATCACTAAAGATGAGCCCCTTCAAGCCTCTGTATACACCTATTAGTTGGGATGACCTAGTAAATAACATAACTCTCGAGCTAGATATGTTAAAGGAGATGGAACAAGAAGTTATTAGTATCATACAGAAGCTAAAGATAACATAGGACAACTAGAAAAGGTATGCAGATCAATAGAGAACGCATAGGAGATTTCAAGTAGGGGATCACACGTGTATCTCCGAATTAAACCTAGAAGGAGCTCATTGAAAGTGGGGTCCTGTGCTAAGTTGGCACCTAAGTTTTGCGGACCTTTTTAGATTTTGGAACGAGTGGGGCTTGTGGCTTATAGATTAGCCTTGCCTCCCACCATAAAACCACATGATGTATTCCACATATTCTTATTGAAAAGTATGTTTGCAATTCCAATCATGTGATTGATTGGTCTGTGATACAGGTGGAGCTTGAGGGAGAGTTCCAACTCGAACCTTTGTGTATCACAGACGAGAGGCAGACCGTGCTCCATAATCGAGTAATAGATTTGGTCAAGGTGCAATGGAAGCACTTTGGACTCAATTAGGCAACCTGGGAGCATGCAAATCAAATGAAAGCATTGCATCCTTTTTTGTTTAATATGTATTGGATCTAAAAGAGCTGCTGCTATAAAGCTCAAATTTTGTTTTTATTGTCTTTTCTGTCTTTGTAAGAACACCGAGGATGATGATCCTTTAAGGGGGTGGGGTTTGTAACACTCCTACAATTACTATGATCTCTATAAACGTTTGTGTGTAATTGAGCATCTCAACGTAATGTCAAACTGCTTGCATGGAAACTCGGCATGATTAATAAAATAACATTATGACTAGTAAAAGTTCATTCCTATTCCAATAATGATATTAAAAGTTATGAACATGTGTTTAATGTTCATTATGCATTAATGGTTAATCAACACCAAAACCAGAGTAATCATGTATTAATGCTAAATTAAAGAATTTTGCTTTAAATTAATTAATGACAATTGATTATTCATAATGACAATTAATTAACTATGCATTAGTAAATTTAATTAAATATGATTAATTAACTTATAATGTTAATTGATTGATTAATTAAATTTTATGTCATACTTATGAACATACACATAATAAAACATTTAAGTAACAGTTAAAAGCCCGCGCAAGATGCACTCGAGTTGAGGGTCTGAGCAAGCAGACCATAAATGCATGGTGATGCTTTCTAATCGCATTCCCGAAGGGGTAATGTGTTGAGGAGGGGTAGGGGCAAGAATGCCCTCGCATGCAAACTCAGGGGCAACCTTAAACCACTTGAAAAACACTCGAGCTAAACAAAACATGGGGGAACTATGGTCGTGGAGAGAACTCCTGGAAGAATTACATGTGCAGGGATAGTACACATAAAGCCTTACTACCAATTTCCTTGCCTGGATATTGCTAAGGCTAAGCATGAACATGCAAATCAAATGAAAGCATTGCATCCTTTTTTGTTTAATATGTATTGGATCTAAAAGAGCTGCTGCTATAAAGCTCAAATTTTGTTTTTATTGTCTTTTCTGTCTTTGTAAGAACACCGAGGATGATGATCCTTTAAGGGGGTGGGGTTTGTAACACTCCTACAATTACTATGATCTCTATAAACATTTGTGTGTAATTGAGCATCTCAACGTAATGTCAAACTGCTTGCATGGAAACTCGGCATGATTAATAAAATAACATTATGACTAGTAAAAGTTCATTCCTATTCCAATAATGATATCAAAAGTTATGAACGTGTGAATGTTCATTATGCATTAATGGTTAATCAACACCAAAACCAGAGTAATCATGTATTAATGCTAAATTAAAGAATTTTGCTTTAAATTAATTAATGACAATTGATTATTCATAATGACAATTAATTAACTATGCATTAGTAAATTTAATTAAATATGATTAATTAACTTATAATGTTAATTGATTGATTAATTAAATTTTATGTCATACTTATGAACATACACATAATAAAACATTTAAGTAACAGTTAAAAGCCCGCGCAAGATGCACTCGAGTTGAGGGTCTGAGCAAGTAGACCATAAATGCATGGTGATGCTTTCTAATCGCATTCCCGAAGGGGTAATGTGTTGAGGAGGCGTAGGGGTAAGAATGCCCTCGCAGGCAAACTCAGGGGCAACCTTAAACCACTTGAAAAACACTCGAGCTAAACAAAACATGGGGGAACTATGGTCGTGGAGAGAACTCCTGGAAGAATTACATGTGCAGGGATAGTACACATAAAGCCTTACTACCAATTTCCTTGCCTGGATATTGCTAAGGCTAAGCATGAACAAAGAGTGATTAAATGTACAGGTGCTTGTTGGGGTTGTTAAACCACTGTGCTTGCCCTTGGCCGAGAAGCCTTCTGTACAATAGGTTGTTAGTGCTTGCTGGTATTGATAAACCACGGTGCTTGCTACCATGGGGGTGTTAAGTTACAAAGCAAATCTCGTGACCGCCTACGGTTGGGAGGTTAATATGATGCCACTTCTCTAATCACTAGCAAAAATTCAGTTTCATTAGATAAGTAGTCCAGTCCTTGTCTGTTAATTTTGAATGTTAAGCTATAGTAACAACTTGTAAATGGATCATGCTTGAACATAGATTTGTATTCCCCTGTTCATGGTTTCCAGATTAAAATTTATGTATTTTGAAATGGTGCAAGTAGGAGGTGTTTGTTGGCGGTCTTGTCGTAAGTAAATATATCTGTGAATTGAAATTTGAATGACTAGAATAGCAATTATAGTAAACTTGGCCTCGACCTTATCTCTTCTCAACTATGAAGTATGCATAAATTAACCGGTGTAGTAGTTGCCGTAACATCGGCCCAAACTTGATTTTTCTTTCAATTGAGAATTGTGAGTTAACAGGCGTGGTATGCGTAAGTGAAATTTGACTGTGTTATCCCAATTATGTTAAATATGAGTTGAACTGACGTGGGTGTTAGCACTATAATTACAGAATACATAACAAGACTAATGTGGTTACGTACAATAAATTGGACCCAGGGCATAGTTCATTTTCTTTTAAAGTGCATGGCATATATCAAAACGGGCTTGAGTTTTATCATTTGATTGTGTAATATGTATATCAAACTGGCGTGGGTGATGTGTGGTGAATTCAACACATGCCTATCCATTTTAATTGTGCTATACATATGTGTCAGATTAACTAGGTTATGTATGGTGAATTCAGCCGCGACACTTGATCAATTTTTATATCTCAGGATTGTGGGCTTGAATGTAGGTGTAATACGGCTCAAGCCTTACTCGACATGTTAAACATTTTGTATCTTATTTTAATGCTTAGAGGGTGATATTGATGATGGGGATCCCAATATACACGATGATTTTGATGATATGTAGGTATTTGTTGTAGAATGAATTTGTTTGGACTATAGAGGCCATCTAGAGCCTTTTTGTTGATGTATTTTTGATTCATTACACTTGGTGATATTTTGATTATATGCATGCTTGCTATATATATGAGAAACTTTGCATATTTGTGTGTAATGGTTTGGATTGATATGGATGCACATGAATATTTATGTTCTTTTCTTTTTTAATCAAAATTTGAATGCTTATATATTTCCTGGTGACCAATTTTTTTCTAGTTTCTAGTTTTGGGGTCAATTGGTTCAATCATCAATCTAGTTCTAATAACATTGGTTCATTGCCCATTGTGCATTTTTAGTTTTAAATTTTTAGTCTTGATTCTAGATGCTCATAACATTAGACCAAGTCTTTGACTCGTCACTTTTTACTATTTTTGTGTTCGAGTAATTTCAATTTACTATTCTAGTCCTCAGAATTTAGTATCTACTATTTTGTTTAGTGCTAATCATATTCTAGAGTAATGAATGATGAATTTAAATAAACGTATACAATATTTTATTATTTCTATTTCTTTGAATCCTTTATGATGTATGAATTAATGTATTTCATTATTGATTCTTTGCCATGGATTGGTGAAACAAAGTAAATGAAGCACCTCATTCGAATTTGTTTCAACCAAGGTAGTGAGCCAGAATGCACATGGAAAAGTAAACTAAGTGGTTCTCATTCAGGCATGGGGCCTAGCCAAGGAGAAGGAACTGGGTTGAGTAAAAGAACCAGGGAATCGAACAAGGGAAAGGTAAAGCCTAGGCAAGGGATGGGATAGAAATAGAAGGGATAAATAGATTCTTTAGCTAAGGCTTTCTTCTAAGGAAGGCTACTACTATATCTATCATCCATATGCAATGGTTAAATTGAACAACTCTGCCTAAGAAACAGAGATGTGGACCGATGGTCTGGCCAATGTGTGTGTGTGTGTGTATGTTACGTTTATTGTTATTGGCAATTTATTGCCTGGGGTCCAAAATTTAAATTATTGGCAATATCGGGGAAAAAGATCGGAAATTGTTGGGAAACATGAAAAAAATACAAAAATAATATATATATTTTTAAAATTTTTGTTCTTTTAAAGCAACATCAACATCAAACAAACACATTGTCACACAAATATGAAAATAAAACTACAATATAAAATGTATAAGATGTCAAGTGGTACATCGATCATTGATAGTAGATACTGAAATATGATATTTGTAATTTTGTCTTGACCTAGTGTGATAATTTTTGACAAGATCAATATTAATAAAAAATCACATTGAAACAAAAATAAATATATCTCATGAGATGATCATTGTGAGGCATCTAGATTCTAAATACTATAATGATAATCCGATAATAATACTACACTAAGAAGGTGTGGCCAAGGATTAGGTTTCCCTCGCCCTTGAGAACCTTGTGGTTCCCATGAAATTCGTTAGTTCCTCCCTCTAATCTCTCTTTCTACTAGCATCAAGAATTGAGTTTCAATTAGGACAATGCCTGGGGTAGCCATATGGCAAATAACCACTTCATGCCCTGGGATTTTGGCAAGGTGGTATGTTAAGCGGGTGATTCCGCCAAACATTTCCATTCCATAAAGCTTGCAACTCAACTTTGTTCTATTATCACCCTCAAATGGCTCAACATACTCCCACATTTGGTCCAATGGCTTTGCCATTTGTAGAGCTTTGATTAAATTTTCAAGTTTTGGACCTACCACAAAACTAATGTGGAAATTCAAAAGAGGGTGAGAAGAGACAGACTATAAATTTATAGTATATACTAATCTTGGAAAACAAAGAAAAGGAAGGCAATTTTTTTTCGACATACATGGAAATAGGGTTATGGTATACTGAAGTAACTCTCCACTCCAAAAATGCTCAACTAATGGCAAAGAAAACTATAGATTTTCCTTTGTTTGCTTGATGAAAATTGGCCACAAGACTCACACAACCCTCAAAGCTCAATCTTAGCAAAGGAGAAAATGAAAATGACCTTTGAAAAACCCAAACTACAACTTATATCGCGTTTTTTTAGAAACAAGGCGATAATTTCCCATCGACTTGCGATGATTTCGAAATTATTGCAATAAATTCAACTAGGCAAATTATCGCGATATTTTCTGGTGATAATATTGGTGAAGGCTGTTTCGGCAATAATATCGTGATAATTCCAATATTATCGTGATATGTGCAACATTGAAATGTATAAAAGTTATTAAAATAGGGAGGTTTTTGAAAAAATCGGCAAAAACTCAACAAAATTTAAAAAATACAAAAATATTCATTTTTAATTTTTTTTTTAGCATGTAAAGTATCCACAACATCAGATAAATGCATTGCCGTATAAATAGGAAAAGAAAGCTAATATATAAGATGCATAAGAAGTCTAGTGCTACATCACATGTCAAAATAGTGAATCAAGTCCTAAATCCTGAGTCCTGACTCAGTCTCAACTCTCAAGAGTCAAAATATCAACAAAAAATATGATAAATGTATATCATGATTCATCATCATGAGTCATCTAGTGCTACATCACATATCAAAATAGTGAATCAAGTTCGAAATCTTGAGTCCTGACTCAGTCTCAACTCTCAAGAGTCAAAATATCAACAAAAAATATATAATAAATGAATATCATGATTCATCATTACAAGTCATCTACATGTGATAAAGTAATCAATCATTGAGATACACTGCCCCTTTTACGGTAATATGGAATGGCTTTGCCGTTTTCTCTAGAGGAAGAAAGCCTTGCCCCTAGGCTACAAATGGACTTTGTCATCCTCTAGAAGCAAAAAAAGAAGGTGGCCTCCATCCTTTGTTGTTGCCCATCTTAGATGGTCTCACCTCCTCCTCCTCCTCTTGCTCCTGCTCCTGCTCCTGCTCTTCTACCTCTCCCTCCCCTGTAGCTGCTACCTCCTCTACCTGCAGTGCCTTTGGATCCACCTGTAACCAATCAGGGACCGAGTCCATGATAGGCCTCTCAATGTCAACCCTCCATGCAACAATGGTGTCAATATGGTCCAATGAAATGGCTTCCATGTCCGGGGTTTTCTGAAGTTGTTTCACCCACATTGGAAGATTGTAGTAGACGTAGACCATGTCATTGAGGCTTTGGGACTCCAACATGTATTAGGGTCATATATTGTAAATTAGTACTTAGAAAATTTAAATATGAAAAATACTTGTTGCGCTTTTCACTGTATACTTTGTCAAGTACACTCCAGTTGCACTCACACCTAGAGGCACTGCATGTTTGGATGAGTACTCAAATGGCAAGCTTTTGGAGATGGCTACTCTGCCACCATAGCTTGTCCACCAAGCATCTACAAGTTAAAAGAAAAAAGAGAAATATAAAAAAAAACTTAAACGTTGAAATTTCTAAACTTGAAGCAAATTATGAAGAGACATTGAATTATGAAATTTGAAAGTTGAAACAAACTAAAGCTTACCTGGCATTTTGGTCGTCCTATTCTTGATAGCCATTGTAAAACCAATTGTGCCACTTGCCATCCTATATATCTCCATTTCTTTAGAAATTTCTTCACGTTCTTGCTCAGATGCCATGATCTTCTCAACACAAGTGAGGAATTTATCCATTACATCGACATCAAATTTGAAACCACAGGAGTAAAATAATGCAGGGTTGAGGTAGATATGGGCAACATGAATGGGGTGATGGAGGGCATTGTTCCATTGCTCATCAATCACTCTCCATACCAACTATTGTTTCTTAAACCCCTCGCCCCCCTTATCTTCATAATAGGCGTGAATGGCTTCTTTGGCCCTATTCGTTGCCTCACACAAGTAGCCCATTGCGGGCTTGTCTCCATCAACCAACTGAAGAACCCTTACCAAAGGCTCTGAAATGGCACACACCTCCTCCACACTTGCCCAAAAGCTTTGATTATATGAAACTAGTTTGAATATGTCCTCTCCCTTCGGCTTGCGGCTAATAGATAAAGCACGCCACTCTTGTAAAAGAAACATGGTCTTCACATCCCACATAGAATTCAATAGACACTAAAGAGATATGAAACTAGTGGCAAATCGTGTAATGGCAGGACACACCAACTCTTTGTTGTTGGTGAATCTTCTCATCAAGCTAAGTACAAATGCACGATTATATATAAATTTTGTTATGCTCTTGGATGATCCAACAATATCCCTCGCAAAAGGAATCTTCCCTATATATATCCTCCAACGTCAAGTCAATACAATGTGCAGCACAAGGCGTTTAAAACAAGTTAGGATACCTCGCCATAAGCAAGCTGCCAGCATCAACATAATTTGCAGCGTTGTCTATTATGACTTGGACAACATTTTCTGGACTTACTTCTTGAATGAAGGTGTCCAACGACTCACATAATAAATGAGTGTTTTTAATTTGTGCAGATAAATCAACAAATTTCATAAGCATTGCCCGCTTGGGACAATTAACCAAGAAGTTAAGAAGGGTCCTACCCTTCTGGTCAGTCCAACCATCTAACATGACTGTGCATCCAGTGTGTTCCTCTGATGCCCTAAGCTCCTCCAATCTAGTAATGCAATCAACCTTTTCATTTTGAAGAAGAGGCTTTCTCAACTCTGCAAAGGTAGGGGCTTTGTACCGCGGCCAACAACAACAACAACATCAAACATAGGTTGGTATAATGGGTTGGTCTTGGCAATGTTGAAAGGAACATCACTCCATAGAAGACACTTACTGACCAACTTGTCAACTTCCTCTTCCTTTTTTTTGAAGTGCCGATTTGATCCTTGGTTGTGCAGGAGGTGTGGTTCTAGGAACGAAAAAAATGAGAACGCTGAGGGGTTGGCCCATGTGGGTGTGGAATGTGATGCTAAAGAACCACTCTCACTTCCGCCCACTCTGGATGCTTGTACAAGTTGACTTTTTACCGCCACCCTATTGTCTTTGATGCCATCTTTATCATGCAGTGATTTAATGGCCTTCCAGATGATTTCTGGAGTTGCATCTAGGCAAAGTTCTATCTTTTGCCCTGGCATTTGCCACAGATGGAATTTTAATCTGTTCTTTTTTTGGGGTATTATGGATGCACTTATCTGTTGGATTTTTTAATTTGAAGTGATGGCAGTAGTAGAAAATAGGTTAGGAATAGCTGTAAAGGTCTTTTCTTCAAATGAATTTGTTAATTTATGTTGTATACCTCAAGAAAATGGGGTTGTGGAGAGGCAGACTAGAACAATCATTGAAATGGCAAGATCCATGATACACAATGTAGGGGTGTACAGAAAATTGTTGAGGAGATGCAGTGCACATTGCTGCATATCTGCTCAATAGATGTTGTACAAAGGCAACCCAAAACATCACACTAGAGGTGGTGTTGCTTCTTTGAGAGCCAAAGGTTAGTCATCTGATTTTTTAATTCCTTTAGCTGTGTTGATATGAGTTTGATATGAATGAGAGGTTTGTTGATGGCCATACTCTATATTTTCACCACATGGTGATGGGTTGATCACTGCTATCCGTGTAGAGTGCAAGTAGGTGGATTGGATGCTATCTTCTCAATGATTATTCTTGAGGCTGTGTTCCAAGGATAGGGAGATTGAGAATAAATACACCATTAAGAATAAATGTTTTACTTGACCTAGATGAAATTTAGTCAGATTTTTGAAGCTTAGGGTGTTGTAGTCTTTGTTGAGTTTTATTTGGTTTTGTGCTTTTATGAATGGGTTGTTCCTTGAATGGGTTACTGCCATGACTGGTTAGAGGGATTTGCCTAGTGTAAATAGATTATAATCAAAGTAGAATGAACTATTAGTCTGGAAGAGAAGGGGAGTAATAATGAAGAATGTTATTTGTTCAACGTGATATAGTTTTGAAATTCTTAGAGATTGACGTTTTGAGGGTTCTTTGTTCTGGGGTGCAAAGTGGAAAAGTGTTTCAGTTGAGACAACCCTCCTTTAACAAATGGGTTCTTTTAGCGATGTTTCATGTGAAGATAAGTGATCCTTTTTAGACATCTTGCAGGTAGGCTTATTTTAGTGCCAATTGCAATCCTTTGAAAAGACTGATTAAAAATTTGAATTGCACATTGCTCATCATTGCTGATTTCTTTCCATATACAAAAGGAGAAGACCTGCAGAATTTTGATAGCATTTGCGTGCTTCCTGTTGTTCACGGTCTAGAAGAGCAGTGGATTGGTTCTTTCTTTGCAATCACGTCCATGTATCTGCATTTTATATCCAACAATAGTCAGAATATTATCCGAGACATCTACACCTAGTTACTTGATTTTCGGATACACTCCACTGAACCAAGGTGAAGATCGAGTGCAATCTTTTGATAGGAATGATTAAACAACTGCAGTGCACGTTGCCCGTCATTGCTGATTTATTTCTGTATGCCAAAAAGGAGGACCTACAAAATTTTGATAGTATATGTTTGTTTCCTCCTGTTGTTCACGATCTAGGAAGATCGGTGACGCTTTGTTGTTTTTGCAATCACATCCATGCCTGTGAATTTACATCCGACAATTGTCATAGAATATTATCTCAGCACACATCTACACCTAGTAGCTTGAATTTCAGATTCCCTCGAGTAAAGATTATGAAAGAGTATAACAATTCTGTGTTTGGAATCTGGTGTAACTTCAATATCCTCAGTGCACCTTTGAAATTCAAATTACCCCTTCCGTGTTACATATAAAATGTATTTCAAATTACCTCTTCTATTTTCACTTACGTTCTACTACGCTCACATTCATCTTCCTGGAATGGAGCACGGTTGGCTAAAAGTTTGTACAATATTACAGTATTAAGAGATTGTTTCTTGTATGAGCAATTTTTTATATTAATTTCCACCAGATGTTGTGAGTAATTGGATTGGAACTTGCGCAGCTGTTGGCAATGGCGGTGTGCTTTCGTACAATCCTGTCGAGGACATGCACAAGTTGGATTTGTTGGGCAACTTGAAACACAGGCTTACACTAGAGGATGCAAGACCACAATCATTCTTGTAATCATGTTCAAACTAATAAGAGCAAGCGATGTTGATGGTTAAAGACTTGTCTTTTTTTGCTATCTGTAAATGTAGTTATGCTAATGCTACTAATATAGTAGAGCACGTTGAGTCTTGGGAGTAGCTGTGGTGGATATCACATTTCGTTTTTGTTACTGGAACTTGGATGTAAAGCTCGAAAATATCAGTGCATAAGCATCAGCGAATCTCTGTATGTGGTGATTGTTTTATTTATGTTGCTTACTATTGGGAATGGAGTGAGCTCAAGAAAATGCACCTATTGCCAGCAGGTTGACAATGTTAACCCACGAAGCACACTTTATTTCGGGCTAGAAATGATAGATGGGCTTTTGCTAGTGGTTGGATCATATTGGCCAGTTCAAGTAGTCTGAAAATTTAGGTTACTTCGATTTTACACACCTATTTTTATGCTGGCTGGGAAGAAGCTTTCAAAAGTTCCTCAATTATCTATCATGAAGCACATAAACAAACGACAAAACTATTGGAACCTAGTACAGGATCTCAGAATTTGAAAATTTTTCCTGTTTTCCCTGAAGTTACAAATATCAATTTCTTAATTGCAGGTACAACAGAATTGATGCAAACCAATGGAACATCTTAAGTTTAGAAATGCAATACAAACAATAAGTGCAACGTTATATAATATTTGTCTCCATTCTGAGATTTTAGTATGACTGTTATGTTAGTCGGGACAAAAGTGTAAATGTAGTTGGAGTTGCCCATCTGTGATCAGCAAACACAAAACCCATTGCAACTTCCTCGGAAAACTGGCAACTTCCTGTTCTCCTTGAAATTACACATTACCACCCTTTACAAGAAGCAAATACAAAACAACTGTATATGTATCTTATTTGCTGCAATACCATTAAATTCACACCCTCAAAATGAGACATGTCAAGATAAATGACTCTGGAATTTTGATCTCACAACTTTATATCCCGACAAATGTTTTATACACAGCAAGCAAAGTTTATAGTGATAATAATGTGGAATAAAATCTTCAACAAGGGATATGCTTTGCTTATTTTAGAAAGCTTTGCATTAGTAAGGCATAAAAAGACTCAAATAATAAAGGGAACCTATAAACCACATAAGCACCTCTAGGTATGTAATTTCCAGAGTTGGAGGAGAATGTCATCTCATCAATCCATGAACTTGCAACCTAAAACCATCTTCCAAATTGGAGCATATTTTTAAGCTTGCAATATTTTATAAACCGCCATTTTTTCACAATTGGTGTTTGAGAAAAGGCCATTCCATGTATAATGTATTTCTAAGCATCATGGACATTGTTATAGGAGAGACTGATTTCTGTATTAAATCATTTCATTGAATATATGATTCAAATCATTTCAGCGTATCAAAATATGAATTCAAAATCTAATTACAAAGGCAATAATAACAAAGGAACTTATAAAGCACATAGACATTTCTAGATGATCTTAATACCCAAGTAGAGGAGAATGTTATTGCATTGGTCCATAGATGTCCAACCCAAAACTAACTTCTAAATTGGAAAAGATGTTACCACATTAGTCCGTGGATTTCCAAACCAAACCAACTTTTAAATTGAAAAAGATTTTGATGCTCACAAAATGTTATTAACCACCATTTTTCACAATGGCCATTTGAAAATAAAACCTCATTCTAAATAGAGTGTTTCACTAAGCATTGTGGACATTGTTATGGGAGATGCTGATTTGTCTACAACATTTCATTGTGTATAAAGATATTAGTTAAAACCATTCTAACACAGCATGGTATCAATTCAAAGCCTAATGGTAGAGATGTTCTTAATGTATGTTTTATCGCCATGTTATTTTTTAACTTGTAAAATACAAAGCAAAAAACCCCACCACACCAATTTATATGTTTCAAACTGAAGACCAAGTCATATTTGGTTGATTACATCATTACATGAAGTTATTTTAACTGGATAACAATTCTGTGATCTTTATTTATA
The DNA here is from genome assembly GCA_031772625.1 of Pinus tabuliformis. Taxonomy (NCBI): domain Eukaryota; kingdom Viridiplantae; phylum Streptophyta; class Pinopsida; order Pinales; family Pinaceae; genus Pinus; species Pinus tabuliformis. The sequence continues at coordinate 552,085,640 of CM062813.1, read as the reverse complement.
CTTTCGATGTAACCATTTGAATGGAGCAAGGTCGAACGCGTTTTGGTTTACTTGAATTTATATTAAGCTTTATGCGATTTATATAGGAGATACAGTGCCAGCAAAGTCCGACACACTGTATAGAAGTGCATGCCAATTTGTTACATTATAGTGTAAAAATAATTAGAGTTAAATTTGTTATATATGTTTTAATCAATATATTTTTTTTCTTAATGTTTTGTTCTCTTTTTAAAAATTATTGAACAATTTTATACTATATTTGAAAATGAAAATACAAACTTCTATTCTATTGTAACTATTAATCAACTTGTTGCAGATTAATACATAAAATTTATTATTATAATTAATAATATAAAAATTGTATATATATATATATATATATTTTTAAATAAAGTTGTAATCTTGTACCCTGATTGAAGCGTATTAAGCAATTAAATATTCAGTTTCAAAATAAAATGCAGTTTTGTCTTGACTGTAACTAAAAAAATGGTGACTTTCATCAAGACTTGTGTTGCAAGGTATATCCAATTTTTTTTAATAGAAAACCAACAAAATTTGTTATACAAAATTAATAGTTTATATGTTCATCTTAAGCCTCTTATATAAAGTTAGTTAGAAAACTTGTATTTATTTTGATGACATCATTAGGCAACCCATTAATGATTATATTGATTAAAAAATACCACTTTCTAGTCAGTATGCAAGGGTAAGATTTTCCATAGAACTTAAGGCAGTACAACAAACAAGGCTCAAAGTTACAAATTCGATTTCTGGAATTTCATGAGTTTAACGTGTCATTTGCTGGAATTGAATCTGGGCCAAAAAAGTAACAATCATTCCTCCCAACTACCTAAAATAAATATACTTGACATATTTACCAAATAACTTATTAAACAATCACACATTATATTTACCTCTTGTAATTAATAGTAATAGTAATGCATTGTAAACTCTCTGTAAAAAAAACATATAATATTTTACATTTATTTTATTTGCAAGATCTATTATATGATATTCTCAATCATAGATATTAGTGTTTTGGAATGCTTTTCTTTTATATTTATAGTAGATTAACTGTTATATGCCTTTGAAAACTAAATTGTTTTTTTCTTTCTTTCTTAACGCTTAGGTAATCAGTAACTAAGTGAACTGGCTGCCACCTACGAGACATGCTGCTCCTATAAACTCTAGCGTTTCACAGTAACTAAGTGAACTGGGCGCCACCTACGAGACATGGTTTTGAATTAGCTGAAGTGCTCCTATAAACTCTAGCGTTTCACACAAAGCTTTCACTAACACATCAAGTTTAGACAATATTTGAATCAAATTGGGTGGCATCAAGACCATTGGTCTGAATGGTTTGAGTTACCTAAATTAATATGTTATCAACATGCAAAGATATTATATTCAAAGTTATAAACAAGATTAATATGTTCACAAAAATGTGAACATTGGATGGTTGTTAGAAAGAGTGTAATAAAAATTATTGACAGTTTTTACTTGAATGGTGATTGGTTTGTATTATTTGAAATTAGTAAGAGAGGTTAGTATTGGATAATAAGGATTTTATTATATTAATAAAGGGGTACATGCAAAGTGTAATTATAAGAGAAATTATTATATATTAATTAGAAGTTAGTTGTATAAATATTATCTTTCTCATGTATATCATGTTAACTTTTTATATTATGCTTGAGCTTAATGTAAGATTTAATTTTGTCATTATAATTAAATGATGAGCATGATGTAAAATGCAAGTACCATGGGCACAAAAGGGTTATTTTGAGATGATATTTTTAGGCATGGCTTGGTTATGAGCTCCAGATAATAAATGGTGTTTTTAAGGATGTTGTGGATTCTCTACACTAAATAAATATTTAAAGTTCCAAAAATTTATTTATAGAAAATTACAACTTGGAGAATCTCTAGGGAAATTGAGAAAATGATTTAGCAATATCAATTTGTTGATACATAATTCAATGGTAATATGCAACACTTAATATTCAATGATGTTTTGATACCTAATCTTTGGATTGAAGCTTTAACTTTCACATTGGATGACAAACCTTATAATTTTGTCGTTATAATGACGTGCCATAGGTTGAATACAATAGTATGAAGTGTGTTGTTTGTTATTGTTATCACTTCGGAATTTCTCTTGGTTGTGTAAGAAAAAACCCCAAGGTAGCCTCGAATAACACTTTTAGATTGGAAATTTGCCTTTCCAATCTAGACGGAGCTCCCTTGACGAGTTTGCTATCTATTCGCTGTTCAACAACAACTCATGTGATGAAACACAATGTCTAGATCTTCAATTACAACAAGGATTTATAGATGTGGTAGTGCATAGAAGCAAATAACCATTGGGCATGGAGTTTAATGGATGAATCTTAATGAGGTCTCAAGAACTTGGTTGGATGAGCAAAAGCTTGTAGAGGTAGGGTAAACAATGTTGTATTCAACCATTTGATTATCGACGCTAAAAGTAGAAAGTAGAAAACAATCCATTATCACAGAGTATCTAACATGGATGAGTTTTGAAGCAACTTTAGAAGAAACATAAAAGTATTTGAATATGATAATTATATAGCATCAATGATGAATTTTGACTCATATAGCTTTTACTCAAATTTGAAGAATACTCGTTCAAGAAAGACACATGAAAATGATCACAACATAAGAAACACAAACTGTAGAACACTGGCACAGGAATCTCTTGGCAAATTGCTCAAGTACTTTTTTTATTGAAACCTTCTATTAGATTGAAAAATGGTATTACAATACACCTAAACTTTATCTTCAAATCCGAACCCTACTATGATTACAAATCACCTACATCCAATCAACTATTGCTCGCTGTTAATGTGTTGTCGAGACCTTGTGGAACTGGTATGATTAATTGACAACAATTATCCTTATTTCAAAATGACATCTAGATGTATAAGATCCCTAATCAATTTGCAAGGATCTCCCTCAATGGTGCTTGGCATGAGAAGCAACACTTTGATTTGTAAATAGACACACACATGGACACAAACATTCTTTGGCAATTTTAGGCACTTTTGTTTAGAAGTGGGGATATATCTTGCATTGAGTGGGTGGAGAGATACTTTGGTGTTTATATACACCATTTTAAACAACACCTATTTACGCATTGTGCAAACACTATGCTCCTCTCCTTGTTCATGGGCTCCTCTCGGTTGGCACAATGTGTGTAGACTTCAGTGCTTGGATTGAATGTTGGAATTCTCGACTTAGAGATTGGTGCTCATGTTGAGGCCAATATTTTATTTAATAAAAAGAACCTTGAACTTTGTATATCAACCTTAGTAGGAAAAGAGCACAAATGAGCCTATAAAAATCCAAACCTTTTTGAGCCAACCTAACAAATTTAATGCTCAAGAAATCAATGGAAAAACCACATTTAATTTGCAAGGAAACATAGTGAAAGTGTTGAGTTTAAGCATTTAATAAGCGAATCATGTGTGTTAGGTTGTGAGATGTAGGTGTAAAACATTTCTTATAAAGGCATATTATTTTAGTATGTTTTCAACTTAAATGAAGTGAATTATTTTGTGGAGATTGGTTTGGGCTGTAATCACATTTCGCCAGTGGGTGGTGTTGAGATTGATGGGTGTTCTATGCAACATGCACATTTGGGAAATAGTAATGTCACAAATGTTGTAACATATATCATACTTAAACTTGGAAAATAAACATGTTTTTACTCAACTTATTTTTATTTGAACTCCTTGAAAGAGCCATTTGTGATTTTGAGCTCAAAGACGTGGGTTTAATTGAACGTATAATATGAGACAATTATTTCTTGTACAAACTTATACATCATAGGGTTTTGTTGTTGGATGTACAATTTGAATTTAACTTTGCATGTGGATATTGCTATTTTTGGTGTGAAGTTGGCATCAAGTATCACTAGGGATAACATATTGAATTTTGGGTGGAACCTTTTTGTTTTCTTTCAAAATGTGTAATTGTATTAAATAATTTTGTTTATTTATTTATTATTTTTTGTGAAATACAGATATCGTGGAAAACCATTAGGTAGTGACCTCATTTTATGGATGATACCTAGGGTAAACCAGATTCTATGGAAGCTTGAGGCTTTGTCAACATAGGACTCAATACCCTTACAACAATATACTCATTAATACTTTAACATATCTCATTGATACTTCAACATATCATTTGAAAGAGTTGAACATGGTGGGAGCATTATAACCCATGGCAACCCCCTGATCTAGACCCAAGTGGTTGTATTAAATATGTGGGTGCCATGAGAGAGTTTGGAAGTTTGAGTTCTTGATTGGTCTCATCTCTTGAGCTGGTTAACAAGTTTTAAGCAAAATAAGAGAGGTAAGGGAAATGTGGAAATTGATATTCATCCTTGCATGTAAAACAAAATATTCACGACGATAAAATATTTTTATCACAATCTAATTTATGTTCATGCAAATTCATGAAGTTAATTTAAAAAATAAATAAAAGATAAATGGATATTTTCTAAGACAGTAAGTAAAATCAACGAGGAAGATGATGCATGTTAGGAAAATTCCATAAAAACTCTCTTACCTATAGGGTGAAAATGATGGAAACTTGTTTCCCAACCTATAAAATGTTTAATTCACGCAATTTGTTCCATGTCAACATTCACTATCTCTTCATACCATCTATAAAAACAATGATAATAGACAAAAATGCTCAAATTGGGCATAAAATTTTTGTCCCAGGTAAGGACAACAAAGAAGTAATTTTGTTTGGGAATATTGATAACAAAGAGATTGATATTGTTAAGAAAGAGATTGTGCCTAGAGATTTCATCATTGCTTAATGTGAGAGAATGTTCCAGGAGACCATCATAATATTAGAAGCTAAATATCATGATTGGAAGTGTTAGGTATGCTTTAGGAGGTCACCTCAATGTTGGGTTATACTAGAAGTTGCATGTCACAACTAGAAGTGTTAGGTACTCTATAGGATGCCACCTAAATGTTGGGTTAACTTCGTTGTTTATTGCAAGGCATTTTTTAGGTATGGGAAAAGGCACATAAGAAGTAAGTTTTGATTAAAATATTGCATTTTGGAGTTTAGGTTTAGAGAAGTAAAAATTTTCCCTCATTAGAGGAAATTTGAGCCTAAACTAGTCCGTATCAAAAGTGATTTCTAAAATTAGCTTACTGCCCACGCAGGGGAAACCAGCAAGGCGCACAATTTGTTATTAGTTTTCATAATGAAACAAAATCCAGCTGAAGAGCCTAAAACTAATAGTTTTTTTCCTCGGAACCCCATTGAAACAAAAACTAGAAAGCAAAGTTCCAAAAACATGAGAGAAAATACACGTGGCATGCTGAGTGGCAAACATGTGGCAGACTGTGTGGCGGACATGCGGCAATCAAAGTGGTTGACTAGGAGCAAGGTGGAGACGACAGGTGTTCCTCCATGATGAAACACCTGTACTCCTCCATGTCGCCACCTGCCTGTTGCGAGGTCTCCGTGTTGCCTGCCTGCTGCGCCGAATGTTCTTCCTCGATGAAACAACAATAAGGGTCCATAACCTCGTCTGCGTGCTGGTCCTTGTACACCTCCTTCCCTGCACGTCTCATCTCCTGCTCAGTGTTCCTCTTCCCTGCCTCGTGGGTGCTCGTCTGAGCCATGTCTGGTTCGGCTTTGGTGTGGCTGCATCCTTCTGTGGTGCGTCCACCACCCGCAATGTCTTGTCCCCCAATTACTCTGGTGCTACCACCACCCATAGTGTCCTGCTCTGCAATTGCTCTGGTGCGACCACCACCCTCTGTGGCCTATCCCTCAATGACCTGCTCCGCCTCGTGAAAGAAAATGGAGATAGTGGTCGTGATGATGGGCCTGTTCAGGGTAGAACGGAAAGTGAATTGGGCATTCTGGGGTTGCAGCTGTGGATGGGGTGGAGTGCCTCTGGGAGACGAAGCAGAAATGGAAGGAAAGCTACTGGGAGGCGAGGCAGGGGGCACCGAATGGAGGCGGCCTCTTCCACTACGGGTGTTTGGGTAACGCCTGGGAACCTGCTCGGTTAGGGAGGAAGGGGTGTCCGAGATTAGAGAATGCTGGGGGCGAATCAAGCTTCCTCTGGTTTCGCCCTCTGGCTGCGCATACGGTGTCGCACTCTTGGCATGTTGTCTTCAAGAGTATGAGAATTCCTTCTGGAATTGGGCTCAGTGTGATGCAGAGACACAATTGAACTTGCAGACTTCTCAGCGGAGGGATTAACAACAAAGGCCGAATGGAAGACAAAATGGCAATCCAAGCTCTGGGTGAAGTGAATTCCAGGGACGAAATCAATGCAACATAGGAGGTGGCAGCGTCTCCCGGTGGTTGTGCGGGATCTGGGTGCTGCAGCGGCTTGAGGGCAGAGGCATTGCAGTGGCATAGGTTGATGGACAGGTGTAGAGGTGAAATTATCTCGGGGATTCATGTTTGCACAAAGCTGAAGTGGGTGGCGGTTAATAGGTTGGAGACGTCGCCCTCTTAAAGTGCATTTATGGCTGTTGTGAATGCCAATTTTAGACCACTGTGCCAGTCTACGGAAGGCCATGTGGTCTAGCCACATGCCAACCCAATCGACTGCCACCTCATTGTCCTTGTTGATCACCCGCATTCGGGAGATATTTTGGACAATGTTTCTGTTATGAAGTTTTATTATTGTATTGTTTTTTCCATTTACATATATGCTTATTAGATATACATAGATGCATAAGTGACTTTTTTCCAATTCGTGTTGTAATATTATATGTAGTATACTCAATTATACAAAGATGCACAAGTGTATTTTTCCCAATTTGTGAAGTAATATTATATATAGTATATCGGCTATTGTCACACACCGATCCGAATGCAATTATCACCCGTCACAATTTATATATCGCTGTACAAGTCGCCTCGGGAATTCTCATGCAAACAAACTGTTTTCACTGATGTTGTTACTCATGGACCTGGTTGCTTAATAACTCACTCGCTTAAACACTATGTTAAACCCTACTACGCTTAGAAGTGACCTTCGCTATGGACATTGGTGGCTAAGATGACCCTTGCTGGCAAAGTAGTGAATCAGGCGATTGTAATATGTTACAGGAAGATCTCTCTGCCTGACTTTGCTTCAAGAGTCTGCTGTTTTCCCAAAATTTTCGCCATAAATTCAATTGACCTTAGGACAATCCACTTCTCTTGTTTCAAAAACTTGCCTCAAGAGAACTACAATGACCTTGAACAGAGATTTCTTCAACAATCTTGTGCCATAATAAGGTAAAAACGATAAAAAGAGTTTATCAACTAGGAAATTGATAAGAGAAAGGGGTCTTAAAACCCTCAAAGCCTCAGCTTCAAAGACAAACAGAGATAAATGATCCAATCCAATGATGATCTAAATGAACTCAACCCTTTGGTATTTATAGAATTCCTTAATGGGATGCTCTCCTTAATTAATTGAGTAAAATTCACTCCAAACCCCAACGTTGGGTTTCTTTGCCTAGCTGCCACAAAACTTCCCACACATTGGGTATTTTGATGTTTTCGGGTTTCTTTTCCTAGCTACCGCAAACCTTACCCACACATTGGGTATTTTGATGTTTTCCCCTTTATCAAGGACTATAGCCTATGGGGATCGATAGACTATTTCATCTCTTTGAGCGATTAATATCTCGGGAACATTACATTGAACCTATTACAACAAAATCTAGCACCCTCATATGATGTAAACCCTCCTAGAATCAAGGGGCCAATGCGACTTAGGAAAGCTACCTAGTGCCACCACAATAAATCTTCCTCTCAGCTTTGATTGGATCTTCTCCGAACTAGAAGAGGGACTTCCCCAAGGATTAAATTGTTATGGCTATAGAGTGGAGGCACAAGGTGATATTTGAAGATTAAGCCTAAGAAGAATGAATGGTAGTAGTACAAGTCGAAGAATGAATGCTGTGAGAATGAAAGATGAAAAACATGGCAAATGGAACCAAGGAGCATGGATCAAAGAAGGTGAGTGCATTGAATATGTAAATCAAGAAGGGCTACTTTGCATGTTGCAAATCAACCTTAACTTGTTAAAATTTGTAGCGGAAAATTGCCTTGGAAGGCTAAGGATGCCATTCAAAACATAGATACAAAGGTGAAGTTATATCATGCTAGCAATAGTGAGATTTATTAGGTGTAAGGTGTTGACGGTGTTGGACCCGCCAACATGTCAGGGGATCTCCCCGGTAAGAAGTCCCAACTAGACCTTAGACTGTTTGGAGTAGGAGTCCTAGTAGTGGGTAGTACGGTATTGCCTTGATTGCGGTTGCTCGTAGAGATAAGTAATATGTCTTTGTTGGAAGCAAGGGTGTGACCTTGTAGCAAGTTAGGGAAGGTGCATGAAAGGGTCTAACACACGAAAGGGGGGAAGAGTGTGCCCTTTAGAAGCCTGTGATAACATTCAGATTGAAAGGGAACACATGAGCTGAAAGACATCACGAGATGAAAATTATGATAGCCAACAATCCAAAGTGATGAGGTATACCAAAACACACTTTGATAAGATTCATACAAACACATACATAATAGTCCATACGTACATGCGTAAATTACAACTATATACATCGTTAGAGTAACCAGGATAGTTGAACTACAATAACAATATATGCATGAAATGTGCTGGCTCTGTTATATTAAAAGAGTGAAAGATTCAATCATACATACAACCATGACAACCACTAGCCCCAATAGTGGAACGTTACAATCACTACCACGTGCTCCTCCAAAGAGATGAACTCGCTTTGCACTATGGAGAAGCCAAGGCTCGTTACAATACACTCCAAGATTTCTCTAAGTTATACCTATCATAAGCTTGGCTCTTAAAAGGCTGTACAATGAGTTATGCGGTTCTATATAGCGCAAAGGGTGGGCTGACCCTTGACATCACCCTTTGTGACTCTTCAACTACCCTCATGACTCTTCAACTTACACATGACTGTTTACATTCTACTATTGACACTTGGTCTTTCACTTTACAACATGTTTACAATACAATCTGCACATGTACCCATGTGAGACAAAAATGGGTTTGAGTAAGCCATACAAGACATCACTGAGATTCAGACAACTGTGGGAAGACTAACTCGTTGACATCCTCTTGGTGATCGATGGTGGCGAATTGATGCCAAGCTTGGTAGTCTGTTATGGTGTCCGCGTACTTCGTGGTGACATCCTTCTGAAAGCGAACTCTTGCCTCCATTGCATCTGAGTACATTGATTTGGAACCTCTCTCCTACTCATCATATAGCATGCGCATCATGGTCTTGAGTGCATCCGAACCAATGACATACTGGTGCATAATGTCTATGCTCATCTGCAAATTTGTGCTGGTCGCTATGCGCATCTACTGCTCGAAGTACATGTCCAGCTCTCTTCGGACTTGGTTCATTGACTTCGCCTCAGTGATTGTGCCAATGGATGGGATCACATGCGTGTGCATAATGACATCCATGCTCCTGAACGCTCGTGCATGTGAAGCCTGTAAGCTGATGATGAGATGTGGGAGTTCCTCATAGTTCTGGATCTGACTTCGGATGAGTGCCTTCAACTCCATTGCCTTTGGCTTCATCATCTTTGGCAAGTACAATGGGGTTCCCTTGTACCTCATTGTCCATATCTACATGTGATCGACAATGATGTGTATGTTTGTCAAGATGAGTGCTGCCAACCATTAAGATGGACAACTGAATTATGCACGGTGACAAACCTGAAGTATAGCTTCCGTATGATTGTCTCGAGAGAAGATACTTCATCAAGTATCGCTTTTTTCAACTCTACTTTGACGGATGCTGTAGCTTTCTCTTCTTTCTGCTTGGCCACTTGCAACTCCTTAGTCATGTGCTCGTTCTCAGTTATCAAGAATCTCACTCTTGAACTGCTGGCTTCGGCATACGCCTTTGTAGCATCAGCGAATGCAGCTAGATGTTTGCGCACATCAGGCATGATCACTCGTTCCCGAATATGTGTAGGAGATACATGGACATCCAGATGGACACTCTGCGTGACTACACAAGTATGTGTTGTGACTTGTCAAAGGATATGTTGTGCACATCTACTTCCGGATTTTCCTAAAGGATTTCAATGTCTCCTTGATCACTTGGGACTTGCTTTGCTCCCGGATCTAGTGAAGCCGGTGGAGTGACCTCTAAGTCCTTGGGCATGAGGTTTGTATATTGATCCTGCTCTAACTGAACCACATCCATGTCCATCTGTTCCAACATCTATTCAATCTCCTGAGAAAAGTCCTGGTCCTACGACTGCTCACTCTATTTGCTATCTTCCAGCTGTGATGAGTCAATAACTTACATTGGCGCAATTTCATCAATGTGTGCATGTTGCGCCTCCAGCTGTTCCTGTTCCTGTTGTGCTTCCTTCTCTCTTCTGCGCAACTCTTATTCTTCCCTTAGTTGTTGCTTCAACTGCTGCAACTTCTTCTTTGCCTCCTCTAATTTCTGCGTCTCCCTCTATCTTTGTACAATCCTCTTGTTGCGCTGTCGCTTCTTTGCCTCAATCTCCAAAGCTATTCTCAATACAAGTGGATCTCCCTTGAACTTGCAACTTTGTCTGCCTCTGGGCTGTCGACAACCTTTCTCTTTCCTTTTTCATGCACAAGTCTGCTTCCCTCTGCTGCTATAGATGTTGCTTCTCTCTAAGATGTTGCTGCCTTGTGCACTGCTAACCACTCTACAACCACTCTGACTGGTTAATTGAGCCTTGAGGAGTTGTAGAAATATCTCCATGGGTCTTCCTTAGGCTAATGACACGCCCTGTGGATCCAAGGATGATACACTCTCTCATAGTGGTCTTCTACTAAGTGATGCAGGTCATATGGATTGAAACTTTTGGTGTTGAAGGTGAACCTATTGAATTCTTCCATCTTGGCCTTAGCATGCTTGAGATTCTGGATCTCATACAACCCGATCCAAAAAGGAAGAGTGGGCCAAGGTGCCTTCTTCTTCCTGTGCAGTCTCGCTGACAAACCTGTTGAGATGTGGTATGCAACTTCTTACATGACCAACTTGTCCATGGCAAACTTCGGTAACACATGCAGAGCCTTCTCCACACTATACATCTGAATGAAGGTGCCAAGGGATGAGGCATACCAATCTGCTATGTTAACCAATGCCTCCATCCCTACCTCTGAGATGCAAGGTAGATCCTACTCAAAGGTGATCCTGTACACTGGGGTGACGAAGTGGTTTGATAGTTGTAGTATAACTCCATAGAATCTACACTCAAAGAACAATCTGCAATAGGTGTGCACAAAGGTTTATGAAGGTGTCCATGCCCAATCCAAGCCAAGGAATTGCTGACGGGTGCAGATTGCTTCAAGGATGTAGGTGGACATGAATAGATTTGCTTGCTGACCCTTGGGAAGATGCCAGGAATTTTTTACTTGCCCCTTTAGCTGGAGAGCCAACATGTCAGACCAATTGAAAGGTCTTCCTTCATTCGCCAGCTGATCTAACACAATCACCAAACTCTGCTGGAAGGTCTCTGTATTCTCGTGGCTGTATAAGCGGAATGCGAAGATGACCAAGAAATGATAAGCCTTCCACAGTATCTTTGTCTTGTATACTTGGTTGGGTGTTGTCCTGAACTTATATGACTCTCTCACCCAACTCTTCAATATGCCTCTTCAGTCTGCACTGCTGCTGGGATTGGTGAAGGGTGCATCCATTATGATCACTGGCCGCGGAAAGTGATACATCTCCTGAAATTTCTCTTCCCTGAAGGTAGAAAGTTCCGTTCCACTGACATTGCTCAACACCATTATATCTGGATTAGTATGTGAGATAATCCAGTGGATCATGTTTGCGCATGGAAATGCTGAATACCTGCATGCAACCCGATACAAGACAGACTTGTGTATGTTGAGATAGACTCTACGGTCCTCCAAATTCTCCTCAAAGGTGCCTGAAAATATGTCATTGATGTCCTTCCATTTGATCTTGATCTCCTTGTCTATGAAAAACTTAGTGTCTTCATAGATGGGCAATCTCATAGACACTTGCTCGACCACATCTCCAGTTGCTCTCTCAATGGTATCCTTTGACATTTCTCTCTTCGAAGCCATTGTACCTGTAATTCTGAGAGACTGATGAACACCTGTGATACTTGGAGATAGAGCAACAGTAATGGCAAGCAAACTGTGAGTTGAAAACCAAAAGCAACTTGAGGACTGACATGTAACACACCTGGGTCACTGACTGGGAAATTTGAGCAATTTTCTCTGGGAGGCTGGGAGATTGGCTACCAGAACTGCGTAGAGCACAGTCCAGACTGCTAGTGAGCTAACTGACTACTGAAACTACGCAGAGCACAATCCATCTTGGCCTGCTGAGGACTGGAACTGCGCAATGCGCAATTTTAGTTAGCATGAATGCAACCCGGGAAATTGCATTGCGCAATCTCGAGGGCCAACTGAGGCACTGCCTCTTAGAATTGCACAGAGCACACCTTGGGAGGCCATTGTGAGGCAAGATCTATGCAATTTCTGGGAGCAAGGCAAGGTATGGGCTAAGACAGTTTAGACCCGCCGACGACGAATGAAAACAGTAAGGATTGAATACATGTGTGAAGCTGGGTGTAGACATGAGTGAACGAACATGCATGCAATCCAGTAAGTGCAAGATTCAGTAAAATAGGAAAACAATGAAGTGTGTGAAGCGAGTCTCCGTAATGGCGATCGTCAGTGAAGAAACAATGTCATGCATGCGACAATAAGGAAATGCACTGGAAAACTTGTAACAATGCTTCTACAAGTTAACATGCATTAAAATGACAAAAAACATTCAATAAAACCAAGCAAACAATACTCACACAAACCAAAATACAAAAGCGACAGAAAAGCAACAAAAGGCATGAAAAGCGGACTTACCCGGAAAAAGATGTGATAAGTGTGCCGAAGGTTCCTAGATGCATTGGGAATATCAGAACTCCAAGTCCGAAGTGAAGAATGCGCTCTGAAGCACCGAATAAATAGTTTTGACAAGATTGAGGCTTATGATGTGCATGCCACAATTCTAGGCAAAATCGACTGTTGAAAATGCAACAAGATGATGGAGCTTAGTGGAAAGGAGTCGCCTTCACTAAGTGGGCCCACAGGCTATTTTTGGCGCAAAGTCTATTTTTAGACATATGGATCATGGTTTATGAGTTGTAGGATGCTATTTGTGGATGATTGGTCATGTTGGTAAAAATAGATGGACTTCTATTTTTAGACATATGCGCGGTTTCTATTTTAGACTGTCAGGCTAAAAATAGAACAGTCGAATATTATTAGCTCATAATAATATTTGGACTATAAACATTATCTTATCCTCTTGGAGCACTTCAGTTTGAGCTATAGATGTGGCACGTGCAGCTGTCAGAAGGAAATACGCTTTTCTTATGGGTCAGTTGAGCTATTGCATGGTGGACTTCAGTTAGAACTCATGTGGTTGAGTTTGGTGGAGTTGATTGAGGAGTTGATGGAGTTGTGTTCAGTTTGACTTGGTTAAACTAGTTGTATTTAGTTTAACTGCAGAATACACTAGTGATGAGTGATGTGAATTAATTGTTAATTAATTCACTAATTATTAACTCATAAAGCAACTAAAGAATACATCAGTTAACTCAGTGCATGGATAGTTCAGTGGAGACAGGTGTTAGAGGTTGAGATTGCTATCAATTGTGACTATAGTTGTGCATGAGATCTTGCACAATCAATGGGATTGAGTAATTCCAATGAGGATTGCATGGTTCAGCCAATGAAATACGAGTTTGCTTCAGCCATTCATCATTATTCTCATGCAGGATTGCGCAGTGGAGGCAGGCAAACAGTGGAGGAGATTTGAGGCATCAGATATGAGCTAGTTTGTGTGTAATAGGTGGAGATGGTACTGAGTACTTGTGAGGAGTATTTTACTATGTATTGTTACATGTTATTAATCTTTATAATATACAGATAGTGTGGGGTTTTCAGCTGTATGCTTTCCCCGGGTTACACACTGTGTTAATGTGCGCATGCGATTGATGTTTCATTGTTTTTAATTCTGCTAAATTTATGATCAACATAGAGGAGGTTATGTATTATGCATGTATTTCGCAATAGTGTATAATCAGGATAATATCTGTGAATAAGTGTCATATTATTCAAAATTTCTACATCGACATTTGGTGGGAGGGTTCTAAAACGACTTTTGCATGTAAACCCCAACTGCTAAAAATAGATCCCTAAAATTTAGGGATGCTTTTTGCTTTTTTCTTTTTCGAGAAAAAGATGCTCATCCATGCAAGGCAAGATTGCTCAGTCCTGGAGGGAACCAATAAACTTGTGAGCACATGCAACAAACAACAAGCCTTGGGATGACTTTTGTGTAGTTTATGAGCTGAGTGGCTCTAGTTGCCCCTTGACAAGCTCTGTGCAATTTCTGGACTGAAGCCAAGGCTGCTAACCAGAACTGTGCAAATTCTGAGAGCAAGCCCAATGATGGGATGCTCTGCACAATTTTCAAGGGGAAGGCAGCCTGCATGCTATGTGAGATTTTGGAGAGAAACTGGCTACCTTGATGCTCTGTGCAATTTTGGAGAGCAAGGCTGGTTGCCCTCCAGTTCTGGGCAATACTCCAAGTCAACATAAGAACTAGTTGAATACCAAGTCATAGGATGTCAGCTTGCGGGTGAAAGGCAAACAAGTTAGCGAACATAGGCTGATAAGCCAAAGAAAATCAATTGAAAGCATAAGTACCTGGGCAACGCAAGACATGCTGCTAAGGATGGTTGGTAGGGAGGCTCCAAAGCAAAGATAAGGAAAAATTTTGGAGGATGGTTGTAGCCACTACAACATAAGGTTAACATGACAACAACAACAACAAGAGGGATTATCTCTTCACATTACTTTGTTCTAAATGATACATGGTTCATTACGAGGTATTCATAACTAAATAACAAGGGCTTCTTACAAGAAAAATCAGCATACACATGATAGCCTCACAATAACAAGATATTGTACCTCCAATCTTCCATCAAGCTGCAAGCTTAAGATTTAAAAATGTAGAGAAAGGGGAGAGATCATCAAACCCCAAACTCTCAACAACCAGGGCAATAGAGAGAAAGTTTCTCTTTATATACCAAGTCCCTTCTCTTACACAATAAAGAAGTATTATTTACTAACTAATTCCATGAGAAGTCAAAGAAACAATATAACATTGTAGTAGTTAGTTCCTTCTCAATCCATTGTTGACCATATCAAAATATGTGGACATAAGACTCTCTAAGAAAATTCACCCTTATAAAAAAATATGAAGAATAATGCAATAGAGATCTCTAATAGAGAGCATACTACCAAAAATAGGTATGATTATCAAGTCAACATGCAAGAGGTCCACATATAATTTTCTATCCAAGATGGATGCATGCAAGATACTATAAAATAATCTTCAAAATAGGAGGACGTGCTGAAGGGTCCACCTAGAAAATCTCATAAAGGCTTCCCTCCAAGGTGCATGAGAGATAAAACAATTAAATAATACTCTTAGGAGAAGGCATCATACCAACAATTCAAAAATAACAATTGGTCCACAAGATTTGTTCAACTAGTCCACATGTGAATTTCAAGGTAACCAAATCCATGGATGAATGTGCAGAGTTCTAACTAGATGGAGTGCTCCACAAGAAAGGAAGTGGCCAACCCCAAAAATAGTAGGTGGACCATCTCCACAAATGTGTCCTCTCAGATAATCTCCAGTAATGGAAGAACAAGCAAGAGCATGTGTAGTGCCACGTGTGGCCCTCAAAGTATGCCACATGCTTCTCAAGAAAATCCCTCCATAACCTCTAAATAAAATAATATGTGTTAGGTCAAAAAGGTGAGGGTGTGATGTAGTCAAAGATGAAGAGTTTAGTTGAAGTAACCATGGAATAAAGATGAGGGAGCATGTAGGGGAGTGTGCTCTAGAAGGTTGTGCCATGTAACTACCTTAGCCACCCAACAAGTAAGAAAATATTTCCATGTGAAGTGCACCCTAGAAAGGACTGCCAAAAGTAGAGACACCATTAATGCATGTGCCAAATTGTGTTGTTTCCTAGTATCATGTAAGCCTTAAAATTTGTAGACAAGAGGGGAGTGCTCTATCAAAACCCTAACCACAAGTGTATATAGTTTCCAAGTTAATTATGATGCTCACGTCATTAACCTCCATGGAAATTGTGATAAATTAACCATTAAATGGTTAAATCAATATCAACATGTGTGTGCAAAAGATTAATGCTTAAATATAACCTTAGTCCAACCTCCTAATATACTCCATCTAATTAAATTAGCATGAACATGTGTGCCAATTAGGGGAGGCACACTCCAATAGGTGTTCCATGGAAACACGTTATATCTCCTAGCAGTAATTCCATGATGATAGTAGCACAATGACAAAATAGAAGTTCAAACTAGGTTTAATTCTAGGGCACACCAACAAAGGACTTAAACATGATAAAACCTCATCAAACCTTTAGAAAATGCTCAATCATTAAAATTGTATGTAATACCTCCAAAATCTAAAGTCTCCAGCTTTGGAAAAACAACATCAACAAGGGTACTAACATTGTCAAACACATTCCATCTAGGTTATGTCTAGCAAATGTTGCAATGTCAAGTCATATCACCTAGGGAAATCCCACCAAGGAAAAATGCACTACCACAACACAAATTACCTAACCACATCAAAATCATAAGAAACGGGAAATTTGAAAATTCTAACCCATCCAATCATGAAGTATGTTCCTACCAAATATTCAACATAGGAGGACCATGTAGAAAACCCCTCCTAGGGACACAATCAATACCAAATAATAACATCAACACTCATAGTCACTAAGAAACTCCAACAACATCATGAAGCATTGGCCTCCTAATACCATCATCATCTAACCAATGTTCCACCAATACTCAGGGGATGCGAGTGTGAGGAGATGCATAAGGGGGGACATGTGGGAATACCCTCAAAATTTAGGGAAATTTAGGGAGGACAAGGGGACGTCGGGGTATATATATATATATATATATATATATATATATATATATATATATGAATTAAATAATAAAATGCACCAATCCATAATCACCATTCATATTGATGCATATATCATTCATCGATACAATACGAGATTCAATAATGAAATACATTGATCGATATTCATCATTCTAGAATCTACATTGATTTAAAAATTAAATTAATCATTCATTATTTTAGATTATAAATTGATTTAAATTTTTTTAAATATTATAACAACAAGGAACCTGCGCTCCTGAGAACCCTAGCGCGCGAGCGCACTACCTTGGCCGCCATCAGAACTCTGGTTCGCGCCCCTCTCTTTCCTGATGGCCCCTCCGGAGGCTCCACCGGAGGAGGTCGCTCAACAGCTGGCTTTCTCAGCTCTTGTTAGCTCCTTGTTGCCTTAACGAGCTCGCCCAACCATTTCAAAATTTGTAAAAAAAGTAGAAGGATTACAAGAGGTTTCCCTTCCTCCTACTCTGCCTAGAATGGCTGCACTTGCGTTGGCCGAAAAGGGTCTGATAGGGAAATTCACTGGTCTTTGGCCCTCACCTAAAACTGTTCAGAGGTGGGTGGAAAGAAATTGGTCGGACAAAATCCAAGGGAAAATTGCTATTAGATTTTGTGGGAAGGGTTACTTCACCTTCCACTTCGAGACAAAGAATGACAAGGATCTGATATTTCGCAATGGGCCATATTTTATGGACTCCAGAGGTCTGTACTTAAACAAGTGGACGCTAGATTTCGATCCAAAGCTTGATATTCCTAACGCGGTTCTTGTTTGGGTTCGCCTCCCCCATCTCCCATTACACTGCTGGGGAGATGAATCTGTGCGAGCCATCGGAAATGCAGTCGGCAAATATATTGACAGAAGCGAGCCAAGAGACAACATGCAAGCATGTGCCCATATCTGCGTCGAGGTCGACCTGTGCAAAGGACTTCCAGAAGCCATCAAGATCAAAGTCGATGAATGGTCGCACATACAACAACTCGATTACGAACATATCCCCTTCAAGTGTAAGGTATGTCACGAGTATGGTCATTTTTCTAATCATTGTACTAAGATCATTAATGTGGATAATAATACTCAAGAACAGCAATGAGAAGTGGTAAAAAAAAATCAGCCCCTAGTCCCTCTTTATCCAATGAACCTGGTCCCTCCTCTCATAAAACCTCTGCCCAAATCCCATCTCCTCCGCCTTCCCCTCCTCATCAATCTCAATCCCCTGGATTTGGAAAATCCCTTCAATCTCCTCCATCCTCCAACCCCTTCCATGTTCTTTCCCTCCCTGAAGATGACCCTACTCCTTCGAACCCTCCTGATCATCCCTCTTCCCCTCACTCTATGACTGCCCTTCCTCCCCTATTAATTGAACCCCTCCCCCCTAGAATAACCCGAAGCAACTCCAAGGATCAGCGATCTTCCTTTGATGGCCAAAAGAAGCTGGGGAGAAAGACTACAAAACAGCGTAGGGATGAAAACGCGCAGAAAGACATAGCCCTTGGTCTGCAGAATCCAATAGAATCTTACGTTCAGGGCACAAAAGATCAAGAAGTAGCAAGCAAAGATAAGGGAGGTAGAGCACCTCCTCGAATCACAGGTCTGAAATGATTAAAATACTTTCTTGGAACAGTAGGGGACTTTGGCACCCCTCTAAAATCAATGCTCTAACAGATCTTATAGTGCAGGAGAAACCATCCATCATATTACTACAGGAAACAAAGCAAAGAGAATCAGAAATCAACAAGATCATTGGAAAGTATAAATATTACAAAGGAAGCATATGCGAAGCTAGAGGAGCTTCTGGAGGAATTACCACCATCTGGAACCAAAATGATTGGCAAAGTGAAGCTGAGCTAATCGATCAACATTGGATAAAAACAATTCTGAGAAATAATATCAGCAATCAACAGATTGTCATCTTTAATGTATATGTTCCCAATCATTACAGGGATAAAGAAATCTGCTGGGAAGCTCTTAGTAATCACATTATGGAAGAAGACAATAGCAACATCATAGTAGGCGGCGACTTCAACTTAATTCTGCATGCTAATGAAAAGCGAGGGGGGAATTTTCTGCCAGATCCTTTCAGGAACCAAATGGAAAATATAATGCACACTGGTGATTTGATAGATATAGCTCCAAAAAAACGCAAGTTCACATGGAGCAATCGAAGGCTGGGCAACCACAATATCATGGAGAGGCTAGATCGATTCTTGGTTAATATCTCCCTCCTGTCAACCTTCTCATTTGTAAACTCCGCCATTTTACCCTTTGCCGTTTCAGACCACTATCCAATCACACTCGCATTGAATACTCACTGCGCCCTTGGTCCGCTTCCATTTAAATACAATCATATTTGGAGCGATCATCAAGCTGCCCGAAACATCATCTAGCTCACCTGGGGACATCATATTGAAGGTTCCCCAGGCTACATATGGGAGAACAAATTAAAGAATGTGCAAAAAGCGCTTAGATACTGGGCCAAATCACACTATAAGGAGCCAGAACAGGAAAAACATGAGCTAAAACTTCAAATTGCTGAACTTCAATGCACAATAGAACAAAAGGAATATTGCCATAATGAAAAATTCCAAGAAGAAGAGCTGTACAATAATTTGAGCAAAATTAAAAGGCAGGAGGAAGAAAAGTGGCGTATCAAATCAAGGCAAATATGGCTGGAAAGTGGGGACAAGAATACCTCCTTCTTTCATAAACAAGCCACTGCAAGACTAGTCAGAAACACCATAACTGCCATTACGGACAGCACAGGGACTCAACATGTGGAACAAATAGATATCAAAGAAGCAGCCACAGAACATTTTAAGGACCTTTTAACCGAAGCACAGGAGGAAGAATCTTATGATGATTTGCTACAACATTTTCATTCTAAAGTCACAGATGATCTGAATAAAAAACCTGACAGCAGAAATAAAAGAGGAAGAAATAGTTGAAGCAATCTGGAGCCTCCAGCCCAACAAGGCACCTGGACCGGATGGTTTCCCGATTTGTTTTTACAGGGACTACTGGGAGTTGATAAAGAAGGACCTCATAAAATACATCAAGTGGATCCAAAAAAAAGGCAAAATAGGTGGATATACAAATTCTACCCACTTGGCCCTCATTCCTAAGGAGAACCGCCCATCCAATTTCTCTCGCTTCAGGCCTATATCTTTATGCAATTCATCATACAAAATTTTCACTAAAATCATAGCCTCTCGGCTCAAACCTCTTCTACCGATGCTGATCTCAGAAAACCAAGGAGGTTTTATGGCTAATAGACAAATTTCAGACTCTATTCTTCTAGTTCAAGAGGCCATACACTCAAGTCATGCAAGGAATGAGAAAGGGTTCATTCTGAAACTAGATCTGGCCAATGCCTTTGACAGGGTAAGGCATTCATTTTTATTTGCAGTTCTTCAAAGGATGGGCTTCTCACCTCTCCTTATTAATGTCATAAGAGCCTGCATCTCTGGACCTTGGATCGCTCCCCTCATCAACGGAAGACCCGGACCCTCCTTTCAATCCTCAAGAGGACTAAGGCAAGGTTGCCCCTTATCCCCTTATCTCTTCATCCTCATGGCAGAATCATTTAGCTATGACCTTGACCAAAAGAGGCAGTCAGGCCTCATTACGGGCATCAAGTTTGAAGATGGCATTAAAAGTATAAACCACTCTCAATTTGCCGATGACACCCTTCTGCTAGGGGGGGCAACCACCATTATTGCAAGAAGATTCAAGTCCCTGCTTGACAAGTTTATGAGATATTCAGGAGGTCAAATAAATCACCTTAAAAGCTGTATTTATGGATGGAATGCTTCATCCCAAATGATACATAGCATTGCCAACGTTTTTGGTGTCCCCTGCAAGTTAAATTGGCACTGTTTTAGTTACTTCGGAATGCCGGTAATCATAGTGAAAGCAAAGACTAGAGTCTGGGACTTAACGCTAGACAAAATGAAAAGGAAAGTTCAGAAATGGGGAACTCTGTGGCTCAATCCAGCTGGGCGACAGGTTCTTCTAAAATCAGGTCTCTCCTCCCTCCCCTTATATCAGTTTTCTCTGGCCCAAGCTCCAGCTTCATTCCACCAAAAAATGGATAGCATCCTCAGATTTTTTCTATGGCAAGGGGGCAAGAATGAAAAGAAAAAATACAACCTAGTAAATTGGAAACAGGTCATTCAAAGTCCAGAGAATGGAGGTCTTGGCATCAGGTCCCCATCTCTTATGAATTTAGCATTTGGTGGGAAATTGATTTGGAGACCAATGGACAATCAACCTGCATGGTGGAAAAAAGTCCTAGAATCAAAATATCTTAATCAGTCAAGAACGCAAATTCTCACTTCTGAGATCCCCAACAGACACTGTACAAAGATATGGAAACTTTGTAAAAAAAGCCGTCGTCTTCATGGCGCAAAATGTTTCCAAAGTGCCAAAAGGAGGCGAAACGGTGAACTTTGGTTCGGACAAAATCATGGGGAACCCTCCCATAAACAGTCTTCCAGGTATGGACCCTATAATTCATTATCTTCAAAGTAAAGGCATATCTAACCTGAGTCAAATCTCTCAATGGAATGTATCATCTAATGCCTAGGTACAGTGGGAATTTCCACCCATACCCCACCATCTTAAAGGTAGCTTTGATTCTCTTTGCAAATGTCTGCACATTATTGCACCCACCATTAAAGGTGAAAAGGATGAGTTTCGTTGGGACCCTTCAGGAACAATTATTCCATCAAAGTAGGATACAACTACTTGAGTAGCAAGGAACACCCCACTGCTGTTTGGGCTCACGGGAAGATTTTAAAAAGAGTTGAAGCAATTCCAAAGATCAAATTTTTCATGTGGACACTTCTGCATGGTAAACTTTTAACTGCAGAGAATCTCAGGAAAAGAGGCATTTTCGGACCCTCTAGGTGTCCCAACTGTCAAGCGGCGGAGGAATCCATACAACACTTATTTATTTCTTGTCCCTTTGCAGCCTCATGCTGGAACAACATCATCCCTTCTGCACCCCCTATTTGGAATTCCCAACATTCTATTGATGAAGCCTTAAACAACTGGAGGAGAAATTATCCTTGGCAATCAGCGAAGCAAAATCCAGCTAAAAGAGTTTGGAACGCCATTCCTTTTGCTCTTCTGTGGCGCATATGGATCGCTCGAAATAGTATGATATTCCGAGATAAAACAACTACAATAAGGCACATTCTCATTAAAGCATCAAGCCTTGCCTCAGAAACTATATCATCTAAGATAACAAAGAGAATCAATCCCGTCAGCCTATGGGTAGAGGAGTGAAATTTTATTTTGAATCTTATAGACAGGTCCAACAACATTTCAACAACAAAGATCAGTAAGTTCAGAGGCAAAGCCGACAACCCTGAATGGAAAATCCGCCTCACAAAAGACGAGTTCAGTAAATGGCTCCTTTCAAAGAAATCTCACTCCTTATTCTTTGACGGAGCTTCTAAATCTAATCCGGGAGCTGCCGGTGCAGGGGGCATCATTCTTGATCCTTTAGGCGCACCTGTGTTCTCCTTTGAATGGGGTTTGGGAAATCTAAGCAACAACCGAGCTGAAGCTCTGGGTCTTTACCAAGGTATCTTACAGCTTCAGAACCAAGGGATCAACAAAGCCCTCATTTTTGGCGACTCGGCTATAATAATCAGTTTAATGAATAGCAACAGACAAGCATCCAATCTTTTTCTCCATCAAATCATCAGTCGTTGTAAAAATCTGCTGTCTCAGGACCTGGAATACCATTTCTTACATGTCCTACGATCCAACAACCAAGAAGCGGATAAGAGAGCTAGCCAGGCCAGCTCTCGGGAAAAAGGAAGCCTCTTATGCAATCATGCGAGCCTGCACCAATTCATCCCCTGATTCACATGATTGTCCCAAATCGCCTCTCTCCAATGAACTGCGCCTCTATCATTAAGGACTCTGACCAAATCCAATACACTTTTGATTCCCTCTGCAGCAAATCTCTGTTTGCGTAGTTGAATCTCATTCTTGAAGATTTTGAAACAGCAAATTGGATCTTAATCCGCAGAACTCGTGATCTCCGACAGCCATCCTGAGGCCTCCAACGCTCGACATATCAGCCATATCACCATTTACTAGATGTACTGCAAAACCAGTCTGTTGCTGTCCCAATTCATAAGAATTTATACTTGTTCTAGTATCTTACAAGCGAACAGTAAAGGCATTTTTGTGTCTTGCCACAATGAAATACAGTCACAAGCAACTGCTGTGATTTCATCTATTGTAAAACCGGAGCTTAGTCTCCTCCAACTTTTTTGAATATAACAAGCAACCAATTTTGTAAAAAAAAATAAAAATAAATTGATTTAAAATTTAAATTCATCATTCATCATTCTAGAATCTAATTAGTACTAAGTGTTGGAAAATGTAACTAGGTTTGATCTTCATAATTATCATTGTATATGCATCATTATATATTTCTTGTAAAAGAAAAAGAAGAAAAAGAATTATTATTTTTCAATCACGGGTTTCATGTTCAAGTCAAATTATTATTTAGGGCAAGGATGTTCTTCATGCTTCTAGGGTTTTTTGAGTCAAAATCATTTTTTTCATAAGTCAAATTATTGTACTTGAGTCAAGTCTTGATTGGACTCTTGAAAGAAAGTGGAAAAATAATTTTATTTGAGTCAAAAATGTCAATTTTGTCCCCACAAGACCAGGTCGGCACTGGAAGGGACCCATTCGACCTCCTGAATGTGTATAAATAGAGGACAGTTCGACCTCATTTGGAGACAAGCAAGCAAGTTCGATTTCTGTGCCAAGAAGAAATAGAATACATGTGAAGAAGTCAAGAAGAAGAGCTAAAGTCAATGGAGAGAGAGTGAGGGTCAAAAGATAGAAATTTGCCACATGTGAAAAAGTTTTCTGCCCTAGTTTCTGTCTCACATGCAAAGTTGCAGGGGCCAAAAATTGCAGACCTAATTGCAGAGGCCGAATATTTGTTGTAGGGGCCGAAAATCTGAAGTTTGAGCAAGTTTGAAAGGATTTGACTGTTGTTGACTTGAATTGACTTTGACTTGTTGGAATAACTTGGAAGGGGGGCTGACTTGGGTTTTGTGGGAGGTCTTGGATTTCTCACTTTGATTTGATTATATAATAAGAGAAGATTTGACTGGGTTTTCCCCCTTGTGGGGTTTTGCCTTGGCTTGGAGCCTATATCTCGTGTTCATTGTCTTTTTGTGATCTTCAAGGTTTATGGTTTTTGTAATTGTTTGATGAAAATAACATAATAAAAGTAATAAGAAGCCAACATATTTTCACAAGCAGTTATCAAGTAAAAGAGAAATAACCGTAATTGTTTCCCTATTGATTTCTCATCACTAAGCAAAATAGACTATAGTAGACACTAGAGTCTGAAGACTATAATGGTAAAAATCGATATAACTAAAACTCAAAAATAGTAAAGAGTGGTGAGTCGAAGAATCAGTGTAAGGTCATCGATATCTAGAGTCAAGACTCGAAAGTTAAAATTGAAAATTAAAAATGGACAATGAGCATTGAAGGAGCATCACAGGGGAGGAGAGGCAATAGTTAATTGGTAAGTCAGATAGTGTTGCGTGGTAATCCAAGTAGAGGTAATATTGGTAAGTCGAATGAGTGAGTTAGGGATTGCGAATTAGTTTAGGTTTTTATATTTGTTATGCATTTTTCTTTTTATTTTTTATTTTTAATAATTTTTTTTCTTTATTTTTATTTGTAAATTTCATGGCATATTAGACAAAATTGAGGGGGACATGTCCCCTCTCAAAAGGGTGATTTTGAGCCTGGTGCCCTTGATTAAATGCTAGTTCCATTCCCTCATACTTGATAGAATCCAATGGAAGCATTTCAATCCCCCCCATCCTAAAATATTGAAAACTATTAAGTTTGTTGAAGTTTGAATGGGATATGAGATTCTATTTTCTCCATATGAAGTCCAATGAGGTTGGAACCACTCTCAAACATCTTGAGTCATCTCATGGTAATGTTAAAAATTTAAGTAAAAGGATGAAAATGAATTTTAACATTACCATTAATTACATAGCATTACTAGCGATGAACTTTAGTATTGCAACTAGAACGCTACAATTCCCAAGGCTACCAATTTTAATTATCAACCCAGGGTTCATACAAACTTAGGAGGTGTCAAAACTATATGTGAAACATAAAATGTGTCATTATTTCATTTATATTATGTAATGGAGTGAAAGTCATGAAATCAAAGCCTAATCAGAAATGAAAATGTTACTTTGAAAGGAAATTAATCCTAGGCAAGAACAACAATGTGTAATTGAAATCCTAAGAGCATCAATTCAAATATATAGGCCTAATATACTATGTAAAAAAGCATGTCCTAATTGGTGCTCAATGATGGATTTATATCATAGGGGTTATGATTCAAGCCTAAGAGACAAAAACCAAGCTTCTATAGGAAGTTGCTACATGCGAAACAAAATTGCTACATGAGCGAAACAAAATTGCTACAGGAGTAAGAATATTGCTAAATGCCCAATTAAATCAAACTCAAATTGGATGTATTTTTTTATTGAGTAGGATGCCTTAGGTCTCCATTACAATTGGAATCACTCCAAAATACCCATGTTAACACGTGCTAAAAAATGGTAGAAAATTACTAGTCTAACATCTGGAAATTCGAGAACTAGTGAGCTAGTTAATTTATCAAATGCCTAACCTAATCAAGTGAAAATTCAATGGGGTAAATTTTGTTATTAATTTGAATGTTTTCATGAACTAATCCTTGTGGAATAAACTCAAATGAAACTCATTAACATGTTCTAAAAAATAGCATAAAATTACTACTATTTTGCTACAAGGACTTCCAGAAATTCTAGATTCATGAATTAGTAACCCAATCCAAGTAGCTCAATGATGAAGATGGATTTTAAAAGATATTATAAGGATTCATAATGCTTGTGAATCAGTGAATAAACTGAAAAATAAGTTACTTCAATCATTTAAACCAATCTTACAACAAAATAAGTATCGATACTAAATGCAGAAATAAGAAAACAAGAATAAGAGATGCATGTGAATAAGAAGTGAAAAGAAGAAAAAAAAATTATACAAAAGGGATATGAGGTTCCTAGGATGGCCAAGCCCAACGATACTCAAAGTCCTATGAGGGATACTAAGCTTTAGAAGCTAAAAATGGCACCAAACTTCATTATTTGAATCAATCCAAGTACATCCCTGTTAGAAATGAAAGTGGAGCTGCAAAAATACAATTTTTCTCCACAAGAAGACTAAGAAATATCTATCGCTAGAGGAAAATTATAATTGGTAATTATAAAAAATTATGAGGAGGCGTTCTCCTTGAAAGGAGGAAGCTTTCCCCTCTAAAATCCCTCAAATAGTGGATTTGGTTCCCCACACTAGGAATCTGCATTAAATGACAAGGAACACATTCCTAGATTTTCTCAATCACCGGAGCTCTAGAATTTGTGCAATAATTTCATAATATCTTGTTAATTTATTATCCAATATTAATCCTCTTGTACTAGGGAGAAAGTCCCTAAATTATCTCCTCCTCCAAATCTTCATAATCTTCCCATTATTCTCACAATATTCTATACAAATAAATAATATTAGGCACAAATATGCAATCGTCCATAAACCTTCCTAATGAACATATTAAAGTTAAAAATATGTCATCTAATGCAAAAAGAGAGGTTTAATGTGTTGAAGGATGGTTAGATGGGCCTTAATTTATGTCTAATTTGGAGGCCCATCAAGTACGGTCCTAGGGTTGAATATTAAGCTTCCTCACTCATAAATCATTGTTTTCAAGTAAAATTAAGGGGGGACACACAAAAGTACACTTTTTGGGGAGTCTCATCCCCCACACTGGGGAAATTCCCCTCTTGTGTCTCCCCATGTCTCCACGAAAGGGGGACGTGGGGAAACATTTCCCTAGACGTATCCCGAACCTAGGTGAATGGGGTGCAAGGGGTGCGTGCACCCAACCCTGGAGGACTCATCCTTGTGGAACATTGCATCTAACCCCTCTGGGGGGCTGAAATCACCATCCATGAACAAGATGTAGCACATGAAAGATAACCAAATACACCAAAACCAAACCAAAATGATACAACATACTCCATAAACACATCAAATAATCAACCAAGGGGTGATCAACAAGGAAACAACATGTGAAAATACCACCAAACCAATAAGAACAATCATCCAAACAAGAAGAAGTGAGACTTCCCCAAACCAAATACCTCCATTAAATTATCTAATGCCATGAATAGGAATGGCTCCATGAAGATATATCTTGTCAAGTTGGTTCAATGATATAAGGTACCGACTGCAAATCTCCCTCAATGTGATGAAACTCATAGTGTGAAACCTCATACAATATAAGGTGTAATATGAAATTTTGGGCACCTACTTCTACATCTATTGGAAATCTTTTTTTGAAGCCATTAAGGTTAATCCCATATTAGGAAAGAAAATTCATGCCAATTGTGTGTATGTGTGTGTGCTGTGACATGAATATACATGCAACATTTTAAATGTTTAATTACAATACTTGGCCTCTACAACAACTCTTGGTAGAAAGGAGCTTGGGAAAGGATTATAATACATGTATAACTATTCTAAATAGTATAAATATAGAATAATATTAATATAAAATTTAAAGGTATGAGTTGCAACAACTTTTATCTTGGCATTCATTTCTTTTAAAGGTTCGAAAGCCTTTGTTATGATAAGGTCATTTTTGTATCATTTGTTTGACTCATTGATAATTTCTTCTATAGAATGCGGTAAATGTTTTTGTTCTATGCTTAGTTGTTGTAAGTTCTTTAACTAGATGAAGTTAGTGTTTTGATTGTATTCTATGTGTTGAAATTGCTTTACTCTGTAGGTTAATGTTTTGGTTCTATCTTATGGTTATAACTAGTAAGAAACATAAATATGTGTGTGTAGACATATACCTATACATGTATGAGCATTTGTGTGCATTATATATATTCATGTGTGTGTGTATGTGTGCATTATATATATTCATGTGTGTGTGTGCATGTGTCTATATACGTATGTAGCTATGTAAACTTATACACATATGAGCATTTGTGTGGTGCATGCATATGCTTGTGTAAACACAATCTCCAAATTTAAACTAGTGCTAACCATTTGGTCTATAATATTTTTTCTTATGCACGAGTTTAAGTACATTATATCATATATGTGTGTGTTCAAATATATGTTTGAATTGTGACACAAATTTTATATTAAAAGGAATTATGCATTTGGAGTGAAACATTACATCAAAATAGGGCAGGAACTAAGTGGAAGATTGAAACAAAAATGAAATATTCCTAGCTACTAGTACTCCAAGTAAAGGTGTACACTTTCCAAAAAACACCTAGAATTTTACAAAATCTAACAAACATACTCATTTAATGTGTAGGGGAAGCATTAGGGGACATGGCATATCGATTCTTGCCCATTGATCCATAACATTCTTGTTTCCAAACTAGCCCCTTTATTGGCCAATTTGTCTACTTCTTGATTATTTTATCAGAGAACATGAACCATCTTACAAGGTTGGAATTTGGGAAGGGGTGCTATTATATTTTTCAATTTACTATCTTTTGGAAGAGTGCCAACCAAAAAATGACGAAGGAGGGATTTGATATTTTTCAATTTAATATATTTTGGAAGGGAGCCAAAGATCAAATGAGGAAGGATGGCTTTGATTTTTTAAAGTTATTTTTGAATTTATGATATTTTGGAAGAGTGCTAACCAACATATGGTGAAGGATTATCTTGTAGTTGTCGATAATTATCATATTTTTTAGATTGTAAGGATGAGCTAGAGGTAAGCCTGAAGAATTGCATATGCCCTTGCTTGATTCTGTGATCTAGTTCCCAACCCAAAACATAAGTTGTGTTGATAGGTCCCTCGAGGTGAAAAATAAGCCCCTCGTCCTTGCAACCTCAATATATCTATATATAGGCATACATGCTTATAACTTTTTCCAAGGAAAAACATGTAGCATTCTATTTAAGAAGAAATGAAAATATACATTCCATACTTGCCCGAAGCAGTCATCAAAATGACATTCAATGGATGTTTTAAAGTCATAATTGGACTTGGAATCAATTGAGTTGTGTAATGGGAGTCTTATTGAACTTGGATAGGAATTGGTTGATGACATCATTTATTAACCAATGTACTAAAAAAATACATTAAAACATAAAATTTTCCAAATCATTATAAATTAAAACATAAACTATATTTTAAATATCCCAAACCATTAGATAAAAAATATGCAAAGTTTGCTCATATATATACCATTTAAGTCTAAATATAATAAAATGGCATTGAGTGCAATGCATATTCGAAACACAATACATAAACACAAGGCTATTAATGGGCCTTTAGAGTTAAAAAAATCACATGCTACAAGCTACTAGCCTACTACATATCACTTATGAACACGAGAAGTCGTCGAACTAATCATTAATTTTGGAAATGGGTTCTTGTTGCACGAACTTTATGAACATCCTCTAGCCTAGACTCGTTGGACTCATGAACATCTGCAATAGTAGTACTAGTAGTACCATGTTTAGTGATTGCCTTGCATAGTGCTACCAATAGTGGATCACCATCCAAAAGAATCCTCCCCAAGTCATCAAGATCAAACTTTGTTGGGTGAATCTTCTCTACCCATTTTGAAGCTGGACCAATATCATCCCAGACAATGAGATTTATATTAGGTCTTTTGTTTAGTCATTGGTTATGCCTTCATTGGAGGACGTGTTGAATGAAAATGAGATCATGTAATTGTTGTTGTTCCAAAGTATTTCTCTTATTTGTTTGAATTTGCTTAAACATAGACCAATTGTGCTCACACTTGAAGTACTACAAGTTTGATAAGGCATCCATATTGCAAATTTTTGTAGTTGAGTATATTGGCTACAAAATGACTCCCATCTATGTGTTATGATTAATTATTAAATTGATACAATCAAAGATATAATTAGTTAATGCAACAAATTAGATTGACTTTGGTTAAAAATTCAAGTATGTAAAGGCACACTGTAAAAATTGATTTATAGGTGTATTTCTATTTATTGATAGTCGTTGGGGACCATGCACCCTGGGTACTTGTACTATCCATTTTTGACCTTCCTAGTTTGTTCTTCTCCAGAGTAGGCTTTATAATCAAACATTGGGTTTTGGAAATACCAAGCAACATGTATGGGTTAATGGAGTTGATTGTTCCATTTGTTATCAATGATTCCATAGATAGGCCAATAATTGGCTAATCTATCCTTGTAGGCCACCTTTATCTTCTCATTTTATTGATCTATTGCCTTATAAATTTAACCCATGGCCAATTTGAACTTTTCAACTTGGAAAACCAAGTTGGGAGGTGAGGCACACCGGCTTGAAGTGTAGTTAACCTAGGAACAATAACAATAACAATAATAACAAAAAAACATAAGAGCATCAAGGAAAAATGTCTTGGTTTATTATGTTTTCCAAGTGGCCTTTATATAGGAAAATAATGGGCCCACTAAAGATTCACATAGCTTGAAAGCTAGAAATACGAAAGTACATGTTTACAGAACAATACACATAGAAAGTAAGATGCTGGAAATGAGGGGTGTGCCCTTCGAATATGTTGCTTGATTGGAGAGTGTGTCCTCCCTAGGAGGACTCCCTTGCAATAATCGTGTTTTATTGAGATGGATGTTAGTGGGTTGAGGAGTGAATCCTCCTTCAAGAGGGTGCCTCATCTATCTTCGTTCAAGGATGCTTCGACTTTCTCTGTATGAGATGCCTTTACTTTCTTTGTTTGAGGACACCTTGGCTATATTCGTCAAAGTATTCCTTGGTTACCTCCATCGAAGGATGCCTTAGCTCTCTTTGTTGTTGGTTGAATTGGGTGTTTATGATATGAGTGGTGCTTCCTCCTTGGTGTTATAGACATTTTTGGGCACTGCAACCCCAAGCATGAAATGTCCATAAACCAAGGGCTCCTAAGTCCCTAAAAGTGTTGTTATAACCCCTAAAGGAACAAGGTCAGCTGATTACAGCTTCTCCCAGAAGTTCTCCATGAAAAACTGCTCAGAACTGGTCAAAACAGGATCATTTCAGCTACTCCATAGGCAAAGTGTGTTGCATCTCACCTAAATACACTGTGTGGGTGCGTTGCATTTCAAAAAGCCCTTCTATGGGGTGCGATGGGCGAGAAGTGACAAATGGCAGTGTCATTCCGCGAGGTGGAGAGGCATGGAATCTTCCAGAAACTTCTCCTGTGACACTTGCCTCTTTGAATTCGACCAAGGATGAGTAAGAGATCATCAATCTCCAAGTGGAAGCAAGAACTATCAGAGGGAAGAAACTAATCAAATCACAAGCTGACTCATCTCCCTTACAGATATCTATATATGGATCCCTCATCCCAGAGATCCAGAGGCTGGAATTTTGCATATTGTAAGGAATTGCTGTTGGTTTCTTGAGACAACATCAGAGTGTTGGGTGGTCTAAGCTTTGTATGAGGTGAAGAAGGGCTTACTTGCTGCGAGGATGATGCTGGGTCAGAACAACTGGTTGTAACTCCCTTGGCTCTTTCTTTTTTATCAATAAAAGCTATTCAAGTTTTCCTCCATACTCTTGTGTCATTTATGTTTTATGCATTTGTATGGTCAATTTACATATGATCCTAGATTGTTTATGATTATAGATCCATGTTCTTGTATAGTTTTATGCTACTGTGATCCTACAGGTACTCTGTGAAGCTGGGCGTACAAGGAAGCAAGTAGCGAAAGACTATCAAGAGAGAGAGGAATCGAACTAGGAGATTAGCGCAAGACAGAGGTTGGTCTTCTTTGTTCTTCTCTCATCTATATTTCATAAAGGAAAAACGAAAGTAGCTTTACTTTGTTTGTTTCTAAGGTAGCTACCACACCTTAGTGGGATAAGCAGTTCTGTGTAGACACTTTTCCCTGTAACAAAATGGCGACTCCACTGGGGACGAATTAGTTTGTTTGTTTATCTTCCTTGATTGTTTATTTTATAAACTTACAGACGGAGCCTGAAGTCGGGCCAGGGATTTTTCGAACTGCATTTGCTATGAAAATGCAAAGTAGATAAATGCCGCTTCAGTCAATCTCCGGGATTTGTTTATGACTTAAACAACTGATTCACAAACTCTCTGATTGCCCTCGTGGCAGCTCTTAGAACCTCCTTAGATCTACCCCTGATTGTTGCTTTACTGATTACCATTTGCTCAGCCAAAACCCGTGAACTGAACTGCAAACTGTGACTCGGGACCCAAGCAAAGTCTCGTCTCTGGCCCAGTGCAAGTACTGTTTTGTGAATCTGAAATTCAGCGCACTTCCCGAGTGTAGTAGGTGCGCTGCATTTCAAATTCCCTGTGTTACAGGTGCGCTGATCAGACTAGGCATTGTTCAGTTTTGGTTTCTGTGATTCATTCTTTTCAGTTCTATTCATGAATTTTGTTGCCTGTAATCAGTATATATTTGTTTGAAACCCCTTTTCCTTGCTGTTATTCCGCCTCCAATGTGCAAAGAACTGTAAATGTTTTTGTGTATTTGTTGAGTCATTTTCAGTTCTCCTTTGCAAAAAGTAACGTAATTGTATTGTTGTCCTTTGATTTGAAAGTGTCGCAAGTGTCGTATTCAGTCATAGGAAAGAGTTTGGTTGCTATTGATGGTTGATTACCCCGTTACTATTGTATTTGGTCTGAATTTGTAGTCTTTCTAGTGTCGAAAGCAAGTATTCATTTCCGAATCGTAAAGTGTTGTGATTGTCTCCATTTTTGATTCTGAAAAGAAACTTGTTAGTAATTGTCGCTTGAAAAGTAATTCAGATTTGCGCATTAGCTTTCTTTTTACCATTCACATACTAAGAAAGCCGAAAACAAATACATGCATGTGCATTTGCATTTAGACCGTTTGATTGGTTTGATTTAGGACAGTGCATTTAGTGTGTGCTCTTTGCTCTTTGTGAAAGAATACTATCTCTCTTTCCTTAGTAGCTAGGATTTTCATTGCACAAAGAAGATAAAAGACTGTTTATCATCTTAGATTGCATTTTAGGAATTGTACATTTACATCTCGCGGTGAACCTGAAAGGCAAATTTCTTAAGCAAGATCAACTATAAAATAAATTTAATGAATCTAACAACGCTTTGGAACCTAACGCACAACATCTAGAAGTCTAGGCTAGAGACGTATTCCGGCGTCGTAAAGCCTGGTAACTGTTGTTCTCACTGATGGTTGGGTGATTCCTCCACTTTGAGACGATAAGTGCCAGTACGAACTTGTGCTCCCACGTACCGTCGAGTATATTTTGGGAGACCACAATAGGCTTAATCCTTTATCCGTAGGAAGCCGTGTCTGCCGCCCTATCGATCACAATGCACTGAAAACAACATTCGGGAAGATTGACTGCCGTACCGTAAAAAGTATTCTGCAGTTTTGCGATTGGTTTGGTAATCCCTCTACCTATATTTCCAGAGCAGTCCCTTTCGTTCCTTTTTAGACTCCTTAACGGAAAAGGTCCATCTGAGCACTTGTCACTTCAGGCTCATTAAAAATCGAAGGCGACTAGAGTCATCTTTTGTTTTTTCTCGACTCTTTAAAATTGAAAAAACAAGTTGTGTCAAAGCGTCTAAAATTTATTTTAAACGGAATAATCATCAGCCTTTCCTACGTTGATCTTAGGTTGAGAAAATGGAACCCACCAACCAAGGAATTCCCCTTGGAGGAAATCCTAGTCCCTTCTCCTCTTGGGGAGATGTTGGTGCACCCCATATGGCCACATTGTCGCTTCCAGGATTGACAATCGGCTTGCCCGTATGGCTCTTCTCAACCTCTGTCGTTCAGAACACTGCAATTCCTGAACAATCGAGTCAACAACTAGACAGATCCAGAGTTACCCACCAACCTTCTACTTCCTCCAATTCTTCCTCTCCTCCTTCCTCTTCACTTGATGGGGTTGGTAAAGCCAAAAATCAAGTACCTGAGAAGAAGAAGGAAAAGAAGAAGAAAGAGAAGAAGAAGAAGGAGTCAAAAGCGAAAGGGGGCAACCAAGCGTCGTCTAGCGAAAATCCACACACTGCACCGACCAGGCCTAAATCGCCATGTGTCATTTGCAAAGGAGACCACTATCATAGATATTTTCCTTGCAACCCTCAGATCTTAAGGGACTGGTCTCCTCGTTTGCACAACCCGGTGTCGTCAACCTCTGATGATCATGTTGAAAACACACCGTCGACTAGTGAAAGTGAAGCCCCAGGACAAAAAGGAAAATATAGATTTCCTTGTAAACTGTGTGAAGGTGATCATGCTGTCCACCATTGTCCCTTCTTAGATGAGGCTAAAAGAGTTTTGGATGATCGTCTGGTTTCACCGTTACGACTTCCTCCTGGATATAAAAAAACTCTTGCTGAGTCCGTCACTAGTTGAAAATCCGGCTGACCCGCCCAGGTGGTCGGCCGAAGCATCTATCATTGAAGACAAACCTTCTGAACCCATACCAGACAAAAGTCAAAAGGTCGAGGTGGCAGTTGACCCGGTCTTGCTTTCAGAGGTTCCATCTTCAGATGATACAGTCACAGAAGAGAATAAGGATGACACCGTCCAAATTCTTTTCGTAAGCACAGACTCCGATGAACATGGGGGCAATTTACCCATTCCTTTACTGTAGGAAGGAAGTTCTTCAGAGTCATACCCGGCCGTCTATTCGGTCCCACCTCCAAGCAACCTAGTTGTCTCCTTCGACTGGAATCAACTAGGCAGACCCCGTTTACCAGCTAGTGTACCATTCCGAATTATTGCTCAAATATATAGAATGGTTATGGCTGGTACCATCATAGATGAAGGGGCTTCTGTGAGTATCCTTTCCTCGACTGCTTGGAAAGCGCTTGGTTCGCCATCGCTTTTGCCTGAGATGAGAAATCTAACAGGCTTTGACAAAGGAACCAGTCGACCATTAGGGATCCTTCCCAATGTGCCCATAACATTGAGAGGGAAAACCATTCACATGAACGTAATGGTAGTTCAAGGACCCCTGGATTATAATCTACTCCTTGGACGAGACTATATTTATTGCATGGGAGCAATTGTCTCATCACTCTTTAGAGTAATGTGTTTTCCGCACGAAGGAAGAGTGGTCAAGCTCGTAGACCAACTTTCATTTCCCGGATCACGCATAGAAAATAGTCATATACCATCCCTGAATGGTCTTTTCACGCAAGGAATGTCGCATCAATCTCCAGTCCGTCCACTTGATGAGCGCGAGTGATTCGGGGGACATGACTGAAACCCAGGGGGCATGCACCCTGGTTTGCTTCGGCAGGAAAAATTCGGGTATAGGGTAGGTTTCCGCGAGAAATATATGACTGATCTGTACTCCCGCCCGTGATTGGAAGAGGGAGTTATTCTGGAATAAGATTCTCTCGTCAAAGTTATGTGAGTGGATTGTCTCACCTTTGTCTATTTCGGTAGACATCGCTGAAGAAGTGTTTTGTTTGCGTTGTGAATAGAACAATCTTTGGTAACCTGAAAGAGGTAGACCTTTCCTGATAAAACAAATGTTTTGTCGGTGATTTGAAGGGTGACCTTGAAACTCTGTTTTATACCTGGGGGCATGCAAACCTTTTGGTGTGCAAGCGAAGAACGATCATTTATCTGTTTTTTGGATTGGTCGTTTCCTAACTTGCATAAAGAAAGGATGTGGGGCAAAACTCTAAAAATTGCCGTTATCATATATGGGACATTCTTATTATACGACTGGATTAATCGAGCAGTTTTAGCACATAGTTCAAGCTCGTTAAAAAATAAACATAAATCATGAGAAAATGTTTCTCCCCGCATTTAAGCTCATTAAAAAATGAACTATTTCCCGGTAAATGACCATCGTGAATGTAGTACTTCAGCCTTTAAAGCCTTGGTCGTGTTCTCATCATCACCTCCACTCTGTATTGGCCGATCATTCACTTCCATTTGATTGTTTACCCCTTTTGAGGAACAGCTGCGAAGAGTGATCCCACTAGCCATCCTTGTAACACTGCCGTGATTGGAAAATTCCAAACCTTACTTGGAATCAGCTGCTACCCAATTTTATCACTCGTTCCTCAAAAGACGAGTCTCCTTTAAGCTCTTTTCAACTGACTCGTAAAATATGAAAAGATTTCCGAGCCATTGGCCTCTCCAGCTCGTTAAAGGGGCAGGAAGTGCTATCCCTCCTTTAGATTTTAATCTTTTTGGACCTGAGGGATTATTACACAAAAAGATCGAGCGCTTGTTTTGTTCGGCTCGTTAAAAGTATCGAAAATTCATCCCTTCTGTATTGTTTTATACTTTTTCGGATTGAAGGGATTAGATGACGAAAAAGGAATTTTGGAGTTTCCTTTACGTCCCTTTTCATACTCTCTAAAATTGAAAAGGACCGAGTTATCTTTGTCGTTAAACTCGTTAAAACTTAATAGCGACAAACTTGTCCATAGCAGACAAGAACAAGTTTCACTATCGCTAGGCTCGTTAAAACATAGCGATGGGTTTGCCCGAAGGGAAAATTATAGAACAAGCATATGTTATCCTCCTCAAGCTTGAAAAAAATTTGTTGGTAGCAAGTCGCTCTTGAACATGACACTTTCACTCCGCATTCAAGTCAGGTTGGGTTGTTTCATTCACTGGTCACATCACCATGGTCCCATCACACCATCCACATTTGGGGTTAATGCTATAAATCCATCATGTTAGTGTCGCCGATATGTTCAAGAGAAGTCATTCAGAGAGTTCACCTGTGTCTCACCTGCTACAATACATTTACACTCCATTCTTTCATGACCGCCACCCTGAACCTTATGTCATCAGATCGTTTTCACCTCCATTAAAGTCATTTGCTCCGTTCTGTGTCATTGATGTGGGATTTATTAAGGCCCTCCTGTGACAGATCGCTTCTTGTCGACATCAGCTCATTATCCAAGAAGTCGATCTAGGAACACCCCATTCAGTACTTTGAAGCTTGCATGTATGAATGGCAAGTTTCTCACTTTCGGCGACAAGTTTACATCAATGGCCTTCGACCGAAAGATTTTGTGTGGTGTTCGACGCCAAGTCCTTTATTCACACCACGTGAATTGTACTGCAGTACCTTGAGGGTCATTATCATTATCGGTGATTCCTCTCGCGCCTGTTAACAACTTACATCATTGGCTGGTAATCAGGCGATGTCTTTCCATGTTCGACTCCAGAACATCTCTCACATGGATAGACTTGTACTTCGAGTGAAGATCGAACGAGATTGAAGACCCCGGATCTAGTTTCATCCATTCGGGTTGCGATATATATTCATGGAAATAAAGACATCAAATGTACATTATTGCTGCACAGATAATCATCTAATCAAAGGGATGATGACTCTACCAGAATCATCAGTCTACACTCAGACGATTGTTTGTCCTATGTACATGAAAATGAATTTATAAAGCTGAGCATGGGAATGCCCGCCTCAGCTAGATCATGAAAATATTATGAAGATAACGTATTGTATTGTATCTTATTACAGGTCTCCTCCCAGCTTGAAAGAACTTCAGATCCTCATAATAAAGCATTTCGCCCGACATCAAAAGATTAACGACCTCACACTTTAGGGGGCAACTGTTATAGACATTTTTGGGAACTACAACCCCAAGCATGAAATGTCCATAAACCAAGGGCTCCTAAGTCCCTAAAAGTGTTGTTCTAACCCCTAAAGGAACAAGGTTAGCTGATTACAGCTTCTCCCAGAAGTTCTCCATGAAAACCTGCTCAGAACTGGTCAAAACAGGATCATTTCAGCTACTCCATAGGCAAAGTGCGTTGCATCTCACCTAAATACGCTGTGTGGGTGCATTGCATTTCAATAAGCCCTTCTATGGGGTGTGATGGGCGATAAGTGACAAATGGCAGTGTCATTCCGCGAGGTGGAGAGGCATGGAATCTTCCAGAAACTTCTCCTGTGACACTTGCCTCTCTGAATTCGACCAAGGATGAGTAAGAGATCATCAATCTCCAAGTGGAAGCAAGAACTATCAGAGGGAAGACACTAATAAAATCACAAGCTGACTCATCTCCCTTACAGATATCTATATATGGATCCCTCATCCCAGAGATCCAGAGGCTGGAATTTTGCATATTGTAAGGAATTGCTGTTGGTTTCTTGAGACATCAGAGTGTTGGGTGATCTAAGCTTTGTATGAGGTGAAGAAGGGCTTACTTGCTGAGAGGATGATGCTGGGTCAGAACAACTGGTTGTAACTCCCTTGGCTCTTTCTTGTTTATCAATAAAAGCTATTCAAGTTTTCCTCCATACTCTTGTGTCATTTATGTTTTATGCATTTGTATGGTCAATTTACATCTGATCCTAGATTGTTTATGATTATAGATCCATGTTCTTGTATAGTTTTATGCTACTTTGATCCTACAGGTACTCTGTGAAGCTGGGCGTACAAGGAAGCAAGTAGCGAAAGGCTATCAAGAGAGAGAGGAATCGAACTAGGAGATTAGCGCAAGACAAAGGTTGGTCTTCTTTGTTCTTCTCTCATCTATATTTCATAAAGGAAAAACGAAAGTAGCTTTACTTTGTTTGTTTCTAAGGTAGCTACCACACCTTAGTGGGATAAGCAGTTCTGTGTAGACACTTTTCCCTGTAACACTTGGGGAGGTTGCCTAAGCTATCAAGACCAATTTCTATCGGTTTAGTTCAAAAGTGTCCTCGGTTTCCTCCTATTTTAAGAATGAGACAACATATAATGATTCCTACACCAAATGTGAGGTGAAGTACTGAGGATGATGGATTGTTTTCAATCCAAAGGTGTAAGAAATAATTGTTGGTTGAAACTTGAAAATGAACTGTTTGATGTTGATAAAATAAAGAGAGTTGGTGATAGCATAAATTTTTGAATCTCTATGTATACCTAGATCTGGAAGACAAAATAAGTGTGCATTGCAAAATTTGTGTTAAGTGCCATACAATAGAGATATAAATGGCTTGAAAGGATTGGTGTCAAGTGGTGCTTGAGGCCTTTCAAGGGAAAATTTGGAGTTTTTGACGCCATTTGAGAAATGAGTAACTATCAATCCACCTGATAACTCGGATTGTTGTTGTAGATGCTGTGAAAACTTGGCCCATGGAAAAAAAATATGTGCTTGCAAACTATTGGAAAGATGGTGGGTTGTATGGATGTGGTTAGTGCCATGTGCCCATGCTAGAGGTAATGAGTTGAATTGAAATATGATAATAAAGAAAATGTGACAATTTGGATGACTCCATTGATCAAATAGCTGAAAGCATGGAAAGCTAGGGCTCGATGGAGATTGTTTGAGAGAGGTTCCCTTTAATAGTGAGTGAATGGGGTAGGCTCTTGGCATGCTGGTTATGAGTTGGAGTTTGGGAAGTAGAAGAGCTATGTAGGGCATCGTAGAGAAATAAAAATTTCCATGTTGCAAGTGTGAGAAACATGTAGAGAGTGTGATTTGTTTGTAGATACTATTGCTTCCAAGACAAGACAGGGCCTATGAGGTTGAGACTATGCATTTGAATGAAGGTTGCTATTGTTGCCATGATCCCCCTAGCTTTTTTATGAGGCTAGAGGTCCCGATTATGGTACAAATGAGGCTTATAAAAGATTGGTGAATGTTGTGCCATGTGGATAATATAGAATTAAGGTGTTACCCTTAAAGTGTACCTGTCTACTCTACCCAAATGTGAGGGTGTCTGGGTTGTCATTATGCTTTGGATAGATGTAATAATTATGCCCCAATGCTCGAAGAGAACGTTGTTGCTATAAATCAGAGTGCATGCTGGCTATAAAAGTTGGTTTTTGGTTGTACAAGCGAATCTAGTGAGATAATGATCCATGTGGTTGTGAAAAGGAAGATAGTTTCACTAGGTGTGTTTGGGAGTAAGGGAGTTTTTGTGATGTTGGATTGTATTGTAGACGTGTTGGAGAGTTGCTTGTCTATATTTTCTTGGTTCCTATTGAGATTAGTTGGGTGAAAGGATGAAATGGTTGGATAAGTAGGAATAGAAGGGGTTGTTGAGAAGTCCCTTGGGATGTAGTATATATGGTGGCTGTAGGAACAAGGAGGGGTTGAAATTTGAGTGAGAAGCCCTAAGGTATTGTAGGGAGTTGGGGAGTGGATAGGGGTAGTGAGTATGACTTGAGATGAGGGCTAGGAAAAGGGGAATATGTGGTACATTGAAACATGATAACAATGGGAGGGAGAATATGCAAGGAGAGACATTTATGGAGGTGGAGTCAATAAACTGCACTTTGGTGAGGAGGACTAATCCTAGTTGTTAATTTATAGGCTCTATTATATGTGAATAGATTATAGGTTTTATGTGAGCATGATAGAGAGCATTTACTTGTTGTTGGTAGGGGCGACAGAGGATCATATTAGAATAGTAAAATGTTGGAACATTGAAATCAATAATGTCTTTGAAAGGTCTAATCATGAATGTCACGACACAACATTTAGTGATTAGCAATCAGGGACCATGTTGTTGAACCCAATTGAGATGATAAGGAGAGGGAAGGGATATGAAATTATAGGCTTGTACCAAGTTGTGGGATATATATATATATATAGTATGAATGTGGCAAACTAGTCTTTAATCTAGCTGATATGGGTGAAAAGGAAGTTGGGAAATAGAAGGGTAAGGAGAAGAAGGTAAGGGTTTGTTGTGCTAGGGTTTGGTTAGGAAACAATTTTTGGATTTGATGGAGGGGAGGGATTGGTGGATGGGTCATTAGATTCAAGGTATGGTTGAATGATAAACAATGCATGATGTAGCTTGATGTAGCTTGACGTTTGAGGACATGCCAATTTGTGTTATAATGAGTATATGTTTAATGGAAGTGACACTTTTGATCTTGGCTAGGGGATGAATGATCAATGAATTTAAGTTTGTGAGGTTGAGTGGGAGAAAGTATTGGGCTAGTAAGAGTGTTACAAGGATTAGAATTGGTAGTAATGTTATGGTTTTGAGAGGGTTAGAAATTATGATGTTGTTGTACTTTTCTTTCGACAACTAATGCAAAAATAAAGACTTAGTCAATGGATTTTATTTCAAACAAACAACTTCAAAATGGAAAACAGAAAAAATCTAA
Source organism: Pinus tabuliformis (assembly GCA_031772625.1). Classification (NCBI taxonomy): domain Eukaryota; kingdom Viridiplantae; phylum Streptophyta; class Pinopsida; order Pinales; family Pinaceae; genus Pinus; species Pinus tabuliformis. Next base: position 552,044,361 of record CM062813.1, on the reverse strand, counting down.
ATTAAATTTGAGAATAAGTACCTCATTTGGATTTGGAACCTAGAATTGAATCATGTGAATACCTTAATGTAACGTTGTGTTGTTTTTCTAGGCACTTGGTGGAGCTGTGACCACTTGCATGAGATTGAAGATGTACCTTGTAAGATAAAAATGCTGCTAGATAACATCACAAAGTGCACCCATTTGGTGAAAACATTTTTAGTAGTTTTGGAGTTAGCATCATTAATAAGATCAATGTAGTATGCTGGCTCTATATATTGAGAATGCCACCAAGTTTGAGTGATCAATTCTAGATGGTTGTTGGCAAGGAGAAATTGTTGAGGATAATTTTTGTTAATGATTATTTGGAGGTAGACTATGAGGTTGTGGATTCAAGAATCTATGGTTTCTTTGTTCACTTGTCCTCCATATTTTGGTAAGGTAATTTGGTATCTCGTTGGAAGATGGAGGGTTGTGGTTTTTTGGTTATGGATTTTTGTAATAGTTTCATGTACTTTGGATGAAAATGAGCTTGATATGCTTTGGTCTCGTTAGTTAAGGATTATGTACTAGGAGTAATTAGAGATTTGAGTAGCTAAGGACGCTAAGAGTTGTAAATGGCTAGAGGTGAAAGAGTTTAATCTTATTGATTGTGGGGATGTTGAGACTTGCAAGAGCTAGCCCATTAGAGAAGGATGGGTGTTGGGATAGGGAGCACCTTAAAGGGGAGTAAATCTCCATTCTAGAACGCTATGATTTGGTAGGAGAGTGCTTTCCAAGACTATAAAATGAAGAAAACTGAGTCACTAGCCCGAAATAAGGGAAAGGGATTTGGGTGGCCGGTTTGATCTAAGGAACCATATATGCCATTGTATTTTTATCAGAGCAAGGCTTATATATAAATTTTGGACTGAAGAAGGGAGAGTATTGAAAAATAGGTGTAGACATGAATTTGGGTGGAAGGGAACACTCAAAAAGAACTAGATATACATTTTTTCCATTAAGATATGAATATTTTGGGTCGGGTGTTGAGTCTAGTATCCTAATATTGAAGAATGAGGACACCTAGACCAATGCTTTGATTCCAAATGATGTATATTTGAACCTGGAACTAGTCAACCCTAGTCGAGAGGTGAAGCACACTAATTTGAAGAGAAACTAATTAAAAAAAAAAAAAACAATAACAATAATAACAAGAGAACATAAGAGCCGCAAAGAAACTGACTCAATTTATAATGTTGGCAAACTGTCCTTTATGTAGGAAAGAAATGGGTCCATTGAAGATGTACATAGTCGAAAGGTTGAGAAAGAAATTACAAATAATTCTTGTAGGCAACTCAAAGGATATAAATATCAACTGCATGCTTACACAACAATACACACAATAAATAAGATCTAGAAATGAGGGGCGTGCCCACCCTTGAAGGGTTGGATGTTGCTAGATTGATGAGTGCATTCTCATTGGGGATAATGCCCTAGTTGTCTGCATATTTTATTGAGGTAAATTTCACTGGGTTGAGGGGTGCATCCTATTAGGGGAGGATGCCTTGGCTATCTTTATCATTGGCTAAGTTGGGCACCATTGCTTAGACTGGTGCATCCTAATCAAAAAGGTTGCCTAGGATATATATATCATAAGCTCTCCCCATCCACTAGTCAAAACTCCTTAATAAGGGGCTTGGAATTTTTCTCAACCTCTATTAAGTTTTTCCAAAGTGAGTTCTCAATTTTTTTCTTTTTAATGCCTTTCCCATCTTGTTTTCAACTACATTGAGATTCATTCCATTTATCACTTAAAACATCCTTGTAAAATTCTATCCCTATGAAAAGATTGATTACAATGTGAGGATCTTTGTTGGAAAACATAACAAACTGCTTACATTCCATGTTTTCTTGCAATAAGTTCATACCCATGAGAGGTTGTATGTATTTTTAATTTCTCTTGGCATGAACTACAATGTTCTTGAATTAATCATGTTTGCTTGCATCTTCAAGCATGAGGTCTGTGATGGTTTGAACAACATTTTCCACCACCTCCTCCACAAAACCTTCCAAAAGATTAAATAACAATTTTGTATCTTTCATCCTATCAAATTCATCAGCTAATATCAAAAGTATGGTCCCTTGTGGGTAAGGGACATGGAAATTTATTATGGTATTGTTCTTTCCATCCCTCCATCCATTTGACATGGTTGTACATTCATTTTTTCCCATGACTCTCTATAACACTTGAAGTATTCATTGATGGACCCATCTTCATTCTGCAAAAGAGATCTCCTTAGGTCATGCTCACATGTTGCTCTCACCTTGTAAATTTGCAAATAAAACTAATATAATAGGACACAAAGTAACCTTTGGCATGTGATCAAGCAACAAAAGGTGAGATCTAAAATATTTTGAAATAATTTGGTAGATATTTCTTGCATGCAATAGCTTAAATATGGTAAATAAATAGAAATATAAAGGTGCTCTAAGTGATAAGTATTATAATAGAGCCCTAAGAAATTATTAAATATTGTGAAAAGAAACAATAATGTACCAAAAAATTCCAAGAGCCAGAAAGAAGGCGTAGTCAAAATTTATTTTGCATTAACCAAAGGGTTGATTGCACCATAGAGACAGATACAATATTGGTCCATTGAATGATCCCTGCACAAAGTATAGAAGCTCGAATAGGATAAAAGAGGTATGGAGAGAGAATATTGTTGTTGAATAAAATCCAATCGCTAACCAAGAGCGACCCCCTCTTTTTATTAACTAGAGGTCAAATTAACCATGAAAAATCTCCCTAGATCAATGCACATTGATGAGTTGAGTAGAGTGAAGGGTCCATGCACTTCGCCTCAAGTGAATACACTTGTTGTTGAACTGGCATGGCAAGTGCAAATGGAATTACTCTCAGTCAATTGATGAATAATTGTTTTGAAATAGTCATGTGCCTTGTTCTTCTTGAGATGCACAATAGTGAACTAAGCATTGAGTGGAGAGAAAATAACTATGTGCTTTGTTGACTAGCTAAGAGGTTAAGGGAAGTTAAGCATGTGACCTTGTCCAAGTGGAGTGTTTCCTCCATGCTCAATGATGTAGAGATGTAGAGAAGTGATGTAGAGATGGCCATGAGCACTAGCTCAAGTGAGTTTGTTCTTTGATTAATTGTCAAAAAAATGAAGACAGAAAGACATGTGCTAAAGTAGAGTGAAGATGCTATGAGTTTGAATTGTGATAAATTGAAGTGAAGCACTCCTGAGTTCAATCCACTAGAGAATGCATCCTAGTTAAGTGATGCATGCATATAAATAACTCACTCTCATGCCACTTCACTCCCTAATCCATGCATGTCACTTAGTAGTCTCTAGTTTAACACGTGCATGGGATCTGATGATTCACGCATGACTCCAATGAACTCAAGCACTTTCCAGACCACCCAGTTTCATGCATTCACATGTTTGTATCTTGCATGTGTCCTAAATTTTCCACTTGACAACCCTAGGAATTGCCACACATCACCTTGTATGCATGCCATGTGTCATTTCTAAAACTTAACACATGTCACCATCACAACTTTCTTCATCGATGGCTACTTCTAAGAATAAAAAGTCTTTTCGTGCCCATGAAATTATACTCATCACACTTGATTTTCGGTGAAGAGTCTGAATATGGATTCAGAATTGACATGCAAGCCCCTGCTAAAAATAAAAATGTCTTGCATGTTTCCTAGAAATAATTCATCACAATTGTGAGCTCACAATGATCTCAAATATGTCATCACCTTTGATAGACAAACCTATGAACCCCACCTCCTAAGAAGTAGGACTACTAATAATAGGCATCCTCTCTAAAAATGATGGAAAACCTACAAATATCTATAACTTTGAATCGAGATCATATCACTGAGCCATCCTGCATGTGACCCTTGTGGGTACCACATTTGGTTTCTATGAAGCTGTCTTTGGAAATGAATCTGAACAGCAACATGATCAGGTTACTGGCCATTAATCCTTTAGTTTTCAAAGGAGCATATCTGGGGGTTAGAAAGTTGTTTTTAGGGGGGTGAAATATTGTTTTGTATTGGTTGTGTATGTGCTCAACAAATAAAAGCTCTCTTATTGATGTTGTCGATTTCCACATGTGAGCCATTTTAAGATGAGAATGTCTTGTGTTGAATTCTGCATTGTTGATGTTTTGGGCTACTCAAGTGCAATCTATCATCGAGACCTAAATCCTTGAGATATCAAAGGAGCATCTTTGATTATGTATAAAAATTTCATTTTAAAATGCTTACTAAGACAATGTTGGCCCCTTAAAGAAAAATATAAATGAAAATAAGCAAATGTGCTAATGTGTCATAGAAGGACTAGGGAAGAAAAATTACCATGCATGAATGATAGGCTTCCTTGTCTCACTATTCCTAAGACTGTTTATCTATTCAAATTATTATTTCACTTGAATCTCTATTGCCTCTCTAATTTGTCTCTTTGTATATTTGACGAAATTTTTAATCACCTTAGCCTTTTTGATATATATCTAATGGTTGGTGCTATCAATGTATTTTTCTAAAGAATTTTTCTCAATGAAATTATTCCTACTATCTACAAAAAATGTTCTTTTATTCTTATTTGTATTGTGTGACTTGTTTCTCCAATAAATGTTCTTCCACAAGAGCATGGAATGGAGTAGATTCTCTTGTGTTCCTTTGGATTTGTATAGTCTTTCATGGAGTCTCATTACCTCATTGCAAAATACAATCCCACCTTTCATTTATAATATTCCTTTCTAATCAAAATTGTGATCAAATTTACACATTAAATGCAGTTGGAAATGGTACCCCACTTTACAAATCAATACCCAGGAATCAAAAGAAGGAACCTAATGGACAACATTACATAGACATTATGAATTCCTTTTCAAGGAATCCATGTACTACCTTATGGTAACAATGAACTACCAATTTTGACCTTACACGGATTCATTACCATCTTTTAGATGACATCCCAGTCTCCAGTGAAAATGAATAACCCCAAACTCGCCTAAAATTTTTGTTTTAATTCTATACTTGATAAGTTGTCAATTAACTTGATAAGGATTTACCAAACCATTGTAATGTTAATGTCACTTATTTGTCAATTTTATGAGATAAAGCAATTTAAATGCAATTCTAAAACCAAAATAAAACCGACTTTTGGTGTGGGATTTATTTATTTTATTCAATGTGTGGTATTTCATATTACCAAGATAGCTACATGATTTGGTGGATCAAGAAAGTGCTAAAAATTCAAAGTGCTCGGACTGGCTCAAAACTATCGCCAAAGCGTAGATCTCATCGCCCTGAATCCAAAGCAACTCATTTCACTCAAATACGACATCAGATGCTCCCGATATCACATTTTGTTTGTTTTGGGAAACAACTAAAAAAATTGAAAAATGATTTGCAGGGATGCCCGGTCAGCAGTCCGTACACTGACTGGGTCCTTCATCAACCAATGGTTGGTCGACATTTGGCATCAGCTGATTGGTTGAGGCGTCGTTAATTTTAATTGGTTAAATGTTTGTTATGGTGGCCCAATGAGGGAGTGCCACGTGGAATTCTCATGGCTGACCAAAATTTTGAACGGAGGTTGAACATCCCCCAAGGAATCAAACACCAGACCTCGCATAAACTAGGAAAGACCTTTGCTAACTCTGCTATAATGATACTTGACCTATATAGTAGTGCGATTGTATTTAAACTTTAACCGTTGGCATGTTTGGGGGTAGGGTTGGGGCTAAGCCCCAACCTTGGTCACTGTGCCCAAGAGAACCAAGGGGTGGGACCGTGGGCCATGGTTTAGCCCCAACCCTGTGGTCACCACCCTCCATACAATGCATTGGACCCATGGCTGAGAATTGTCGGCGGATGAAAAGGAGGCCAACCCCGGGCCATATGAAAGTCTATACGACCATCGATGGAAGAGCGGGAGGAGCTAGCGTTGGGCACTTGCAGCGGGGGCTAGCCCCGAGCCATATGACCACCACATGACCTCACTGCCAAAAAATGGAGAGAATATTCCTCAATGTGGAATTTAATCGCTAAGCACTTGGTTTTATGGAGCGTGATATGACCGTGTGTCAAGCGGTTGGGGGTCCGACCGATGGGGGAGGGCAGTTAGCCCCGACCCCTAGGTTAGCTTACTCTAGATGTGGATACAAATAATTTTTTAGAATTACTTATGTATGTACCTTATATCAAGGACGGAAAAGTAAAAATTCAAAGATACTTTAGTGGGTTGCCTAAATTATTTAGAGACCAGATCGAGTTCTATGAATCCAAAGCATTGGAAGATACTATCTGGAAATTCAATCATTTCTACAAAAAATATAAACATAAGACTATAAATGGATTGGAATAAGAAATATCAAAACAACTTCAAAGGGAAAGGATTAAAAACCTTTGGGCATGAGTATATGGGAAAGGGGGAAAATTCACTACTCATGCCAAAGGTGAATTCCAGTGGACACATCCTGCTAACAGAGAGCAGCCCTTCAAACCATCCAGAGAAGCCGAGGGGTTTCAGGAAACTTCAATGTTGGAACAATGGAGGAAAACACCTGTGAAGGGATTGCTCTCAACCATAGAAGCCGAATGACAAAAGTCTATACAACATGGAAGAGGCAGTGATGGTGAACAACATAGTTCAAAGTATGCCTCATATTGACATTGCATTAGAAAATCGACAAGCAAATAACCAAGATTTAGTCATTGAAATGGAAAGTAATATCATTAATCAATCTATTTAAATTTGAATTGATTTAGGATCTAATCTTAGTTATATTACCCCTAAAGTTGCAAAAGATTTCACCATACAAAAGAAGGAGCATACCAAGCTGTAGATGGTTCAGTTGGCTATGAGATTCAAGGAGAGAGTAACAAAATTAATGGAGTCATGCCACTTAGAATTGGATGATATGGTTGCAACAACGAATATGAACATCCTTCCGTTTTTTTGTATGGTGTATTAATTGGCATGGACTGGATGGTAGACCATAGATCTAAGGTGGACTATTATAATGAGTCATTGGAATGCCTTGATGATGAGGGCAGGGAAAGAACACTGCAAGGAAGGAGGAAATCTATTTCTATCAGACATATTTCAACATTACAAGCAACGAAGTGTAGTACAAAAGGGTGTACTCTATTCATGATTCAGGTGAACAATGTAGCAAATGATAAAAAAACTGAATTTGAGAACCAACCCATTTTACAACAGTACAATGATGTATTTCTAGATGAAATACCAGGGATACCACCTAGAGAGACATCGTATAACAACCTCCTCTTACATCTACCCAAGTAACCGACCAATCAGGATAAAAATGTGACGAGAAGTTACTATGATATGATTTGAATCCCTATGTGTTAGTTAAGGAAGTGGAACCGACGGAAAAACATTGTAACAACCTTGGTTTAAAATCCATGTAAAATATATAAGGCCACAGTGATGGGACACGTATTCCAAGCTGAATGGTGGGGAAAACATGCTAATGGGTATTGATTCGGTTTATTATGGCTAAGGAAATTGGCAAAGGAAATGGCTAAGGCTTTAGAAAGGCAAGAGGCATTAATTGGAATTTAATTTTTGAAAATAATGGAAAGTAGGAGAAAAGGGAGGTGAAAGGTCACAGGTTGCATGTGAGGAGGAAAACGAAGGAAAATAATGGAAAGTGGAGAAAATAGAGGCCTCATTAATAAAAAGGCTCCCGAGGATCAGTGGGAAGGAGTTGCTCAATTCAGTATTGGATCTCTTTCATTATTCTCTCTCATACTCTTGGAGGCTTAGAGTTTTCTTGGAGAACTCTTGGAGGGTGTGGTATAATTGGATTCTTGGAGCAAGAAGGAAAATGAAGAGAAGGAAAGTGCAAGAGGGCATCAAGATCAACAGCTACAATAGTTTTTCTTGCAGGTACCGAGTTGCATGTATGTTTTCCTCACTAGTTTTGGCATGCATGGCACATGCATGTGGTTTCTTGGTTGTGATCTGTCACTGGCATGGAGGATTACCTGGATTGACAATGGATTTTCCTAGACTTGCCATTTCCTAGATAGCCATGGTGATTGTGGGTTACTTTCAGTGCTTGTTTTAGTTGGTTCTCATGTTTCCTTAGCTTGGGTTGAGATATTAGTTCTTGGAAGACTTGGTTGGACAAACGCTTTGGAAGCCCTTTAACAGATTGGGTTGAGTTACTAGTCCTGGAAGCTATGGTTGGAAAAATTCTTTGGAAGCCGTATAACTGCTTGGGTTGAGTTACTAGTACTAGAAGCCTTGGTTGGAAAAACACTCTGGAAGCCCTTGGTGGGTTGAGTTACTAGTCGTGGAAGCCTTGGTTGGACAAACGCCCTGGAATCCTGGTAAAAGCTATGGGTTGAGTTACTAGTCATGGAACCCTTGGTTGGACAAACACCTTGGAGCCCGGTGGCAGGTGTGGGTTGAGTTACTAGTCCCAGGAGCTGGGTTGGAGCAAATTATTTGGAGCCCTAGAAGGCTGGGATAGACACTGATTTGATGAAGGTTTCATGTTGTCTGACCATGAGGTGGAATCACTATTTGATGGGTTGAGGTGGATGGCCTTTGGAAGCCCTGGATGAATTTTTATTGTGATGCATGAGCATCGGAACACCCTTAATCAAAATTTAAATTCAAAGCTATGAAAGGGGAAACGTGGAAAATCATTGTAAACGGGGGAAAATTCTGTTTAAACAGAGCTAAATTGATAAGTCTCTAGATGGCTTGATTAAATGTAATTATCTGCCATGCATGAAAATAGAGAGATTTAGGGGTTTGATTGAGCGATTGTGGGAGAAACTCATGGATCTTAAACGATTCCTCCCTTTGTAATTTCCTATATAAGAGAGTCTGTGTTGTTTGAAAGGGATAGATAGGGGTATGCAATGTATCCGCAGGGCAATTTGTGATTCAACCATGAGGCCTTAGCCTGTAATCGAGTTCTGTTTATAATTGAAATATGTGTGTTATTTTGATTCTGTGTGTCTGTGTCTGTACATATATGTTCTTTACTGCAATTTGATAATTGTGTGTGTGAGTGTAAGGGACGAAGTTCCTATGAACTTCGCCTTAGATAAAGTATGGCAGAGATAAATTTGTGGTGTAATGCGAATTCCACCGATAACTGAATGAGAAATCCAAGAACAGATCGATGGATGATATTGGCAGAAGATCAATCGCGGAGATCAAACCATGTGTTAGCAGAAGGACAGAGCGGTCTTCGTAAGTAGTAAGTGGTATCTCGCGCGCCCTAAAGGCTAGAAAAGGTATTTCTAAATTTTACGCGATTAACCTTAGCGGCTGACACGTAGCACGAGAAAGCCACTTTTCTCGTTCGCTCTCGATTCGATATCGGTAATGCAAGATTTCATGCGAGATTGTGCTATAGCTGTTGGATCGAGTGGGATTGATCAACAGTGGAAATCAACCAAGCTATTTGGTAAGTGGGTGACGCGATAGCTGTTGGATTAAGGAATGAGATCGACAGTGGAGATTTGGAGCACCAAAAGTCAAGTGTTAAAATGAATACGTCAGTTGTGCGACACGCGGTTGATAGTGATTGGTCAGGTTTGTTGTGAAGTCCGCTAAATGAAATGCTTCCGATGTATACATGGGCCCATAACCCACAGGTCCACGCATGAATTATGTAAATTTGTAGTTTCGATGCATCAAAGTGGTATCAGAGCAGGGAAAGGTTTCCTGCGAGAATGAGTTTGCATGCAAAAGGAGGAGGTACAGTTATGTTGAAGATTGGTGAGTTTGTGGACTTTATATTGTCGTTCAAATAGCGACAAAAGAAGGTGAGAAGATTGCAGCAACCTAGAGCCAAGAGTGCTAAAATGGTTCCAAAGAAGAAAGAACCAGAGAGATGCTGAAAGACTAAGCTAAGAGGAGAGAAGCTTGGTGAGGTAGTGTGTAGCAGGGAGGACTTGTTACTACAGAGGTTTTGTTGCAGCTCACAAAGATCATAAAGGTAATTCCACAGAGGATGTGGGTAGAATTTCTAAGGGATGAAGAAGGCATATGACCAGGAGGTCATAAATTTTTTGTACCTTGGGAGTCTGATGCAGGAGCATCCGAACACCCTTAATCAAAATTTAAATTCAAAGCTGTGAAAGGGGAAACGTGGAAAATCATTGTAAACCGGGGCCAATTCTATTTAAAAAAAGCTAAATTGATGGAATTGATAAGTATCTATAAGGCTTGACTAAATGTGATTATCTGCCATGCATGAAAATAGATAGATTTAGGGGTTTGATTGAGCGATTGTGGGAGAAAATCATGGATCTTAAACGATTCCTCCCTTTGTAATTTCCTATATAAGAGAGTCTATGTTGTGTGAAAGGGATAGACAGGGGTATGCAATGTAGCCACAGGGAAATTTGTGATTTGGCCGTGAGACCTTAGCCTGTAATCGAGTTCTATTTATAATTGAAATATGCGTGTTATCTGGATTTTGTGTGTCTGTTTCTGTACATATATGTTCTTTACTGTAATTTGATAATTTTGTGTGTGAGTGTAAGGGACAAATTTCCTATGAACTTCGCCTTAGACAAAGTATGGCAAAGATAAATTTGTGGTGTAATGTGAATTCCACCTATAAGAGAATGAGAAATCCGAGAATAGATTGACAGATGATATTGGCGGAAGATGAATGGCAGAGATCAAACCACGTGTTAGCAGAAGGACAGAGCGGTCTTCGTAAGTAGTAAGTGGTATCTCGCATGCCCTAAAGGCTGGAAATGGTATTTCTAAATTTTACGCGATTAACCTTAGCAGACGACACGTAGCACGAGAAAACCACTTTTCTCGCGCGCTCTTGATCTGATATCATTCGTGCAAGATTTCACGTGAGATTGCATGATAGTCGTTGGTTCGAGCGGGATTGATCAACAATGGAGATCGGCCAAGCTAGTTGGTGAGTGGGTGACATGATAGCAGTTGGATTGAGGAATGCGATCGATGGTGGAGATTTGGAGCACCAAAAGTCAAGTGTTAAAATGAATACGTCAGTTGTATGACACGCGGTCGATGGTGATTGGTCAGGTTTGTTGTGAAGTCCGCTAATTGAAATGATTCCGATGTATACGTGGGCCCATAACCCACATGTGCATGCACGAATTATGTAAAGTTGCAGTTTAGCTGCATCTAAGTGGTATTAGAGCAGAGAAAGGTTTCTTGCGAGAACGAGTTTGCGTGCAAAAGAAGGAGGTACAATTATGTTGAAGATTGGTGAGTTTGTGGTCTTTATATTTTCGTACAGATAGCGGCAGAAGAAGGTGAGAAGATTGCAGCAACCTAGAGCCAGGAGTGCTCAAATGGTTCCAAAGAAGAGAGAACCATAGAGATGCCGAAAGACTAAGTTTATAGGAGAGAAGCTTGGTGAGGTATTGTGTAGCAGGGAGGACTTGTTACTGCAGAGGTTTTGTTGCAGCTCACAGAAAGATCATAAAGGAAATTCCACAGAGGATGTGGGTAGAATTTCTAAGGGATGAAGAAGGCATATGACCAGGAGGTCATAAAATTTTTGTACCTCGGGAGTCTGATGCAAGAGCATCAGAACACCCTTAATCAAAATTTAAATTCAAAGTTGTGAAAGGGGAAATGTGGAAAATCATTGTAAACCGGGGCAAATTCTGTTTAAACAGAGCTAAATTGATCGAATTGATAAGTCTCTATAAGGCTTGACTAAATGTAATTATCTGCCATGCATGCGAATAGATAGATTTAGGGGTTTGATTAAGTGATTGTGGGAGAAACTCATGGATCTTAAACGATTCCTCCCTTTGTAATTTCCTATATAAGAGAGTCTATGTTGTGTGAAAGGGATAGATAGGGGTATGCAATGTAGCCGCAAGGAAATTTGTGATTTGGCTGGGAGGCCTAACCTGTAATCAAGTTCTGTTTATAATTGAAATATGCATGTTATCTGGATTTTGTATGTCTGTGTCTGTACATATATGTTCCTTACTGTAATTTGATATTTGCATGTGTGAGTGTAAGGGACGAAGTTCCTATGGACTTCGCCTTAGACAAGGTATGGCAGAGTTAAATTTGTGGTGTAATGCGAATTCCATCGATAAGCGAACGAGAAATCCGAGAACAGATCGACAGATGATATTGGTGGAAGATGAATGGCGGAGATCAAACCACGTGTTAGCAGAAGGACAGAGCGGTCTTCATAAGTAGTAAGTGGTATCTCGCGCACCCTAAAGGCTGGAAATGGTATTTCTAATTTTATGCGATTAACCTTAGCGGCTGACACGTAGCACGAGAAAACTGCTTTCGTCGCGCGCTCTCGATTTGACATTGGTCGTGCAAGATTTCACATGAGATTGCATGATAGCCGTTGGATCGAGCGAGATTGATCAACTGTGGAGATCGGCCAAGCTAGTTGGTGAGCAGGTGACGCGATAGCCGTTGGATTGAGGAATGAGATCGACGGTGGAGATTTGGAGCGCCAAAAGTCAAGTGTTAAAATGAATACGTCAGTTGTGCAACACGCGGTTGACGATGATTGGTCAGGTTTGTTGTGAAGTCCACTAATTGAAATGCTTCCGATGTATACATGGGCCCATAACTCACAGGTCCACACGCGAATTATGTAAAGTTGCAGTATTGCTGCATCAGATTGATGTGTTCTATGAGATCCCACATTCATGCTTGGAATATGGCATGAGGGTGAATGGATGAAGAGAGATTTGGATCAACCATTCTACAGTCGGGTGGAATGTGGAAGTCCCATCCCAGGTTTGAATTTTGCATCATTAATGAAATGTTATTTCTCTTGATATTTATATGAGTACTATGATGGATTATATGTGGTGTATATGGCTATGATTTCATTGATATTTCTGTCCCTATTATGTTGGTTATGTATGTGTTTTATGAAAGAAACTATGTATGGATTTCACCATGTTTTTACTTGTAATTGAATGATCAATGTATCTATGACCTATTGGATGAAATGGAAGCTAGTGTGATAAGGATACAATGCTTCGTAACGAATCTCAGATAAATATGTGACCCCTATGCTCAGATATGTTATTTACACCCGTAGATTACACACTTGCAATATGTTTGATGAAAATTTTGTCATGGATAGTAGGGGTCCAGTCAAGGTCTTGAACAAGTCTTTGCTTTAGTTCTGTCAATCCCATGTTATTTTACTAATTTGAAGAGATGGTTCAATTTTGGGCAATGACTTGGGCTCTGGGCCTGAAAATGTGGCTCAAATCTCAGTCACTGGAATAGCACTGATAAATTGGGTCTCTGGTTATTGATAGACAAGCCTTTGAGAGTGACTATAGGGTTATAGTCACATGCATGCCTTGTCATGGGAGCGACTTTGGGTTTAATTCATCTAAAGGCTAGGTTAACTCAGGGATTGGGCACCTAGAGTGGCGGATTAGCTCTTGGGGGTCTTGAAGCACCTAAGGGAGGTCTATGTGTTGTGTTTCCATCGATTCAATTTCCTTAAGGTTACCTAGGAGGATGAATCATATCATAGTATCCCCTCGTCGCATGTTTACCCCAGCTGGGCGGTTGCTTGGGTAGACATGGGAGGAGGGTGTTACAGAGTGGTATCAGAGTGTGGTTGCGCTGTGTGTTGATCATGCTTTCATATTGGTTGCATATGCATTCCTTATGCATGTTGTCCATGTGCTTTTGCATTTGCATGGTATTGATCATGGTTGTAGTGATGTTGCCATGTGAAGGTTGAAGGTGTTGTTGTGGAGTATGTCTTCTTGTGTGTATGGTTGATTATGCATTTTTATGCACGTCAATGTTCATATTTTATCAAGTGCACGTGTTGTGGTTGTTGTTTTCATGCATGAGGACATGTTTGTGTAGTTGATATGGTCATGCATTAATGACTAGACTCTAGCTAGAATGATGTGTATATGGTTTGGTCCTCATGTGTTATATGTATATATGCAATTGTTATGCATGTATGGTCTTGGTTATAGCTATGCATGAAATGTAGGTCAAACATGCCTTGTGAAGTCATTGTATGAAATATAGGTCATCGTGATGCTATTGGTTGTTATGATGCTAATGTGTTGGATGAGATAGAGCAGGAGGTGCAGATCATCATAATGAGGTTGCAACATTAGACTTTGGGATGAGAGTACATTGTCATACAAGTTTTCATGTTGGGCATGTAGGTAAGTAAGTTAAGGATTGTTATATGCATTAGGTTTACGTACATGTCTTTTGATGTTATGGTTACATTCACGATAAATGTTAGTTGATTAGTGTAGTTATATGCACATGAGTCAGATAGTCAAGAATGATAGTAACCTGTGGTTGTATGAATTTATATTGTTGTTTTATGTTAGATAACTTGATGATTAGGTTATATGTTGTTGATGAGAATGATCTATAGCTTATTGTTGTTATATGCAATTAACTTGATGATTAGGGTTATTTCATTGAGATCTTGATGTTGTAATCTGGATTGGTCATATGCATGATGGTTATGTTCATTGCATTGAAGATCTTGATGTTATATGTATTGTGTTAACCTGGTTTGACCTATGAAGATGGTTATGGTTGTGATATTCTGGGATGAGCCAACATATTTGTGATATGGTGTCGTACTAATCTAGACTAATCATACATACGCGATTGTTATGCATGAACGAAAAATGCTTATGAGCTGACGTGAACATGTTAGTTAATTAATATTATGGATATCATGATTTATGTTTGAGTTGATATGTTGTGAAGTTGGTGTTAACCTGGATTGATTGTGCAGACAAGATCGCCTCCCTTGAGATACATCAAGGTATGAGTTTTCTTATGTCGTATATTTGGTACTTGACTGTTTGATTAGGATATTTATTTGGTGTTTGAGTGTTTGGTGTCTAGTTGATTTATTTAACATGGTATGTTACAAGTTGGTTGAATGTTCGATAAATTACATAGTATGAGTATGTGTTCAAACGATCTTGTTTTAAGATGATTGTACTAATACATATGTGTTGTTAGGTCCCTATAATACTAGTGTATTCCCTTATTATTATTTTCATTATAGCCCATTATTGTTATTGTTGTGCCCATGTTGTCCCCATATTGTTATTATTGTGCCCCATAAAAACCCACTATTGTTATTGTTGTGCCCTTACATTATTATTGTTATGTCGACATTGACTATATTGTGACCCCTTAGATTCCTATATTTAGAAAAGAGGTATTGTCATTTGTGTCATCCAATAATTTTTCATTTGTGTAATGTAAAGGAGGTTTCCCATTTAAAGAGGCTGATTTTGAAGTCGTTTCTCTATCTATTCTTCTATCTTTTGAACTGGTTGCATAACAATTGGTATCAGAGCTTTGGATTCTAGGGTTTCGCTGCTTCAAACAGATCATCGTGGAATTTTCACTATAACATTTTTTATACGATGTTTCAGAAAATAAAATTAAAACCCATTTGATTCTAAATATTGATGAACCTCAGGTCCAAATTTCAAATCTTGTCTCGCCATATTTTCTTAGATATGATCCAAGTAAGTTAGGGTTTTTGCAGGCTCCTAAATTATATCTCAAACAGGTGACATGGGGAAAATCGTCATCACTATTTTTCTAAGCATCATATTGAAATTTAGTAAAAAGGTACAGAAAAAGGACAAACTTTAGTTTTTTGTGTATCGGTATCAGGTCCGAAGGTCGAAACAGTGACATGTGGAACTTTGTACAAGTTATCTCTACTGAACTAGTCTATAATCTGGTCATCGTGGGAGATTTGGAATAAATATTTCTTGCAGAATCCAATCGTGGACTTGCGGGGTTGGAACGAGTACGTAGAGGACTACCACATGATGAAATTTCAGATCTTGGAGATCTAAAATTACAGAGATACAACATATGCAATATAGAGCTCCTACAAAGCCAACAAAGGTGTGTAGTATTTTTAAATTTTTGCATAAGTTTGGTTTGAAAAATTAGTTTGAAGGAATTCAAAGGACATAGTGAATCATAATTATCATTAATTGATGCATTGAAGAAAGAAAATGGAAACACCTAGTAAGAAACCTAAAATTTCTAGCATGACTCATGAAGAAGAGGAAGAAATGCAACATGATATATCAAAATTACAAGACCAAGTTCAACAAATTTAACTCTTACAAAAGGTAGCAGAAGCTAAGATGGAAGGTTTAAAGGAAGGCGTGGAAGATAATATGGATGGTTTAAAGAATTGCGTGGAATATAAGACGGATGGTCTAAAGAATGGCATGGAAGCTAAGATGGATGGTGTGGAAGCTAAGATGGATGGTTTAGAAGTAAACATTGAAGATTTGAAGAAAGACATGGAAGGTTTGAAAGGAGGTTTGGCAAAGTTGCTACAAGAAATGCTTCATAATGGCGAAAAGGTAGTAGAGGAAACTCATGATGAGAACAAAAGAAATGTTAGTAATGATTTCATAAAATCTAATGTTGGATTTAAGACCCACCATGTTCCAAAGATAGATATGAGGAAGTTTGATGGCAAGGATCCCGTAACATGGATATTACAGATGGAGAAATATTTCGATCTCCATAATGTGCAAAACACACAAAAGGTACGCATTGTGACTTTATATTTGGAACCCAATCATGGTATCGATGGCTTTGCTCTGGTAAACAAATTGTCACTTGAGAAATTTTTACAGAAGAAATGATAGCACATTATGATGATACGAAAAGCAACACCTTTTTTAGCCAATTGATAAATCTCAAACAAAAAGGTTCAATGGTGGAGCATATTGAGGACTTCCAAAAATTGAATATAAGGGTAAAATATATTCTAGAGGAGCATAGGATTGAGGTGTTCATTTGACATTAAAGGATAACATCCAACATGAGGTTCACCTTTGGGAGTTTGATTCATTGGAGAAGGCATTCAGGTTGGCAAGAAAAATTGAAAGCAAAATTATGGCAACAAGGAAGCCTACCAATCACAACTATAAAGATGGAAGTGTTGTTGTTCCTATCCTTCCAAAACCTACAAGGTTGACACCACAAAAATTGAAAGAAAAAAGAGAAAAGGGGCTTTGTTACAGTTGTGATAGCAAATACACTAAAGGTCATAAGTGTGTTGAGAATAAATTATATTACATAGATTGTGAAGAGGACGAAGAAAAGGAACAAGAAACATGAAAAGAAGAGGATACATAATAGGAACAAAGCCTAGAGAAAGAAGAAATGGATCCGACCATATCTTGTAATGCGTTGGCCAAAATAAACACTTCTCAAACTATCAAAATAGAAAGACATATCAAGAAGAAAAAGGTTATAGTGTTGATTGATTCAGGAAGTACCTATAATTTTATTCATTGTAAGATAGCGAAGGAATTGAATTACTTCTTATATCCAACACTAGTGTGTCAAGTGATGGTTGCAAATGGAAGAACCATAAATTGCTATGGAAGGTGCCATAATATCAAGCTATCCATGGGAGAATATGTGTTGAATAGTCCAATGATTTCCATTCCAATGGGTGGTGCTGATGTTGTACTAGGAGTCTAATGGCTACAATCTTTGGGTACGATAACTTTTAATTTTCAAGAATTTTTCTTGACTCCTTTTTTTTGTTTTTTGTTTTTTGTTTTTTGTTTTTTGTTTTTTGTTTTTTTGTTTTTGTTTTTTGTTTTTTGTTTTTGTTTTTTGTTTTTGTTTTTTTGTTTTTTTGTTTTTTGTTTTTTGTTTTTGTTTTGTTTTGTTTTGTTTTTTTAGAAGAAAAAGGAAGTTGAATTAAGGGGTACGCAGGGAAATCATTAAATATAATCAGCTCTAATGGCATGATAAATCTTTTAAAGAAAGAACAACGTGGCGTAATTTCACAAATATGTTCGCTAGAGGTTCCCATGTCGAAATCATCTATTTCTCCAGATATCCAAAAAGTCTTGGATAATCATTCCAAGGTATTTGAGACTCCCAAAGGCCTCCCACATATTTGTGATCATGATCATGCTATTCATTTGATTCTAGGAAGTGTTCCTCTAAACATCAAGCCTTATAGATATCCTTATGCCCAAAATAGTGAAATTGAACGTATGGTTGGAGAAATGCTAAAGGCTGGTATAATTCAACCTAACCAAAGTTATTTCTCTGCTCCAGTAGTATTGGTGCACACAAAGGATGGATCATGGCGCATGTGTCTGGATTATAGGGAGCTCAACAAGCTCACTATTAAAGATAAGTTTCCCATTCATGTCATTGATGAATTATTGGATGAATGACATGGAGCAATTTACTTCACCAAGTTGGACCTTTGTTCAGGATATGATCAAATCAGAATGAAGACTGAAGACATTCCGAAAACACCATTTAGAACTCATGATGGTCATGATGAATTTTTGGTTATACCTTTTGGCCTTACCAATGCACCTTCTACATTTCAAGGTTTGATGAATTCCATTTTCAAACCATTCCTTAGAAAATTTGTGTTAATATTTTTTGATAATATACTAATATACAACAAGTCTTGGAAGGATCATGTTCAACATGTTGATAGAGTGCTAGAACTATTGGAGGAGAAACAATTATATGCAAAAACCTCCAAATGTTTCTTTGGAGTACAAGAGGTGGAATATTTGGGTCATATTGTATCTCATCAAGGTGTTACGGTAGACCCTAGCAAAATTAAAGCCATTAAGGAATGGAAAATATCCACATCCATAAAGCATCTATGAGGATTTCTTGGGTTGAAAGGGTATTATCACAAGTTTGTTAAGAATTATGGGAGAATAACAACACCTCTAACACAATTACTAAAGAAAGATGCATTTTCTTAGACTCCAGAAGCAACAGAAGCATTTGAACATCTTAAGGAGGAAATGTGCCAAGCACTGGTCTTAGCTACGCTAGACTTCATAGAAACCTTTATTGTGGAATGTGATGCCTCAGGAAATGGAATTGTTGTTGTTTTAATGCAAGAAGAAATACCCATTGCTTTCGAAAGTCGTCTAATCAAAGGAGAGTATTTACACAAATCTATTTATGAGAAGGAAATGTTGGCAATACTATATGCACTTCAGAAATGGCGACCTTACCTAATGGGAATACACTTCAAGGTAAAAACACATTATGATAGTCTTAAATACTTTTTAGAACATAGATTATCTTCAGAAGAGCAACAAAAATGGGTCACAAAGATGTTGGGTTATGACTTTGAAATCATCTACCAAAAAGGAAAGAAAAATGTTGTTTGAGATGCACTCTCAAGAAAGGAGGAGGATGTGGAAGCATTGCTTAGCGCCATTTCTATTATCCAACCAGATTGGATAAACGGAGCAAGGGATGAATGGAAGAATGAATAAGAAGTGTGGGCACTCATTCAAAAGTTACAACAAGACCCCAGTACATTTGATACATTTAGTTGGAAAAATGGTTCGTTATGGTACAGAGAACACTTATACCTCTGTAAGAATTCCCAATTCAAACAAAAGATTCTTATGGAATTACACACCTCTCCCTTAGGAGGGCACTCAGGATTTTTAAAAACTTACCATAGGGTTAAGAAGGAATTATTTTGGGATGGCCTTAAATCTGATATTCAAAAGTTTGTGGCAGAATGTTTGGTTTGCCAACAAAATAAAGTTGAAACAATTAAGACCCTAGGTGTATTGCAACCTTTATCCATTCCAAGTCAATGTTGGGTTTCAATGGATTTTATCACATGTTTACCGAAGTCTGAAGGAAATAGTGTCATCATGGTGGTAGTTGATAGACTTACCCAGTATGCACACTTTTATGAATTATGTCATCCTTTTAAATCCAGTACAGTTTCTATTGCATTTATGGAAATAATTAAAAAGATACATGGAAACCCAAAGATTATTGTAAGCGACAGAGATCCCATTTTCACTGGAAATTTTTGGACATAATTATTTTCTTGCCTGGGTACTCAGTTAGCTCATAGTTTATCTTATCATCCTCAATCTGATGTGCAAACTGAGATAGTGAACAAATTTTTGGAAGGATATCTTCGTTGCTTTGTATCTGATAAACAAACACAATGGGTCAAATTGTTGCCTCTGGCTGAATGGTGGTATAACACGTCCTTCCATACTGCATAAAAAATGACCCCATTTATGGCACTTTATGGATATCATCCACCATCCATCACATCATATTTAAGAGAAAATTCTAAGGTTCAAGCAATGGAAGATCACATCGAGCATCAACAATAATTTCTCCAACTCTTAAAGGATAACCTCACTTTGGCACATAATAGAAAGAAACAACATGCTTATCAACATCGCAACAAAAGAAGTTTTGATGTAGGTGACTAGGTATTTCTATGACTACAACCATACAAACAAATGTCCCTCAAGCAAGCTAAGAAGGATAATGAATTATCACCAAAGTATTATGGTCCGTACAAGGTGTTGCAAAATATTGGTACTATGACATACAAATTGGAGCTTCCTACAACTTCCCGAGTGCCCCCAATTTTCCTTGTTTCATGCTTAAAGAAGGTTATAGGTGACAAGCTCCCAGTTCAAACAATATTTCCAGAACTTGATGAGGAAGGAAAAATCATATTGGAACCTGAAGCAGTCACAAAAACAAGAACTTGACAACTACGAAATCAATCAATTTCAGAGTATCTCATCAAGTGGAAGAAATTACCCGCTGAAGATTCCACATGGGAGGATGAGAATTTTATATAAAATCATTGAGAACTACTCAAGCATTGAGGACAACACTTTTCTGAAGGAGAGGGGCATGTTAGATCCATATAATACAAGTGTATTCCCTTATTATTATTGTCATTGTAGCCCCTTATTGTTATTTTTGTGCCCATGTTGTCCCCATATTTTTATTATTGTGCCCCATAGAATCCCACTATTGTTATTGTTGTGCCCTTATGTTATTATTGTTATGTCGACTTTGACTATATTGTGACCCCTTAGACTCCTATATATAGAAATGATGTCTTGTCATTTGTACCATCCAAGAATTGTTCATTTGTGTAATGTAAAGGAGGTTTCCCCCTCGAAGAGGCTGAATTTGAAGTTGTTGATCTATCTTTTCTTCTATTTTGTAAGCTGGTTGCATAACATGTGTTAAGAAAATTGATAAGTAATTGAGTGTAGTAGGCGATAGTTTTATCATTATGCCTAATTACTATGAGTTGACTATGGATTATGACATGTTTGTTAGTCTTGGTAACTGCTGATTTCAAATTGAACGATATGATTGTATTGATATTTGGAACATGTGGTTGACATGTGTGATAAGTTGAAGGAAGCATGCTGGTATTAGTGTGACATGGTAATAGTTGATGTGTTTATATAACTAATAGTTGGGTGATGTGACAACACATAGTGAGCCTCGATTGCAGCAAGGAAAAAATGTAAAAGAAAGGAATTGGGAAATAATGTCTTTGGCTATGTTTGGAAACCCTAATTCCAAACGAATGAGTGCTTTGCATATAGAAAGCCTTCTTAAACTTGTTTTTGTTTGACAGTATGTGGATATGTGCTATAGTAATGAACATGTACTTGACATGAATATTAGTCAGTCTCTAGTTGCAGGTGGGTCTTTCAAGGGAATTGGAGTCCCTTGAGAGATGGCATGGATGTGTTCAGTTGCAAGCAATGTGCTTGGCACAACAAGATAAGGTAATTGGTGTATGGTTATGTCTATTTATGCACCGAAATTATGTGTTTATGGCAGTATAATGCAGGGAGTTGCATGGAAAGAGAGATTGCCATAAATCTTGAAGAAGGCTCATGTTGATTTTTCCTTGGCAACCATGGGGATTGAGTCATGGTGTCTTTTTTTATTCTTTTGATTTTGGTATTTTGCGATTTTGCGTGTGTCAGGTGCATAGCTATGAAAATTTGTTGCTGTGTCGTATATCTTTTGGTTTTCATGGTCTTCTTCTTGTTGTTTCTGTTCTTTTCTTTTATGTTTTGAGTCTTGGGAATTGTTTGGGAAAGAGGAAAGTCGATGGAGCTTGGGAGAGCTGTGTGGTACCCAACAGGTAATGTGAGATTTAGATCAAGCTTTGTGCATGAGTAAGCGCAGTGGAAGGTAAGACTATGACAATCGATTAGATTGGTTCGGTCCATTGGTGTAAATGGAAAATGACAATATAGTTATGAGAAAGGTAATAAGAAAGGTGAAGTGAATGGATCTAAGACATCAGACGCCTTGGACATGTTGGGAACAATTGTTCTTAATGTTGTGCATGAAGTGCATGGATAAAGGGAGTTCTATTAACCTTGACGTTGATATCTAGTAATTATGTTATGATTATGATTATGCTTATGTTTATATATGTATACATGTAGGTGTGTATGTATTTCATGTCTGACAGGGTCATCATGGATCATGATTGTTATTTTTGGTTATTTTGAAATTCTACATCCACTATTTAATTCCAAATTTAATGAAATATGTGTTAATATGTATATATATGTGTGTATGTATGTCATTGTTTGACAAGACCATGATTGTTTTATGCTAATATATATATATATATATATGTCACTGTCTGACAGGGTTTTCAGGGGTCGTTCTTATGGAGGAATGATTGCTTACGCAGGTGAATGGCTTGAAGAGTTTCCTGGTCTTACGAGGAATCAATTGAGAAGAGTAGTCGTGAAAAATATACAAGGTCAATATCATATGGTTATGAGTTGATATTATGTGATTATATTATGTCTATGTTATGGATAGGTTATACCAAGGGATATATCAACAAAATGAAAGCAGTGTGGTCTGTGGCATGCTAGGACAAGCATGGATAAGATGCTGGAAGAAAGGTTGCTTTGTAGAGGTAGTGTGGTTTCAGATGTGTGGTATTACTATTGTGTGTATGTCATACATGTCGTACATGTTGCATTAGTGATGATTGTGCGCATGAAGTATTGTGTATATGTAGTGTGTGTACATGTTGTTTGTACAATATTATGTACATGGTGTTAGTACATATAATGTTGTATGAATGTTGCATATTCAGTGTTGGGTACAAATGGTGCTATGTACATGTTGGATATACGGTGCTGTGTACATATTGTACTGTGTGCATGATGGATATGTGGTGTTGTATGCATATGGTGCTCTGCGCGTGTTGGATATACAATGTTGTGTATAGATGATGCTATGTAGATGTGGTGTTGCATGCATGTTATACATGTGGTTATATGTACATATGGTGTGGTGTGCATGATTGCACAAGTGGTGTTGTGTGCATGTGGTGCTTTGTACATGTTGTACAAGTGGCGCTCTATGTAGGTGGTGCCGTGTACATGTCGTGCATGTGGCACCGTGTACATGTGGTGCCGCATACATGTCGTCTGTGTGGTACTTGTACATGTGGTATTGTGTACATGTTGTACAAGTGGTGTAGTGCACATGTGGTGTTGTGTACATGTTGTGCAAGTGGCGTCATGTATATGTGACGCTGTGAACACATTGTGGAGGTGGTATGATGTATAGGTGGTACTATGTAAATGTTGTACATATGATACTGGTGCACGTGTGGTATTGTGTGCATGTCATACATGTTGTGTCGAGGGCATGTGGTACTAGGTATGTACATATATGTGAACGTATATGTACATACACTGGGTGTATGTGTATGTGTTGTATGTCAGGTATAGGTGCATGTATTGCATGGTGTTTTATGACGTGCTGGTGTAGTGCTTAGAAACTTAAATCAATATAGGCTTCAATAAAAAATTTCATGAGATTAAATCACACTCCAAACCATGAGCATTACAAACAATTACATCACTATTTATTTAGAGGAGAGAAGTCTCTTGTATCTCTTCTAGAGAAACTTCCTCCTAGATATTTGGAGGAAGTTGAGAGATATCCTCTCAATTTTAGAATTCTATCCTAACTTCCCTATCTCCTAATTAATTCTAAAATGACTCACTAATTCTAGAAAATCCTAGATTCTTCAATTAAATAATTACATAAAAATTAAATATGAGATGCTCCTGCATCAGACTACCGGGGAAGAAAAAATACATTCATATGCTTTGTTTCTGGAGTTCCTCAATACTGGTGCCATATTTTGAAATCTCTGTTGCTGTCATCCAAGTAGCGTCTTCAACTGGTTGATTTCTCCATTTAACTAAGTATTGAAAATATTCTTTGTTTCTGGTCCTTTTAGCTACTCTTTGATCGATGATGGATTCAATCTGCTTTGCTGGTGCTGAAGGTAGCTGCTTCTCCCACTAAATTTTGTCATGAACAGGTGCATCTGTAGAGTCATCCATTGGTTCCTTAAAGGGGTATAGATCTGAAACATTAAAGATTGGTGAAATACCAAAGTTTTTGGGTAGTTCTATTTCATAAGCATTTGAGGAAAATTTCCTCAAAACTTTGCATGGTCCAATATTTTTCAATTTTAATTTATTATATTCCCCTTTAGGAAATCTTTCTTTCCGAAGGTGTGCCATAACCAAATATCCAACATTAAAGTCCAACTGTCTTCTTTTGGAATCCGCTCTTTGTTTATACTTGCTGCTGCTTTCTTGTAGTTGATGTTTGACTCTGCATTGTACTTCTTGCATACCGGCTGCAAAGTCTTCACCATCTGCACTTTTGAATTGTTGTTTTCCCAAATTTCTCAATTCATAAATCCCTCTTGGACGCATTCCATAAATAATCTGGAATGGGCTTGTTGTCGCCCAAAGTGTACACCTAAGGCACAACAATCAGAATAGGGGTTGTCACCCTAATCCCTACTCACTCCATTTAGACTCTCTCCTAGCTAAGTCAAGGGGGGTAGTCCCTAAAGGTAATAATGAAGGGAAAACTTGTTGGAACAACAGGTTCTAGGAGATTTGAGGCAAGGAAATTCCTTCTTTAGGTAGCTTGAATTAAGATTAAAGGGTAAGTTATTAAATTGAGCAATGTGAGACAGATAACTTCAGTTAGGATGATACTTAAGATGAAACCATAAAAGACCAGTGCCTAGATACAATGCTCAAATATATTAGAGAACTCATTCAATGATACAATATACCTCAAGCCACAAGATAAGTAATGCTGTAAGGAAATAGTAAGATAGATCAACACTAATATGCAATGCAAATGCTTTAATGAGATGAAGTAGGTTAAGATGCTTCAAAAATGAAATCCACTAAAGATATGATAGATATTCCAAGATCACAATATTAATGAAGTAAAAATAGAAACAATATGTTAGTAGATAACACAAGTGCCTCTTTAAGGTTAATCCTTGCTCTTAGGTGAAATGAATTATATATCCAATTAGGTTGTTTCCCTTGATGTTTGTCCTTTAATTGCACAAAATATTTGAATGACAGGTGAAGCTGCTAAGAAAAATGGAAACCATTACTTAGATCAACTAATGCACAGTGTTGTTTAGAGTATTCTTTACTTTATCAGGTAGCAGCTAAAAAAAACCAAGCGAGGCAAGTGACTCAAGATGAATAAAATTGTGAGAAATGAGCAATGACCAGATTTATGAAGCACTGCTATGTCATGTACCTTTAGTTATGTTACTTCCCCTAAGGTGTTCTTCACTCTGTAAAGTAGCTATTAGGAACCAAAGATAATGAGATGCCAACAATAAGTTAAGTGTGACGCAATCTAGCAATCAGATTTAGCTATCAATACTATTGAGATCTGAGAAAGAAAATCTATACTAACAACTAGAAACCAGAGAGATCCGAGGCTACCAACAGTGATTTATGCAAGAAGTAACTTAAAGCTTAGATCCGAACTCTAAGAAGTGAGATTCTGATCTAAATAGAAAATGCAACAATGAAGAAATGAGGCAATCACAATGATGTCAAACACCTCTCAAGCTACCAAATGCCATAATTGAATGCACGAGAGGACACAGTATGCTTCTGATTTTGAAGGGGCTTGATTAAATTTCTTCAAAACAAGTAGATCAAAATCTCCTTAGGAAAATAAGATTGATCTGCTAATTGAAACACTTCAAAGCAAGAATCTTCTAACTCACCGTCTTCAAATAGAAATGACATCAAACTTGTTCACTATTTAAGAGACAATAAATTATGAAAATCTGAAATTTAAGCCCAAAAAATAAATGATGACTCTGTGCGGTAAGAAGGGCTTGAACTTCAATGAAAATATACACCTCCAAAACCATAAGTTTAGTCTAAAAAAAAATAAAAACTTGCACCAGCTGTTGAGAATGCTTACTTCCAGGACAATGGTAGAGGTCAAAGAAACCCACGGCCAACTGAGAAATCAACTCAAAATTAAATTGAATTTTTTATCAGAAATTTATGCAAATTTGCGGGTGATTTTCTTTAAAGCTCAGGCCTAAAAAAATATGAATTTTTCTTTTATTTTTTATGCAATGGTTCACAGGTTATGATGAAACTCAGTTACAAGGGAAACCCGCTTCCATAATGACACACAGAGGGCTGCAAAAATCAAAGAACCAGTAAATCAAATGGAACAATAATGAAGCTGTCCAAAAGGCTTGTGGTTTTCCAAAGAAATTTTTGGTAAATAAATTTTAGAGTAGAAACCCTCCTAAATCTCTGATCCTTTTTCCATAAAACAGAGGATTAGTCTTCCAAAAAAATATGATGAGTTACAGTAGAGATAGATCCATTTATGATTTGCAAATTAAAAATAACAAATTGTAGAAACCCTCAAAGAGAAAAATCGATTTAGAGGTGACAGGCTTCCTAAAAACCCTTCAGTATGAAGCTAGAGCAGCTGTGCGGTGTTTGCGGTTCTAAAAAATTTGAGCCCAAAATATAGACGGCTACAATAAATGTAGAATTTCGGTTTTCAAACCCTTAAAAGAAATCGATTATGAATCCTGCCAAAAAAAAAAAATGAACGATCGCTTGAAACCCTCCAGGAAAATCGAGGAAGCTTAGAAAAGACTCTGGTTGAATTGGACAGATTCCTTAACGACAACCTACAAAACAGAACGAACTTTAAAAAATTTTACGCTCTCTCACATCTGAATATATACAAAAAGGTCATGGACATAATGGCCATAAAGATGTAAATGATTTTTAGAAACTATATTTACAAAGTAAAAAAATAAAAATAAAAAAAATTACACGATTTTTCATTTATCATTTCAAAATATTTTTAAAACAAAAGATAAATAAAAATAAAATGTTTACAAATAAAATATTTCAAAAAAATCCAAAAAATTATATATATACAAAAAAAAAAAAGGTTAATAAAAGAACTCCAAAAATTAAAAGTTAAATCTAACCAAAAGAAATTTAAACTACAAAATTAAAACTTAAATAATTTTGAAATCCTAAAGTTATTTACAAAATAGATTAAAAAAAATTATTTACAAACTATTAGATTTATACAATGCTAAAAACTAAAACCCAGAAAAACGTAAGTTAGAAAATAAAAAATAATTACAGATCTATGTACATAAATAACAGATCTATCAGATCTAGGGAATGTGATTTTGAATCCGCTCCCAGATTTGATAATCTGAGGCTCTCAACAGCCAGATCTATCGATTTAGCATAGAAAAAATTATTTTTTTTGAATTTTAAAAGAGATGCTGAGCTTAAAACCCTTCATGCATCACCACTAAAAATCGTATGATAAGCCCATGATCAAATCAAGTTGGGCTCTTCAGAAAATACGAATTGAGAGTTGGCTGGTTCAACTGAAAACTTCCTTGAACGCTTGATGATACAAAAATCAAGATCTCCCTGCAAAACTCAATTCAACCATCAATACAGAGGAGAAAACAATAATAAAACTTAGACAAATAGAGATATCTACTATTGTTTCTGGAAAAACTAGTATTCCTAAAGAATGCTAGCCCTTTAGGTTTGGCAGCTACCCTAGAAACAACAGTTTGAAGCAATTCAATGATTTCTTTTATGTGTAATAGATAAGAGAAAGATAATGGGACCAACCTGAAACTTCTGCTTAATCCCCTGCTTGATCTATCTCTCCTTTGACAGATCCTGCAACTCCTCCCCGTACTTAACACGCTTGGAGAGTACCTGCACAAGTACAGCAACAAAGAACCGTCAAATCATCGTGATCTATTACAACATAAACATTACAGAATCAGACATATAATGAACAAATGATAACATTCACAATTGCACAATCATATGGAAGAAAACCTGAAGAACTTTATTAATAGAAGGGAGAAATACAACCTAGTTGTCTGATCCAGCATCATCCTCCCAGCTTCAATCCTTCTTCACCTCATGAAATAGCAATATCACACCAACAATACAATGCTCTTTCCTCAATTACAAACTATCAACACTTCTTTGCAATTCACAATATTCCAGCCTCTAGATCTCTTAGATGAGGGATCCATTTATAGATGTGTGCAAGGCTATGAGTCATCCATGGGATTTGATTAGTGTCATTCCACTTGTTATAATTGGTTCCACTTGGAGATTTCTTGGATCTCTTACTCATCCTTGGGCGAATCAAAGAGGCAAGTGGCACAGGAGAAGTTTTTAGAAGATTCCATGAGCAACCACCTAGCAAATTGTCTCGGACATTTGTCCATCCTCACCCATCGCACCCTATAGAAGGCCCAAACAGTATGCAATGCACCCTGGTAGTGTACCACTCAGTATGCATCACACTTTGCTAGTGGAGCAGTCAGTATGGTTCAATTTAGGCAATTTCTAGATGGTTTCTCAGATGGAACTTTTGGGGAATGATGTAATCAGATGATTATGTTCTTTTAGGGTATGAAACAACTATTTTAGGGTTGATGAGCCCTATTTTATCGACATATAAGTTTGGGGTTGATGTGCCCAAATATGTTTATAACAACTATTACGTTCAAAATTTAGATTATCATTTAAACCGCAGCAACTGAGAAAGATACCTGTACTCAAATCACTCTTCAAAAAGCTATCATCAATGGCTAAAAAGAAATCCATGCATGAGAATGACACATCTTACAATATTTCCACAGAGAGTAATACTAGCAAAAATTAACCCCAAAGTCTATCTTTATTGTTCATAAAAAGATTACAAGAGAGCTTTTCGCTTAGCACACGATCAAAAGATTGGATCATCTTGATTGACAAAATGACCTCCTATTTAAAGATAAATCCTCCAACGGCTAGCTCAAGTGATCCACGTGAAAGCAATCTCGACTGTTGATGAGGATCGAAATTTCTTTTAATCTCATCCATCGAAATTTTAAATTATTGAGGAAATTCGAATTTTTCAATTAAATGCATTTTAATTAATTCAAAAAATAATTTTTTGAATTAATTTCCTCAAAATTTTGACTTTGACTTAACCCCTAGGACCAAAGGCTTAAAATTTAGCTAAATAATTAATTTACCTTAGTCCTAGGACCTTTCAAATTTTGATTTTTTAAGGACCAACGAATTTTTTTTCGAAGAATTTAAATTTACCTAGAACCTAGAATTAACTAAATTTATGGCTTAGGATTTTAATTAATTTTTGCCAAAAAATTTAATTAATTAACCTATGAGGGGATAAATTATTTTTCCAACCCTCAGGACACTTTACATCACGATTTTCATATTTTTACATCATAAAGAGGAAAACCCATTTGAAAAAGACCTTCACAAAGTACACATTTATGTGACACAAATATAATCCAATAGACCAAACAATTTGTAATAAAATAACCTAACCAAATAGTTAGGATTATTCCCAAATCACTTTTACATAGACTCGACCTATAACACTAGGACTCGCCTAAGATCACAGTGACAAAATCCATTCCGGCTTTGGGGCAAGGTTGAAGGAAAACTCTGCCGACCATTGGAGAATGAATCGGTGAGACAAAAAACCTTCCGAAATGTAGACCATCACCAGAAAAGTAGGTTTACCTAGGGAATTACATACATGACAAAAATCTGCTGAGATTATTTACATCATATACATGTAGAATGGGTTTACATTATAACATGAAGACCAGATTGATGATGATAGCTGGATGACACAGACACATCGATCAGGCACTATCCCTTTTGCGAAAAAAGGAGGTGTACTGCTATGGGTCGTTGACACGTGGTGGTCAACATCTGGCTCTACTTGGGGACACGTTGCTGCACTAGAGGAATGTGAGAATCCAAAATCTGCATCCACGCAACACACAATATAACATAAGTAGCGTCCATCCAAAAAATCATCATATAACGTTAAGCACATGAAAGATATAAGATTTTCATTTATTAAATATCCTAATAACATGGAAAAGATAAATCTAACTACAAAATGAAATACTAAAATAATAGGGCATAAGGTTAGAAATACAATACAAAGATGCCCCATGGCATCAGATGCATTCAATATAGTGCATATTGAGCATTTTCCTGCTTTCAGGTAAATCTGTCGGCTGTTTCTCAGATGTGTCGTGTCCAATTCTGCAAACAGAAGGACTTTTTCATATCCAAAAATCAAAATGCTCGCGGCCATCTAATGCATAAAATCGCTATCTCATTCTCTTTCTCTTGCGTTTTTTCTTTGTGGTAGGTTGCATCACCGATGACGTGGAACATTCTGCTTCAAAACTCTTAGATGAAGTATGTAAGATATGCGTGACATGTCTTTCTTCATTTTGCATCTGCTATGTCAAGAATGATGGATCAGTCACATAGGTGTCATGAGTTATGACTTGACCTTTTTAAATTTCTTCTTTGATCATGTCATTCTTAGTTAAATCTTCGTTAACGGAGTTAACCTCTTTCTCGGGATATTCACAACAAGATGGGACCTGTGATTTCCTCTCTTCCAGCCTCTTATGTAATGAACCCATTTCTCTAGCATGCCTTACTATTAACTTTGTTTGATTGAGTTCAGTTTTCACGAATATTTCTTGTAGAGTGACATGATTAGCTTGCATAGCCTTTATTTGATTCTGAATAATGGACATCTGATTATAATGATTAACTTCCATTATTTTTAATCTGTTTTCGATGATATGCATTCCATATATGTTTATGACACATGGTACCTTCTTTTCTTCTATG
Source organism: Pinus tabuliformis (assembly GCA_031772625.1). Taxonomy (NCBI): domain Eukaryota; kingdom Viridiplantae; phylum Streptophyta; class Pinopsida; order Pinales; family Pinaceae; genus Pinus; species Pinus tabuliformis. Next base: position 552,013,403 of record CM062813.1, on the reverse strand, counting down.
GCCAATAATCTATTCTGAAGAGATATGTGACCAACTTCCACGTCTTTTATAATTTTATCATTCTTTTCTTTCATGCCCATGAAACAGTTTTGCATATAGTTTATCTCTTTCTTATGAGCTGCTTGCATGGTAGCTAACTAACTATTATAATCAAATCTCATGATGGTTGTTTCTTCATCCATAGTTGACAATTTATTTTGAATCGAACTTATTTCTTCTTGATAACTTGCTTCCATGGCATTCACTTGATTTGAATGATTGAATTGCATGATCGTCATCTTTTCCTCTAGGACTAATAACTTGCTTTGCATAGAATTGATTTCCCTGTCATGATTAGAATTCATGGTCTCCATTTCCTTAGCATGTTGACTCTTCATGTCAGTTACGTGATCAGAGTGTTTAATTTTCATGATTTCCATCTCCTTATCACGTTTTTCCAGGTGGGTGTATAAATTTCTCATATCCCTGATGTAATTGGTTACGAATTTTTCTTGATTAAGCTCCATATTTTTTACCAGATGTGTTTGAGTGAAATGCATGTCTTTAACCAACTGCTTTAGTTCTTCTATAATTTTCTTATCATTTTCCCTTTCATTGTCGACGCTGATTTCACAACTTGTCCCTGTTTTCCCACTGTCATGGATTTGATCTGCAATGGTACAAGTGGATGGCACATCCTAATATGGAGAATTTTCTTGAAATCTTTCATTGACAGTTGGATCCTTTACAAGATCACTTTCATTTTGCTGCATAATTTTAGGGGCACAAGGTGAGCTACCTTGATAACCATATCTATCTGTAAAAGCATTGACAATGTCTTGTAAAGAAGCGAATGAATCTTCAGGACAATTATTAAACCAATTCAAAGCATCACCCTCTAAAGAAAAGGCAAATAGACGCATTTTGACATCCTCATGATCATATTGGGGAGAACGACAATATCTAAGTATTGTATGAGTAAACCTGCATAGATGCTTTCTAACAACAACTGAATCACCACTCGAGAACAAAGACAATTTATGAATGGCCACTTCGGAATATCATGGAGAATTCAGTAAAATGACACGGGGTAAATGAATCATCCATGATGAATTGCCTGAAGGAATAATGAGGGACCAAATGGATGATAGAGAGAGACCCTTTCTGAAGAAAATCAAGAGATCCTCAAGAAGCGAGCTTCTAGTAGAAATTATTGTAAGAAATGAAAGAAGTGGAGTCGCCACTTGAACATGAATCTAACTCTAGGATCCAAAAGGAAACAAACAACCGGATATAAGGGAGGGCTTCTTGTCTGAGAAATAATAAATGGAAGAAGTGGAGTTGCCACCCAAACAGAAAAGAATCGAAATGTCCAAGTGCTAAAGGTGCAAAACGATTAATGAGATGACGAAAGATAGGGCAATGAAAAGATCAAATGACACCATGAAACATTGTGTCGCTTGACCGACTAATGAATGGCGGAAAATATGAAATGATTAAAATGATGTCGATAGACCAAGGACAAAAAAACTCTATCCTCGGCAACGACGCCAAAAAATGTTGTCATTGCTGACTCAAATGAAAAGATGAGAAATGAGAAGAATGATGAGGAAATGTCATTGAAACGCTGAGAATAAAATATCCCCGGCAACGGCGCCAAAAAATGTTGTCGACCAAAGTGTACACCTAAGGCACAATGCTCAGAATAGGGTTTGTCACCTTGATCCCTACTCACTTCATTTAGACTCTCTCCTAGCTAAGTCGAGGGGGGTAGTCCCTCAAGGTAATAATGAAGGGAAAACTTGTTGGAACAACAAGTTCTAGGAGATCTGAGGCAAGGCAATTCTTTCTTTAGGTTGCTTGAATTAAGATTAAAGGGTAAGTTATTAAATTGAGCAATGTGAGAGATAACTTTAGTTAGGATGATACTTAAGATGAAACCATAAAAGACCAGTGCCTAGATACAATGCTGAAATAGATTAGATAACTTTTTCAATGATGAAATATACCTCCAGCCACAAGATAAGTAATGCTGCAAGGAAATAGTAATATAGATCAACACTAATATGCAATGCAAATGCTTCAATGAGATAATGTAGGTTAAGATGCTTCAAAAATGAAATCCATTAAAGATATGATAAATATTCCAAGATCACAATATTGATGAAGTAAAAAGAGAAACAATATGTTAGTAGATAACACAAGTGCCTCTTTAAGGTTAATCCTTGCTCTTAGGTGAAATGAATTATAGATCCAATTAGGTTGTTTCCTTTTATGTTTGTTCTTTAATTGCACAAAATATTTGAATGCTAGGTGAAGCTGCTAAGAAAAATGGAAACCATTACTTAGATAAAATAATGCAAAATGTTGTTTAGAGTATTCTTTACTTTATCAGGTAGCAACTAGAAAAAAACAAGCGAGACAAGTGACTCAAGATAAATAAAATTGTGAGCAATGAGCAATGACCATATTTATGAAGCACTGCTATGTCATGTACCTTTAGTTATGTTACTTCCCTTAAGGTGTTCTTCACTCCTAAAGTAACTATTAGGAACCAAAGATAATGAGATGCCAACAATAAGTTAAGTGTGAAGCAACCTAGCAATTAGATTTAGCTATCAATACTATTGAGATCTGAGCTAACGAGAAAGAAAATCTAAACCAACAATTAGAAACCAGAGAGATCCGAGGAAGCAAAAAGATTCAAGATTCAATCAGGGTACCAACAATGATTTATGCAAGAAGTAACTTAAAGCTTAGATCCAAACTCTAAGAAGTGAGATTCTGATCTAAATAGAAAATGCAACAACAAAGAAATGAGGCAATCACAATGATGTCAAACACCTCTCAAGCTACCAAAGCCATAATTGAATGCATGAGAGGACATAGTATGCTTCTGATTTTGAAGGGGTTTGATTAAATTTCTTCAAAACAAGTAGATCAAAATCTCCTTAGGAAAATAAGATTGATCTGCTAATTGAAACACTTCAAAACAAGAATCTTCTAACTCACTATCTTTAAATAGAAATGAAATCAAACTTGTTCACTATTTAAGAGACAATAAATTATGAAAATCTAAAATTTAAGCTTAGAAAATAAATGATGACTCTGTGTGGTAAGAAGCGCTTGAACTCTAGTGAAAATACACACCTCCAAAACCATAAGTTTAGTCTAAAAAAAGAATAAAAACTTGCACCAGTTGTTGAGAATGCTTACTTCCAGGACAATGGTAGAGGTCAAAGAAACCCACAGCCAACTGAGAAATCAACTCAAAAGTAAATTGAAAATTTTATTAGAAATTTGTGCAAATTTGCAGGTGATTTTCTTTAAAGCTCAGGCCTAAAAAAATTTGAATTTTTCTTTTATTTTTTATGCAATGTTTCACAGGTTATGATGAAACTCAGTTACAAGGGAAACTCGCTTCCTTAATGACACATAGGGGGCTGCAAAAATCAAGGAATCAGTAAATTAAACGGAACAACAATGAAGCTATCCAAAAGGCTTGTGGTTTTCCAAAGAAATTTTTGGTAAGTAAATTTTAGAGTAGAAACCCTCCAAATCTCCGATCCTTTTGCCACAAAACAAAGGATTAGTCTTCTGAAAAAAATGATGAGTTACAACAGAGATAGATCCATTTATGATTTCCAAATTTAAAAAAAAAAAAATTAAAAAAGTCATTAGTAATTTCGTGCACCCTTTAGGATATAGAAATAAAAAAGTCATCTATTATCAGCTGAGTCCTGGAAATTTCCACAAGCCGGTCCCTCTTCTCATGAGAAGCAATGAGTCTCCCACCACAAGTGGCATGTTGTTGGAGGGGACATATGGAGGTGAGGAGTGGCAGTGCGCTGTCTCTCCTGTGAGGTTCCGTCTGAGGTAGGGCAAAGGGATGATCTTCAGGCTTTCAGGTCTGAAGGCACTTCGAAGGTTGATTTAGCTGGACCGAAGGCTCAAGGCTGGTCGAAGGCTCAAGGCTGGCTGAAGGCTCATTTGAGCCTGCCTTGCTTTCAAATTGGGTTGGAATTATTCTCGAATCCCCATCACCCGACAAGGCAGGCTCAAATGAGCCTTCAGCCAACCTTGAGCCTTTGGCCAGCCTTGAGCCTTGAGCCTTGAGCCTTCGGCCAGCCTTGAGCCTTCGACTAGCCTTGATGGTGACCCATCACCCCACCTTCCAACCAAACGTCCCTCAGAGCCCTCCAAGAACCTTATCTTTTTATAGATGAGAGATGTAGACTTTAGCACTCAACCCAATCCTTTACCCGCCAACAACCCTAAACCCCGCCAACAACGCCTAAACCCTAAACCCCGACAACAACCCTAAACCACGCCAACATCCATAAACCCCGCCAAAATTGAGCAAAAACTCCTGACTTGCAAAAATATTGATGACATGCAAATATTCCTGACTTGCAAAAATTCTTGACTTGCAAAAATTCCTGACTTGCAAAGGCACCTAAGTAATACAATTGACATCTCCAATAGTCTAACCTTCTCCTTACAGATAACATCATCCTATCAAAGACTGTAACCCGATTACTCGTGGTTACAGTTGCCACCTACAATAGTCTGACCTTACCCTTATAGATGAACATCATTCTATTAGAGACTGTAACCCGATCACTCCTGGATCCAAGACTTTAGGATGAATTGATTCCAAGAGCTTTATACCAAGAGGTTTTTACCAAATGATATCCTAAAGGGTGCACAAAATTACTAATGACTTTTTTTAACGGATTCCTTTCCGGAACTCCAGCTAAATCAACCTTTGAAGTGCCTTCAGACCTGACAGCCTGAATATCATCCCTTTTCCCTACCTCAGATGGAACCTCACAGGAGAGACAGCGCACTGCCACTCCTCACCTCCATCTATCCCCTCCAACAACATGCCACTTGTGGTGGGAGACTCATTGCTTCTCATGAGAAGAGGGTCCGGCTTGTGGAAATTTCCAGGACTCAGCCGATAACAGATGACTTTTTTATTTCTATATCCTAAAGGGTGCACGAAAAGTCATTAGTAATTTCGTGCACCCTTTAGGATATAGAAATAAAAAAGTCATCTGTTATCAGCTGAGTCCTGGAAATTTCCACAAGCCGGTCCCTCTTCTCATGAGAAGCAATGAGTCTCCCACCACAAGTGGCATGTTGTTGGAGGAGCCTTCGGCCAGCCTTGATGGTGCCCCATCACCCCACCTTCCAACCAAACATCCCTCAGAGCCCTCCAAGAACCTTATCTTTTTATAGATGAGAGATGTAGACTTCAACACTCAACCCAATCCTTTACCCGCCAACAGCCCTAAACCCCGCCAACAGCCCCTAAACCCTAAACCCCGCCAACAACCCTAAACCCCATCAAGGCTGGCCGAAGGCTCAAGGCTCAAGGCTCAAGGCTGGCTGAAGGCTCATTTGAGCCTGCCTTGCCGGGTGATGGGGATTCAAGGATAATTCTAACCCCATTTGAAAAAAAAAGTCATTAGTAATTTCGTGCACCCTTTAGGATATAGAAATAAAAAAGTCATCTGTTATCAGCTGAGTCCTGGAAATTTCCACAAGCCGGTCCCTCTTCTCATGAGAAGCAATGAGTCTCCCACCACAAGTGGCATGTTGTTGGAGGGGACAGATGGAGGTGAGGAGTAAAAAAATTCATTAGTAATTTCATGCACCCTTTAGGATATAGAAATAAAAAAGTCATCTGTTATCAACTGAGTCCTGGAAATTTCCACAAGCCGGTCCCTCTTCATTAGTAATTTCGTGCACCCTTTAGGATATAGAAATAAAAAAGTCATCTGTTATCAGCTGAGTCCTGGAAATTTCCACAAGCCGGTCCCTCTTCTCATGAGAAGCAATGAGTCTCCCACCACAAGTGGCATGTTGTTGGAGGGGATAGATGGAGGTGAGGAGTGGCAGTGCACTGTCTCTCCTGTGAGGTTCCGTCTGAGGTAGGGCAAAGGGATGATCTTGAGGGATGTTTGGTTGGAAGGTGGGGTGATGGGGCACCATCAAGGCTGGCCAAAGGTTGGCCGAAGGCTCATTTGAGCCTACCCTCAAAGAGAAAAATCAATTTAGAGGTGAGAGGCTTCCTAAGAACCCTTCAGTATGAAGCTAGAGCAACTCTGCGGTGTTTGCGGTACCCAAAAATTTGAGCCCAAAATATAGACGACTACGAAAAATGTAGAATTTTGGTTTTCAAACCCTTAAAAAAAATCGATTACGATTCCCTGCAAAAAAAAATTCGAACGATCACTTGAAACCCTCCAGGAAAATCGATTTGTTGATAAGGAAGCTTAGAAAAGACTGGTTGAATTGGACGGCTTCCTTAACGACAACCTACAAAAAAGAACGAACTTGGAAAAATTTTACACCCTCTCACACCTAAATATATACAAAAAGGTCATGGACATAATGGCCATAAAGATATATTTACAAAGTTTGGAATAAAAGATTTTGACAAACTATATTTACAAAGTTAGAAAAAAACATTTAAATAAAATATTTACATGATTTTTCATTTATCATTTCAAAATATATTTAAAACAAAAGATAAATAAAAATAAAATGTTTATAAATAAAATATTTCAAAATAAAAAATTAAAAAATAAGGACCTAAAAATTATATATATACAAAAAGAAAAAGGAAAGGGTTAGTAAGTATAGATACACATTAGAGATTTTTTTTTTTTTTTTTTTGGAAGTTTTGAATGTGGGACAAAAAGGAACTCTAAAAATTAAAAGTTAAATCTAACTAAAAGAAATTTAAACTACAAAATTAAAACTTAAGTAGTTTTGAAATCCTAAAGTTATTTACAAAATAGATAAAAAAAAATATTTACAAACTATTAGATCTATTCAATGCTAAAAACTAAAATCGAGAAAAACCCAAGTCAGAAAACCAAAAATAATTACAGATCTATGTACATAAATAGCAGATCTATCAGATCTACGGAGTGTGAGTCCGACTCTGCTCCCATATCTGATAATCTGAGGTTCTCAACAACCAGACCTATTGATTTAGCACAGAAAAAATTAAGTTTTTTGAATTTTAAAGGAGGTGCTGAGTTTAAAACCCTTCATGCATCACCACTAAAAATATTATGATAAGCCCAGGATCAAATCAAGCTGGGTTCTTCAGAAAATACGAATCGGGAGTTGGCTAATTCAACTGAAAACTTCCCCGACCACCCTATGATCTAAAAATCAAGATATTCCTACAAAACTCAATTCAACCATCAACACAGAGGGAAAAATAATAATAAAACTCAGACAAATAGAGATATCTGCTATTACGTTCAAAATTTAGATTTTTATTTAAACCCCAGTGACTCAGCAAGATACCTGCACTCAAATCACTCTTCAGAAAGCTATCATCAATGGCTAAAAAGAAATCTATGCATGAGAATGACACATCTTACAGTATTTCCACGAAGAGTAACACCAACAAAAATTAACCTTAAAGTCTTTCTTTATTGTGCATAAAAAGATTACAAGAGAGCTTTTCGCTTAGCACACGATCAAAAGATTGGATCATCCTGACTGACAAAATGACTTCCTATTTAAAGATAAATCCTCCAACGGCTAGTTCGAGTGGTCCACGTGAAATCAATCTCGACCGTTGATTAGGATCAAAATATGTTTTAATCTCATCCATCGAAATTTTAAATTATTGAGGAAATTCGATTTTTTCAATTAAATGCATTTTAATTAATTCAAAAATTAAAATTTTGAATTAATTTCCTCAAAATTTGGACTTTGACTTAACTCCAGGGACCAAAGGCTTAAAATTTAATAAAATAATCAATTTACCTTAGTCCCAGGACCTTTCAAATTTTGATTTTTTAAGGACCAACGAATTTTGCCTTCGGAGAATTTAAATTTACCTAGGACCTAGAATTAATTAAATTTCTGGCTTAGGATTTTAATTATTTTTGGCCAGAAAATTTAATTAATTAACCTATGAGGGGATAAATTATTTTTCCAACCTTCAAGACACTCTACATCATGATTTTCATATTTTTTACATCATAAAGGGGAAAACCCATTTGAAAAAGACCCTAACAGACTACCCATTTTTGCGACACAAATATAATCCAACAGACCAAGCAATTTGTAATAAAATAACCTAACCAAATAGTTAGGATCATTCCCAAATCAATTTTACATAGACTTGATCTATAACACTAGGACTCGCCTAAGATCCCAGTGACAAAATCCATTCCGGCGTTGGGGTAAGGCTGAAGGAAAACTCTGGTTACCATTGGAGAATGAATCGGTGAGACAAAAAACCTTCCGGAATGTAGACCATCAACAGAAAAGTAGGTTTACCTAGGCAATTACATACATGACACAAATCTGCTGAGATTATTTACATCATATACATGTAGAATGAGTTTACATCATAACATGAAGACCAAACTGATGATGATAGTTTGATGACACAGACACATTGATCAGGCACTATCCTTTTTGCAAAAAAATGGGGTGTGCTGCTATGGGTTGTTGACACGTAGTGGTCAACAGGGCTTAATCCTATTCTTCTGTTAGGTGAATCGTTATATGCAAATTTTGCATGAGAAAGTACCTGATCCCATTGTTTCAGATGTTCACTTACCAAACTTCTTAAGATATTTCCAAGGCTTCTATTTACCACCTCAGTCTAACCATTAGTCTGGGGATGATATGCTGAGCTGAAACTGAGATTGGTTCCCAACTTTTTCCATAGAGTTCTCCAAAAATGACCCACAAATTTGGTGTCTTTGTTAGAAACAATACTTGTAGGCAATCCATGCAATCTAACTATCTCTTTGAAGAATAAGTTTGCTATGTTAGTTGCATCATTTGTCTTTTTACAAGTTATAAAATGTGCCATATTTGAGAATCTATCAACCACAACAAATACTGAACCATTTCCTTTTTGTTTTTTGGGCAAGCCTAATACAAAATACATGCTGCTAGAGTCCGATGGTCGATTTGGTAGTGGTAGAGGTTGATATAACCCGATGTTTTGACTTTTTACTTTTGCATGTTGACATTCTGCATCTTTCCATAAATTTTCTTACATTTGTTGACATGTGAGGCCATGTTGGGTCCCTATAATACTAGTGATTACCCCATTACTATTGTAGTTATACCCCCTATTTATATTGTTGTGCCCCTATTACCCCGATATTGTTATTTCTGTGCCCCATAGAATCCATCTATTGTTATTTTTGTGGCTTTATATTATTATTGTTAGGTCGGCTGGATTATATTGTGACTCCTTAGACTCCTATATATAGAAAGGAGGTTTTGTCATTTGTATCATTCAAGAATTGTTCATTTATGTAATGTAAAGGAGGTTTCCCCCTCGAAGAGGCTGAATTCTAAGGCGTGGATTTATCTTTTCTATCTTTTCTTGAGCTGGTTTCATAACATTTGGTATCAGAGCTTTGGATTCTAGGGTTTCGCTGCTCCAAACAGGTCATCGTGGAATTTTCGCTATAACTTTTTTTCTGTGACGTTTCAGAAGTCGCAAAAAAAACCCATTTGAGAAGAATTGGCGCTGAACCGTGGGTCTGAATTTCAGAGCTTTTCGCACAATATTTTCAGAGATATGATCTGAGGAAGTTGGCCTTTTTGCAGACTCCTGAATTACATTCAAAACAGGTGACCTGGGGAAAATCATCATAACTCTCTCTCTAAGGATCGGATTGAAATTTCGTAAAAAGGTACAGAAAGAGGACAGACTATAGTTTCTTGTATGTGTGTTTCAGATTCAAAGGTTGAAACAGTGACTCGTGGCACGTCGTACAAGTTCGCTCTACTGAACCAGTCTAAAAGCAAGTCACTGTGGGAGATTTCACATAACTCTTCCTTGGAGAATCCAATTTGGCTCAGACTTGTGGCATTGGAAAGAGGACGCAGAAGGATACTACAGGTAGAAATTTCAGAATTGGGTGATCCGAAATTACAGAGATACATCAGATTCAATATCAGGCTTCTATAAAGTGAAAAAATGTGTGTAGTTTTTTTTTAATTTTTGTGTAAGCTTGGTTTAGCGGAATTCAAAGGGCATAGTAAAACATTATTATTGGTAACTGATGCCCCGAGGAAAGAAAATGCAAACACCTAGTAAGGAACCTGAAAGCTCTAACATGACTCATGAAGAAGAGGAAGAAATGCTACATGATATATCAAAATTACAAGAACACGTGCAACAAATGTCACGCTCACAAAAGCTAACAGAAGCTAAGATAAGTGGCGTGGAATCTAAGATAAATGGCGTGGAATCTAAGGTAAATGGCGTGGAATCTAAGATAAAGGGCATGGAAGCTAAGATGGATGGCATGGAAGCTAAGGTGAATGGCATGGACGCTAAAATTGATGGCATGGATGATAAGATGGATGAATTGAAGAAGTTGCTACAAGAAAGGGTCACTAATGGTGAAAAGGTAGTAAAGGAAACTCATGATGAGAATAAAAGAAATGTTAATCATGATTCCATAGACTCTAATGTTGGATCGAAGACTCACCATGTTCCAAAAATCGATATGAGGAAGTTTGATGGCAAGGATCCCGCCACATGGATATTACAGATGGAGCAATTCTTCGATCTCAATAATGTGCAAAACGCACAAAAGGTACGTATGGCAAATTTATATTTGGAACCAAATCAGTTTGTATGGTATCAATGGCTTTGTTCTCGTAAACAATTTATCACTTGGGCAATTTTTACGGAAGAATTGATAGCACATTATGAGGATACAAAAAGCAACACTTTTTTAGCCAATTGATAAGTCTCAAACAAAAGGGTTCAATAATGGAGCACATTGAGGAGTTCGAAAAATTGAACATAAGGGTAAAAGATATTCCAGAGGAGCATAGGATTGATGTGTTCATAGGGTCTTTAAAGGATAATATCCAACATGATGTGCGCCTTTGGGAACCTGATTCATTAGAGAAGGCATTCAGGTTAGCAAGAAAAATGGAAAGCAAAATTATGACAATTAGGAAGCATACCGTTCACAACTATAAAGACGGAAGTGTTGTTGCCCATAGTCTTCCACAACCTACAAGGTTGACACCACAACAATTGGAAGAAAAAAGAGCAAAAGGGCTTTGTTACAATTGTGATAGAAAATACACAAAAGGTCATAAGTGTGCTGAGAAGAAATTATTCTACATAGATTGTGAAGAGGAAGAAGAAAAGGAGCAAGAAAGGTCAAAAGAAGAGGATATATTCCAGGAACAAAGCCTAGATGAAGAACAAATAAATCCGAACATATCTTGTAATGCATTGGCGGGAATTACCACTCCTCAAACCATCAAGATAGAAGGACAAATCAAGAAGAAAAAGGTAATAGTGTTGATTGATTCAGGAAGCACCCACAATTTTATTCATTGTAGGGTAGCAAAAGAATTGAATTGCTTCCTATATCCAGCACCTAAGGGTCAAGTGATGATTGCAAATGGAGGAACAATAAATTGTTCTGGAAAGTGCCATAATATCAAGCTATCCATGGGAGAATATGTATTGACTAGCCCAATGCTTTCCATTCCAATGGGAGGTGCTGATGTTGTACTAGGAGTCCAATGGCTACAATCCTTGGGTACAATAGCTTTTAATTTTCAAGAACTTTTCATGAAATTTTCTGTGGAAGGAAAGGAAGTTGAATTAAGGGGTATTGCAGGGAAACCAGGAAAGATAATCAGCTCTAATGGCATGACAAAGCTTCTAAAAAAGGAGCAAAGAGGTGTAATTGCACAATTATGTTCACTAGATGTTTCCACATTGGAATCATCTATTTCTCCAGATCTCCAAAAAGTCCTGGACAATCATTCCAAGGTATTTGAGACTCCCAAAGGTCTCCCACCTATGCGTGATCATGATCATGCTATTCATCTGATTCCAGGAAGTTTTCCTCCAAACATCAGGCCGTACAGATATCCATATGTCCAAAAAAGTGAAATTGAACGTATGGTTGCAGAAATGCTAGAGGCTGGTATAATTCAACCGAGTCAAAGTTCTTTCTCAGCTCCAGTAGTATTGGTGCACAAGAAGGATGGATCATGGCGCATGTGTCCAGATTATAGGGAGCTCAACAAGCTCACTATTAAAGATAAGTTCCCCATTCCTGTTATTGATGAATTACTGGATGAATTGCATGGATCAATTTACTTCACCAAGTTGGATCTTCGTTCGGGATATCATCAAATTAGAATGAAGATTGAAGACATTCCGAAAACAGCATTTAGAACTCATGAGGGTCATTATGAATTTTTGGTCATGCCTTTTGGCCTTACCAATGCACCTTCAACATTTCAAGGTTTGATGAATTCAATTTTCAAACCATTCCTTAGAAAATTTGTGTTAGTATTTTTTGATGATATACTAATCTACAGCAAGTCTTGGAAGGATCATGTTGAACATGTTGACATGGTGTTACAACTATTGGAGGAGAAACAATTATATGCAAAAAGATCCAAATGTTTCTTTGGAGTCCAGGAGGTGGAATATTTGGGTCATATTGTATCTCATGAAGGAGTTAAGGTAGACCCTAGCAAAATTAAAGCCATTAAGGAATGGAAAATCCCCACATCCATAAAGCATCTGCGAGGATTTCTTGGGTTGACAGGGTATTATCGCAAGTTTGTTAAGAATTATGGGAGAATAGCAGCACCTCTAACAACATTATTGAAGAAAGATTCATTTTCATGGACTTCGGAAGCAACAAAGGCCTTTGAACATCTTAAAGAGGCAATGTGCCAAGCACCGGTCTTAGCTACGCCGGACTTCACAAAAACCTTTATTGTGGAATGTGATGCTTCAGGAAATGGAATTGGTGCTGTTCTAATGCAAGATGAAAGACCCATTGCTTTTGAAAGTCGTCCAATCAAGGGAAAGTTTTTAAACAAAGCTATTTATGAGAAGGAAATGTTGACAATACTCCATGCACTTAAGAAATGGCGACCCTACCTAATGGGAAGACACTTCAAGGTAAAAACGGATCATGATAGCCTTAAATACTTTTTAGAACAAAGATTATCCTTTGAAGAGCAACAAAAGTGGGTCACAAAGATGTTGGGTTATGACTTTGAAATCATCTACAAAAAAGGGAAGCAAAATGTGGTGGCAGATGCACTCTCAAGAAAGGATGAGGATGTGGAAGCATTGTTGTGTGCCATTTCTATTATCCAACCAGATTGGATAAACGAAGCAAGGGAGGAATGGAAGAACGACGAAGAAGTGTGGGCACTTATTCAAAATCTACAACAAGATTCCAGTACTTCTGATACATTTAGCTGGCAAAATGATTCGTTATGGTACAAAGATCGCTTATACCTCTGTAAGAATTCCCAGCTAAAACAAAAGATTCTTATGGAATTGCACACTTCTCCCTTAGGAGGGCACTCAGGATTTTTAAAAACTTACCACAGGGTTAAGAAGGAATTTTTTTGGGATGGCCTTAAATCAGATATTCAAAAGTTTGTGGCGGAATGTTTGGTTTGCCAGCAAAATAAATTTGAAACAATTAAGACACCAGGTCTATTACAACCTTTATCCATTCCAAGCCAACGTTGGGAGGAGGTTTCAATGGATTTTATCACAGGTTTACCCAAGTCTGAGGGAAAGAGTGTCATCATGGTGGTAGTTGACAGACTTACCAAGTATGCACACTTTTGTGCATTATCACATCCATTTAAAGCCAGTACAGTTTCTACTGCATTTATGGAAACAGTTCAAAAGCTACATGGAAACCCAGAGATTATTGTAAGTGACAGAGATCCCATTTTCACTGGAAATTTTTGGACAGAATTATTTTCTTGTCTTGGTACTCAGTTAGCTCATAGCTCATCTTATCATCCTCAATCTGATGGGCAAACTGAGATAGTAAACAAATGTTTGGAAGGATATCTTCGTTGCTTTGTATCTGATAAACAGACACAATGGGTCAAATGGTTGCCTCTAGCTGAATGGTGGTATAACACTTCCTTCCATACAACAACAAAAATGACCCCATTTATGGCACTTTATGGGTATCAACCACCATCCATCACATCATATTTAAGAGAAAATTCTAAGGTTCAGGCAGTGGAACATCACATCGAACATCAACAACAAGTCCTCCAACTCTTAAAGGATAACCTCGTGTTGGCACAAAATATTGCCATGGCCTTCCACTGTGCATTGCTTTCTTGTCATATTGCCATGGCCTTCCAAGTAAGATATGACATACATCCATAGGCATAACATCACAAAGAACTTTATCCTTATAACTTCCTATTTGAAACTCCACTTCACATTGTTCATTAACTAGTATCTGATGTCCTTTTTGCAACCATGAAACTTTGTAAGGAGTAGGATGTTTAGTTTTTCTTAAATTTAACTTTTCTACCATTTCAGTAGATACTAAATTATCAGTACTCCCACTATCAATGATAACTTTACAACATTTTCCTCCTGAATTTACAAACAATTTTGAACAATGTTTTTCTTTGTGTGGGTTCCTTTACTTCTTCTCGAGATTTTAATAAAGTTCTTTTCATCATTAAGGATTCACCAGTTTCAGGTGCATTTTCATGTGTGGAGGATTGTACACTTTCTGTATCAGTTTGTGTTATATGTGTGCTTCCTTGACTAGAAAATATTTCTGGACATTCATTAGCCTTATGACCAACTTTGTTACATATATAACATCTTACCACAAAATATTGGCCTCTACCTCTTTGATATGGTCTTCGTCCTCTGTAATCTCCTCTTGATGATTCTGCCTGTTGTGAACTGCTGCCTTCTTCTCTTTGAAATCTTCCACTAAAACTTCCTTTGCTTGATTGTCCTTGGCTTGATGATCCTCTGCTTCTTACTATGTTTCATGCTCTTCCTCTTTGACTCTGCTTCCATGCCAATTTTTCTTCAACCTTAAGAGCTATCTGGTAAGCTTCTTCAACCATTTTTAGAGACAAAATATTCAATTCATCTTGTATTTTGAATTTCAATCCATTAATGTATCTAGCTAATTTTTCTTCATCAATTTCTAGATGACCAGATCTTATACTCAATCTATAAAACTCCTCTATATATTCTTTTACAGACATAAATTTCTGCTTAAGATTTTGCATCTGGCGAAAGAGATTTAATTGATAATCTCGAGGAAGAAATTTACCTTTGAGTTTAGCCACCATCTGATCCCAACTAGTGATCTTTCCTTTATTTCGATTTCTCCTTTCAGCTTGCACATTGTCCCACCATAACATAACATGTCCCTTTAATCTCACTTTGAACTTAACCTTCTTCTCATCCACTACACCTTCATAATCAAAATATTTGTCGATGGCGCAGATCCAATCGATCAATTATTCAGGATTTAAACTGCCTTCATGCATAGGCATGCCCAATCTTGGCTTGGAACTTATTCCTGCGATCATCTTGACCATATTATCTTATGGAGTTTCTTCTTCAACTTCTTCTTTTGAGATTTATTTCGCTTCACTGATATCACTAATGTCGACATATCTTTGACATGTTGTCTCCAATGTGTCCAATTTGGTTCTAATATGTCTTACTTCATCAAGAAAAAATTGATTTGTAGCTAGTCTTCCTCGACCAATTCCAGCTCCTCTAGACCCTCTAGCTCTATGGGCCAACTTAATTGACACAAAATATAATAATCCTAAAAAAAATAAAATTCTTCTTTTACAAAAATCCTTTATTTTAAAATAACCCTTTCAAATGACAAATGCTTTATGGTGCATATATATATATATATTTTTAATTTTAATTTTAATATGGAATGTTTTCCATATATATTCCTTCCATTATAGCATTTTATGACCCATAAAGATAAAATCATACTCGATTCAACCGATTGCACCATATATATTCACACCATATATATATTAACCACACTATATATTCGACCAACTTTTGCACAAACCGCATGCATATATTTAACCCACTTATTACACCAACCACACCATATAGAATTCAATGTGAAAAATTAAATAGTTTACCGTGCTTGAAGAGTTAGTGTTTTTCTGCTTACAAAATTGATTCTCACCGTGCTTATAGATTTGACAACTCTGTGCTTGGCACACCATGACTTGCCAAAATGAGCATACGTTTCACTTGTGAGTTAATTCAACGACTACTGTATTCTAATGCGGCATTCAATGATTGCGTTCTTGCATACTTGCCAGCACTGTGCCCATTGTCGGTGTTCGCAAAAATGAACCACATGTCACTCAAAGCCAAGATGCTTCGACAGTCTGTAAGCTTCAACAACAATGAATTATTAATCAGTCGAGTTGAGCTTCTCTATAGCATTAAAAACATTCTTATTTTCCCTTTCTCTATTCTCTAGCAATGTATGCACCATATTCAAATGGCGACTGTAATCATGTGCCAAGACTCAAACAACTATTCTCATAACTATTTTAATAGCCAGCTCTGATACCAAAATTGGTGTAGCGCTTAGAGACTTAAATCAATATAGACTTCAATAAAAAATTTCATGAAATTAAATCACACTCCAAACCATGAGCATTACAAACAATTACATGATTATTTATTTAGAGGAGAGAAGTCTCTTGTATCTCTTCTAGAGAAAATTCCTCCTAGATATTTGGAGAAAGTTGAGAGCTATCCTCTCAATTTTAGAATTCTATCCTAACTTCTCTATCTCCTAATTAATTCTAAAATGACTCACTAATTCTAAAAAATCTTAGATTCTTCAATTAAATAATTACATAAAAATTAAATATGAGATGCTCTTGCATCACGTGTGTGGTTGTATGTGTGTGATGCACACTATGCGTATTTTCACCTGGTGGAGGAGAAGGCACTGGGCCTTTGTTGGGTGTGGCAACCGATCTGGTCTGTATAAATAAGAACAAAGGTAGAAGTAAGGATCGATTAAAGGATAAGTATCGGTATATTATTTCAGTTTTATTATGCAGGTGATTTATGATTCTGGTATATGATGATTACATGTGAATTATGATTCTGGTTTATGATGGTTACATGTGATTTATGATGGTTACATGTGATTTATGATTTTGATCTATGATGGTTATGTTTTGAGCTAACCTGATGATATATTTTTATACATGTTGATTTGGTCAAATATGCTAGTTCGACTTGTGACAAGAAGCGAACATGATTGCAAATGTACCTTATTGACTAGCTGCTAATGAGGTATGGTGTGAATTTATTTAAATTAATTTTAAATCTAATGAAGTTATGTTCTTGGTACATGAATGAATGAAATACCCGGTTGGGTGATTAAAACCGATTTCAAGAATTTGCAACAACAAAAGGAATTGGAAAAGGAAACAGTATGCCGGTAAAGCACTTTAGGAACAAGGCCATTGTGGGACACTGGTTCCCAATAGTGTCCATTGATTTCCATGAGCATTCTATGACCAGTATGATGGTTTCGAGGCAGAGATATGCTTTGATTTTTGTATCTTCCGACGTAAGGAAGCCTTGCCAAGGGATGGAATGCTCGAGATGGGGGTGCCAGCGGAACTTGGAAGGCGCATGGAAGGGGTGACTGGATTTCCGAGGGACTGTGTAGCAGAGAAGGGAAGGGCATGGATGGATTTTTTTGGTCATTAACATTGCTAGATGGAATCAGATGCAAACTGGGAGTGCGATTTGGAACAATGAGTTGCTAACTGTTCACTGAGAGGACAAGTGGCGTGGGATTATAGCACTAGACATTAAATGCAGATTTGGATTTGCTATGAATTCTGGACTTCCTGGGATGGAGGTGAATCCTGGTATTACTTTGAGGGTGGAGGTGTGAGCCTCTGGATTCCCTTGTTGTGGATGCAGGCATTGCATCTTTTATTTGTTGGTTGAGAAAATGTGTATATGTGTATAATATTGTAAATACTGTATTGAGATGGATTTATAAAGCTCCATAGACAATATGGCTATTTGCTGGTTGAAGCAAATGTGTATGTGTATATGTGGTTATTGTAAATACCGTAATGAGTTGTGTTATAAAGCTCCAGTAAATGATATGTTTGTCATGTTTTAGTAGGTGGTCATTGTAAATGCTACAACGAGCTGTGTTATAAAGCTCCATGGGAAGTATGTTTTGTTTTCAACGGTCTTGTTGGTTATAGGTGTCAATGAACACCGAGGACGATGTTCCCCCAAGGGAGAGGGTTCTATAACAACCCTGGTTAAAAATCCATGTAAAATATATAAGGCCACGATGATGGGACATGTATTCCAAGCTGAATGGTGGGAAAAACATCCTAATGGGTGTTAATTCTATTTATTATGGCTAAAGAAATTGGCAAAGGCAATGAATAAGGCTTTGGAAAAGTAAGAGGCATTAACTGGAATTTTATTTATGAAAATAATGGAAATTAGGAGAAAAGGGAGGTGAAAGGTCAGACATTGCATGTGAA
The DNA here is from genome assembly GCA_031772625.1 of Pinus tabuliformis. NCBI lineage: Eukaryota > Viridiplantae > Streptophyta > Pinopsida > Pinales > Pinaceae > Pinus > Pinus tabuliformis. The sequence goes on along the minus strand of CM062813.1, from coordinate 551,995,028 downwards.
GAGAAAAATGAATGAAAATAATGGAAAATGAAGAAAATAGAGGCCTCATTAATCAAAAGGCTTTTGACGATTAGTGGGCAGGACTTGGTCAGTTCAATATTGGAGCTCTCTCATTATTTTATCTCTCTCTCTCATACCCTTGGAGACTTAGATTTTTCTTGGATCATTCTAGGAGGGTGTGGTATACTTAGATTCTTGGATCAAGAAGGAAAAGGAAGAGAAAGAATGCACAAGAGGGCATCGGGTACATCTATTTTTCTTTCAAGTATCGAGTTGCATGTATGTTTTCCTCACTAGTTTTGGTATGCATGGAACATGCATGTGGTTTCTTGGTTGTGATATATCATTGGCATGGAGGATTTCCTAGATTGACAATGGGTTTTCCTAGCCTTGCCATTTCCTGGATATCCATGGTGATTGTGGGTTACTTTCAATGGTTATTTTGGTTGGTTCTCATGTTTCCTTAGCTTTGGTTGAGTTATTAGTTCCTGGAAGCCTTGGTTGGACACATGCTATGGAAGCCTTGTAAAATCTTAGGTTGAGTTACTAGTCTTGGAAGCCCTTGTTGGACAAACACTTTGGAAGCCTTGTAAGAGCTTGTGTTAAGTTACTAGTATTGGATACCTTGTAAGAGCTTGGGTTAAGTTACTAGTATTGGATGCCTTGGTTGGAAAAACGCTCTGGAAGCCCTTGGTGGGTTGAATTACTAGTCCTGAAAACCCTGGTTGGACAAACAATCTAGAAGCTTGGTAAAAGCTATGGGTTGAGTTACTAGTCCTGGAAGCCTTGGTTGGACAAAAACTCTAGAGCTCGGTGATAACCATGGTTTGAGTTACTAGTCATGGGAGCCGGGTTGGAACAAACACTCTAGAGCCTTAGAAGGCTGGGATAGAGACCGATATGATGATGGTATTGTGATGCCTGACTGTGAGGTGGAATCACTGTTTGATGGGTTGAGGTGGACGGCCTCTGGAAGACCTGGATGAGTTTTTATTGATGTGTTCTATGATATCCCACATTCATGCTTGGAATATGGCATGAGGGTGAATGGATGAAGAGAGATTTGGCTCAACCATTCTACAGTTGGGTGGAACGCGAAAGTCCCATCTCGAGTTTGGATTTTGCATCATTAATGAAAGGTTATTTCTCCTGGTATTTCTGTGAGTACTATGATGGATTATATGTGGCGTATATGGATATGATTTCATTGATATTTCTATCCCTATTATGTTGGTTATGTATACGTTTTATGACAACAACTATGTATGGATTTAACCATGTTTTTACTTCTAATTGAATGATCAATGTATCTATGACCTAATGGATGGAATGACAGCCAAAGTGATAAGGAGACAATGCTTCATAGTGAATCTCAAATAACTATAAGACCCCTATGCTCTGATATGTTATTTACACCTGTAGATTACACAATTGCAATATGTTTGATGAAATGTTTGTCATGGCTAGTAGGGGTCTCGTCAAGGTCTTGAACAAATATTTTCTTTAGTACTACCATTCCCATGTTATTTTACTGATTTGAAGAGATGGTTCAATTCTGGGTAGTGACCTGGGCTTTGGGCTTGAAAAATTGGCTCAAATCCCGGAGTCGTTGGCATAGCACTAACAAATTGGGTCTCTTGTCACTGGTAAGAAAGCCTGTGAGAGTGACTATAGGGTTACATTTGCATGCATGCCTTGTCATGGGAGCGACTTTGAGTTTAATTCATATAAACGCTAGGTTAACTCAGGGGTTGGGCACTTGGAGTGGTGGATTGGCTCCTGGGGTTCCTAAGGCACTTGAGGGAGGTCTGTGTGTTGTGTTTCTATCAATTCTATTTTCTTAAGGTTATCTACGAGGTTGAATCATATCATAGTAGCCCCTTGTCGCATGTTTACTTCGGCTGGACAGTTGCTTGGGTAGATGTGGGAGGAGGTTGTTTCACACACCATACAAACCTTCCACATCAGCAACATAACTCCCAAGTTCCATCCCAACCACTTAGGTAACCATCACCTGAGATTAGTTGAGTTTTTAGACCATTAAACCCCTGGATGCTATGCTTGTGTCACCCGCGTGCCAGGGAATTTTTTGCCTAGTGTTGTGCATGCATCTTCGAGATTTGAGCCACTTTTTCAGGCCTAGAGCCCAGGTAACTGCCCATAACTCAACAACACTTTCAGATTTGAAATATAACAACAGAATAAGGAAATAAATGCAGTTACTTGAACAAGGGCTTGACTAGACCCCTACTAGCCATGACATGAATTTCATCAAACATGTCACAAATATGTAATCTACAAGTTTAAACAATAGATTTGAGCATATGGGTCTCATACTCATCTGAGAATCTCTAAGAAGCATTGATGCCTCAACACCTTAGCCGCAATTTCATCCATTAGGATATAGATACACTGTTCATTCACTTAGAAGTAAAAACATGATGAGAGCCATACATAGCCACTGTAATAATACATGTTCATAACCAACATAATAACAACAAAAATACCAAGGAAACGCCAGTCATATAATACACATATAAAACAATATAATACTCATGAAATAACAAGGAGAAATAACCTCATATTAATAATGCAAGGGCCAATCAGTTGTGGGACTTCCATGAACCACCCGAATGTAGACATGGCTGAGATAAATATCTCTTCATCTAGTCACCCCCATGCCATATTCCAAGCATGAATGTGGGATCTCATAAAACACATTAATAAAAAACATCCAGGGCTTCTAGAGGCCAAACCACCTCAACCCATAAAATAGTGATTCCACCTCAGAGTCGGACATCACAAAACCATCATCAAATTGGTCTCTACCCAAGCCTTCCAGGGCTCCAAAGTGTTTGTTCCAACTAGGGCTATAGGACTAGTAAATCAACCCACAGTTGATATAGGGCTCCAGAGCATTTGTCCAACTAAGGCTCCAGGACTAGTAACTCAACCAACCAAGGGCTCTAGAGAGTTTTTCCAACCAAGGCTCTAGGACTAGTAACTCAACCCACAATTGATACAGGGCTCTCGAGCATTTGTCCAACCAAGGTTACAAGAACTATTAACTCAACCCAAGCTAAAGGAAACATAAGAACAAAGCAGAAAAACAAAGAAACGAACCCACAACACCATGGATATCCAGGAAATGGAAAGGCTAGGAAAATAAACTGCCAGTCCAGGCAAACCTCTACACCAATGACAGATCATGACCAATAAACCACATGCATATGCCATGCATGCCAAATCTAGTGAGGAAAACATACATGCAACTCGGTAACTACAAGAAAAACACGCTGTAGCTACTGATCCCAATGTCCTCTTGTGCTTTCCTTCTCTTCATTTTCCTTATTTCTCCAAAACTGCAAGTTTGCCACACTCCTCCAAGAGTTCTTCAAGAAAATCTAAGTATCCAAGACTATGAGAGAGATATAAGAGAGTGAGAGCTCCAAAACTGAACTTATAAAAGTCTGTGTGCTGATCCTTAGAAGCCTTTTTATTAATGAGGCCTCTATTTTCTTCATTTTCCATGATTTCCTTCAATTTTTTCCTCACATGCAACCTGTGACCTTTCACCTCCCTTTCCTCCTAATTTCCATTATTTTCATAAATAAATGTGCCAAAATGCCATTTTTTTTTCCTTTCGAAAGCCTTTTCCACTTTCCTTAGCCATAATAAACCAAATGTAACACCCACACTAGGATTTCTTGCCCAATATTCAGCTTGGAATAAGTGTCCCATCAAGTGTGGTTATTATTTTTCCTTTATTAACTTTTATTACATGGAATTTTCACCAGTGCTATTACAGAACCCTACTCCTTGGGGGAACACCATCCTTGGTGTTCAACATGTTAGGAAACCAGCTTACAAAAAGATCGAAAAGATAGATCAATGCCTTATAATTGAGCTTCTTCGAGGGGGCAACCTCCTTTACATTACACAAATGAACAATTCATGGATGATACAAATGACTAAACCTCCCTTCTATATATAGGAGTCTAAGGGGTCAAAAGATAATCAAGCCGACATAATAGTAATAACATAAGGGCACAACAATAACAATAGTGGGTTTCTATGGGGCACACTAATAACAATATGAGAACAATAGGGGCACAATAATAATAATAAGGGATACAATGACAATAATAATGGGGGAATCACTAGTATTATAGGGACCTAACATGCCCCTCTCCTTCCAAAAAGCGTTGTCCTCAACGCTTGAGTAGTTCTGGATGCTTCTGTATAAAATTCTCATCCTCCCATGTGGAATCTTCAGCGGATAAGTTCTTCCACTTGATGAGATACTCCGAAATTGATCGATTTTGTAGCTGTTGAGTTCTTGTTTCTGTGACTACTTCCGGTTCTAATATGATTTTTCCTTCCTCGTCAAATTCAGGAAATATTGTTTGAACTGGGAGCTTGTCACCTATAACCTTCTTTAAACATGAAACACGGAAAACTTGGTGCACTCGAGAAGCTGCAGGAAGCTCCAATTTGTATGCCATAGTACCAATATTTTGCAACACCTTGTACAAACCATAATAGTTTAGTGATAATTTATTATCCTTCTTAGCTTGCTTGAGGAACATTTTTTTATATGATTGTAGCCGTAGGAATACCCAGTCACCTACATCAAAACTTCTTTCGTTGCGATGTTGATCTGCTGTTGTTTCATTTTATTCCGCGCCAACGTGAGGTTATCCTTTAAGAGTTGGAGAACTTGTTGTTGATTCTCAATGTGATGATAATTGCACAATTATGTTTGTTAGAGGTTCCCACATCAAAAACATCTATTTCTCCAGATCTCCAAAATGTCTTGGACAATCATTCCAAGGTATTTGAGACTCCCAAAGGCCTCCCACCTATTCGTGATCATGATCATGCTATTCATTCGATTCTAGGAAGTCTTCCTCCAAACATTAGGCCATACAGATATCCCTATGCTCAAAAGAGTGAAATTAAACATATGGTTGTAGAAATGCTAGAGGTTGGTATAATTCAACCTAGTTAAAGTTCTTTCTTTGCTCCAATAGTATTGGTGCACAAGAAGGATGGATCATGGTGCATGTGTCCGGATTATAGGGAGCTCAACAAGCTCACTATTAAAGATAAATTTCCCATTCTTGTCATTGATGAATTATTGGATGAACTGCATGGATCAATTTACTTCACCAAGTTGGATCTTCTTTCAGGATATCATCAAATCAGAATGAAGACTGAAGACATTTCGAAAACAACATTTATAACTCATGAGGGTGATTATGAATTTTTGGTCATGCCTTTTGGCCTTACTAATGCACCTTCTACATTTCAAGGTTTGATGAATTCCATTTTCAAACCCTTCCTTAGAAAATTTGTGTTAGTATTTTTTGACGCTACACTAATCTACAACAAGTCTTAGAAGGATCATGTTGAACATGTTGACACGGTGCTCAAACTATTGGAGGTGAAACAATTATATGCAAAAATCTCAAAATGTTTCTTTGGAGTACAAGAGGTGGAATATCTGGGTCATATTGTATCTCATGAAGGTATTAAGATAGACCTTAGCAAAATTAAAGCCATTAAGGAATGGAAAATCTCCACATCCATAAAGCATCTGCGAGGATTTCTCGGGTTGATAGGGTATTATCGCAAGTTTGTTAAGAATTATGGGAGAATAACAACACCTCTAACAACATTATTGAAGAAAGATGCATTTTCATGGACTCCAGAAGCAACAAAGGCCTTCGAACATCTTGGCAATACTACATGAGAAGGAAATGTTGGCAATAGTACATGCACTTAAGAAATGACGACCCTACCTAATGGGAAGAAACTTCAAGGTAAAAATGGATCATGATAGGCTTAAATAGTTTTTAGAACAAAGGTTATCCTCTGATACCAAATGTTAGGAAACCAGCTCACAAAAAGATAGAAAAGATAGATCAACACCTTAGAATTCAGCCTCTTCGAGGGGGAAACCTCCTTTACATTACACAAATTAACAATTCTTGGATGATACAAATGACTAAACCTCCGTTCTATATATAGGAGTCTAAGGGGTCACAATATAATCAAGCTGGCATAACAGTAATAACATAAGGGCACAACAATAACAATAATGGGTTTCTATGGGGCACAATAACAATATGGGGACAATAGGGGAAAAATAATAACAATAAGGGATACAATGACAATAGTAATGGGGGAATCACTAGTATTATAGGGACCTAACACAACAACACCTACAACCAACAAGGTTCCTGTAAGCAAAACATACTGCCCATGGAGCTTTATAACTTAGTTCGTTGTAGTATTTACGATGATCATCTTGATGAGAAGAAAACCAACATGACAACATACCAAGTATAATATAATAATGACATGACACACATACCGCTTATTGGATCTTTATAACATATCTCATGGAGGTATTTACATCCATATACATATGTACATATACCAAACATCACCAAAACATGTACCAAAACATATACCAAAACATCTGATCAACCAGCGAATAAGGAAGGATAAATAACTCTCATCTGATCCGCCATCTCCCATGTAGCTTCATCAGGTCCAAAGTGTTTCCAGTGCACTTTAACTTTCTTGATTGCTTGATTATGGAGTATGAACATCTTTCTCTAAAAAATACACTACGATTCCTGCTGGAATTCTCCTTCTGGCTCCACCTGCAATACAAACCAATCAATCACATGATCAACATTTTTAACATACTTCTTAAGAAATGACACATGGAAAAACATCATGGAATTTCACTGTCAGAGGTAGTGCAAGTCAATAGGATACTGGCCCAATCCTCTCAATAATCCTAAAAGGTCTATCAAACTGGGGTGCCAACTTGACACATGATTTAATCTGTAAGGAGCTCTTCTTTGGTTTGATGCACAAGTACACCTGTACCCAACCTAGAAATCGTTGAACAATGTATTCCGATCCACATAGATCTTCTGCCTATGCTGTGTTATTTTCAAATTCTTCTTGATTACTTTCATTTCCTAGTCCATGTCTACCAACATGTATGGTCCAATCAACACCCTACTAACTAGATCACTCCGCCCATACAATGCCTCAAACAGACTCATTCTTAGTGACTCCTATTACACATTGTTGTAAGCGAACTCTACCAGTGCACGGTACTTTTCCCACTTCCACTGCTAATGCATCACATACATCCTCAACATGTCCTCCAATATCTTGTTAACCCTCTCTGTCTGTCCATATGTCTGCAAATGATAAGCTATACTGAAGGCCAAATCTGTGCCCAAACATGCAAATAACTCCTTCCAAAACTTGGAAGTGAACTTCGCATCCCTGTTTGACACAATATTCTTTGAAACTCCATGAAATCTGACCACGCCCCTAATGAAGACCTATGCTACATCACTCACTAAGAATGTAGACTTCACTGGAATGAAGTGTGCTACCTTTGCCAACCTCTCCACCACTATCATGCTGGAATCATGCTGTCTCACTGTCCTTGACAAACCTGTGGTAAAGTCCATGGAAATGACCTCCCATTTCCACTTTGGGATCGAAATCGGCTGTAGTAGTCCACCTAGATTCTTACACTCTACCTTCACTTGCTGAAAATATAAGCACCTAGTCACAAACTCTACCATGTCTCTCTTTAAATTTGTACAATAATAGAATTTCTTCATTGCTGTTAGCGTCTTTTGATAACGTAGGTGACCCGAATATGGTTTCGCATGAAACTCCCTTAAGATCACCTTGTTTAGCTCACTGCTATTTGGCAGATATATCCTGTCCCTAAATCTAACCAATCCATCTGCTGTGAGATGATGGTCCACATCCTGTACACCTACAACTGTACCCATACCTGCAGCTGTACCTATACCACCACATGTACCTATACCTTTACCACTATCTGAACTTTGGTGCAACCTGTTAACAATCTCCATATACCTGTCATCCTACCGACCTACCTGCAAGATCCTATCCTGTAAATATGTCCCAAAGGAGCTCATAGCTGCTATGTGATTTACCTGTATCTTCTTGCTAAGAGAATTTTCTACCCTGTTCTCTTTACCTTTGATATACCTATTCTTAAAATCAAAATCATTGATCGTGGCCACTACCGAGCCTGCTTTCCATTCAGATTCAGTTGATCAAATGGATACCACCAACCACTGCGATAACTCATAATAAAAACCTCCTGCCAATAAGATAGGGCCTCCACGTCTTCAATGCATGTATGATTACTGCCAACTCAAGATCATGTGTCGGGTAGTTCTACTCCTGCTCATTCATTTTCTATGACTCATAGCATACCACCTATCCATCCTGCATAAGGAATCCACCAATTCCTCTCTTGAAAACATATGTACATACTACAAACTCTTTGTTTAGATCTGCAATCTTTAACACTAGTGCATGTGTCAACAACTGCTTGAGTTTCCCAAATATGGTCGCACAACTTATTACCTTTCCTCTGTAATGATGTGATAGGATAAACAATATGCAAGAAGTTCCTGATGAACCTCCTGTAATAACCTGCTAACCCCATGAAATATATCACCTCATCCACATTCCTGAGAGCTACCCACTCCATGATAGTTCTTACCTTTTCTAGATCCATTGCTATGACATCCTTGGAAACCACATGTCCCAAGTAGTGTACCTCAATATGAAAGAAACTACACTAGTTGAGCTTAACATACAACTAATTTTGTCTCAACAATCTCAACATTGATGCTAAATGCTCAACATTCTCTTCTTCATTTTTAGAATATACCAATATGTCATCGATGAACACAATAACAAACTTGTCCAAATAGGGACGCAACACACTATTCATCAAACACATAAAGGTAGATGGAGAATTAGTCAAACCGAATGGAACTACAACAAATTCATAATGTCCATACCCAACCCAGAAAGTTGTTTGGTAGATGTTCTCTTCCTTTAATGTGTACCTAATGATATCCAAATCTCAGATCAATCTTCGAGAACACTGCTTCTCCCTTCAATTGATCGAATAAGTCATCAATCCTCGGTAACAGATACCTGTTCTTCATGGTCAATTTGTTTAACTACTTGTAGTCAATGCACAACCTGAGAGTACCATCCTTCTTCTTCACAAATAATATCAGTGCACCCCATGGCGATACACTTGGCCTAATGTATCCATTGTCCAACATTTCCTTCATATGAAACTTCAACTCTACCAACTCAGGTGTAATCATCCTGTAAGGTTCCTTTGATGCTAGAGCTACCCCTGGAACCAATTCAAAAGAAAATTCTACTTCCATGTGAGGTGGAAAATTTGAAATATCTGCAGGGAATACATTTTGAAACTGCTGTAGAACTGGGTACCTACTCAAAACATCTGCATCCTCAACTTCCTTACCTTTGTCGCTAGAAATGTGCACTGCACATAACACACACCCTTTCCTATGACTATGCTTGGCCTACATAACTTTCACCATTCTAACTGATGTTGCTTTCTTCTTACCCCGAAAGACTCTTTGTTCTCCATTGTCATCCAAGCACTCAATGGATTTGTCATAACAATCCACCTTGGTTATATGAAGGTACAACCAATCCATGCCCGACAACATGCTATATGATCCCAACGGTAATACTTTCAAATGTGCTGAGGTAGGCATATCATTCAAATCAAATGTACAAGCTCTTACCGAATGATGAACCCACTTCTTCGTACCTATAGCCAACTGCACTAACCTAGACTCTGCGTGCACTTCTTTATTCAAACCACACTTATCCACGAGTTCAGGATTAACATAACTATAATTAGATCCAGGTTCAATCAAAATAGAAACAACTTCATCAAAAATGTTACTGTCCATCTCAATGATAGATGCCCGATGGTCTGCCTGTCTATTATCTAGTGCTATGCTGATCATAGGAATACTTTGCCCAACATTTCCCACTATCTATGCCTCCTGAGGACTGTATATCTACGGTCTATCGCCCGAATATTGTGGACAATCTCTCCTACGATGCTATCCTCCACAAGTACAACACCGCACAAGCTCCTTATTCTCCTCCTCAGATCAAAGTCCCTGTCCTCCGTCAGATGCATTGAACTTCTTAGACGACACTGCATTCTCTTTATTACTCGTATCCTGAGGTCTTGCTCGCTTCTTGTCCCATTTTCCTTTGTTCCTTGCATTACCTTTCTATTCTAGCTTAGTCTCAGATTTGCGCTTTGATTGCTCATAGCAATGCTTTAGATTTCACATGACTTCCTCCAATGACCTAAGCTCATTGAAGTGAATCATTTCTTTGAATGCAATCGACAATCCACTAGTGAATCTCTAAATCTTCGCCTTATTCTCCTTGAGGTAAGGCACATACCTCAGTAGCACCAAGAATCTGCTAGTGTACTCCTCATTTATCATCAATCCCATCTTTAACTCATAAAAGTCTTTTTGCCTATCATCAAAGTATCTCTCCGATAGGTATTTATTCTTGAATAATATCTCGAACTCATTCCAAGTCAAGTCCTCCTCATGAATATCTCTGACATTATTCACATATTCCCACCAAATATCTGCTTTACCTTTGAGACTAAATGTAGCTATTCTGGCTTTCATGTTCTCTGAATAATCATGCAACTTGAAGAAATTCCTCATACCAAGAAACCATGCCTCTGCATCCTATTATTTCTTCATCTCTCCACCAAATGTAGGTGGATTTTATTTCTTAAACTCGTCCGAAAAATATCTCCTGTCACTCATCCTGTAAGGATGATAATGATGCCAATCATCATGCTTATTAGACCCATAACTAGAATAGTACATGTGTTAATCACCTTTCCTATCCGGAGTATCCAACAATCTGCCATCTCTAACCGTGTCATCTCTATCTAACCTATTCTCACCATGAGACCTGCTACCATATGCCCCATTAGCTCTATCCTCCTACTCATGGCTGATCCGAAGTGGGCCCCATTGTTGAAATTCTGAAAAACTCTAAAGCATCATTGAATTTACCTCTACTTGTTTCTCCTATGCCTATATGATTATGCCATTGTCTACCTTACAACTCCTTATTTCTTCAATTAAGCTTCTCAGTGTGTTTTACAAATAAGAAGAATGCCCAACACCACGCTGATCATCTGATCCATAGGGAGAGTCTCGGGAACTATAGTCTACCATATTTCTAGTAATCTTTGATATTATTCTTGCAAGGTATACCATGCTAGTGAAACCAAATCACAGTAAACCAACGTACCTTAGCATAATTCAGGGAGGATACCTCATCTGCAATATCAAAAAATCAACACAATACATGTATAACATAATCATAACAACATATAGAAATATAACACATAAGCATATAGCCACAATTCTAGCTAGAGTCCAATCATCAATGCATGACCGTATCAACTATACATACCATGACATCATGCATGACAACAACCACAACATCACTATACACTTGACCACATGTGAATACTAATGTGCATAAACAATTCATAATCAACCATAAACTCATGACGACACACTCCATAAAAACACCATCAACTTCCCATGGCGAGCTCACTGCAACGATAACCCATACCACACAAATGCAACAAGAACAATGTCTTACGACACAATAAACACATATGAAATTGAAATGAATGCATGACCAACACACAACCCATCCAATCCGAGGGCTGAACCATGCTCTGGTACCACTCTGTAACACCCTCATCCCACATCTACCCAAGTAACCAGCCAACTAGGGTAAACATGTGACGAGAAGTTACTATGATATGATTTGACTCCCTATGTGTTAGTTAAGGAAGTGGAAATGACAGAAACACACCATATAAACCTTCCATATCAACAACAAAACTCCTAGGAGACATCCCAACCACTTAGGTAACTAGCCCTTGAGACCAATTGAGTTTTTAGACCATTAAACCCTTGGATGCTCCCTTGATATGGGCTTGCATGCGTCCAAGAGGCTTTGGATGCTCCCACAACATGGGTATGCATGCATCCAAAGAATTTTCTGCCTAGTGCCGTGCGTATGTCTCTAGGATTTGAGCCACTTTTTTAGGCCTAGATCCTAGGTGACTGCCCAGAAATCAATGACACTTTCAGAACCGAAAGATAACAATAGAATAAGGAAACAAATGCAACTACTTGAACAAGGGCTTGACTGGACCCCTACTAGCCATGACAGACATTTCGTCAAACATGTAATCTACATGTTCAAACAACAAATTTGAGCATAGGGGTCTCATACTCATCTAATAATCACTAAGAAGCATTGATGCCTCAACACATTAGCTGCAGTTTCATCGATTCGACTATATATACATTGTTCATTAATTTACAAGTAAAATCATGATGAGAGCCAATCATAGGCACTATCATAATACATGTTCATAACCATCATAATAACAACAAAAATACCAAATAAAAGACAACCATATAATCCACATATAAACTAGTGTAATACTCATGAAATAATAAGGAGAAATAACCTCATATTAATAATGCAAGGGCCAACCAGCTGTGGGACTTCCACAAATGACCTGACCGTAAACATGGCTTAGCCAAATCTTTCTTCAGCCAGTCATTCCCGTGCCATATTCCAAACATGAATGTGGGATCTCATAAAACACATTAATTAAAACCATCCAGGGCTTCTAGAGGCCAAACCGCCTCAACCCATCAAGCAATACTTCCACCTCATGTTGGACATCACAAAGCCATCATTAGATTGGTCTCTACCAAAGCCTTCTAGGGCTCTAGAGCATTTTTTTCCAACCAAGGCTCTAGGACTAGTAACTCAACCCACAACTGATACAGGTCTCTAGAGCGTTTTTCCAACCAAGCCTCCAAGACTAGTAACTCAACCCATCAAGGGCTCCAGAGTGTTTGTCCAACCAAGGCTCTAGGACTAGTAACTCAACCCACAACTGATACAGGGCTCCAAAGCGTTTTTCCAACCAAGGCTCTAGGAAATAGTAACTCAACCCAAGCTAAAGGAAAAATGAGAACCAACTAGAAAAACAAAGAAATGAACCCAAACACCATGGCCATCTAGGAAATAGAAAGGCTAGGAAAATCCATTGTCAATCCAAGCAAAACTCCATGCCAATGAAAAATAATGACCAATAAACCACATGCATATGCCATGCATGCCAAAACTAGTGAGGAAAACATACATGCAACTCAGTACCTGCAAGAAAAACCCATTGTAGTTGTTGATCCCGATGTCCTCTTGCAATTTCTTGCTCTTCCTTTGTCTTCTTTCTCCAAAACTCCAAGTATGCCACACTCCTCCAAGAGTGATGCAAGAAAATATAAGTGTCCAAGAGTATGAGAGAGAGAGAAGAGAGAGAGAGCTCCAAAACTGAACTGATCAAAGTCTGTGCACTGATTCTCAAAAGCCTTTTTATTAATGAGGCCTCTATTTTCTTAACTTTCTATTATTTTCCTTCAATTTCCTCCTCACAAACCTTCGACCTTTCACCTCCCTTTTCTCCTAATTTCCATTATTTTCATAAATAAATGTATCAAAATGCCATTTTACCTTTCCAAAGCCTTTTCCAATTTCCTTAGCCATAATAAACCAAATGAACACCCACACTAGGATGTCTTGCCCAACATTCAACTTGGAATAAGTGTCCCACCAACCTCAATTTCTCTATCGAGCTAATTCCTGATTCGGTGCTAGTGTCTAATACACCTTATCGCATGAGAAACCCTAAATTGTTGGAATTGAAACTGTAGCTAAATGAGCTTTTAGATAAGCGGAACACTAGACCTAGTGTGTCAACTAAGGAGCATTCATTCTACTTGTGAAGATGTAGGATAGCATGCTACAACTATGCATCGATTACTGATAGTTGAACAAAGCAATAATAAATAATTAATATCCATTTGCCAAGAATCGATGATTTGTTTGACTGACTAAGAGGAGCTATCGTTTTTTCAAAAATTGACTTAATATCTGGCTACCACCAAGTCAAAATGAAGGATGAATACATCCATAAGACACCATTCAGAATAATATATGGGCACTACGATTTCGTGGTGGTGGAATTTATACTTATAAATGAACCAAACATGTTCATGTGCTAAATGAACAATGTTCTTAACCAATACTTGGACAAGTTCATTTTAGTTCTTGTGGATGATATTTTGGTCTACTAAAAAACTAGAGAGGAGCACGAGGAGCATCAGAAGGAAGTACTACAGTGACTGAGGCAACACAAGTTATATGCCAAGCTCTGGTGTGTGAGTTCTTTAAGACTCAGGTTCAATATTTGGGGCATGTGATCTTAAAAGGTGCGGTTTTGGATCTTGATAAAATGAAGGTCATCGTGGAATGGCCTACCCCTAGAAATGTCACATAAGTCAGATCATTTATGGGATTATTATTGGAGGTTCATTTGAGACTTTTAGAAAATTGGTCATCCAATCAAAGCTTTCCAAAGGAAAGGGGTAAAGTTTCAGTGGTCATTAGTGTACAACCAACTTTGAGAAACTTAAGTATATGCTCATGCATGCACCCATATTAAGAATTTCCGATCCAGAGAAAGACTTCTTAGTTTGCACGAATGCTTGTAAAGAAGGATTAGGTAGAGTACTAATGAAGGAGGGGCATGTAATTTGCTATGAATCAGGGAAGTTAAATGAACACGAAAGAAATTGTCACCCACGACTTAGAAATTGTAGTAATCATTCATGCATAAAAAATGTGGAGACATCACTTGATCAGGAAGAAGTTCATGTTGACGTTAGACCATGTGGGACTAAAATCTTTGTTTGAATAGCCAAAATTGAATGCAAGACATCTAGATAGCTAGCCCTTATCAATGAATTTGACTTTGAGATCAAGTATATCAAGGGTAAGGAGAAAATGGTGGCTAAAGCGCTTAACAGAAGTTTGTAAGTGAACCACTTGGTAGCTATAAGTTCTCTTACGAATCTAGCATCAATGAAAGGATTGAGGGGCCTTGGTATAGGATGAACACTTCTAGTATGTGTAATATTGCTTACAAAATTAGCCAGAAGGACCTTTGAGTAAAGAATACACACTCATAGATGATGGGATGTTAAATTTCAAATATTGATGGTATATAACCTTCTTAGATGAATTAAAGAAGCTCATTTTGGATGAGTTTCATAAAATACCGTATTTGAGTAATCCTGGATATTGGAAAATTATTACCACTATTAAGAAGATGTATTATTGGCCACGTATGAAAGAGGTGTAAAATTTTCAAGTCCAAAATCCCATTGCAACATTTGGAAATTATTTTTCTAATTTTTAATTTAATTTAACAATTTATCTGTTATGGAAAATACCAAATAATTCACACTGCAACCTTCGCAAATAAATTGTGAAAGAAAATAGTGTTGGAAACTAAGAAAATACTAGCACACACACTTAAAAAAAATTTAACACAATTATTTTTGGAAAAATGTCCCCAAAAAAACCCAACTTGGGAAAACCGGTGCAACAATTGAGGGTTTTTATTATAACGCAACAATGAAATTTGAGTACAATATATGGATTCCCCACTAGAAATCCAAACAACAAGAAAATCTGTCCAAAATTATCTAAGGGAATTTCTCTTCCTTCACATGCAACCTCGACACAACTAGACCTTAGAAAAATCGTGCTTCTGAATCCTCTGTGTACGCTTCTGTGTAGTGCTTGCGCAAACCCCTTTGACCTCTAGCTTGGAACAACCTCTGATCAAGTTGTTCTGCCTGTATTTTGTGAGGAAAATGATTCTCCGGCCTTCCGAAAAAAAATCCAGGCCTGTTATCACTCAATTTGTCCTTCCGGTCGGCATCAAAAGGATACGGTCGAGGTAACCACAGACCAATCTTTGGACTGCAGGTTCTAGCCCACCTGCAATCGGAGAGGGCTCTCTCTTTTTTTATTTAGCTCTGTTGATAATGTTTTTAGGCTAGTTATTGAGTTCAAGGGGTTTTGTTTTGTTTTTGATGGGAAGGATGATACTTTCAAGTAAAGAGGTAGGGATAGCATGAAAGTTCTAGAACCATTGGGCATGGAGTCAAAGAGTAGGACTGCTGGTGCGTTTTCTTGGTCACAAGAAGGAATCTGGAGCAAGCTAGCTGCGTATGAAACAATCATTCAAAGTAAAAGGGATGGATTAAAGGCTAAGGAATGAGGGGCAATTTAAGAATCTCTCATTCATATTAGCAGAAAGAAGACAAATGAGCCCTATCTAGGAGCAGTTAAGAATTCCTAGATAACAGTCATTTATATATGAAAATAGGTCAAACATGAGCCATAACAGAATTCATATTTATGCCTAATTCAAGAGGAAAACATTAAGAAGCCACAAAAACTGAGCATAGAGTGCAACCAAGCAAGGTCTGAGCCAATCCTTTGTTTTGTGACCTGAGCATATGTGAAATTGAAATAACAGAGATAAGGAAAACTTATTGATTCATATAGCAGCACAAGAATTCCACATTCAATTCTTCAAACCATTAGACACAGAGCAGACAGTCATTCCTCCAGAGCTTTTCAACAATCTTTGATTAAGTAAAACATCTCCGATATCTAGTGCGAGTCTCTAATGAGGATTATCAACCAACCAACCCTTTAAACAATACAGAGGGTCGGTATATATAGGGAAAATTATCAAAAACTAACTTATTACAGCGGACCTAAGCAGGTCTGAAAGAAAATGATTACTTTAACCTAATATTATCCAGAAATAAATGCATGAAAATATCTTTGGGCTGCGTTGAGGGCAGCTGTATCAAAACTGAGTTAATGTCTGTCCTGGGTAGCCTAGTGCAGTCCTTCTGTAATAACTGTGATTTGTCCTTTATCTCCACCTCTAACTTAGTTTTGCTGCTGTTTTGTTGGCATTAATGTGCACTAATCCCGACCAGATGGGCTTTTAAATGGCCTTAACTGCTTTGCTGACTTTGATGAAGGTTTTTAATTTTCACCTGATTTGATGTTGCTGAACTGATACTCTCTGCCGCTTCCTGATACTCTTTGGCGCTGATCCTGGAGTCTTTAAAATCTTCTGAATGGCTTAGACTATCCCATTGATCATTCATGGCAGGTGCTCGGCCTTCTGTTGCTTTAAAAAGCCTGTTTGCCCCTTTCTGAATGCTTCGCGAAGAAAAACGGGTCATTCTGCGCCTTTCGGGCTTGCTGGGGGCTGCGCGATGAGGGGCTTTCCACTTTGGCCCATTTCCCACGCATGAAAAACTGCCTCAGAATCTGAATCCGGGCTTCCTAAGCACGATTTTCGCCTTTCGCGCCTTTTTGAGTGATGACGTCAGCATGACATCAGCGTGTGGGACCTAGTACGGCGGGTGACATGGCGGGATGACGTCA
Source organism: Pinus tabuliformis (assembly GCA_031772625.1). Classification (NCBI taxonomy): domain Eukaryota; kingdom Viridiplantae; phylum Streptophyta; class Pinopsida; order Pinales; family Pinaceae; genus Pinus; species Pinus tabuliformis. Next base: position 551,977,694 of record CM062813.1, on the reverse strand, counting down.
GCTGATGACGTCGGCAGTACAGCGGGTGACGTGGCGGTACACAGTGGCAGTGACGTGGCGGGAGGCCGTGGCGGTGAGGTGGTAGGGTGACTGGGCAGTGCGGTGGCAGGAGGCCGACGCAGGTTGATGACGTCAGCGATGACGTCAATGGGCAGAGGACGTGGCGCTGACGTCAACAGGGGAGAGCGGTTTGGCGGTTTCGGGTGCACCGCTTTAGCGCCTGGGTGGTTTGGGAGGAGGGGGCTCCGCCACAGCCAGGAGGGCGACGCGTGGCGGGAGTACGGTGGGAAAACCGCCGAACTCCCGGACGCTAACCATCGGCAACTTCGGGGATGAAAAGGCCCGTCCGCCGTTGATATGGGGCGCGGGTGATCAGGTGGTGGGCAGGATAGGCCAGGTGGTGGAGGGATAAGGGACGAGGCCCACGCACATATTTAAATATTGATATAGCGCCGCGGGGTTTAATAACTTAGGAAATGTGGGTTTTTGGGGGTTTTAAAATTGAGCGGGGCAAATGTGTTGCGGGCGAGACCTTAGGATAAAGGGGAAACATGGGTTTTTTAGGTTTTGGGGTTAAGGGAAAAGGTTATTAGTTTGACCAGAGGTCAAACTAGCTCCAGCTAGGACACGGATGGGCTAAAAACAGCCCCAGATGGACTGCTTTTTCCCGGACTTTAAGAAAATATGGTTATAGTGCCAGGGGGGGATTTTATAATATTTTTTGGGATTTATATAGTTTTTGTAGGGGAAGGGGAGATAGATAGGGAGCTATATAATAGAATTAGTAGTTAATATGGAGGTGACTAGAAAGCGCTAAGGGTGTGAATCTTAGGCTATTTTAAGGGGGAAAAGTGACTTATAGAGGAGGAATGAACAATCCTTGAGTGAATCAGATCTTCACCAAGGCAACTGATATGGAGAATGATGTAACTAAGAGGAATCAAGCAGATCTTGACCTCTTGGGGGAAGTTAGTGAGTGATTTTGGGGGTAAGGGAGAATGGGGAAGTTAGAGATACTCAGCTTGAGCTCCTCCAGATGAAAACTGCCTCCAACTTGTGATCTGAAAAGATATAACACTTTGAGACACAAAATTGATCACATATCAACATTCTGCAACCTCAAAAACTACCTACCCAGTCTACTTACCTAGCATTTTTTCTTCCTTCAGGAAGGGTGCACTTAGACTTGCAGACCCTGCTTTACAATTTTTCTTTTTTGATTGCCCTCCTATCTAAATCTATCCTTATTTCTTCCAAGGGCCCAGGTTAAGCAGTTGGAGTCCTTTGTTTCTCTACCTGTTACACTAAAATTTGTCACCATGACTATTTGCAGTTAGTATGGCTCCATCAACTGTCATACTATCCTCCTTGGCAAGCCTCATACCTCTGCTCTCCATGTCAAACTCCAAGAAAGAGAGAAAGTCATTAAAATCTATATATCTCTGGGTACGCAGTTTCTCTTAGCCTTACCTGCGTGTACGCACCCCAAGTTCACAATACCTGCGTACTTGTACGCTCTGTCTATAAAGCAATGGGTGCGTACTCCTGTAAAGGTCAAAAGGCGCAAGTTTCACTCTCAAAAAGTTACTTGTGGTCATTTCTAGAGCATTCTAGAAGCTTGTTTGACGTGTATGAAGCGCCTCCAGATGGTTCATGTATCCCTACCAAAGAGGAACTTATCCCATCAAGAGGGGAGCTATCCCATCCAAAGAGGGGCTTATCCCATTGATGGTGGACCTGAATAACTTCCTCTAGAGCACTATAAATACAGGCATTGGGCCAGAGGGAGGGGAGGTTGAAAGCTGAACATTCCTAAGGGTAGATGCTGCTGGAATTAGGACTCCCTTGTAAAGCTTGAGAGGAGAGATTCCCATCCTTTCCTAGCCTTATTTGAGAGTGGGTGAGCTGATCAAAGTAAAGGAAAAATCTTGCTGGACCCTAGGAGGGACTTGCACAACACCAAGGCTCAGGTTGTAATGGTTCCTTTTGTTTCCTCTTAATACAAATGAACTCATTTTTCTCAAAAGATTGTTATTCATGATTTGTTTTATATACTCCTTGGTCTGTATGATGGATATGTATTGTTTTATAAGTTTATCAGGTGCTATTTAATCTTTTGGCTTGTTAGTGAATGCAGGTTTCGAAGAGAAGGAGGAGCTCATTCGGATCGGCGAGGCTGGACTACTACAAAGCGTTGGACTAAAGGTATGTTAAGATCCCCTGATTGCTTGTGTTCTCAATGCATGTTTAGAGAAAGGTAGTGTTTATTTGTCTTGTTTGTCACTAGAAAGCTTTTGCTTCTAGGGAGGTCGGTTGTGTCCACACTGTCGACTCTTTCCGCATGACAAAATGGCGACTCCACTGGGGAATCCATTGATGTGAATGTTTTTTCCTTTGTATGAAATTTTGATCTGAGAAAAGTCGTTTGTTTTCTGGTTTTTGGCTGTCTGACTGTGTATTTGGGTGGGCTAGCTTAGGGTTAAATTAGATTTTAGTTTTTCTTTGTTTTGCTAGAAGTACGCAGCCTCTGAGTTGAGCACAGTGCGTACCTGTACGCACTGTCGCTTTGTGCACAGAGCGTACCCGCACCTGTGCAAACAGGTCGCCTGCGTACCCTGTCAAAATTAAGAAAATTTCAATTTTCTTCTTTTTGCCTTTTAGATTTTGTTTTTAATTTGTTTTTTCTGCCCAGATCCACTGGTTTTCTGCCATAAATCTTCACCTAAGCTTGTTTCGTCAGTGTCGAGAGTTTTAGTGAAATTCATAGGGATTTTGCCTTAGGGTTTGATTTTTAACTGGTCCTGTAGTGACTTTGGCATTAGAGGTTGTCAAACTTTGGATCTCCTTGGTTTTGTTCAGTCCTCTTAGGAGTCGGGCCTGTCATACAATTCACCTTTGTGAGAGACCTACCTTTGCGTCTTCTCTTTGCGAATCTCGAAAAAGTTTGTTGTTTGAACTTTGAATTTTATTCTTGAGAAAAGAACAAAAAATTTTGATTTTTGTTTTGACTGGTTTTTGGTTCTGCATTAACTAGTCCTTAGTTACATTTTGACTGAGTAAAACATCCAGGAATCATCTTTAGTAAGCTTTTGACTCGTTAGATTTACTTTTAGGTGCTTTTCTCTTAGATTTGATTTTGAGTGAAATTGAGTTGATTTGATTGCCATAGCTTTTTTAACTTTGATTTTTGTTAAAGTAAGTTTTACATGTTTTATTAATTAGGAAAAATACAAAAATATCTTTTGAAGGAAAGTTTGCTTTCGTAGCATTTGAGTCTTTGAAAGAAAAAGGAATTTTCGTGAAGTGATTAGTGGTCATGTGTCGTATGTTTTGAAAAGATAAAGAGTTTGTTTCTTTGATTTTCATTGCCAAGAAAGTTGTCTTTATATCAAGTTTGCATTCTCCAACTCTCTTAGCTAGGGAATTCATTGAAAAAAGAAAAATTAGTATAAATCATCCTAAGTGCATCTTTTTAGTGGATTTCGGTCGAGTCTACACACCACCAGTTTCATCTCCACTACCTTTTGTCTTAAAGAAAGCCATAAAAATTAACGCTTAAAGTAAAATCAACTTAGTAAATTTTATTTACTAGGGCTCTGAAACACCAATATAGATCAGGCTAGTGTCTTGGAGTAGGAGAGTAATTAACTCTCCAAGACAGCAAAACCAAACAAGTAGCTCATCTTGTGGTAGGATAAATCCAACTGTTTCATTTGTACTCTGGGAAAGCTCCTCTTAAAGGAGAAGCACGAGCTCGTGTCCGAACCAGTGAGGGGATCAATCCTCCCTCGTTGGGAACGACGCCAAACACGAACATATTACAAACGGTAAACCTCGGATTAACCATTGTCGAGGAGCCAGGGGTCACTTGTCGATAAACCTTGGATTATTGTCAAGGAGCCGGCAAGGGGATTGAGCTTGATACTCTGCCCTTGCGTGCTGTCGGAGTGTAGACTGTTCCCCCAGGTGCATTTGTTGCTGTTGGTAACCTTAGTGACCATTATCTTTAGGATTCTACCGAGGTGACGGTGGAGGGAAGATCCCACTGTACCTGGAGCAGACGTCGGCTAGACTCACTTGGATTTTCTGGGGGGTTCACTTCACTCGAGATGGTTAAAGTGGAGGAACTTGTGCCGGTCTATTCATTAAGCAGGTTACCAGGGTAACTGTTCCGCCCACCACTTCTGTACTGAATTCGGCGATGTTGGGTTTCATCTCCAACTAGTGTTTTCGGTCCGGAAGGCTACTGTTTGTGTATGGTTTGACACCCTAGATTCTTTAGGCGTGTGATTCAAATTTGTTTGGTTCTTTAGAGACTTTAGGTGGTTTGCTTTGAGATTTTACTTTGTTTGCGTGTGCAGTAGTTAAAAGTTTTTAACTGTGGCTGAATTACCGAGACATTCCCGTAGACTTCGGGACAAGTCTCCTGAGATTGTTACCGTGGCCGATTTGTTGAGGAAGTCCCATAGATTGCGGGGCGAACCTCCTGAAGAGGTCCCGAGTCATTACGAAGGTTTGAAGGTCCTTGTAACTCCTAGTGGCAGTAAAGTAGGTTCACCTGAAGAAGGAGAATCGTCATTGGTAGTCCATCCAGATTACCAAGGTCTAGAAACAGGTTATAATCCTGAAGCTGTTGCAGTTTCCGAGCTTGCTGGTAGTTTTTCATCTACTAGTGATATAGGCGAAGAACCTGAAATATCTGAACCTGTTACTCCAACTTCTAGTGCACCTGATTCACCTAGGGTAGAAAGAGTCATCACCGAAAATATTCCTGCTGGTTTGATAGCTATTGAAGAACTTGCTCCAGAGGAAGAATTTGGCGTATCTATCCTTGAAGATCAACCTACTATTGATCTAAGGGAGCGTGAATCTATCTTTTACAGTCCTCCTAGAAGTACTACTTGGTACCTTTTGTTAACCAATTATTTAGACAACTCAGGGATAAGTTTTTCTCCACCTCGTACTCCTTTTCCACCTGGAGGTATTTATACTCCTGTAAATATGTCTGGTCAGTCGTCCGTGTTCACTCAATCTCCTGAATCTTTCTTGTACGACGGTCCTTCTGTTCCCTCTGGGTATCAGTCACTTTCTGGTACTTTTGCGGGAGCATCTCCTCAACCCATTGAACATGGGTTATTAGCTGGAAACAATGGTAATAAACCGTTGGGCGTAGGAGACATTTACATGATGTCAGGTTCAGTTCCCGGTTCTCAACCTCAAGGTGGCCAATTACCACCTGGGGGGCAGCCTCAATTAACGCTTGGGGGGCCACCTCAAGGTACACAAATTGTGTCTGGGGGGCAACCTCAAGGACAGTATGTACCCATAGTAAAATACATTCCTCAAGGTCAACCCCAGCCTCAATATGTACCCCAGGGTCAACCTCAGTATCAATATTTACCTCAAGGGTATCAACCTCAAGGTCAAGGTCAACCCCAGTATCAGTATTTACCTCAAGGTTATCAACCTCAAGGTCAATACTCGAGTCAAGGTTATCAACCACCTCAAGGTCAATCATATGTTCAAGGTACGGGATCTCAATATCCTCAACCTGTCATGGGTCAATACCCCGGAATGAACATAGTGTGGGATCCATCACAAGTTCAACAGGTATTGCAGCCAAGTGTACAGTTGTCATCTCAAGCTGGACAACCCTTAGTTGCTGGTCCATCCCAGCAACCGGTCCAGTCTAATGTTCAAACTTCTGTACCTTCGGTAGTTACTCAGCCGCCAATTGCACCTAGTACTCTGTCTCAAACAACGGCTGCTGCAACTACCGCAACATCTGCTCCTTCCACCACACTTGCTTCTGGAGTGTCGACGGCTCCGGTTTCTACTGTCTCTGCAACTACTCCTCAGACATCTTTACCATTGTCTGGATCTACGATTCAAACTACGGTTCAGATGCCTGTAGGACAACCTGGTTTAAGTACGGTTGTCACTAGTCAACCACAATTCACTTATCAATCGTACCAGGGACAGTACCACTACGGGCCTGCTGTCCAACAGCCGGTTTACCAGTATCAACCGTATCCTGGGTACACTTATCAACAACCTCAACAACCCCAGTACGGTCCGGTTAATCCTGGTTTTCCAGGAGGATATAATATCCCGAATGCGATTCCTATTCCAAGTTATCCTGGATATCCTCCTCTTGGGACTGGTCTTGTGACCCAGAGTTTTAGGGATCCTAATCGGCAATTACCGTTTATAGCAACTTTGGATTTACCAGACTTGTCGCGCCTAACGAACGATCCAATAAATTATCTTCCGTTCTGGCCGCCAATGCCAAATAAGTTGCCCAGCGATATACCCAAGTTCGAAGGTAAGTCTGGAGAGGATCCGTCCAATCATGTGATGACTTACCACCTCTGGTGTGCTTCAAATTCCATCTCGGATGATTCGATCCGCTTACGTCTTTTCCAGCATATGCTCATTGGTCTCGCGGCCAAGTGGTACATTGAGTTACCACGAGCCTCTTTTTACAATTTTAGTCAGTTAGCTACCTCGTTCCTAACTCATTTTCAGTTGCCGGTCAAATATGATAATGGCACGGAGCTACTAACTTCACTAAAACAGTCGACGTCCACTTATATTTCCGATCATATCCATGAATGGAGACGTCGACGACGATTAGTGAAAGTTTTTATCCCGGACCAAATCTTAGTTGAATGGTTTGTTAAATCATTATTACCGAAGATTACTGAAGATGTAGCTAAGGCCGGAGTAGTTACTGAGGAGCAAGTAATTGCTCAAGCGCAGTACCTTGACTTAGTTTACACTCAGTCAGGTACGTTACATGAAAAGATCCCAGATCTTCCAAAGTCAAATCAAATCGCTGCTGCTCCTTCGAGATCTCATGCTGCTGATGGCATGATTGGTTCGGTAAATACTAAAAGCAAGAAGAAATCTTCAAAGAATTCTTCGCCCATTATAACCTTACCAGATTCCCCGACAGGAGAGTCTTCTCCTGAAATTTCCGCTGATATTCACGCTGTAGAGTCATCTACGGCTAAATCAAAAAATGGTGGGAAGAAGAAGGGTAAGAAGAAGGGTAAAGCAGACAAGAATCCAACGAAGAAAACAAAAAAGTCGGAAACCAATGACGAAAAGCGCAAACCTCGATATCCTTGTCTAATTTGTGAAGAGGATCATTTCACAAGAGATTGCCCCCATCGGGCCGAGGTTGTGAAAATCGTCAAAGGTTCCTCAACTCCTGCTGTTTTGAAAGATCCATTTCCAAAGCAGGAGAGTAAGATGATAGGTTCTTCCTCGAGTGCCACTGAAGAACCCATATTGATGATGTCTCATGTAAGGATTGCGACTCGATCTCACGATTATGGTAGTAAAAGTCCTATTGATGGATCGAAAGAAGCAGAATCTTCTCATTCAAATCCATCAACCTCATCTCCCGGTTCCGATCCACTACAGATCGAGAAACCTAACCCTGACTTAGTAATAAAACCGCCTGCCAAGGGTGTACTTCGAAGGTCTGCTTTCAATCCACATGCGAGAGCAGCTCAGAATTACAACATTGTTGAGGATTTAGCTGTTTCACCCTCAGCAATGTCGGCTTTAGAAGTGCTGCAATCATGCCCAGCACAGCGAAAATTACTTTTGTCGGCTATAGGAACTGTTGATGTTCAGGACCCGAACCTGATAATCTTTGATCTAGAAAATAGTACACCGCGTTTGCCTCATCAGATGGCTTTCCAGATTCCAGTGATAGTAAAAAATAGGCCTATTCATCGGACTGTAATTGATGAGGGAGCTTCCACGTGTATTATGTCGATTCAATGTTGGAGATCGCTTGGCTCTCCTTCGATGAACCAATCCTCGACAATTCTTAAGGCCTTTGATGGCTGTGGGTTCCATCCATTTGGCATTTTACAGGATTTGCCTATAGGGGTTGAAGGAAAAACCGTTAGTCTGGATGTGGAGGTGGTTGATGCCCCTCTAGACTACAACCTTCTCTTGGGTCGAAGTTGGTCTTACGCTATGAAAGCGGTCGTTTCATCGGTCTTCAGAGTAATAAAGTTTCCACACAATGGAAAGATCGTAATCATAGACCAGCTGGATTATTTTTCATCCGACCCAGCCTCTTCAGAGAGTATCCAGCATGTCGGTAAAACGACTATCCCTTATAAGGATGTTGGCGTAGGATTAGTTAAAGATTCCGGTTTACTGGGAACTTTTCCTTTTCCTCCAATCAACGCAGACCCTTCATTCGCATTTATTCATATGATTACGTCAGACACTATTATTTACGATGATCCTTGGATTGTCCCATCTGAATCTGAAATAGACTCATTCGGTGATGCAATGCCTTTGAGTCCATATGAAATTGCCTATGAAGCTGTGCAGTCTTTTTCCGACCCAAGTTCAACCAAAATCGACCAAATGAATGTGGTCCGTGAGGAATCCCTTTTCGCGTCAACCTCGGAGTTAATAACGTTTCCCGAAGTTGTGTCATCTGACGAAAAACTTTGTGAAGTCCTGTGTGTGGACGATTTACCATGGGAAGATCTCCATCATAGATCTTCGTTTTTACCTGAGGATGATCGTTTTGAAAATGATTTCTCATCAATCTTTACAGCTGAATATGTCAAAGATGCTCAGAGTCCAATGAAACATCCTGATTCAGAGCTGAATTTGGGAAACGTTTCTCGCACTATTCCCATTGACATTTCAGTGAAGCCCGGAATTGTTGAACACATTCATATAGGTGCCTCGTGTTCAGATGACGAAATTCAAACATACAAGGCCCTATTTCAAGAATTCCGCGACGTGTTTGCCTGGTCCCATGAGGAAATTCCAGGAATTGATCCCTCCATTGTTGTTCATGAGATCAAGACTTACCCGAACGCTAAACCCGTTCGGAAACGTCTGCGTCAGATACACCTTCGGAAAGCGGCTGCAATTAAAGCAGAAGTTGAGAAGCTGTTGAAAGCAGGTTTCATTTATCCGATCCCATTAACGGATTGGGTATCGAATATTGTTCCAGTTAACAAAAAACAGGGAACAATAAGAATATGTATCGATTATAGGGATATCAATCGTGATTGTCCCAAGGACAACTATCCCACACCCTATATCGATCAAATAATTGATGATTGTGCCGGCAGTGAAATATTTTCCTTTATAGATGGTTTTTCCGGTTACAACCAAATCAATATTCTACCTGCCGATCAACCAAAAATGGCTTTCATTTGTCCATGGGGGACATTTTCTTATTGCAAATTACCTTTTGGGCTTAAGAATGCCAGAGCCACTTTCCAAAGGGCAATGTCTTATGCATTTCATGACATCAAGCACATTGTGCAACCGTATCTCGATGATTTGCCCGCTCACTCCTTACATCGAGCTGATCACCTTATCCATTTATGAGCAATTTTTATGAGGTGTAGGCATTATCGTATACGGTTGAACCCACACAAATGTGTCTTCTGCATCGAAGTGGGACGATTGCTGGGATTTGTAGTTTCAAAAGCCGACATTTGCGTCGATTCCTCGAAGGTCGAAGCTATCCTCAAATTGCCTCCTCCTTCGAGTCTCCGCCAACTCCAAAGTTTGCAAGGGAAAGCAAACTTTTTACGCCGATTCATTCCTAACTACGCCGAGATTACCAAAGGTTTTACCCGGTTGTTGAAACAAAATGCTCAATTCTCTTGGGATGAGATAGCTCAGAAATCTTTTGATGCGCTAAAGCACACGTTGACCCATGCACCGTTGCTGCATCCTCCCAACTACAACCAGGATTACTTTTTGTACCTCGCCGCCGCTCATTCCACCATTGGAATGGTCTTAGTACAGGAAGATGAATTCGAAACGGAACATGTGATATATTATCTTAGTAGGACGGTAAATCCCACTGAGCTAAAATATTCGCATGTGGAGAAATTGGCCCTGGCAGCTGTTTAGGTTGTCCAACGTTTTCGTCATTACATTCTTCTCCGTAAAACTACAGTCATTTCGGATTGCAACCTTATGATTTACATTTTGACTAAACAATTGCTAGGGGGCAAGTACTCTAAATGGATTGTTATCTTGCAAGAGTTCGACTTGGAGTTTGAAAAATCTAAATCTAAGAAATCTTTAGTTTTTGCAGAGTTGATGTGTGACTTCCCGCGTGCTGACACGGAAACTGTGGCAGAGGAACCCATTGCGGACGAATCTCTGTTTCTCATCAGCACTTTAGATCCGTGGTATGGGGATATAATTGTCTATCTCCAAACCCAATCCTTTCGGCCCAAAGCTTCAAAGTCGGAACGCCGAAAAATTCGATTCCAGTCCCAAAAGTACAAAATTATTGGAGATACTCTTTATCGTCGTGGGGCAGATTTAGTTTTTCGTCGTTGCTTAACTCATGAAGAGGCAGAAAGGGTTATGAATGACTGTCATTCTGGAGCGTGTGGCGGTCATATGTCTGGGTATGCCACAGCTCAGAAGGTGTTGCGTGCTGGCTACTTCTGGCCGTCCATGTTTAAAGATTGTATCATTGCGGTCCGAAAATGCCACAACTGTCAAGTGTTTGATCGCAAGATGCGCGCACCACCTGCTCCTCTCCACCCTATAATTGCCGTTGGTCCTTTTGCTAAATGGGGTATCGATTTTATTACATGTAACCCTCACTCGGCCGGGGGCATGCGTACATCATCCTTGCGGTTGATTATTTTACTAAGTGGGCCGAGGCGATGCCTACATTCGAGGCCGATGGCAAGACAACTGCGATTTTCGTATTCAATCATATTATTGCTAGGTTTTGTGTCCCACAAGCGATAATGACTGACCATGGGCACCATTTTCGAAACATTATGATGACAGAACTTACAAGCCAGCTTGGTTTGCGTCATGATAGTTCTACTCCTTATTATCCCCAAGCAAACGGTTTGGTTGAGTCCATCAACAAAGTTCTAGTTATCATGATCCGACGAATCATTGGTATTCATCGGTCGAATTGGCACATGTTATTTTCAGCGCTTTGGGCATACCGAACCTCAGTGAAAACATCAACAGGGTTCACTCATTTCCAACTAGTTTATGGTTTGGAAGCAGTGTTGCCCATTGAATGCGAAATCCCATCACTTCAAATGGCTGTCGAATTACTTCCAGCTACTTCCGAAGAGGAGAAGCGTCTATTATACTTAGCTAAATTAGATGAGACTCGACGTGACGCTGCATTGGCAATCGAGACTCACGCAAAAAGGATGAAAGCTCAGTATGATCGCAACGTGACCCCTCGTAGTTTTTCGGAAGGAGACCTAGTGCTATTATATGATCAAGCTAACGATAAATTAGGTGCTGGCAAATTCGTTCCTATGTGGCATGGGCCCTACATTGTCAAGCGAAAGCTAGCAAAAGGGGCCTATGAGCTGGTAGATTTTGATGGGGACTCTTTGGGTAAGCCCAGAAATGGACTTTACCTAAAGAGGTATTATGTTTAAATGATGGGTATGGAGATTTAGTTAGGTTAGTTTTTCTTTCTAGCTGGTGTGTTTGTTAGTATAGACAGTGTGCTTAGCTTAGAGAGTGTGTTTTTCGTCGTTATTCTGGCTTATCTTGGTTTTACTCTTGATATTGCAGATGTCGACGCCTCTCCAAACGTACATTGGATTTGCTGATGGTGCTTGTCGTAGTACACGGAATATCTCTTTCGCAGCTTGGGTTATCTATTCACCCTCTGACGAGTTAGTTTCTATGCATGGGGTGAGACTCGGTCAAACAACAAACAACATTGCAGAATACAATGCAGTGATTGAGTTATTATTTGAATCTATTTCATTTGGAATTCGGAGTTTGATAGTGAGGTTAGATTCTGAACTCGTTGTATTACAGCTTAATAGAGTATATGCCATTAGAAATCCAGTGTTATTAAGGTTATTTTTGAGAGTGCGCCTCTTGGAACGTGAATTTGATTACATTGAATATCAGCATATTCCAAGGTCATTAAATACATTAGCAGATGCAATTGCTTCTCGAATGTTAGACAGACATTTGCGATAATCATAAATGTAAATTTAAAAAACATTTCATCATACATGTTTAACAAGATAAGCCGGTAATAATGATATATATATAGATAGGAGTGTGTCAAAAATATACATCGTCTTCGATCATAGGTTAAAAAACACCTTATGATCGGCAAAAATGATAAGTACAAAAAACCAAAAAATGTCACGTGTGTCTACAAAAAGTGACTAGCCAATCACTGGTGGTGCTCTCTATACGAGACCACTGCTCGCGCTACCCTACACAGGAACCTCCTGAAAGGTCCTGGGACTGCGACCACATAGCGCTGAAGTCGGATAGGAATATCGTCTATAGTCGTCTCTGGTATGTCCGCCGTGAGACGCTCTAGGTCCTGTTCCAACTCGGCTAAGGTCTCTGCGGCCGCATCCTGTGGGGCCAGTGCTGGTGCAACTGGTACTCTTCTCTCAAATGGCCGGAGATTGGCCGGACGCTGTGGACCTACATCTGCATTTTGAAAATTGTCACTGTCAGTTTTGAGACGATATAAAAAACAAACAAAAAAGTAAATAATTTAAAAACTTGTGAAAAATGAAGTACCTCTGTCGTCCCATTGTTCTCCCTGTGGAAGAACCATGTCCGAATCACCATGAAAATCTACTCCGGCATAAGGAAAATCCTGGATCGCAAAGACCTGGTCCTCCAACCAGTGAAAGTATCCCGCAGGAAATCGGACAACTCCCGCTCCCTCATCAGGATGCCGGGCCATCACCGCAACCCATCGCATCAACTTTGGCTCCCGAGGAGGCCCAGCTGCAACAGTGAGATGCTATGGGATCAGCATCGGAACCCTCTCTAGGGCAAAGCTCACAACTAGAGGCCCATACCCAAAGGTCTTTAATTGTCCGTTCTTTGCCCTAGTCAGTTGGCCCTTCATATTGGCCAACACAGCGTCACACCAATTGAAAATGGTGCCTCGGTAGCAATCTATCGCCATCCGCATTTGGGACCCGGTGGCAATATGCAAAGCGGCTGCGCCGCAGAGTCTAGTAACTGTAAAGGCAATTACCATAAGTTCAGGCAGGGATATGTATTTGATTTCTATCCCTTTCTCCTGGTGCTGATTGTTGCACCACTCTAGCCGGAGGCTAGCAAGGGATTGGCCACCCAGCCTAGTCCTGGACAGAGTCAGTTGCTTGCCCCTATTAGGCAAACCAGTGAGAAAATATATGTCTGAGGGCTCTATCTCGAGCTGGTGCCCTCCGATGTAAAAGCATTGATCCTGAACGTTCCACCTTTCAACCAGCCATTCTAAGAATCGCACCTGGGCCCTCATGCCAGGTATGGCCCAGTATTTGTAGAGACCGCATGCCTTCAAAGCATCAATGGAAGTTTGATGATCTATTGCGGCCAAATCGACATCTTCGTGTTCTCTTTCACGCCAATCAAGCATGGTGGGCAATCTACACACCAGAAAACATTCATTAGAATTCATTAAATCAAAAATTAATGGTTTAGGTTTGAGATTTGGGGTTTTAAATTCACTTTGCGCGGAGTACGCACCCCGCGTTCAGAAAACAGAGCGTGGGTACGCAGCTGTTCTGAAGGTAGGCTGCGTACTCCTGCCATTTTCCCATTAACGAAAATGTCGGGGTACGCAGGTCGCCCATGGGGCACCTGCGTACCCCGAAAAGCGGATCCTAAAACCCCAAAGCCCCCAAAAAATCAAACTAGGGCTTAAAATGAAATTCTAAACAGATGAAAACAAAGAGAAGGATGTTGTGAAATACCTGAAAGAGACGGCACTCGATTCCGACGGTCGGATTCTCCGTAAAGTCCACGGGAAGTTTCTTGCCAAAAGCCCTTTTCTCTCCCTCAACATTAAAATGGTAAAAATGACATGGTAAAAGGTCTTTTTATAGGTTTTTTGGATAAATGAATGCTAAGTTTGTTTATTTTTCACCATGGAAGGATATTTCTCAATGCATTTTTGCTTATCTTAAACAGGTATGAGTAATGTGTCGTTTTTGCGCAGGACAAAAGGACTTTCAAGGAAAATTATCATTTTTCACAAACCAAAACATCAGAGTCATCTTTTAAGCCCTTTTCTGACTCCTAAAACATGAAAAGATTGCTGAGCGTTTCTTTTACACTCGTTAAAATGGAATTAAAAGACGGTCCTCTTATAGCTCTTTTCTGACCGTAAAAACAGGAAAAGATTGCCGGGTTTTTGTCGTTTCAAACTCGATACTGGAAATAAAACGACGTGTCCTTGATCACTTTTTACTTTTCAGGTCAAAGGCACTAATCATGAAAGTACTCCTTGGTCGCAAGACTAAGCGGTTCTCTCAAGTATTATTTTATACTTTTTCGGGCTTGGGAGACACAACTTTACGAAAAAGTTCAACCTGGAGTCTTCTTAAGTTTTTTCAGACTCTCTAAAAATGAAAAACGCCGAGTTTCTCCTATACTGGACTCGTTAAAATTTTACAGTAAAGGACCTGTTCGATTACAAACAGGAACGGACCACTCCTTCTTAGGGTTCGAATCAAAACTAAGTTGGACTCATCCGAAGGATGAGCTTATAATCAAGCATATGTTATCCTCCTCAAGCTTGTAAAAAATAAAGAGGTACTTGCCAGAAATGGTGGGGGAAAAGAGAGAAAAATGAGCCCATTTGTTATCCTTTGTCTCAGAAGAAGCCTTATTACCACTCTTGAACACGACACTTTTCATTCACCTAGGTTGGGAAATCCTTTGCCTCACAGTTGATCAAACCACATTGAAAGTCTTTAGCCGGGTATTAACTTTGGGTCAAATGTCACCAAGCCATCTGTTGTGTCGTTATGTGTTCAAGAGGTCTCTGCAATAAACATTCATCTGCAAAATACTCGTCATCCATTTTGACCATCCCTGAGTCAGTCCTTACAGCTACATTTCTTCAACTTGATCTATGATTTCGTGTTGTGGGCTTGCCTGCAACGGGTCGCTTTCTATCAACATCAACACATTATCTAGAAAGATGACCTAGGAATCGTCAGTACCTTGAAGTCTGCATGCATCAATGGCAGGTTTCTCGCCTTTGACGACAGTTTACATCATTGACTTTCGATCGAAGGATTCCGTGAAATGTTCGACATCAACTCATTCATTCACATCTCATGGATTGTACTGGGTACTTTGAGAACCATTGACATCACTGGTGGTCTCTCTCACGCTTGTTAACAGTTTACATCATTGACTGGTAATCAAGTGGTTTCTACCATGTTCGACATCAACTCATTTATTCGCATGGATAGAATCGTACCTGTTCGGGAAGTAGAAATGAAGACCCTGGATCTAGTTTCCACCATCCAGGCTGCGAGGAGTTTTGTATTCATTATACAGTAGACTAATTATAAATAGATGGCTGCGTCCATACTGTGTCTACAAAAGTCTATGATTATGATGTACTGCAAAATCATTCCTGTATCAGAGCAGTAGATAGTCAATTAGTTAAAGTTTTCAATCTGAGTATGGGAATGCCTACCTCAGCGATGATATGATCATATATATGTATTTTGTGTTGAATACTTGTAGGTTCCGACTGGGCTCTCCACAAGATAATCCTTGAAATGATAAAGTACTTCACCCTTCCTAGATGATATGAAACCCTAATCTACTACAGGCTTCGCACTTTAGGGGGAAATCTGTTACACTAAAATTTGTCACCATGACTATTTGCAGTTAGTATGGCTCCATCAACTGTCATACTATCCTCCTTGGCAAGCCTCATACCTCTGCTCTCCATGTCAAACTCCAAGAAAGAGAGAAAGTCATTAAAATCTATATATCTCTGGGTACGCAATTTCTCTTAGCCTTACCTGCGTGTACGCACCCCAAGTTCACAATACCTGCGTACTTGTACGCTCTGTCTATAAAGCAATGGGTGCGTACTCCTGTAAAGGTCAAAAGGCGCAAGTTTCACTCTCAAAAAGTTACTTGTGGTCATTTCTAGAGCACTCTAGAAGCTTGTTTGACGTGTATGAAGCGTCTCCAGATGGTTCATGTATCCCTACCAAAGAGGAACTTATCCCATCAAGAGGGGAGCTATCCCATCCAAAGAGGGGCTTATCCCATTGATGGTGGACCTGAATAACTTCCTCTAGAGCACTATAAATACAGGCATTGGGCCAGAGGGAGGGGAGGTTGAAAGCTGAACATTCCTAAGGGTAGATGCTGCTGGAATTAGGACTCCCTTGTAAAGCTTGAGAGGAGAGATTCCCATCCTTTCCTAGCCTTATTTGAGAGTGGGTGAGCTGATCAAAATAAAGGAAAACTCTTGCTGGACCCTAGGAGGGACTTGCACAACACCAAGGCTCAGGTTGTAATGGTTCCTTTTGTTTCCTCTTAATACAAATGAACTCATTTTTCTCAACAGATTGTTATTCATGATTTTTTTCATATACTCCTTGGTCTGTATGATGGATATCTATTGTTTTATGAGTTTATCAGGTGCTATTTAATCTTTTGGCTTGTTAGTGAATGCAGGTTTCGAAGAGAAGGAGGAGCTCATCCGGATCGACGAGGCTGGACTACTACAAAGCATTGGACTAAAGGTATGTTAAGATCCCCTGATTGCTTGTGTTCTCAATGCATGTTTAGAGAAAGGTAGTGTTTATTTGTCTTGTTTGTCACTAGAAAGCTTTTGCTTCTAGGGAGGTCGGTTGTGTCCGCACTGTCGACTCTTTCCGCATAACACTACCTGTCTACAAATCTGCCAAGATTAAGCTGTTTGGACAGATATCAATTCTCTATATTCTAAAACAAGAAATTGAAACCTAGGGAAGCCAAGATTAAGCTGTTTGGACTTCCCTTAACAGAACATTCTTCAAAAATGGTTAAGTCATCAAAATTGGAATACAGCAGTGGCATTTGGACTGGCACACTTTCATGGCCTCTTCTTTGGCCTTTTTCTGGAAATATGGAGCATTGCAGGATGCAAAGTATGACATATTTGGTATGTAAAACTGTCAATCATGAAAGATGAACACCTGTTGCAACAGGAGGCTAACAGTGGCTCCACTTGGGGATGGCTTTTCCTTGTGAAAAGCCAAGAACAGCAGGTCAGACTGCCTTGATCTTCTATTGTTGCTGTGGATTGAAAAACTTCTTTATGCTGGCTGTTTATAGTGTGAAACTTTGAAATATGAACAACTCCCTCCTCAACTGAATTACTGTAAACTGCATAGCATTGCCTGCTTTCTTCTGCGTGCTTGATGTTATGTACAATTTTGCTTGAGCATTGTGCCTTTGAAAAACAGAGGTCAAAACTGATGTGTTTCCTTTAGCTCTGGTCTAGAAACAATTGCTGATGTGAAATTTAAAGAATGCTCCTCTAATCACTCAAATTGCTTACACATAAACTAAAAAACAGAGCGCTGATATATACAAATATCAATGTACAAAGGATATATACAGAGCTGGATTGTATCCCTTTAAAAGGGATCATGGTAATGTTTCAACATTCGGCCATTCACAGGGCCTTCTTCAGCTGTACTGCCCTCTACATATTTGAGAAAATATGTGTTATTTCCCTGAACAACAGAAATAATGAATGTCCCTTTCCATAGAAAATCAAATTTTTCATGTTTTCCCTTGTCTTCTCTTCGTGAATCCCACCTTAGAACTTTGTCACCCATATAGAAATCCTCAGCCTTAGCTCTCTTATCAAACATCCTTTTGAGCTTTTCTTGCAAAATATGAGCTCTGTCATAAACTTGCTCTCTGGTTTGCTGAAGGTGAATGGTTTGGTTGATTCTTTGTTGAATGTCGTTTGGTTCAGCCTGAATCTCCTGTAACAGTCTGATAGTAGGGATGCCCAAAGATGAAGGAAACCTGGCTTCCATGCCATATACTAGCTCATAAGGGCTCATCCCAATGGATTTCTTTGTTGAAAGTCTGTCTGCCCATAGGGCATTTGTGAGCTTTCTATGCCAGTTCTTCTTGTATTATTCTAGCACTTTCTTTATGATATTAATCAGGCTCTTATTAGATGACTCAGCGAGGCCATTACCTTGGGGGTAATAGGCTGTAGAATGCCCCAAGGTGATGTGAAATTTGTGGCAAAAATTGATCTTTTTTTTGGATTTAAAAGCAGTGGCGTTATCAGTAATGATCTTTTCAGGGCAGCCAAATATAGAAAGGATGTTGCACTCAAGGAATTGGATAATGATGGTGTCATTGGCTTGTCTGCATGGGATGGCCTCAACCCACTTGGTGAAATAGTCGGTGGCTGTTAAAATCCATTTGTGTTGGCCTGAGGAAGAGGGATGGATTTCTCCAATGAAGTCAAGACCTCATTGTTGAAAAGGATTTTCAGTTGAGATAGGTCTAAGGGGCATGGGCAACAACTTTCTTTTGCCTTCAAAGATTTGGCATTTGTGACAGGACATGGCAAACTTCTTTACATCTGCAAAAAGAGAGGGCCAATAAAAACCAGCCCTTAGAATTTTATCAGCAGTGGATTTCCAATACAGATGCCCTCCACAGTCACCTACATGGAAATCTTTCATGACATTGTTAGTTTCATTCATGATTAAACAATTAAGCAGTATAGCTTCATGATTTTTCCAAAATAATGCACCATCTATGACACAAAACTTTGAAGCCTTCATTCTTAAAAATCTTTTCTCAGTTCTGGACAACCCTGGGGGAGCAAACAGGTTTAACAAAACAAAGCATATTTCAGCATACCATGGGGATTGCAAAAAGGTTTCACTGATCTGTAGAGTCGCCAGCTCCTGTTCATTGTCCAGTTGGTTAATGTATAAGGCTTGAAAGTTTGTTTCGGACATCAGTTTGGATAAACCTTGTCCCTTTATGAGCTTGGTTGGTTTTATTTATATGTCATACTCAAGGATGTTTGCAATCCATTTGCCTCTTTTGCCCTCTAATCCCTCTTGGGTTAATATGTCTTTTATAACAGCATTCGGGACATAGGCAATTACATGTGAATATAAAATGTACACTCGGAAATCCTTGATTGCTTTGACCAGGGCATAGGCCTGCTTCTCCATGATTGGGTATTTCAATGGGGCATCTCTTAAGGCTCGGCTGAAAAATGAAATTGGCTTTTCAGCTCCTTGATCATCCTTTTGCAGAAGAACAACAGCTATGGTGTGATCAGATGCAAAAGAAAATATGATAAAGTCCCTATCAAACTGTGGGCTTGTAAGGACAGGGGCTTGGGTTAAGGCAGATTTTATGCCCTCAAAGGCTTGTTTGGTTTCAAGAGACCATCTTACCTTGGCATCCTTTTTTAACATGTTGCTTAACAGTCTTATCAACTTAGCTAGATTTGGAATAAATCTCCTTAGGAAATTGATCTTTCCCAAGAATGCTTCCAACTCTTTTATGTTCCTTGGGTATGGGATTTGGAGGATGGCTTGGATTCTTTCAGGATCAATTCTAATCCCGTCCTTTGATATGATATGGCCAAGGAGCTTGCCTTCTTCAAGGTTAAAGAGGGATTTTTTGGGGTTCAAGGAAATGCCATATTTCCTGCATGTCATGAATATTTGTCTTAAATGTTTCAGGTGCTCTTGATCAGATTTAGAGAAAGGGGTTAGATCATCAAGGTAGACAACTAGGAAATCATGTATTTCTTTGGCAAATGCAATATCCATTGCCCTTTGAAAGGTAGCACCGGCGTTTTTAAGTCCGAATGGCATCTTTACATACTTAAATGTTCCCCACGGTGTGGTAAAGGCTGTCTTGTCTTGGTCATCCGGGTGAACCAGTATTTGATTGAAACCTGAAAAGCCATCTAGCAAAGAAATTCTAGATGATCCCACTACTCTCTGCAGAATATGATCCATTTTGGGCAATGGGTAGTGGTCTTTTAGGGAGACTTGGTTTAAATTTCTTAGGTCTACACATAGCCTAATCTCTCCTGTCTTTTTTCTTGTAGGAACAAGATTGGATACCCACTCAAAAAATCTGATGAGTGCTATGATACCTGCTTCAAACATTCTTTTCTCTTCCTTTTCAATCAAACGGAGAAGCATGGGATTGATTCTCCTCAGTTTCTGTTTGAAGGGCTTTTGGTTTGGTTTTAAGGGAATGGTATGTTGGATTACTGAGGTGTCATAGGATTTCAAGTCCTCATAACTCCAAGCAAATACATCTTGGAATTCTTTGAATAAATCAATATATTTTGGCTTTTGATCAGATGGCAAATTTTTGGATAATTTGATCATTTTGGGATTCTCTTCTGTCCCAATGTTGTGTTCCTCTATAGCAGCATTCAGGGGTTGCATTTTTGGTTTCTTGGGAACATCATTAGCATCAAACATGTCTTCCAACGGAGTGAGGCCAGCAGGGAGTAAGTTGTCTTTCAGATCAATGATCTCGGCCTTTGTTTCGGCTATTTCCTCCAAATGCATCAGTTTCAGTTCTTCTATATTTGTCTTATCAAAAATAGTTGGGTTCAACATTCATTTGGCCATTATAGGCGTTACAGTCTGCTGATTTTCATTGGTTTGCTATTGTTCATCTGTCATAGCATCCATGTCAATGTTAATATTTGAAAACTCATGCTCAAGGGTGAGGAAATTATTAATCTGGGCATCGTTCTCGAACACTTTCCAATATTTAACATTATTTGGGACAGCGGGTCTATGTTTTATTTCAGCAGTGAAGTGATGATTTAGTTTAAAAGGAAGTTTGCATGTACTAGCAAAAGTGGCCAGGCTGTGTGCATGAATGTTATGCTCTCTTGAAATCCCTGCAAGCTTGGATTCAGTGAATGTGTTGAGTATACTAGTGGCAGCAGTCCTATAGGCCCTCATTCTGCTATCATTGGTAACAAAATTACCTTTCATCTGTTGTATGATTAAATCAGAGTCACCTAAAATGGATACTTTTGCAACTCCTAGAGCTTTGAGCAGTTTAAGGCCTAAGAGGAGAGCCTCATACTCTGCCATGTTATTAGTGCATTTGAAGTTTAGTCTATAGGCATGGCCTTCTGCATGGTTTTTATGTGTATTGTGAACCCAGAAACCTGCCCTTGCTCCTAACTTGTTGACAGAGCCATCAAACTCTAAACACCATACGATTTCTTGCTCGTATTTAGTGTCAAGAGTTACAGTCATTCTTGCAACGGACAGATTTGAATTTTCTGTTTGGGAAGGTTCTTCTTGTAAGCTGGTTGCCTTGATAGTTTTGACAGTTATATCAGTATGGGCAACTGATTCTTCGTTGATGGGTGTGTTCATTCCTAAAGCCAATGGCTTGTCATCAATTGGAGGACTTTTTTCATCATTAAATAAAATAAAAGAATCCATATAAGAATGGATTGAGTAAATGGGAAAATTTTCAGGCTTGCTCTCACTAGTTACCACATATTTCATCAGTGTTTCTCTATACAGTCTCTTTGGTTGCCCAAAGACAGATATAGTGGCATAAGAGAGATCTAATTGGAGGGATCCTTGGAGTTTTGCCCTGCAAGATCTTGACAGTAACAAGCCATACTTTGGTGGAATGTCAGCAACCACCACATCCATGAGGATTGTCTTGTTAGGAAATTGGACTAAGGAGACACACAGGTCTTTGATGAGGCCTAAACACTTGACTTGACTTGAGTCAAATGAGAATAGCTCTTTGTAGGGTCTTGTAACATCAAGGTTCAGCTTTTTCATTACGGCTTTAGGCATAAGGTTGTGCGAGGCACCTGAGTCAAACATGGCATTGTGCAGGACTTTGTCATGTATATGTAAACTGACATAAAAGGGCAAGACAGATCCATATGTTGATTTTCCATTAACTTCTGGACCAAAAAACAGCTCAGGTTGATCATCAAGAACATTCACATCATCCTTTACCTCCGGAATTTGAAGTGACCTTTGAATTTGTTGCCTATACACATCATGTTTGGCCAGTTCGGATAAGGGGATGGATATCTTCAATTTACCTATTTCTGCCTCTAAGTCAAATGATTTTTCAGATTGGGTTTTAGTAATGTGAGAAGCAGGTTTCCCTTTTTCTATTGGAGTATCAGCAGCTTGGTCTTCTTTATCAGTGTTATGGGAAGTGTTTGATTGCGGCTTTTGCGTTTTAGGAGGGCTTTTTGGTATGCTGTCCACATTTTCTTTCGAGGAAGAAGGTGGCCGAGGCTGGTCAATAGAAGGCTGCATTTGTGTTATGTCCTCTACAGTCACTTGATGCGGGTTTGGGACAGGTATATCAGCTGGTTCTGTTATGACAACCTTGCCTTTAGTTTTGTTGGGCTGTTTGCCATCCTTTGGTTTGTTAGGTTCAGGAATGTCAATGGTCCTAGTTCTCAGCTTATATTGTTTGTGGACCTCATACACAGCAGTATCATAGCCCTGTTTAAAATCAAAAGACTCACCAGACTTAGTCTGAAATTGATTAAAGTCATGCTCATCTTGGTCTTGTTGAGTTAGGAAAATTTGTTGCTCAGGCCTCGAATCCACTAGGTTCATGTGAGTGTCCTCTAGGGGTTCACTAGATGTAGATGCTTCTACATAATTTTCATGAAAAGGTGGTCTTATATCATGGTCTGGTCTAGACCTACCAGCATTTGTGTTCTGCGTTTTCCTAAAATTTGGGTTCCTTATTGTATTGGGATGTTGTCCTTCCCATGATGATTTCCTCTCAACACTTTCTACTCTGTCTCCCAGCCTTTGCATGCCATTGATAATAGCATCGAGTTTCTGATCTAAGGTTGTGGGTTCTTCTTTGAAAATGGTTCTTCTCTCCATTCTAGCTCTATTTCTTTTGGCAATCAGGTTGGCCTCTACGCTAACAACAACATTCTGCATGTCTGCAAGGGTTTGAGGGGCTCTTTCTTTTAACTGGTAGGCCATATCTGGGTCGAATCCATCAGGGAATTTATACAAGGCAAGGTCAGGTGGAGGTCTCAGGTTCTGTGGTATTGCATTATAGACATTATTGAATCTAGCACAGTAATCTAGGACAGACTCTTGAGGGCCTCTTTTTATTGTATCGTACTCAACAAGTATGTGCAAGGGGTCTTTCTTTTTCTCCCATCTGTTGGTAAAGGATTGGTAAAGCTCATCCGGGGTGGTTATGGAATTTGCAGCAAGTGATCTGAACCAAGTTCTTACATCACCTGTTAGACTTTGAACAAAAATTTTCATTCTCACACTATCATCATCTATTTCGTAGTTCTCAAAGTAGTCTTGCATTTTCTTTGTATGCTGAAGGGCTGTGCAAGTGCCAGTTCCATCAAAATATGTGATTTTAGTTTGATAATCCTGAGGCATAGCCCCAGGGTTTGCAGGTAATTGTAGGGGTGCATATCTATTGGCCATGTTTACAGGGACGACCGGAACAACAGGGATAAGTGGAACAATTGGGACAATTGGTACAACAGTAGTGGTAACAGGAGTATGTGTAGTGAATGGAGGTGTGGAAGGAGTGCTTTGGGAGTAGATGATGAACAAGGGGAAGTAGGGGTTGAACGAAATAAGACTTTGACAGGGGTTGGAATGCTGCTTGGGCGAACTGCTTGAGGACTATTATCAGCAAAATCGTCTCTTTGTTCTTTCTTCCTAAGGATTTTTGGGATTAAGTTCGGATTTTCAAAAGCAGCTGGTGGATTTGGGTCTGGATTTGACCTAGTATAACGAGAATTCTTTTTGGGAGCCAGATTCTGAATTTGTTTTGGTATTTTCTGCGAATGTTTTTTTAGAATTGGCAAGGAACTAATTAGATTTCGGGGACAACTATCTGTAGTTTAAAACTAGCATGAAGATTGGCTGAAGCAACATTTATTTACTCCTGTAACTGCAAAGCAAGAACAGTTTCAAAGGCTTGCTGGCCGACATTCAGACTTCATCTGTAGTCTTAAGGAACAGACAACATTGATTTTTGTTCTTCCGGAGTTTTCCAACTTGATTTGTGAAAATAACTGAGGATGTCCCCAGTGGAGTCGCCATTATGTTATCACTCAGGTTGTCCTTCTGGTTGGCATCAAAAGGATACGGCCGAGGTAACCACAGACCAATCTTTGGACTGCAGGTTCTAGCCCACCTGCAATCGGAGAGGGCTCTCTCTTTTTTGATTTAGCTCTGTTGATAATGTTTTTAGGCTAGTTATTGAGTTCAAGGGGTTTTGTTTTGTTTTTGGTGGGAAGGATGATACTTTCAAGTAAAGAGGCAGGGATAGCATGAAAGTTCTAGAACCATTGGGCATGGAGTCAAAGAGTAGGACTACTGGTGCTTTTTCTTGGTCACAGAAGGAATCTGGAGCAAGCTAGCTACGTATGAAACAATCATTCAAAGTAAAAGGGATGGATTAAAGGCTAAGGAATGAGGGGCAATTTAATAATCTCTCATTCATATTAGCAGAAAGAAGAAAATGAGCCCTATCTAGGAGCAGTTAAGAATTCCTAGATAATAGTCATTTATATATGAAAATAGGTCAAACATGAGCCATAACAGAATTCATATTTATGCCTAATTCAAGAGGAAAACATTAAGAAACCACAGAAGCTGAGAATAGAGTGCAACCAAGCAAGGTCTGAGCCAATCCTTTGTTCTGTGACTTGAGCATATGTGAAATTGAAATAACAGAGATAAGGAAAACTTATTGATTCATATAGTAGCACAAGAATTCCACATTCAATTCTTCAAACCATTAGACACAGAGTAGACAGTCGTTCCTCCAGAGCTTTTCAGCAATCTTTGATTAAGTAAAACATCTCCGATTTCCAGTGCGAGTCTCTAATGAGGATTATCAACCAACCAACCCTTTAAACAATACAGAGGGTCGGTATATATAGGGAAAATGATCAAAAACTAACTTATTACAGCCGACCTAAGCAGGTCTGAAAGAAAATGATTACTTTAACCTAATCTTATCCAGAAATAAATGCATGAAAATATCTTTGGGCTGCGCTGAGGGCAACTGTATCAAAACTGAGTTAATGTCTGTCCTGGGTAGCCTGGTGCAGTCCTTCTGTAATAACTGTGATTTGTCCTTTATCTCCACCTATAACTTGGTTTTTCTTCTGTTTTGTTGGCATTAATGTGCACTAATCCCGACCAGATAGGCTTTTAAATGGCCTTAACTGCTTTGCTGACTTTGATGAAGGTTTTTAATTTTCACCTGATTTGATGTTGCTGAACTGATACTCTCTGCCGCTTCCTGATACTCTTTGGCGCTGATCCTAGAGTCTTTAAAATCTTCTGAATGGCTTAGACTGTCCCATCGATCATTCATGGCAGGTGCTCGGCCTTCTGTTGCTTTAAAAAGTCTGTTTGCCCCTTTCTGAATGCTTCGCGAAGAAAAACGGGTCATTCTACGCCTTTTGGGCTTGCTGGGGGCTGCGCGATGAGGGGATTTCCACTGGCCCATTTCCCGTAGCCATGCGCGATTAGCGCATGAAAAACTGCCTCAGAATCTGAATCCGGGCTTCCTAAGCACGATTTTCGCCTTTCGCGCCTTTTTGAGTGATGACGTTAGCATGACGTCAGCGTGTGGGACCCAGTACGGCAGGTGACATGGTAGGATGACGTCAGCTGATGATGTCAGCAGTACGATGGGTGATGTGGCAGTACAAAGTGGCAGTGACGTGGCGGGAGGCCGTGGCGGTGAGGTGGCAGGGTGACTGGGCAGTGTGGTGGCAGGAGGCCGACGCAGGCTGATGACGTCAGTGATGATGTCAATGAGCAGAGGACGTGGTGCTGACATCACCAGGGGAGGGCGGTTTGGGGCGCGCCGCTTTAGCGCCTGGGTGGTTTGGGAGGAGGGGGCTCCGCCACAGCCGGGAGGGCGACATGTGGCGGGAGTACGGCGGGAAAACCGCCGAAATCTCGGACGCTAACCATCGGCAACTTCGGGGATGAAAAGGCCCGCCCAACGTTGATCTGGGGTGCGGGCGATCGGGCGGTGGGCGGGACAGGCCAGGTGGCGGAGGGATAAGGGACGGGGCCCACGTGCATATTTAAATATTGATATAGCGCCGCGGGGTTTAATAACTTAGGAAATGTGGGTTTTTGGGGGTTTTAAAAGTGAGCGGGGCAAATGTGTTGCGGGCGAGACCTTAGGATAAAGGGGAAACATGGGTTTTTCAGGTTTTGGGGTTAAGGGAAAAGGTTATTAGTTTGACCAGAGGTCAAACTAGCTCCAGCTAGGACACGGATGGGCTAAAAACAGCCCCAGATGGATTGCTTTTTCCCGGACTTTAAGAAAATATGGCTATAGTGCCAGGGGGGGATTTTATAATATTTTTTGGGATTTATATAGTTTTTGTAGGGGAAGGGGAGATAGATAGGGAGCTATATAATAAAATTAGTAGTTAATATGGAGGTGACTAGAAAGTGCTAAGGGTGTGAATCTTAGGCTATTTTAAGGGGGAAAAGTGACTTATAGAGGAGGAATGAACAACCCTTGAGTGAATCAGATCTTCACCAAGGCAACTGATATGGAGAATGATGTAACTAAGAGGAATCAAGCAAATCTTGACCTCTTGGGGGAAGTTAGTGAGTGATTTTGGGGGTAAGGGAGAATGGGGAAGTTAGAGATATCCAACTTGAGCTCCTCCAGATGAAAACTGCCTCCAACTTGTGATATGAAAAGATATAACACTTTGAGACACAAAATTGATCACATATCAACATTCTACAACCTCAAAAACTACCTACCCAGTCTACTTACCTAGCATTTTTTCTTCCTTCAAGAAGGGTGCACTTAGACTTGCAGACCCTGCTTTACAATTTTTGTTTTTTAACTGCCCTCCTATCTAAATCTATCCTTATTTCTTCCAAGGGCCCAGGTTAAGTAGTTGGAGTCCTTTGTTTCTCTACCTATCTACAAATCTGCCAAGATTAAACTATTTGGACAGATCTCAATTCTCTATATTCTAAAACAAGAAATTGAAACCTAGGGAAGCTAAGATTAAGCTGTTTGGACTTCCCTTAACAGAACATTCTTAAAAAATGGTTAAGTCATCAAAATTGGAATACATTAGTGGCATTTTGACTGGCACACTTTCATGGCCTCTTCTTTGGCCTTTTTCTAGAAATATGGAGCATTGCAGGATGCAAAGTATGACATATTTGATATGTAAAACTGTCAATCATGAAAGATGAACACCTGTTGCAACAGGAGGCTAACAAGGCCTCTGGAAGTTGAACCGTGTTAGGGTCCAACCCTAACCCCCTTATTTATGTAATAGGATCAAGTCATAGTTATAGTTAAGTAAAGAGTCAATAAAGCCCACTGTAAGTGGTTAACCCACCTTTAATGAAGGGACCACAGTTAGTTGCAAATGGGCCATGGTATTAGATAGATGGTATTAATAAGAACCATGGTATTGCCCCATGGTATTGCATGTATGCGTCCTATATAAAGGATAGAGACTCCCCTCGAGGAGCATCATGTCTTATTTTGTAAGTGAGCTCATCTCTATTAGAGGTTGCCACCTTGAAGAGGCAAGTGAACATTGCTTTCTGAATAATAAAATACTTGCTATTATTTCTCATTGTTCTATGTTCTGGTTATATTTCTTCGCATATTTGGTATTCTAGTACCGTCTTGCAGGTTAAGAGCATAACAAGTGGTATTAGAGCACTTTCCAGGGCCGGTGGGATCTCCAATTTTAAGCAATTTTTTTTTTGGCTAGAGACGTGTTCCGGCGTCTTTAAACCACGAGATCTGTTGTTGAGCACATAAACCTGCGGATTTGGGGAGGCATGCACGTAGGAAATACAAGAGGTGGTCATGCTTGTTAGACTCCCTTGTAACCCCTGTCGGTACCCCTTCGAATAGTAGCGCATTAGACAGAACCGCGCACAGACTGTCTTCCAAGTACCCTTTGGGTATATCGGAAGCCCCCTAGCCCCTTGAAACCTCGCCATAGATAAACTGTCGGCTATCTTGCTGCTATAGTACACCGAGAACAGCACTCAGAGAGATTACTCACTCGTATGATAGGGTAGTCGGGTTGTATGGCTAAGGGTATGGTTGATCCTCCTTGGTTAGTGCCCTGAAAAATTGGGCCGAGTACTACTGTCAGACCCTTATGTATATTGCGATCTGTAGCACCTCACACTTCTGGAGACCATAGTTCCCTTCTCTATCTCTGGATCACGCATAATATTTGACAGATCAGATCTTGTAAGTGGGGTTTTGTCGCAGCAGCAGTAATCAGTTCCGCCATTCAGATCTATCAGATCAGCCATTCGGATCTCTCAGATCCATCAGATCTGCCATCCAGATCTAGCAGTTTGGGCTCTATAGTTGTCGCAATCAGATCCACCATTCAAATCTAACTAATTGTGGGGGTTCCTATACCTGGGCATGATTTTCGCAGGACTTTGGGAAGCATTGACATGGGATTCAGCTACTGCAGTATTCCTAAGCAAGGAGTAAACCTCCGTTTGGAGTAAGAAAATAAAAATAAAAATAAAAAATTAGGTCTGAGACCCCCCGAGGTGCTTATTGGTGACTTAGCTCATAAGAATCAGGTCGACGAGCTGAGAAAGGTGGCACCATTCAATTTTTAGCGTCAAAAATTTCGAGCGCTCTCAAATTTCAAGTATGGCGGATCGGTGCATGGTACAAACTAGAGCTCAAGCGATGGCCAATGAGAGGATTGACAACCTTGAATGACAATTGAATGAGGTCATGTTGTAGCTGAAGAACTTAAATGAAACACTCTCTAAGGGTAAGGTGGAGGAACGTGCGGAGGCATATATTTGGCAATGGAAACATTGAGGGCGAGTCTAGCCAGTCTCTTCCAGTGGCTGCCAGTATGCATCGCACCTTGACCATGGAGCAGTCAGTATGGTCCAATTTTGGCCAGTTCTGAGTGGTTTTTCAGGTAGAACTTTTGGGAAATGATGTAATCAGTTGACCATGATCCTTTAGGGTATGAAACAACACTTTTAGGGACTAAAGAGCCCTTGGTTTATGGACATATGAGTTTGGGGTTGCAGTGCCCAAATATGTCTATAACAGTTGTCCCCTAAAGCATGAGGTTGTAAATCTTCTGATGTTGGGTGAAATTCTTTATCATGATGATCTGAGGTATTCAAACTGGAAGTTGACCTGTATAAGATACAATACAATACATCATCATCATATTATTTTCATGATCTGGCTGAGGTGGGCATTCCCATGCTCAACTTTATAAATTCATTTTCATGTACATAGGACAGAGTGATTCTTCATATGAAGAGTCATCTTATTTTGTTTAGATGACTATCTGTGTAGATTCTGTGTACATTTGATGTCTTTATGTTCCTGAATATATCGCAGCCCGGATGGATGAAACTAGATTTGGGGTCTTCAAACTCGTTCAATCTTATCTCGATGTATAAGTCGATCCATGTGAAAAGATGTTCTGAAGTCGAACATGGAAAGACATTGCCTGATTACCAGCCAATAACGTAAGCTGTTAACAGGCGCGAGAGGAGTCACCGATAATGATAATGACCCTCAAGGTACTACAGTACAATTCACGTGGTGTGAATATATGAGCCGATGTCGAACACCACGCAAAATCTTTCGGTAGAAGTCCATTGATGTAAACCTGTCGCCAGAAGTGAGAAACTTGCCATTTAGGCATGCAAGCTTCAAAGTACTGAAAGGGTTGTTTCTAAGTCGACCTCTTGGATAATGAGCTGATGTCGACAAGAAGTGACTCACTGATCCAAGTGGATATTGGTGGCCACCTGCCAAGTCCACCTGGACCCCCACCATTGTTTCTCTCAGCATTTTCAGTTTCCTTAATTGTAGCACAACTTACTATTTTTAGCAGTTTTTCGGGTCCTGAACTTTCAGATCCGTTTTGAGGCCTAAACGACGTTTTTGGGGAAATCTGGGGCAACATGACCCATTTTTCCTCCCAAAGTGGTAGTGCTCGGATAGACCTTTCTAACGAGCTATTGTACGCGTCAAACAGAGATCGTATGCCAAAGTTACGACCTTGGGAAGTTGGTGTACCAATTTACCCAAACGGGGCCCACAGATTGGCGTTTCATCTTCTAGGGTTAGGTTTTCGAATGTTAAGGGTTTTCCATTGTTTCTCAATAATAAATAGGCCTTCGAGCCTCATTGTAACATAGTTCAGAGGCATGTATCCACCACATCTCTTCTCAGAGATAAGCTACCATCGCCCTAGCTAGTTTATTTCCATTACTGTTTGTAAGCATATTTCAGTATTTTACATTAATGAAATGAAGTATTATTTCCACTGCATATCTGTGTTTATGGTTATCTCTATAATTTGTTGCGTTCCTGTTTAAGTCCAGATCAGTGGTATCAGAGCGGTTTGCTTTTTCTCTGTTATTCTTTGCATGTCCCCAACAAGGTTGGGATATAAGGAGTTAGGGCTTGAACTGGTCGAACCTTTGCAAGACCAGCCTCGCAAATCCCGACGGCCTCCCATGGCGGATGAGAAGAAAGACGAGGGGGCAGGAGATCCTATCAAAATCTTGCTCGAAGAAGCCCTCGAGCGACAATGGAACGCGATGATGGACAACTTTGCCCAGATCCTTTAGTGGCTACCCAGAAGCGACGCATCGGCTTCCAGCAGCTACTCTAGAAATGCCACTCCCTTTAAGGTACAAGTTAATTTTGAAATCCCCATATTCGAGGGTCAGATAGACGCAGATGCCGTAGATAAATGGTTAAATCTGCTAGAGGGTTATTTTTCTGTTCATGAATTTTCGAGTTGGGAAAAGATTGTTTTCGCTCTTCTCAAAGCAGCCCCCCATGTCAAGGACTGGTGGGAAACCTACTACGAGCAGAAGGATGAAAGTACTGGCTCACTATTTTCAGCTGCACCCACTTGGAATTCATTCCGGGATGCCATCAAGGAGCAGTACTACCCTGTCGGAAGCTATAAGGATGAATACATAAAATGGACCACACTGCGGCAGGGAAGGGACCAAGACGTGCCGGAGTTCACCAATATTTTCCATACCCTTTGTACAAAGTTGGGTATCAAGGATTCAGAGCAGCATTTGATACTCAAATATCGTGGCTGCCTGCACAAGTACATCCAGGAAGAAATACAATTCCTGAACATCTCCTCGCTCGGCACAGCATACCGATATGCCGTCAAGGTCGAGCAGAAGTTTAAACAAAAGAAGCGAGACTTCGGATCTGCGAATCCAAAGCAAGGGAAAGGTGCCCCTAAACCACATAACAAAGGACAAAGCCAAGGTGGGGCAGCCCAAGACAACCCACTGAGGCTGCAAGCAAAGAACAGTGCTGCAAAGCCGAAAAAGGACACGGGAAAATGGTGTGAGTTCCATAAGAGCTCCACTCACAACACAAGTGAGTGTCGGGCCAAGCAGTCACTGGTGGCTGAGCTAAAGGTTTCAGAATCAGATGCATGTTCCGACTCTGAGTCAGAACCTGATAAGGGGAATGACAAAGGGAAGCAGATCATTGATGCGGATCCCAACGCCACTGTTGCTACCGCCAAGATCCAGAAAAATGAACCCGAAGATCCAAAGGAGGAGGAGCGTCTCTTCCACTCCCAGATGTGGGTAAAGGGCTCCCCGATACAGTTCATTGTTGATAGCGGGAGCCAAAATAACCTCATTTCGGTAGAGGTCGTGAAGCGGTTGGGCTTACCGACCACAGCACATCCACAACCGTACACCATTGGGTGGCTTCACCAAGGACGAGATCTTCGCGTGAGCCAGCAGTGTCACCTTCCATACAACATCAAGCCCTTCACGGATGAGGTATTGTGTGACATTGCTCCCCTTGAAGTTTGTGATGTATTATTAGGACAACCATACTTGTGGAAGCGACATGCTGTGTATGAATCGAGGCCCCGTGCTGTTATTATTACATTGGGAAATAAGTTGTACAGGATACCGGAGGTCGCACCACCTACCGCCATCTCTTTGATTACTGCAAAACAATGCAGTAAGCTCATTTCCAAAACCAGGAAATTTGTTTTCCTGATGATACACCCTCAAGGAAAGAAGAAGACGGTTGCCGTGGCCTCCAGACAGGGCCCCTCGGCACAACAACTACAGATGGACAAGGTCGTGGAGGAGTACGAGGACATCTTCACCTCCCCCGCAGGGGTTCCTCTGCACTGTCAGGTCAAGCACTCCATCGATCTGACCCCAGGTGCGCCGCTACCCAATGGACCAATTTATTGGCACTCCGTTCTGGAGAATGATGAAATCAAGAGGCAGATTCAGGAGCTCCTGTAGAAAGGTCACATCCGTCCGACTTCATCGCCTTGTGGGAGCCCGATCATGTTGGTACAGAAGAAGGATGGGACGCAGAGACTTTATATTGACTATCGGGCGCTGAACAAGATCACTGTCCATAATAGGTACCTGATCTCGCGGATTGATGACCTCCTAGACCAACTAAAGGGGGTGAAATATTTTAGCAAGATAGATCTGAAGT
This sequence comes from Pinus tabuliformis, assembly GCA_031772625.1. Lineage (NCBI taxonomy): Eukaryota > Viridiplantae > Streptophyta > Pinopsida > Pinales > Pinaceae > Pinus > Pinus tabuliformis. The sequence continues at coordinate 551,945,312 of CM062813.1, read as the reverse complement.
CAGGATATCACCAGGTACCAATCGAACCCTCTGATGTGTGGAAGACTGCCTTCAAATCCAAGGAGGGCCTTTTCAAATGGTTGGTTATGCCTTTCGGATTGACGAATGCTCCTGCAACCTTCATGAGGCTAATGGATGACATCTTGCGGCCATTCACCAACTCATTTTTAGTAGTATACTTGGATGACATTCTGATCTTCAGCCATAGTTGGGAAGAGCACCTCCACCACATCCGACAGGTTCTCCAAACACTGCGGCAACACAAGCTATGTGCCAATTTGGAGAAATGCACTTTTGGCATGACCCAGGTTCAGTATCTGGGATACATCATTGATGAACAGGGGGTGCATGTGGATCCAGCCAAGATCCAAGTCATTTGAGATTGGCCATCTCCAACCACTCTAACAGAGCTCCGCAGCTTTCTAGGTCTTGCCAACTTCTACCGCAGGTTCGTGTTGGGGTTTTCTCATATTACTTGGCCCTTGAGTCAAGTCACCAAGGGAGGGGCGAAAGCAAAATTATTTTGGTCTGAATCTCAACAGAAGGCATTCATAGAGTTGAAGGATCGCCTCTGCACGGCACCAGTGCTCGCGTTACCAGATTTACAACAACCATTTAAGGTCAAGACAGATGCCTCTGACTATGCTATTGGGGCAGTCCTTACTCAACATGGACATCCAGTGGCATATCACAATGAAACAATTTCAGTCACAGTCCGGAAGTACCCCACTTATGATAAAGAGATGTATTCCATTGTGCAGGCTTGCCGACAATGGAAGCATTACATTTTGGGGAAGGAAACGGTCATCCACACAGACCACCGACCCTTGCAATTCATACAGACCCAAGGGAAATTGCAGAATGATCGCCATCAGAAGTGGTCTACATACCTGCAACAGTTCCACTTGAATATCAAGTATAAGAAGGGCAACACCAATAATGTTGTAGATTGCCTCAGTCGACCACCGATCATGGCATTAACCACCGTGCTCAACTCTTGTGGGCATGAGACTTCCGATTGGCCACTTCTCTACAAAAGCAACCCAGAATTCAGCCACACATACCAGACACTTTTGAAGGGTCAGCATGTTCTAGATTTTCACCTCCAGGATGCCCTGTTATGCTACCTAGGTCACCTTTGTGTTCCTTCAAGGGAGCGTGCTAAGATGATTTGGGAAGCACACTACAGTCGGGCTGCTAGGCATTTCGGGGTCAAGAAAACAATGGCAGTACTCCAAAATTATTTCTATTGGCCAAATCTTCGACAGGATGTTGGGAAGTACATCAGATCATGTACTGCCTGTGCCATTGCCAAACCGACCATCAAGAAGCACGACCTCTATACCCCGTTGCCTACCCCTAGTCGACCTTGGGAATCCATCTCCATGGATTAGATGTCAGGCCTTCCTTCCACTACGCATGGAAATGATTGTGTTTTTGTGGTCGTCGACAGGTTCTCGAAGATGGCCATTATGGCGGCCTGCAAGAAGAATATAACAGCAGAAGCCACTGCTAAACTCTTCTTTGAACGGGTGTGGGTGCACTTTGGGATCCCACAGTCTATCATCTCAGATCGGGACAGTCGGTTCCTCAGCACATTTTGGTCTAGTCTCTGGTCAATGCTAGACACCAAACTCACGAAGTCCACAGCCTTCCATCCTCAAATTGATGGCCAGACAGAGGTTGTCAATAAGATGATTGTGCACATTCTACGCATGTATAACTCAAAGCATCCACGCACATGGGACGAGAGCCTCCCCTATGTTCAGCATAGCTACAACCGAGCTCTTCACAGCTCCACTAGCCATAGCCATTTTTAGGTGGGTTTGGGATTCCAGCCACTATGCCCCATTGATGTGGCCATGCCACTTGCAGCTACTCACATAAATTCAGCTCATGTCCAGTCCGAAACAGATAAAGCCACCAGCTTCATTGAGCACATCCAACATATTTTCCAGTAGGTCCATGAAATTCTGGAGAAATCAAATGCCAAGTACAAGCAGCGACATGATCAACATCGGGTGCCACACAAGTTTCAGGTGGGTGACAAAGTCTGGTTGCATTTTCAAAAGGAATGCCTTACTGGAGCCTATCGGAAACTGAGACCACTTCGATATGGTCCTTACACCATTACTAAGGCTATGGGAGACAATGCATTTGAGCTCAGCATTCCCCCATTCCTTGGCCTGCACCCAGTGTTCAATGTGGACTGCCTTCGACCATACTTTCCACCATTGCTAGACACATCCGACATTGCAGAACAACTCACACCCACAGAATTAAATCCAGATTGCATGGAACAAGCTGCAACTGATCAGATCATGGACACACAGATCAAGAACACTCGCCAACAGAATATCCAACTGTATCGACTTGTCAAAGTAGGCCAACTCCTTCACTAGGGCAAGTGGCTCACCAGGGAACAAGTTCAGCAAAAGTTTCCTCATCTCATGGAGGAACTCAACGCAATGGGGACCATTACTTCCTAAGGGGGGAGGAATGATCCAGGTGGATATTGGTGGCCACCTGCCAAGTCCACCTGGACCCCCACCATTGTTTCTCTCAGCATTTTCAGTTTCCTTAATTGTAGCACAACTTACTATTTTTAGCAGTTTTTCGGGTCCTGAACTTCCGGAGCCGTTTTGAGGCCCTAAACGATGTTTTTTGGGAAATCTGGGGCAACATGGGTCCATTGATTGATGTTGCTTCCCAAAGTCGTAGTTCTCGGATAGATCTTTCTAACGAGCTATTGTACGCGTCAAACGGAGATCATATGCCAAAGTTACGACCCCGGGAAGTTGGTGTACCAATTTACCCAAACGGGGCCCACAGTTTGGCGTTTCATCTTCTAGGGTTAGGTTTTGGAATGTTAATGGTTTTCCATTGTTTCTCAACAATAAATAGGTCTTCGAGCCTCATTGTAACATAGTTCAGAGGCATGTAGCCACCACATCTCTTCTCAGAGATAAGCTACCATCGCCCTAGCTAGTTTATTTCCATTACTGTTTGTAAGCATATTTCAGTATTTTACATTAATGAAATGAAGTGTTATTTCTGCTGCATATCTGTGTTTATGGTTATCTCTGTAATTTATTGCGTTCCTGTTTAAGTCCGGATCACTCACCGTAGGAGGGCCTTGATGTATCCCACATCTACGACACGAAATGGAACAAAAAGATCTTCTGGAGGTGAAACAATCTGGTGATATAAGGTTCAGGAATGGTGATGAGCCCCAAAAATGGGTAACTTATTGGGCTCCTTTTGCCTATTATTCTCGATTAATCCACCATTCTTCATAGTTTATGCATGTTTTTGAGTATATTTATGTTAATTGAATGAATGAGGATAGTCACTTGACCATGAAGTCTAATACGTGCTTATTGCAGATTTTTGGACATCTTTTGGACCAAGGTCAAGCATTTATGAGCCAGTTGACAGCCAAATACGAGGGAACAAGGCTGAGGATTATAGGAAGAGTGTCTCCTACACTAAATGGCCCCTTCCTCGTGTTCTCTACCATTAGGTCGGAGTTCAGCAGCCCACTAAAGATGATTTCCAAGGGTAGCCGAGAAGTGTTTGTGAAGTGGCTGATTACTTGCAGTTTTGAGCAGCCAAGCCCCTCGAGTTAAGGAGGGATGTTGGAGGTCCTCATGGTGCATAAGAAGGAAGGCTTCAAGCCTTGGTAGTTTAGCTCTTGAATAAATTTTTTTTTGCACTTTGGTGCTGCTCTGCCTTTCAACTCATTTTCGAGCTTTTGCTGTAAACATTTATGTGACATGGTTATTTTTTGAGTAATGGAGATACATTTCACTTTGCACCAGATCTGAGATTTTCTTAGGAGGCTATAGCTCTTGGGGTTGGGCCCAACCCAAGTGCTAGTACCTCCTTTGTGTACTATTATGTGTTTTCTTGGCATTCATAGAATAATTTCTGCTATTTAGGTTAAGATCTTGCTTTGTTATTTAGGTTGATTTTGATGATTAAAATAGTTTTTACTGCTTCAAGTTGATTTGACAGTTTGAATACAAAAAATTTCTTCAAAAAAGGCCATCAAGCAACCCTTTATCTCACCTCTCCCTCCTTGGGACCATGAGCTGAGACCAAGGGATACTTGCTGCCACAAAAACACTGTTTTGCCTTTCAATGCAATTGCAAGTGTTGGATTTTTAGATAGAAAAGTGATACCAGTTGTGCTTGCACATTTAGATATGTTCTTGCTTAGATTTCCATAGTTCTCTTGCATGATTTCTTGTGCATAGCTTGCTGTTCATCATGATTCTGCTTTCTAGGTCAGATTAGGTCAAAGTAGATAGATCTCTGATTTTTTAGTCTTTCTTTGATTAATTTTGAGAGATAGTGTGCAGATCACCTGTAATCCATCCCTGCCTATCCTTCCTTCCTCGCACAACCTACTTCAACCCCAAATTCCGAATTCCTCCCCTTCATTTGCCACACTTTTCCAGTTTGACCTAATTTCTTCATGTTTGTGCAACATTTCTCCCTCTATCCTTGAACAAATCCAACCGTCTTCATCACTCCTTAGTCTCATTTACTAGGTCATAGACCTCTTCACAGCCTCATCCATCCTCCATTTCCACTTTCCCACCGTTTTTCCTCCATCAACCCTAAAAAATCCTCTCTCGGCCCTTCCTGTAGAACATCCAATAGAACCCCTACAGACTTCTTGTAGAAGATCACTTGAGCAGTTTCTTGAGATCTGATTGCTGTGAAACTCTTTGGAAGGGTGCCAGGGACCCCTTAGGCTCTCTTCTCACCTTCCCAACCTCCTACAAATGCCCACTCCATTTCCTTTCGCCAATAAACCCCTTCACAGTTAAACATAGTTAAAGCACATGCATAATAATCCTGCAAAATTGCTCAAAAATACAAAAAGATGTGTTTTCCATATTTTTCTTCAGAAGTAGCTTAGTCACATGCATTTCACCATTCCAAGAGTCAATGGCATTCATTTCTGCAACTTTCATATCTTTTCTTGCACCAGTAGGGCTAGTTAGTAAAACTAGGGTTTGCATTTCCTTTCAGCTTTCAGCTTCTTCCTGCAAGTAGATTAGCCTTCTTTGAGTTAGCTTTCGTCCATCATAGTTAAAAGCTTCTTCTAAGAGCTCATAGAAGTTGGCTTAAGCTCCTAGTGAACTTGTGCGAGTTGATCAAGTGAAAGCTTGTGGCAAGAGCTAGTACTTGTGTATACAACACCGTCGCTTTCAAGTTTGTTACGAACTACCGGGTTGATAAAAGTAAAGAAGGGAGTTCCAGGAGTTGCAACATCATTGCTGCAATACTGGAGCACACCATATTTTTGGCGTCGTTGCCGGGGAAGCGTCAGAGTATTTGTGATTATTGTTTTTCTTCTATTTTCTACTACAACCTTCTGCTAAGTAGTTTATTTCAGCAAGAGTAGAGTAGTTGTTTCATTTCAATTCTACAATTTCATTTCTGCAAAAGTAGGTTAGACATTTCTTGCTTTCCTAGACTAACATTTCAATTCTGCAAGCGTAAATTAGTATTTTCATTCTGCAATTTCAATTTCCCAAGCGTAAATTAGCATTTCCATTATGCAATTTCAATTCCACAAGCGTAAATTATCATTTCAATTCAACAATTTCCTTTCAACAATATAGATTAGTCCTTTCCTACTTTCATTTGAATTCAGCATTTTCATTTTAGCAAGATAGATTTTAGTTAGTTGCAGTTCAATCTATTTCAGTTTTGTAGGTACAAGCAGAAAAAAGCAAAAATCAACCAAAAATATTTCATTTCATGCCTCGTAGGAACAGAGACCATACAGGAAAATTCTTACCCAACACCCCCACCACATCACTGAGTCACCCTTCTCTCTTCTTCGGTGGCAGTGATCCAAAAGAACCTATAGGTGAACTTATAGAGATATATAAAGATCTTATAACAGAAGAAGAGCAAGAAAACGTTCCTCTTGAGACCATGGCTGAAGACAAGAACGGTATAGGGAATGAGGAGAGAATAGAAGGTGCCTTTCCCATCCGAGAGACAAATGGGGACACAAAAATGAAAAACATAAGTCCCTCAGCCTTACCTCACTTCCATGGATTGACCACTGAAGACCCTGATACCTTCTTGTTTGAGTTTGCTGTCCTTTGTCGAACTTATGACTATGCAGAAGACAAGCAAAAGTTGAAACTCTTTCCCTCTACCCTCAAGGATGTAGCACTACATTGGTTCATGGGGTTACCTGGAAATAATATCACAACTTGGGCTCAAATGCAGCAAGCCTTTAACAACAAATACCGGGACTACTGTAGGGCAAAGGAAACGAAGGGAGAAATCTTTCGAATGGCCATGGGAAGTGATAAGTCTTTGGAAGACTATGAAGAAAGGTTCCAACTCAGTTATAAAAGGGCCAGGTGCACACTTGACCCCGAATCTCTGAAGCTGGTTCTACTTTGAGGAGTCCCTCAAGACCTTCTAGATACCCTCCGTTTGCTAGCTGGAGGAGACATCTACCAACTACCTTATGATGACATAAAGTCTGTGTTTAGAAACCATTCTAGGGCAGCCCGGAAAAGAGGTAGGGGGAATCCATTTTCAGCTAGTGCCACCTTCTCCAAACATGAGTTTACAATCAGATGGAAGACCTTAAAAGTGAGGTGAGACAGACCATTGCCATGCAACTGGATACTTTTCGAATCCAATAGAAGAAAGGGGATGCCGAGAGGGCTTTGGCCATATTTTGTCCCAGATGTACAAGGAAGCATCCTAAGAACGAGTGTCCATTGCACTCAGTAGAGATATGTTTTGTTTGTGAGGAATACCACCCTACAAACCAGTGCCCAACCTTACCCAAACTTAAAGTTGTGTACCAAGGGGCTGAAGGAGCCACTGAACCACTCTACCCTCAACCAAAGGAGGCCACATGGATCCAGACCTTACCAGCAGGGGATGCAAGGGACATCCCAAATGTATTACAACCCCAACCAATCCAATCACATACCTTCTTGGGGTCCCCTTGCTCATCCTTCCTGGTCCGCACCCCCTCCTTGGTCAGATCCACCTCAATACCATACTCAACCTACTGCTCATTCGTTTCATTCTCATGTTTAGCCACAACCTCAGTGGAATGCACCGCAACAGGGGTGGAGGCCCCAGTACAACTCTCCTCCCACCATTTTTCCTCCACCACCTGCTTAACCACAACAATTACCTCCTGCTCCTCCAAGACAACCCCAGATGCCTGCTCAACCGAACCCAAACCCCAATAACAGACAGGTCCAGTAGGTATATACTGGAGAGATAACATGCCCTACCTACACTGTGGAGATTCAGGAGATCAACCTTCGATCTGGGAATGTCCTCCTAGATAGCCAACCTCCTCCTAAGGAGGATGAAGCAGAGTAATAGGAACGTGAACCCAAAGCCATTCCACCCTTTCCTGAGAGACTAACTGGAAACACGCAACCAAACCCAGAAGAGACTGAACTTTTGGGAGAACTTAAACAGCTGTGTGTAAAAATACCACTTCTCCAGGCCATCAAAGATGTACCAATCTACAACAAACTGATCAAAGAGAAGTGTTTCAGGCACCCAGGCAGGCGCAAGAGAGATACCCCAACTATCAATGTCATAGGACAACTGTCCGACCTAATGTTGGGACAAGTAATCTGTCCAAAATATTTGGACCCTGGGAGTCCTGTAGTGGATGTCCAAATCAATGGCACCATAATCCCCCACACCCTAATTGATCTAGGGGCTGCCATTAATGTGATGACCAGGGACACTATGCTCAAACGTAACCTTCAGGGTTCCCTGAGAAAGACCTCGACAGTACTGCAGTTAGCAGACTACTCCACCGTGACTCCTAAAGGGATTGTGGAAGATGTCCTGGTCTTTGTTGATTCTTGGGAGTACCCTGCAGACTTTTTGGTCCTTCAGCCAAAGGCAAAACTCATTGGATACCCCCTCATTTTGGGAAGGCCTTGCTTAGCTACTGCAGATGCTTAGATCAGTTGTCGAGCTGGGAGCATGACCATTAAGAATGGGCCAATGTCCAAACAGCTAGTCCTATATCCTCCTGCCCAACCTTTGCTCGAACATGACTTACCTCTTTGGTTGGAGGAGGAAGAAGAGGATGAAGTCTACTCTGCACTTGTGTGCACTGTGGAAGCCACCAAGGGGGGTCCTCAAACCAAGGATGACATTATTGAGAATTTAATCCAAAATCCACCTCCCAGTGTGCTGCCATTAGAAGAGTTGGTAGGAGACACCCAAGCCAGTGCTTTAGTGGATCTCTGTGTGGCTGATCCGACCTCTTCCCGAGTTAAGAATGTGGAATTTGGCCTTGAAAGAACTTTGAAGATCAACTCATCCCTATCTCCCTCTCAAGAGAAGGAGCTGTGTAGCTTATTGAACCGCCATTTGGATGCTTTTGCTTAGAGCTACAAGGAGATGAAGGGAGTCCACCCTTCAGTCTATACCCATCACATTTACATTAAAGAGGATTGTAAACCAGTCAGGCAACCTTAGAGGAGAATGAATCCAGCCCTTAAGGACATTGTCAAAGAAGAATTGCAAAAGTTGTTGGATGCAGGATTCATCTACCCCATCTCTGACAGCGAATGGGTTTCTCCTCTGGTGCTTGTGCCCAAGAAAAATGGGAAGTGGAGAATATGTGTAGATTATTGAGAACTTAACAAAGCTACCAAGAAGGACCATTTCCCTTTGCCTTTCATAGATCAAGTGTTAGATGGCCTGGCAGGGAAGAAGTTCTTTTCCTTCCTAGATGGCTTTAGCGGGTTTAATCAGATCCAAATCAGCCCGGAAGACCAAGATAAGACCACTTTCACTTGTCCATGGGGTACCTTTGCCTACCGGGTCCTTCCCTTTTGGTTATGCAACGCTCCTGCCACTTTCCAGAGAGCAGTACTAAGCATATTCATTGAGCTGGTTCATGATTCGGTGGAAATCTATATGGATGACTTTACTCCTTATGGGTCCAACTTCCAAGAAGAATTGACTAACCTGGGAAAAGTTTTAACCAAGTGTATTGAGATGAACTTGTCCCTCAGTCCTGAGAAATGTGAATTCCTGATGAATGAAGGGACCGTGCTAGGTCATACAATTTCTCACCAAGGCTTATAGGTGGATCCCAACAAGATTGCTATCATCCAAAGGGTTCCACCTCCTCAAAAGGTAAGGGATGTTCGAAGTTTTTTAAGCTTAGCGGAATATTATAGAAGGTTCATTAAAGATTTTAGTAAGCTAGTCTCTTCATTGTTTGGTATTTTGGGGAAAGATGTTGAGTTTATATGGACTAACAGCTGTCAAGAGGCTCTAGATGTGTTGAAGGATAAGCTGGTAACTGCCCCAATCTTGAGAGGTCCAAACTGGGCCCTACCTTTCCACATTCACACAGATGCCTCGAAAAAAGCTATAGGAGCAACCTTAGGACAAGTTGAAGAGAAGCTACCGCATGTCATATATTTTGTCAGTAAAAACCTGTCCAAGGCAGAATTAAACTATACTGTAACCGAGAAAGAGCTCCTAGCTGTAGTCCATTCCCTAAACAAGTTCAGACACTACATCACTGGTTATCAAACATTCATACACATTGATCATGCTGCAATTAGGTATTTGATGAATAAAACTGATGTAAATGCTTGTATCATTAGATGGTTACTTTTATTGTAGCAATTTGATTTGACCATTGTTGATAAGCCAGGTAAGGAAAATGTTGTTGCTAATTTTCTGTCTAGACTAGATTTGCTTGCAGGAGAAGAAGGGGTGGTGGATGATCAACTGCCAGATGAACACCTGTTTTCTATTTCAGTACTCTCACCATGGTTTGTTGATATAACAAATTACTTGGTTTCAGCACAATTCCCGCCACACCTATCCTCAAAATAGAAGAGGAAGATTGTGAGGAAAAGCGCCCCATTCACTTAGATTGGGGGAAACTTGTTCAAACTTGGCCCATATTAGATTTTAAGGCGTTGTGTCAGGGAGGAGGAAGTTTTTGACATCCTCTTGACCTGTCATGATTGACCTTGTGGAGGCCACTTTGTAGCAAAAAGAACCGCTTTCAAAATTCTACAGGCAGGCTATTATTGTCCCACTCTTCATCAAGATGTTAGAAGATACATCAACCAATGTGACCGATGTCAAAGGATGGGGAAACCAACTCCAAGGAATGAAATGCCCCTCCAACCTCCGGTGACTTTCGAGCCATTTGAGAAGTGGGGCATGGACTTTGTGGGTCCTATCAACCCTCCTTCAAGACAAAAGTCTTACATCATTGTGTGCACGGACTACCTGACAAAGTGGGCATAAACAAAGGCAATAAAGGCAACAACAGAAGAAAAAGTGACTGAGTTTTTAAGGGAAAATATCTTCTATAAGTTTGGCTACCCAAGGGAATTAGTCATAGATCAAGGAAGCCTGTTGACCTCTAACCTGATTGAAGACCTGCTTGCTCATCACAAGATTAAGCATAGAACTTCCACCCCTTATCATCCGCAAGCAAATGGGTAGGTGGAAGTCACTAATAGGGCTTTGGAAGAGATCTTGACTAAAGTGGTGAGCATCAGCAGAAAAGATTGGGCAGATCGCTTGGTTGAGGCCACCTGGGCCTACAACACTACTTGGAAAACTACAACATGTTTCACACCTTATGAGCTGGTCTACGGGAAGAAGGCTTTTTTGTCCATAGAATTTGAATACAACACATTGAGGTTGGCAGCTTAGCTAGACCTAGATCTAAGCCATGCACAACAGGAAAGATTGCTTCAGCTGAATGGACTAGATGAACAAAGAATGCAGGCCCTACTCCACTCAAAGGTGGTCCAACTCCAAAGAAAAATATGGCATGACCCACACCTTAAAGAGAAGCAATTTCAACCAGGAGATTGGGCACTGTTATATGATTCAAGATACAAGGATTTCAAAGGGAAGCTGAGGACAAGATGGCTGGGACCATATACAGTGGAGAAATGTAACGACAATGGTTTAGTCCTTATCAGGACCATTGATGAAGAAGCCATCCCCATGCTCGTCAATGGGCATCGATTGAAGATCTATAGGAAGCCTCTTCTAAGCAGGAGTTCATTAAAACTCTGGATAAATCAGTGCTGGTAGTGGAGCATGCCCCTGTCTCCACCCCATCCACATTCTGAGCACTAAAAAAAGAAAAAAAGAAAAAAAAGAAAAAAGAAAAAACAGGAAAAGAATAAAATATCCTTGGGTAAAAACCTCTTGGAGGCACCCAGGGTAGGTAGTGAGGGTGAAAACCTCCTGGAGGCACCCCGGCTATCTCAAAAAAAAGAAAAAAGAAAAAAAGAAAAAAGAAAAAAAAAGAAAAAAAAACACAGAAAAATAAACCTGACTTCTGTTGAACAATTTGCAGGTTGCAGGAAGGACATTGCAGGTTAGGGGGATCGCAAAAAATGAGGACAGAGGTCAGCACCAGGCTACAAGCATCCCTCACAACCAATTCCTCCATGACCACTACCCTTTCCTAAGATTTGATCTCTTTCGGGCCAAAATTTCACCTTCTACAGGAAGTTCTGTGCCTTCTACAGGAAGTTTTGTGTCTTCTACAGGAAGTTTTGTGTCTTCTACAGGAAGATCCTATAGAACCCACAGACGAGCAAAATTGATCTCAGAAGGGAATCCGAAGGTTGGGAATCTGCCTATGAGACCTGCAAACATCCCCGTTTCCGTCCAATGCCATATGTCACCCTCTTCCATCTCTTTGCACCTCCATTGCACCCATTTATTTATTTGTTCCTGCACAGTCACACATAGAAAACACTGTTTTCTTCATATTGCCAGCAAAAACTCTTATTAACAAATCAAGCGATAGTTTTCTCACTCACCATGCCTATCAATCTCCATCTCAACCCCTCAACAGCCAGAACCCTCATCAACAGTATAACCCTACTCATTCTAGTTTGCATTCCAAGAGGAGAAGCAGCTACAGGACATCCTATAGGAATCCTGTAGTAGCCGATCCCTCTGGAAGACATACTCTGGAGATAGGGACAACCAAGAATGGCAACAGGGACATGCAAAGAGTTCTTCTTGAACGTCAGAATCTCAACAACAGCCGAAGCCAAGCATGCAGTGTGCATGTAGCAACAACAAACAAAGGAATGAGTTCCAAAACCTGTGCATGCGGCAACAACACACGAAGGAATGGGTTCCAAAGCCCGAAATCTATATAATGCGGCCGTGACCATGCAGGTAAGTGCCTAAACTCATTCGTGAATTGCATAAATCATATTTTAAAAGCTGCATGCCTATGGGAATGTTTCAGATTGAGTGGAATCGGTGGCCAGTCAACTGGCCACCCTCGGCCAATTACATATCCTCGTGGGATCCAAACGAGCCCCGTTACATTCAAAATTGCCGACGAGATGTGCATCCAACACGTGTGGAGTGTCCATTCAAGGGGAAATCGCCGGGACTAGTAGTGGTGACGGCGGATAATGGCAGAGAGGAGGTGATGGCGGTCAGAAACATGCCGAAGCATTATAGCTGTGATGTCGAATCAACTGTCCGGTCTAGCCACCTCATCCCATCACCATGAATCATGCCATAGTTAAATGATGCCCGATCGAAACAAGTACCACCTTCTGTTCACTCTGCACTTACAACGTCTTCGACTGGAGTACGCATCCACCACTTCCAAAAATAGTTAACTAGTCATCCTCCACCAGTTTTTTTGCCTGTGTTCGAAAATCTCCCGTGTATCGGGCTCGCTTGGAGGCACAATGGCATTCTACAGGAATCGGGGGCCTTCTACAGGAAAGGCAGAACAGCTTTACGGAGCAGGAAAACTTGGGATTTCATTGAATTTGGAGCTCCAAACGAGGTAGGCTCGAAAAAACTCCTTTATGCATGATGTGTTTGTGCAAGGTGGTGAATTGAATGACATCAGAGGAAAAGTCTGCCTGTGTATTGGAAGTAAAACGTTTGCCTGCATATTGCACTAAATTTCCCCAGTTCCTCTGCATCAAAAATCCCCTCCACGTTTTCTTTTTAAATTCTCCTGTAAGGAAGATATATACAGCCGTAGAGGCCAGCTTGTGTGTGAAAAAAATTTGAATTTTCATATCTACGTGTGTGTTGAAGATGGAACCTGATCGTTATTCTCTGTCTGTAAAAACAAAATTCTTCCTTTCATAAACAAACAGTCTATTTCTGGGTGACAGTGGTTTTCAAACAAGGGAATTGTTGCTAGTTGATCTTAAACACGAGAAATTCCTTCTTGAGTTCAGGGGAAACCAAATTCATCTATCCTCCATTTCAGGTTGGCTGTTTGGTTGCCTCAACATCTCCTTTTCTAATTAAAACATAAAAAAGCACTCTCACCATGCCAAGAGGATTCATATGGAAAGAACCATCGGACTCTAGCAAACTGCACAAGCATCCTGAGGTGGTGGACCTTTTCACCTGAGCAAATTGGATATCCTTCTTTGACAAAATTCAAGGTCATGATGAGGAGATAATTGAGGAGTTTTTAATGTCCCTAAGACCACAGTCAAAAACACATGCCATAGTTAGTTTTAGGGGTTTGACCCTAGAACTCACCCCTGAGCTCATTAGTGCAGTTACTAGTCTACCATTGGGGCTCCCTTGGAGCAAAGAAGAGAGATCATTGGACCAAATTGCTAAGAAGTCATTCTTTCTGCCCACGAAGCATCCTGTAGAAGACAAAAACAGGGTTAGAAGAACCAGCTTGGCTCCTCTCTGGAGTGAAGTTAGTTTCCAAATTATGAAGTACATCACATCATCATCTATGGATATCATTTCAGGTTACTGTGTGAATTAAGGCATGGGATTGACTTGCCTCCAGCAAAGAAACTGAGCATCCCCTATTTCCTTCTTCAGTCACTAATTGAATGTGGTACAAAGCTCAATGAGGGGATACCAGATCAGTTGGCCCATCATGGGCTCATCAAAATATTGGTGGAAGATGATTTGCACACCTACATTGTCCCCATATCTTGGGAAATCTTTCGAAACATGTCCAGGGATGACAACATTAGAACTTTGGCCGAAAATATCACACCATCTAGTAGTGAGGAGGGAGAACACACTGAAGAAGGTGAGAAAAATATTGATGAAGGAACACAAGACACTCAAGCAAAGAAAGAATAGAAAGAAAAAGGGGAAATGGGCCAGATTGCTGAGCCTAAGATAGAGGAAGAAACAACAACAAAAACACCAAGCGAAAAGAGGATGCAGAGTAGAATAGGCACATAGAAACAAAAGGAAAAGACACACCCTGAAATCTCAGCAACACAAACAGAAATAATTGACACAGGGTTTTCTACAGGAAGCAAGGAAAAAGGACAGCAAGAGGAGAAATCACCTGAGATATTGGCAAGGGAGGCAATAGCTGTGCTTGTTGCCTTAAGAACACCTCCAAAACAAAAAGGGAAGAGAAAGAGGCAAACCTCCATGTACTTTAAAGCAAAGGGAAGCATAAGGATAAAAGTGGGCAGACCCCAGCCACAGTCAAAGGAGCCAATTGTCATTGAGGACACAACAACTAAACCAAAAGAAGAGTCTCCTTCAAAGATGTCTATCACCTATGAATGAGGAAGCCCAAAAACCTCCACCTGGAGAGAGAGAATTAGGATGATGGACTCAAAGACAGCTCTACAAGAAGCCGAGACATCTTTACAGGAAACTCTGGCTAAGTTAAAAGAAACCAAGAAATTGGAGGAAAAGGCAGCCAAATCATCACAGGGAGAGGAAAAGACCAAGGAGATATTGGAACCAAGCCCTCAGCCTATCTTGGGCTCATACTACAACCTATTAGAGGGTGGGAAAATCATCCCACAGAAATTTGTTGTGTCACTCTTCTTTGCATTGGAACAGGAGAGGATGAGAACACACACATGGATGAAAATTGCCAAATCTAAGGGAATTGAGGACATAGGCCACATGGAGGAGAATTTAAAAGAGTTAAGAGGAGAACTGGCCATGGTCATGCATGTAGAAAGCTGCAAAAGATCCCAGCTGCAGGAGGAAAATGAGCTGCTAAGAAAACAATTGCAGCTACAAGAAGTCCACAAGGAAGGTAGCCCATCCATTTTGGGAGGGAAACAACAGCAAGAAGGACCTCCAGCAGACAAGGACACAACTGAGAAACAACAGAAGGAGGCAGAGCTACAAGCTAATGTGGAGATGCTCACAAAACTGCTACAAGAACAGGAGTCTCAAGCAACAGAAAAGATACAGGGTTTAAAACAATAGTTGCAAGAAAAAGACAGCCAGATGGCCTGCATGGCCAGCTGGGTAGTAGAAGCCTTACAATGTAGGCAACCTGCCAAGTCATATGCCTTATATCTCAAGGATCAATGGTTGCAATTCCAAATTAACACCTTGGCCCAGAGGGGCACCGTTCCATTTCAGAATTACCATCAGTTTATGGACTTGTGTGACAGTAGCTCAGCAGAAGATAAGGCCAAGTTATTAGAGTTCTATTTATACAATTTGGCCCTTCCGAACATGAATCTATGGGACCCCAATGCTTCATTGGGATATGTTCAACTCATGGCCATGGCCTCTTGGTTAAACCATGAGGAAAAGTGGGCAAGAGAAATTTGGAATGTTATGGACAGGGAGCTACGGGAGCCACTCATGATTAGAGTAGAACCAGGAGATCCCTTAGCTTTAGTATCTACCCGTCAACACCTCACCAACAACCCCCAGGTTCACCCAGACTACATTGAAAGACAAGCTCAGGCCATTGCTCACTTTGAGGACATGGAAAGACTGTTGGGGGATAACTGCATTCATGCTTGCACAAGGAGATGGAACACACTGTCCCATAGTCTGAAAATCAGAGAATACCACTCCCCAACAAGGATGAGGGAGGCCTTGGCAAGAGTACCACTCTATAAACAGTCAATGCAAAATCTGCAGGCCAACTGGATCAGCCTAAAGTTTAGTCCTCCATTGCTTTTAGGACTGCTGGAAGGGGTCAAAGAAGAAGAAGAGCACATGCAATGGGAGGAAGTAGAGAGAAAAGCAGGGTTTCATGACCAAGAAGAGGACATCACCTCAGAAGCCTGGGATGTTAGAGAGGCAGTCAAAGCAATCAAAGATGATGAGCTGGATTAGTTGCTCAGAGGATGAGCAACACATTTAGCAGGGGGGTGATGATGAGCCCCAAAAATGGGTAACTTATTGGGCTCATTTTGCCTATTATTCTTGATTAATCCACCATTCTTCATAGTTTATTCATGATTTTGAGTATATTTATGTTAATTGAATGAATGAGGATAGTCATTTGACCATGAAGTCTAATATGTGCTTATTGCAGATTTTTGGACATCTTTTGGACCAAGGTCAAGCATTTATGAGCCAGTTGACAGCCAAATACGAGGGAACAAGGCTGAGGATTAGTAGGAAGGGTGTCTCCTGCACTAAATTTCCCCTTCCTTGAGTTCTCCACCATTAGCTCGGAGTTTAGCAGCCCACCAAAGATGATTTCCAAGAGCAGCCGAGCAGCTTTTGTGAAGTGGCTGATTACTTGCAGTTTTGAGCAGCCAAGCCCCTCAAGTTAAGGAGGGCTGTTGTAGGTCCTCATGGTGCATAAGAAGGAAGGCTTCAAGCCTTGGTAGTTTAGCTCTTGAATATTTTTTTTTCTCACATTGGTGCTGCTCTGCCTTTCAGCTCATTTTCGAGCTTTTGCTGTAAACATTTCTGTGACATGGTTATTTTTTGAGTAATGGAGATACATTTCACTTTGCACCAGCTCTGAGCTTTTCTTAGGAGGATGTAGCTCTTGGGGTTGGGCCCAACCCAAGTGCGAGTACCTCCTTTGTGTACTATTATGTGTTTTCTTTGCATTCATAGAATAATTTCTGCTATTTAGGTTAAGATCTTGCTTTGTTATTTAGGTTGCTTTTGATGATTAAAATAGCTTTTTCTGCTTCAGGTTGATTTGACAGTTTGAATAAAAAAAATTTCTTCAAAAGAAGGCCATCAAGCAACGCTTGATCTCACCTCTCCCTCCTTGGGACCATGAGCTGAGACCAAGGCATAATTGCTGCCACAAAAACACTGTTTTGCCTTTCAATGCAATTGCAAGTATTGGATTTTTAGATGGAAAAGTGATACCAGTTGTGCTTGCATATTCAGATCTACTCTTTCTTAGATTTACATAGTTCCTTGCATGATTTCCTGTGCATAGCTTGCTTTTCATCATGATTTTGGTTTCTAGGTCAGATTAGGTCAAAGTAGATAGATCTCTGATTTTTTAGTCTTTCTTTGATCAGTTTTGAGAGATAGTGTGCAGATCACCTGTAATCCATCCCCGCCTATCCTTTCTTCCTCACACAACCTGCTTCAACTCCAAATTTTGGATTCCTCCCCTTCATTTGCCACACTTTGCTAGTTTGACCTAATTTCTTCATGTTTGTGCAACATTTCTCCCTCCATCCTTGAACAAATCCAATCGTCTTCATCACTCCTTAGTATCATTTACCAGGTCCTAGACCTCTTCACAGCCTCATCCATCCTCCATTTCCACTTTCCCACCGTTTTTCCTCCATCAACCCTCAAAAATCCTCTCTCGACCCTTCCTGTAGAACATCCTGTAGAACCCCTGCAGACTTCCTGTAGAAGATCACGTGAGCAGTTTCTCGAGATCTGATCACTGTGAAACTCTTTGGAAGGGTGCTAGGGACCCCTTAGGCCCTCTTCTCACCTTACCAACCTCCTGCAAACACCCACTCCATTTCCTTTTCCAATAAACCCCTGCATAGTTAAGCATAGTTAAAGCACATGCATAATAATCCTGCAAAATTGCTCAAAAATACAAAAAGATGTGTTTTCCATATTTTTCTTCAGAAGTAGCTTAGTCACATGCATTTCACCATTCCAAGAGTCAATGTCATCCATTTCTGCAACTTTCATCTCTTTTCTTGCACCAGTAGGGCTAGTCGGTAAAACTAGGGTTTACTATGGTTTGCGTTTCCTTTCAGCTTTCAGCTTCTTCCTGCAAGTAGATTAGCCTCCTTTGAGTTAGCTTTCATCCATCACAGTTAAAAGCTTCTTCTAAGAGCTCATAGAAGTTAGCTTAAGCTCCTACCAGACTTGTGCTAGCTGATCAAGTGACAAACTGCGGCAAGAGCTAGTACTTGTGCATACATCATCGCTGCTTCCAATTTTGTTACGAACTACCGGGTTGATAAAAGTAAAGAAGGGAGTTCCAGGAGTTGCAGCATCATTGCTGTAATACTGGAGCCCACCAAATGGTGGTCATTAAAAATGAAGGGCGGAGGTATTGCAGTGGATGAGGCATTTGCTGGATGGTAAATTCTCTGAATGACTTCTCTTGAACATGTCGGCGACACTGATATGGATTGGTAGTGTTAACCCCATGGATGGTACGGAGGACCAATGGTGATATGATGAAAGGAATAACCAAACCCGACTCAATCATGGTGATGGAGTGAAAGTGTCATGTTCAAGAGCGACCTGCTACCAATAAAATTCTTCAAGTTTTCTTCCCTTTTTCCCCAGTCATTACTAACCAGTACCTCTTTATTTTTTTCAAGCTTGAGGAGGATAACATATTCTTGGTCTATAATTTTCCCTTCGGGAAAACCTGTCGCTATGTTTTAGCGAGCCTAGCATCGTGAGACTTGTTCTTGTCTGGGTGGACAAGTTTGTCGCTATTGTTTTAACGAGTTTAATAACAAAGATAACTCGATCCTTTTCATGTTTAGAGAGTTTGAAAAGGGACGAAAAGGAAACTCCAATAGTACTTTTTAGTAGCATAATCCCTTAAGTCAGAAAAAGTATAAAATAATACGAAAGGGATGACTTTTCAATCGCTTTAGTGAGCCGAAAAAGACAAGTGCTCGATCTTTTTGTTTGATAATCCCTCAGGTCCAAAAAGATTAAAATATATAGGAGGGTGGACGCTTCCACTTTTACTTTAACGAGCTGGGAAGGCCAATGGCTCGACAATCTTTTTATATTTAACGAGTCTAAAAAGAGTTTAAAAGCGACTCGTTTTTTGAGGAACGAGTGGTATTTTTGGGTAGCAACTAGTTCCAGGTAAATTGGAACTTTCTCAAAACATGGCAGTGTGAAGAGGGTGGAAATTTGAATCACTCGTCGCAGTTGTTCCTCGAAAGGGTAAACAATCAAATGGAAGCATATGATTGGCCAAATGAATGGAGGTGACGGTAGGAACACAACCAAGGTTCAAAAAGGCTGATAACAAGGAAATCACAAAGGTTATTTACCAAAGGTGGATTCATTTTTTAATGAGCTTGAATTGAAAGAAACCATGCTTAGTGGCAAGTTTATTTTTTAATGAGATTGAACCTTGTGGAAACATTGCTCCTAGGTGGGTTTATTTTTTAATGAGCTTGAACCGTGCGGAAACATTGCTCATGGGCGGATTTATTTTTTAACGAGCTTGAACCTTGCGGAAACATTGCTCATTGCCTTTTTATGTAGGCTAGAAACGACCAAGCTACAAAGCTAGAAAAACTAAAAAGCTAAAGGGTTGAGAATGCTAAAAAGCTAAAAAATCAAATTGGTCACTTTTTACTTGCATAGAAAAGTTTGCATGCCTCTAGGTCTTTCAGAAAAGGAGAGTTTCCAGGTTACCATATGGAAGTTCCTGCGGTTAGACAGGATTGTTTCTGTCGGTGGACAAAAATCTCTTCTTGGCTTTGTCCATCGAAATAGACGAAGGTGAATGGTGAGCTTCCAATCACATAACATACAGGGAAATATCTATTTCAGATTGATCACATATCCGACAAGGAAATGAATTTTCAATCCAATCATATAACCTTTCAAGGAAATATCTGTTTTAGACTGATCACATATCCTATACAGGAATGTTTTTTCAGTCCAATCATATGACCTTAAAGAAAATCTCTCTTTTCCTCTGGGTTCGCCTACTGAGGTAGACTAGGGTGCATGCCCCCTAAACTTCGTTACATTCACCGAACTACTCCCGGTAATTAAGTGGATGGAACGAAGGTTGAAGAGACATTGTTGACGCAAAGAGACCATTTAGGGATGATGGTTGATGTGTAGCTGTGTTTGAACCGAGAAATGAAAGCTGATCGACAAATTGCACCAATTTTTCTTCATGTGGAAAACACATCACTCGAAAGAGTGTGGAAACAATAGCTTCCATGCTATATATATAGTCACATCCAAGGAGTAGATTGTAATCTAGCGGCCCTTGGACTACCATCACGTTCAAGTGAACGGTTTTTCTTTTCAAAGTTATCGGTAGCTTTGGAAGGATCCCTAATGGTCGACTGGTTCCTTTGTTGAAGTCTGACAAATTTTGCGTACCAGGCATAAGAGATGGTGAACCAAGCACTTTCCAAGTAGTTGAGGAAATGATACTCACTGAAGCCCCTTCATCTATGATAGTGCCAAACACGATCATTTTTTAAACTTGTACTATGATCCAGAATGGTACATTAGATGGAAGGCAGGGTCTTGCTAGTTGATTCCAATCGAAGGAAACGACTAGACTACTTGGAGGGGTTACCGGATAAAAGGTTGAATGAACCCCTTGAACCGAGGAATTTTCCTCCTGTTGTAAAGGAACGGGTGGATTTCCCCCATGTTCATCGGACTCTGAATCGACAAAAATAATTTGAACGGTGTCGCTCTCATTCTCTTTGGAAATTGTACCATCTGAAGGTGGATCTTCTGAAGGAAAGACTGGGTCAACTGCCATCTTGACCTGTTGGCTTTGGTCTGGTATGGACTCAAAAGGTTCACTTTCAATGATAGGCATTTCAACTGACAACTGAGTTATGTTAGTCGGGTTTTCAACTAGCAATGGACTCAGTAAGAGTTTCTTGTATCCAAGCAGAAGTCGCTGCGGTGAAGCAGGATGATTATGCAAGATTCTCTTAGCCTCATCTAGAAAAGGACAACGAGGAAGGCTATGGTCTCCTTCACATAGTAGACATGGAGGTTTGACCTTTCTTTCCTATCCAGGACTTTCATTTTCACTAGTTGACAGTGTGCTATCAATCTGATTGCTAGAGGTTGATGACATCGAATGGTGCGAATGGGGAGACCATTCTCTCAATATCTACGGAATTCAAGGAAAATCTCGATGAAAATGGTTTGCTTTGAAAATTAGACAAGGATATATAGGAGATTTAATGTATGAATTTTCACCAGATGATTCATTATTGCCCCCTTGCTTAACTGGCTTCTTCTTCTTCTTCTCCTTCCCTTTCTTCTTCTTCTCAGCAACGTGGTTTTTAGTATCACTAGTTTCACCAAGCCAAGAGGAAGAAGGGGAGGGAGAAACAAGCGAAGTAGAAGGTGAAGGGACCCTTCAGTATCGTCTGGTTGCTGATTTGATTGCTGAGGAATTACGGTGTTTTGAACGACAGAGGTCGAGAATAGCCATACTGGCAAGTCGATTGTGATTCCTGGAAGGGACAATGTAGCCATGTATGGAGCACCAATATCTCCCCAAGAGGAGAAAGGACTAGGATTCCCCCCAAGAGGGATTCCTTGATTGGGCTTCATTATCTCAATTTAAGATCAACGAAGGAACAGGGATGTTATTTCGATTTAAATAAATTTTAAGACACTTTGATGCAACTTTTCTTTTTCAATTTTTAAGAGTCAAGAAAAAACTAAAGGTGAATCTATTCGCTTTCGATTTTTAATGAGCCTAAAGTGACAAGTGCTTAGATGGACCTTTTCTTTTAAGGAGTCGAAAAGGAATGAAAATGACTACTCTGGAAATCTAGACAGAGGGATTACCAAACCAATCACAAAACTACAATATAAACCTTGGTGGTAAATTAAAGAGAAATTACCAAGGAATTTACGTACGACAGTCATTCTTCCCGAATGTTGTGTTCAGTGCATTGCGATCGATAGGGCGGTAGACATGGCTTCCTAAGGATAAAGGATATCAACCTATTGTGGTCTCCCAATATATACTCGACGGTACGGGGAGCACAAGTCCATACTAGCACTTGTCGTATCAAAGAGGAGGAATCACCCAACCTTTGATGAAAATGATAGTTACCAGGTTTTACGACGCCGGAACACGTCTCTAGCCTAGACTTCTAGATGTGTTGCGTTAGGTTCCAAAGCGTTTTTATGTTCATTGAGATTTATTTTAGAGTTGATCTTGCTTAGAAGTTTGTCTTTCAAGGTTCACCACGTGATGTAGATGTAAAATTCCTAAATATGCAATCTAAAATGATAAACAGTCGTTTATTTTGTTTTAGCAATGAAAATCCTAGCTACTAAGGAAAGAAGATTACGATTCTTTCAACAGAGAGCAAAGAGCACACACTAAATGCATTTTTCCTAAATCATCTTTCGCACACAGTCTAAATGCAAATGCAAATGCATTTTTTTTTTTTTCGTTTCCTTAATGTGAGAATGCTCAAACAGAAAACTAAGTACAGATTTGAACTATTTTCTTCAAAGCGACATTTCGACAATTTCTTTTCAAAACAAAAGGAAGACTAGAATGAC
The DNA here is from genome assembly GCA_031772625.1 of Pinus tabuliformis. Lineage (NCBI taxonomy): Eukaryota > Viridiplantae > Streptophyta > Pinopsida > Pinales > Pinaceae > Pinus > Pinus tabuliformis. The sequence continues at coordinate 551,922,800 of CM062813.1, read as the reverse complement.
ACTTTCGATTTCGAATTGAAAAATGATTTCGGCACTTCAAATACTAATCATCCAAATCAAATACAATGAAAAAATTATAATTGACTATCTAGAGGAGGAAGACATTACGACACTCTTCTTTTTGACTCAAAATGATATTTACGACACTTTTTTCATCAAAAAACGTTACTTCGATTAAGCTACTTTTGACAAAGGAGGACTGTAAATGATAGAGAAATACACAAAAACATTTACAATTCCTAATCAATGGAGGCTAAATAATGTAAAGGAAGGAGGCTTCAGCAATGAGATACTGATCATGAACAATAAAACTATTGAATAGAGCTGAAAACAAGGAGGGAAAACCAAATTTCAAAGAGAGAAACAGTATCACTCAATCATTGCACCTATACTTAAGGGAAATAGGGATGCATCTCACCTGCAACACACGGGAGGTGTGATGCATATAGGTTTCCAGTTACATATAGTGCAATGGACCAGGGAGCGAAACTGAGCTTGGTTTTTGCTTAAAATTTGCAGCTAAGTTCAGTGATTTAGGCTGAGTTATGATGGACAGTAAAAACAAAGTATAGGGGTATGATCTTATGAGGTTATGAGCTACCACAAGGGCACTTAGAATGCTTGTAAGTCAGATGTTCAGTTCATAAACCAACCCGGAGATTGACTGAAGCAACATTCATCTACTTCACAATTACATAGCAAAGGCGGTTTGAAGGCTAGCTGGCTAACTTCAGGCTCCATCTGTAGTTTATAAAGTAAACAGTAAACAAACAAAACAAACTATTCTCTCCCCAGTGGAGTCGCCATTTTGTTTCCGGGGAAACTAGTGTCGATTCGAAATACTAGTCCCACTAAGATGGGTAGCTATCTTAGAAACAAACAATCAAATCAATTCGGGATTTCCTTTAGGTGTAATAGATAAGAGGGAAGAAAAGAGGACCAGTCTGGATCTTTCGCTTTGATCCTTGCTTGATTTCTCTCTCCCTTGATAGAATTTTCTACTCCTCTCCTACTTGTCCTACTTTAAAGAGTACTTGTAGAGTCAAAGTAATAGAAAACCATCAAAGCATCTCTATCTAAAACATCATAAACAATGCAGAATCAGAAACAGATTGACCATACAATTGCATTTACAAATAATAAGATTCACAAATACAGGATTATATGGAGGAAAACTAAAAAAACTTTATTAATAGTAGAAGAGAGGATTACAGCCCAGTTATCTGATCCAGCATCATCCACCCAGCATAGAAGCCCTCTTCACCTCATGAAAAGTAATATCACCCAACAATATAATGTCTCTTCTCACAGATAAACCAACGACACTTCCTTACAAATTACAAAATTCCAGCCTCCTAGATCTCTCAGATGAGGGATCCATTTATAGATGTCTTGCAAGGGTGTGAGTCATCTCTGGGTTTTTGATTAGTGTCATTCCACTGATAGTTCTTGGTTCCACTTGGAGATTTCATTGATCTCTTACTCATCCCTGGGCGAATTCAGAGAGGCAAGTGTCCTGGGAGAAGTTAATGGAAGATTCCATGAGCTTCCACTTAGCAAATTGTCTCTACCATTTGTCCATTCTCGCTCATCGCACCCTATAGAAGGCCATTTCAGTATGCATCACACTTGGCTAGTGTGGCAGCAAGTATGCATCGCACCTTGACCATGGAGCAATCAGTATGGTCCATTTTTGGCTAGTTCAGAGTGGTTTTTCAGGTGGAACTTTTGGGAAATTATGTAATCAGTTGACCATGATCCTTTAGGGTATGAAACAACACTTTTAGGGACTAAAGAGCCCTTGGTTTATGGACATACGAGTTTGGGGTTGCAGTGCCCAAATATGTCTACAACACCATCTTGACTTGAGTCATTATCTGAAACAACTGCCAACTCTTCATGACCTTTTGCTTTTACAAATCCTGAAAGCATAATTGCTGAAACCTTGTTATTTGCTTTGTCTTCCTGTACCTGTTTCCTTTTCCATACCTTCTTATTCCTGCAATATCAAGCCATGTGCCCATAGTTATGACACTTGAAGCATTCAATGTTGTCCATAGGTGATTCCATTTGATATATGCAACTGTGAGCGCTATGGCCATAGTTATGGCATTTGAAACATTCAATGTTTGGCCCATCTAACATGTATTCTCTTCTGAAAAAATCATTGTGGAACCTGTCTCGTGATCCTGCAAACTTGCTTCTAGGATTTTGTAAATAATGATTGTACCTGTAAAAAAATTCACAATCCCTAGCCATATGTCCATATTTAGCACATAAAAAGGAATAACCATTAAATAAATGTGCGTACCTGAATGGTTCATTCAGATGCGATGGTCCTTGATAGTTGTACCTGTCAACAAATTTACAATCCTTGGCCATATGTCCATAGTTAGCGCATGAAAAACAATAACCATTAAATAAATGAACATACCTGGAAGATTTTTCATTCTTCTTTGGAGGTGGTGTTGTAGTTTTTTGTGGTCCTTTGTTCTTGATTTCTTTGGTTTTGTTCTTTGGAGTTGCAAAATTCTTCTTTGGCTTTTCACTTTGATCAACTTCCTTCTTAGAATCATCCTAAGAAGATGTGAAGCTTGTACCTTCATCAACTGGAGCTTTAGCATCTTTAATTTCCTTCATTTTTTCTTCTTCATCTGTCTTATCTTGTAAGTGTTCTTTTTCAATCCCTTGAATTTGTTGATCTCATCACAGGATGCATCAAGTTCTTCTTGCTTTTGAGAAACATATTCTTGAAATCATGTTTTCAAGATCTTCCTTCTTTTTTCTGCCTCCTCAACCTATAGCTTGAGAAGAGTGGTCTTCTCTACTTGTTTGTTGATAACATGTATTTGTTCCTTCTGCTTCTCATTTTCAATATTGAGCCTGATTATTTCTACTAAAGATGTTTCTAATTCCTTTTTCTTTTGGTAAACAACGGATATGTATCTTTGATCAAATTCCTTCCTTTCAATTTCTTCTTCTTGCATCTATTGTGTGATCCTGCTAATCTCTGCAAACACTGTGTCGAGTTCTTGTTGCTTCTATTGTACTTCTCTCTTGAGGTCTTGTGTCGCTATATTGTTGATTTCTTCCAATTGAGTTCTAAGACTACTAATCACCTTCTCAGAATCTTCATTTTCTTTGATGAGTTCTTTTTTGCTGTCTTCAATTTTGCTTCCAAAAGTCTTGTACTTTCCTTTTGACTTTTGACTTCCTTTATCACCTTGATAACTTGATTTTGAAACTCTATTTTACTCATTTCTCCCATTTCTTCATCATAATCAAAAGGATCCGATTTTTCAAGAACATATTGACCTAATTGCTTTGTTGAATAGAGATTATGAAGCTTTTCCCAAAGAGCTTTAGATGTTGAACATTGACCAACTTTTGTTTTCATAGAATTTGGAAAAACATTCAAAATTACATTCATTTCCTTTGAATTGTACCTTTTAGCTTTGTTGTTAGATGTATCTCTAGAAAAAATTGATTCCCATACTCCATGTGCTTGCAAATTTACTTCCATCCTGGATTCCCATATCCAGTAATTATTTGCATCAAAATCAGGGGTTGGTACATGTTATCACTCCAGGAAACTCTCCTAGGTTGTAGCTCGGAGATGCCTGGTAACATATAAATCTTCAATATCGTTCTCTGAACTATTGGAATGGATTGGGGTTGGGATCAAGTCAGATGACTGTTTCAAATCTGTTTTCACTAAAGACATGCATGAACACCCTCAGATTGACAAGGCTTTAGACCACTAATGCTCAATAGTTTATAGATTCAGTGAATAGGCGGAGAATCCTAACTTTACAAGCAGATACATACATAAACACATATGAATGACTAGCTATAGAAATTAAATGAAGATTACAGATCTAATTTATCAATGCAGAGATAAGATGACAATTATCTGGCATTAGACATAGAAGAAAACATGAATAACCTATTCAAGTGCAAGCTTAGAATAGAGGAGAAGATGACAATTGAACGTGTAACAACAAAAGAAGCTTGTATTACTGGAATGAAGATGAGACACTAGAAGGAACAAAGTATCCACAGTCTCCAAAAGTTGAACCCTTGTTTTTTTAAGTTTCAGCCATTTATAGGCTTTTTACAATGCTCTCAGGCTCTCTGAGGCTTGAGATGTCTTAATCTATCCCCTTTGTCTTCTAACTACTTGATGGCATAACTAGACAAACATGAGCTTAGAGGGCTCTATTTCTAACAAACACAGTAATCAAATTCTAGTAATTTTTCCGTTCTGTCAGGTGGATCGCTTGTGGCAGCGATATTCCATGACCATTTCTGTTTCGTTCGACTGCATTGTGCTGTTGCTTTTTTTTTTTCCTTCTGGCCATGCATTCCATTATTTTAGTTCATCTGTCTGACTGTCACAAACACTAACAGAGCCAACAACTTTCCTCCCTGGGTGACTGATGGGAAGCGGGGTACAGGGGCATGTGGGTCGTTGGATGGGATGGATCAACTGTCAGGATGTTGGTCAGGTGGCGGAGGGTGAACTATGGTGATGGTGAACGAGGGATATTGGATCGAGAGGAATGGATGGAGGAGATCAAAGTATGGAGGCCTGAAGTCGTGGCGGGAGCAGAATAAGTCCGAGCCATCAGATCTTGGATGGGTAGATCAAATAGCTATCGGGCGGAGGAGGCACTCGAAGGATAACGCCATGGAGCGGTTTTATTCGAGTGGAAATGGTTTCTATCGGGCGATCAATTGGGCGGTAAGCGGTAAAGGTCGGAGCCCGCCTAATTCCATTCATCGGGTGCCACGTAGCAGCGGAGGAGAGAGAAGAAACTGCTTTTATTGGATGGGTATCCCTCTCGCTTGTTTCCCGAGCGATATGTGTGATAGTCGTTAGATCTGGCGGAAGTGATCTAACAGTGATGATTGATCGAGCATGTAACGTCGCTTGGGGGAAGTGTGGACCATCCGACCAGTGCGAAGATCAACGATGGAGGACACGAAGGTACGGGATGACCTCGAGAAATGTGCAAAGGGGCACATATGGGTGGAAAGGTAAGATTTATGGGGAAAAAATGGGTTAATTCACGTAGGGCCAATGCGAAAGTGGGTTTTGTTATGATGTGAGGGTTGGGTTAGGACATAAGTGAATGAGAATGGGAGTGGATGAGTGAGAAAAGTGGGATGAAGGACCATGTGGGAACCTCTCCACGATAGAAAAACATACCATTTCCTTCCTTTAGCCTTCAAAATAGCAGCACCGCACCTCAGGGCTAACACTAGCTCCTTCTGGGGATGAAAGCCTCCCTGTGAGGTTTCAAGAACTGTAGACTACTACCTTTCTAGTAACAACTAAAATAAACTTATCTCCTAGTGTTCCATTGGGCATGGAGTTTATTTGCCTAAAAACAAAAACTGAAAAACCTATTACAATATTAAGGCCTTAAAGCCTCATATGAAGTAAACTTTCAAAAACCGCCCATTGACTGGGCCATCAAAAACACCTTCCCCCTCTAAATTATGCAGAATGAAAGTATTTTTCATCTGGACTTGAGCAATGAAAAATGGTCCTATCCATAAGGCATCAAATTTACCATGGTTGCCCTTCTTTTCCTTCATTGCATCCCATTTGAGAACCCAGTCACCAACCTAAAAACTGTCCATCTTTGCTTTCCTATCAAAGGTTTCTTTGATCTTCTTCTGATGAATTCTTGATTTTTCAACCAGTTGTTCTTTGATCTGCTGTAATTCAACCAAGTTACTCATTCTCCTTGCCATGTCATTCTCTTCATCCTGTTCTTCTTGCAAGAATTTGGCCACAGGGAGAATCAACTAGATAGGAAAAACAACATCAGTGCCATAAACTAGCTTAAATGGAGAATTTCCTATGGACTTCTTGTTGGTAACCCTGTCAGCCCACAGTGCAAACTTCGACTTGGAATCCCAACTCTTTTTGTTTTCCTCCAACAATTTTTTGATTATCCTTAGAAGACTCTTGTTAGATGATTCTGCCAGGCCATTTCCTTGAGGATAATATGAGGTAGAATGCACTAATTGAATGCCCATGGATTCAGACATGTCCACCAATTCTTTTCCCTTGAAAGCTGCTGCATTATCAATGACTAGTTTGGTGGGGCAACGAAATCTAGTGAAAATATTCTCATTCAAGAACTTCATGACAACCTAATGATTAGTATTGTTAGTGGGTATAGCCTCAATCCATTTGGTGAAATAATCAGTGGCTACCAAGATCCATTTGTGCTGGTGTTATCGGGAAATCTAGTGTCTATGCAGAGCTGCTAGTCCCACTAAGGCTGGTAGCTACCTTAGAAACAAACAAACTAAAAACACTTTCGTTTTCCTTTATGAGAAGTAGATAAGAGGGGAAAGAAGGAGACCAACCTCTGTCTTGTGCTTGGTTCCTTGCTTGATTCCTCTCCCTTCTTATAGATCTTTGCCACTCACTTCCTCATCTACCCAGCTTCAAAGAGCACCTGTAGGATCAAAGCAGCATAACACTATCCAAGAACATAGATCTACTATCATAAACAATATAGGACCAGATATATATTGACCACACAAATGCATATATCATCAATCATACAAGAATGTGGAGGAAAACTTGAATAGCTTTATTAATAATCAAGAATAGCAAAGAGGATTACAACCAATTGTTCTGACCCAGCATCATCCTCTTAGCAAGAAAGCCCTTCTTCACCTCATGAAAAGCTTAGATCACCCAACACTATGATGTTACACCAAGAAACCAGTAGCACTTCCTTACAAGATACAAAATTCCAGCCTCTGGATCTCTGGGATGAGGGATCCATATATAGATGTTTGCAAGGGGGTGAGTCAGCTTTTTAGATTTGATTAGTGTCCTCTCTTTGATAGTTCTTGATTCCACTCGGAGATTGATGATCTCTTACTCATCCCTGGGCGAATGTAGAGAGGCAAGTGTCACAGGAGAAGTTTCCGGAAGATTCCATGATCTTCCACCTCACAGATTGACCCTGCCATTTGTCCACTCTCGCCCATCGCACCCCATAGAAGGGCTTTTTAGTATGCATCGCACCTCCCATGTGTATTTAGGTGGGATGCAGCGCACTTTGACCATGGAGCAGGTGAGATGGTCCCGTTTTGACAAGTTTTGAGTAGTTTTTCATGGAGAACTTCTGGGAGAAGATGTAATCAGTTGACCTTGTTCTTTTAGAGGTTGGAACAACACTTTTAGGGACTTAAGAGCCCTTGGTTTATGGACATTTATGATTGGGGTTGCAGTGCCCAAAAATGTCTATAACAGTTTCCCCCTAAAGCATGAGGTCGTTAATCTATTTTGATGTCGGGTGAAATGCTTTATCATGAGGATCTGAAGTTTTTTTGAGCTGGAAGGTGACCCGTAATAAGATACAATACAATAAATTATCTTCATAATATTTTCATGATCTAGCTGAGGTAGGCATTCCCATGCTCAGCTTGATAAATTCATTGTCATGTACATAAGACAGACAATCATCTGAGTGCAGACTGATGATTCTGGTAGAGCCATCATCCCTTGGGTTGGATGATTATCTGTGCAACAATGATGTACATTTGATGTCTTTATTTTCCTGAATATATATCGCATCCCAGATGGATGAAACTAGATCCGAGGTCTTCAATCTCGTTCGATCTTCACTCAAAGTACAAGTCGATCCATGTGAGAGATGTTCTGGAGTCGAATATGGAAAGACATCGCCTGATTACTAGCCAATGATGTAAGCTGTTAACTGGCGCGAGAGGAATCACCGATAATGATGATGACCCTCAAGGTACTATAGTACAATTCACGTGGTGTGAATAAGGGACTTGGCGTCGAACACGATGCAAAATATTTCGGTTGAAGGCCATTGCTGTAAACCTGTCGCCGAAAGTGAGAAACTTGCCATTGAGGCATGCAAGCTTCAAAGTACTGAAAGGGTTGTTCCTAGAAAAACTTCTTGGATAATGAGCTGATGTCGACAAGAAGCGATATGTCATAGGAGGGCCTTAGTGAATCCCACATCAATGACATGAAATGGAGCAGATGATTTTAATGGAGGTGAAAACGATTTGATGACATAAGGTTCAGGGTGGCGGTCATGAAAGAATGGAGCGTAAATGTATTGCAGTGGATGAGACACAGGTGAATTCTCTGAGCGACTTCTCTTGAACATATCGGCGACACTGACATGATGGATTGGTAGCATTAACCCCAAATATGGATGGTGTGATGGACCCATGGTGATATGACCGGTGAACGAAACAACCCAACTCGACTCGGATGCGGAGTGAAAGTGTCATGTTCAAGAGCGACTTGCTACCAAGAAAGTTTCTTCAAGTTTTCTTCCCAATTTTTCCCCAGTCATTGCTGACTAGTACCTCTTTATTTTTGTCAATCTTGAGGAGGATAACATATGCTTTTTCTATAATTTGCCCTTCGGGCAAACCCATCGCTATGTTTTAACGAGCCTAGCGATAGTGAAACTCGTTCTTGTCTGTATGGACAAGTTTGTCGCTATTCGGTTTTAACGAGTTTAACGACAAGGATAACTCGATCCTTTTCAATTTTAGAGAGTCTGAAAAAGGGACGTAAAGAAAACTCCAATAATCCTTTTTCGTCATATAATCCGTTGAGTCCGAAAAAGTATAAAACAATACAAAAGGGATGAATTTTTGGTACTTTTAACGAGCCGAACAAAACAAGCGCTCGATCTTTTTGTGTAATAATCCCTCAAGTCAAAAAAGATTAAAATCTAAAGGAGGCATAGCACTTCCGGTCGCTTTAACGAGCTGGAGAGGCCAATTACTCGGCAATCTTTTCATATTTTACGAGTCAGTTGAAAAGAGCTTAAAGGAGACTTGTTTTTTGAGGAACGAGTGATAAATTCGGGTAGTAGCTGATTCCAGGTAAGGTTTGGAATTTTCCAATCATGGTAGTGTCACAAGGATGGCTAACAGGATGACTCTTCGCAGCTGTTCCTCAAAAAGGGTAAACAATCAAATGGAGGTGAATGATCGGCCAATATAGACTGGTGGTGATGATGAGAACACGACCAAGGCTTCAAAGGCTGATGAGAATACATTCATGATGGTTATTTACCGGAAATTGGTTCATTTTTTAATGAGCTTAAACTCTGGGGGAACATTTGCTCATTGCTTATGTTTATTTTTTAACGAGCTTGAATTCCACGTTAAAACTGCTCGATACAGTCGTATAATAAGGATGTTGTTACACAGTAATTTGTCACTGCCTTCATCCCAGTCTTCCTACTGTGTCATGAGTCCAAAATCATTCATGCTCATGCTCTCTGATGTTGCCAAATGACCCACTTTGCCAAAGTTTCTACATCATCACGTCAGTTGTCCAAATAAACACGATGATGAGCACTCCAAAACAGTCCATACGCACTGCCATCGCGGAAGTACACGTGATTCCCGCAATGGTCGATTTACATATGACAGTGCAACTGTTGATTCTATTTTCCAGCGATGACATGACCTTCTCCATTATGAAGTAGCGATGTCAGCGCGTCATACTAGTTATGTACCCGCAATGATCAAGTTTGGGCGAGTTTGTTCTAACAGTCGGCCTTCTAGATGACTCCAGACCTGGTTGTTGGCCTTGTTTATGTCGCCCTCCCTTCTCTGGCATGGTTGTTCCGTCCTTTGTGCTACCTTCCTTGGAGATAAGCTCATCTTCCCACCATTCATGGAGACTCCTTCTCCTATTTAAGCTCTCACCATTGCTATGAGCTACTAGATTTTGGAGTTTGGAATTATTAGTCTTTGGAGTGTTGCTGATAGTATTGTGAGCTTGATAGGTAGCTGTTGTGACAAGTGTGGGATTTTTGGAGAGCTTGAGGAAGGTTGTGAAGTGCTTTATCTTGTGTGAAACTTGTGAGTGAGAGAGACTTGTATTGGGAGATCCATCTTCAAGGGTGAATGCTTGAAGAACATGCTGGCTGGACCCTCCTGAGAAGGCTTGTGACATCAAGACTCCAGTTGTAAGCTTACTCTATTTCATAATTAATGCAATCAATGATGTTTTTCTATGTCTTGTATGCAATGTACTAGATAGCTTATGACTTCTTGACTTTATGGGTAAATAGTTCTTTGTTGTATCCGGTTATGTGCTCTGCTGTATTTCCTTGCTTTGTTTCAGGTTGATTACTCGTTAGGAGAAAGAAGCAGAAGCTGGAGCAGCGCAACGGAACTCCATCGACCATCAGTTGAGGTAGGCCTCCAACTTGAACTATTTAAGGAGAATTGTTGTTGATTTGTCCTTGTTTGTGACTAGACCCACTCTAGGGCTAGGGGGGTTGCCTCTGTCCGCAGAGGGAACACATTCTTGCTTCACAAATTGGCGACTCTGCTGGGGAGTTGGCCTTTGTCCTTTTCTTGTTCACTCTTGCCTTGAGTTTTTGTTTCGGTCTCTTTTCAAAATTTTGGGGATTAGTTTTCTGTTTCTGGGTTTCCTGGCTTGGTCTGAGAGTTGCTTTATTTGTTTAAAGATTGAATGTTTTGGTTTGGGAGTTTTTGGCTTGGCTGTGGCTATTTTTGAACATCATCACGCTTTTTAATTTAACAGTCGCTTTGTCATCGCGCCACCCTTTTTGTAATTTCCTGTCCATCGCGTTATTACACCTAACAGTCGCAACGGTTTTGTAATTCGGACCATCGCGGAAAAGGCATGTACTTCTGCGCTGACATCGCATTGTTGCTGCATGTCGTTCTTTATCAGCGCTTTGTTGCTGTGCATTACCCGCGCTGATTGCTGTAGAATTGAATTCTTTCAATTCTGCCTCCTGAATTTGTCAGTCTTGCTAACCCCTCCCGTTCTCACTTGGTTGATGACTTGTTTTGCACTGTCTAGAGGTTGAAGCACTCTCTTGTGAGTTTTGTTGAGTGAATCTTGACTTTTTTCTTTGTGACCTAGTTTTATTGTTCCAAGTTTGCTGGATCAGCTTTGCTTGGTTTCTTGTTTGCAAAGATTCGTTTTCTGCTTGCTGTTTGTTTGATTGAGCCTTCCCCTTTGCTTACTTTTGGTTGATTATTTAGTGATTGTTGTTGAACCAATCTTGGCATTGTTTCGATTTCTCTTCACTACCCGGACATAGATTACAATTGTTTGGGGTCAACCAGTTTTCCACATTTGTTTGTTGCTTACTGGTTTCTTTAGATTAAAGGCATCAAAATCAAAAATTGCATTTCATTTAGCATGCGAAAGTGAAAGAAAATTTGCATTTCAAGTTGCATATTGAAAAGCGAATGTTTAGATCTCTCATTAGTAGTATCCATGCATTTTAGGAATTGATGTTTGCTTGCATTGAGTGACTGTGTGTTGCCTTGGTTTTCTTGGTTTGGGAATGATCGCTCCACCCTCTCGTAGGTAGGTGTTCATCGAAGAAAAAGGATACTTCATTCATTTTAGCTGCATCCTAAGTTTTGAAATATACATACGGTAAGGCCTAAAAACTGAAACATAATCCAAGATAAACTTTAAAATGAACTGAATAAATCTAACAATGCATTGGAACATAACGCACACATTTAGAGGTCTAGTCTAGAGACGTGCTCCGGCGTCGTTAAACCTAGTCACTTTTGTTTCCACTCAAGGTTGGGTGATTCCTCCTTCTTTGACTCAATAGTGGTCTAGTACGGATTTGTGCTCCCATGTACCATCGAGTATATGGGGAGACCCCACTAGGTTATCATCCTTTATCCATAGGAAGCCGTGTCTGCCGCCTTACAAGCCGTAACGCACCGAACACAACATTTTGGAAGATTGACTGTCGTACGGAAAGTCCTTGGTTTCATATGACTGCCAAGGTGTATATGCAGTTTTATGGATTTGTCTGGTAAACCTTTTGCCTAGGTCTCCAGAGTAGTCACTTTCGTTCCTTTTCGGACTCCCTAAAAGAAAAGGTCCATCTGAGCACTTGTCACTTCAGGCTCATTAAATATTTGAAGGCGACTAGAGTCATCTTTTATCCTTTTCTCGACTCTTTAAAGATGAAAAGGTCAAGTTTTTTTCTTGTGTCTTAAAATTTATTCGGCCACGATTCACATTTTCCCGGTTAGATCTTGTTTGCGTTAGCTTGAGTAGGGTTCTTTCTCGTTCTCGATGGCAACATTCCCCGAGTCTACCAGCCAAGGTTTTCCCTCAGATGGAAATCCTGGTCCATTTCCTTCTTTTGGAAATGCCGGTGCTCCGTATATGGCAACACTATCGTTGCCTGGGATAACCATCGGTTTGCCTGTATGGTTGTTTTCAACCTCGGTGGTCCCGAGTGCTATGAATCCTGTTCCACCGTCTCCTTCGTCTGAACTAAGACATGTTGAATCCAAGGTTGAGCCTACGCCTTCTTCCCCTGTTTCCTCCTCCTCCTCTCCTCCTTCGCCTGGTGAAAGTTTCACGTTAAGTAACCAGGAGCCTAAGAAGAAGAAGAAGAAGACGAAGAAGAAGAAGAAGTCCGATAAATCCAAGGCCACCTATGCAGTTACTGCTCTGAGTCCATCCTAGGTTGAACCACCTTCTGCTACTCCATGAAAGGTTAAGTTTTCTTGTAAATTATGCAAGGGTGACCATCTTCTTCGTGATTGTCCTGGCATTCCAAGGATCCTCGAAGTATGGTCTCACGATTCGGTCATCCCTCGTCGTCCTCTGAAGCTCAAGGTGATGCTATTCTAGCAACTGGCCACGGTAAGAAGGAAGGGAAGATTCGATTCCCCTGTAGACTATGTGAAGGCATCCACCCCCTTCACCTTTGTCCACTCATGGATAAAGCTTCCGCTGCTTTGGAAAGTCTTACAGCTTCCTCACCCCAACTTCCTGTTGGTTATCAGAGTCTCTCTTCAGATCGCCTCCCTGTCGACAAAGAGATTGACTTAGATTCTTCTCTTGTCCGGTCTCCTCTTCCAAAACCTAGCTGTGCTAAGCCTGGTCTAGACCAATCGTTGGTCGGTGAGAGTGTCAACTTGGGTTCCCCACCCGTTGATCACTCTGTTTCGGAAGAGCATCATGCTCATGTCCTTCTCGTCTCATCAGATTCTCCAGAGTCCGAAAACGACTCTCCTGTCTCAGCTGATCCAGAGAGTCCTTCTTCGGTTCCTGTAGAGCATGGGGGAAATCATACGATTCCCCCACCAAGTAGTTTGGCCGTCACCTTCGACTGGAGTCACTTGTCTACTTTCCGCCTCCCCGCCTATGTGCCTTTCGAGATCACGGTACACGCCTACGATAAAGCAGTACCTGGCACTATTCTGGATGAGGGTGCGTCGGTCAGTCTTATGCCGTCCACTACTTGGCAAGCTTTGGGTTCCCCACAGCTTGTGCCGGTCACGCAGAATCTGTTGGCCTTCGACGGAGGAGCCTGTCAATCTGTAGGAGTCCTCCCCAAGCTTCCTGTTACTTTGGGGGGCAAAACTGTCTATATCAACATCATGGTTGTCCAAGGTGAAAATTTCAATTTTCTCCTTGGCCGTGACTACATTTATGCCATGGGGGCCCTCGTTTCTTCCCTTTTCCATGTGGTCTGCTTTCCACACACTAGAAGAATCATGACCATCGATCAGTTATGGTTCTTTGGTCCCCTAGTGCCTCCTGCGCAGCTCGCATCCCCTCCTTGTTTTTCTCCACCGGTTGTATCTGCTCCACCACAGGCCAACTACTTAGGTATTTATCCTGTGCCTGTATCCAGTGATGATGCCATCGTGCATGATGTCTTGGGGGCATTAGGCCCTGACTGCCAAGATGTTGCCCTTCCATCGGGAGTGGCACTCTTGGAAGCAATGACTTCCTGTTCATTATGATGAAGTTCGTGATGAGCATAGTTCCTTGTCTTGTGTCAAGCTCGTTAAAAAATGAAACAAGGAGTCCGAGGATAGTTCTGATCTTGTGTCGACCTCGTTAAAAAATGAAACAAGGTGTTCAAGGATAGTTTTGATCTTATGTCAACCTCGTTAAAAAATGAAACAAGGAGTGTCGAGCATAGTTCCTGATCTTGGGTCAAGCTCGTTCAAAAATGAAACAAGGGTTATGAGGATAGTTCTTTCACCATGTCAACCTCATTAAAAAATGAAACAACTCCCCTTTCCAAATCGAGTCTTTGATTAAGATCTCGTGAAATCCAAGTCGAGTTTTTCCAAGATCTTGAATGTGAACCTTCATTCCATCCACCTCATTGAATGCAATGAAGCTTGGGGGCCATGCACCTCGATTTGCGTCGTTATGCTGGGGGCATGCAAACTTATAACAAGCACAGTTTTTCGTTTCAAGCTTGTGTAATCATGAAATTGAATCCAAGCAGAGTTCGTCATGGTTCAAGCTTGTGTAAAAATGAACCCATACCCGATTTACATCTCGTGATTGTCATTTTTATCCGCTAAATTCTGCTAGATGAGCCTTGGTTGTTTTCATCACCACCATCTCTTTGGCTGATCATATGCTTTCACTTGATTGTTTATCCTTTCCTGAGGAACCACAACGATGAGTGGTTTTATTAGCCAGCCTCTTAACCATTACATGTTTTGAGCAGTTCCACCATTGCCGGAACCAGTTGCTACCCTTTATACCACTCGTTCCTCTAGGACGAGTCTACTTTAAGCTCTTTTCTGACTCGTAAAAGATGAAAAGATTGCCGAGTATTTTTGCCTTTTTGACTCGTTAAAGAAAATAAAAATGGAGGTCTACTTTCAACTCTTTTTCGACTCTAAAAGACGAAAATATTGCCGAGTTTTCCCTCTTGACTCGTTAAAAGAAATAGGAGGCGGTCACCTTTGAGCTCTTTTCCGTCCGTTTAAACACAAAAAGATTGTCGGGCCTTTGTTGTTTCAAGCTCGTTATCGATTACGAAATGACGTGCTTCCGACCGCTTTTCTACTTTTTCAGGTCGAAATCACTAGTTACGAAAAGTACTCCTCGATCGTAATGGTCGGGCGGTTCTTTTGAGTATCATTTTATACTTTTTCGGGCTCGAGAGACACAACTCTATGAAAAAGGACCCCCCCTGGAGTTTTCTTTTCCGTGTCTTTTTCAAACTCTCTAAACATGAAAAAGACTCCAAGTTTTACCTATGTCGGACTTGTTAAACCCTGACGACATTGGACTCGTCACCATGATGAGACTCGAGCTTCTCCTTCCTAGGGCTTGTTAAACTATTACTAGGTTGGACTCAACAACAGGTTTATCATTGATTGTCCATGGCAGCTAGCCACTCTTGAACATCGACACTTTTGCTTCTTGTCGGGTTGGGACATCCATACGTCGTCATTTGGCCTTCCGCGGGTTGGGTTATCATTCTAGCCTCATTCCATTCGATTCATGCCATCTCCCTCGAGCCTCTGATCCATTGAAGCCTGAATGCTACCACACCCCCCTCCGGAGTCGTGTCGCTGATATGTTCAAGAGTATAATCCTTCTATAGTTTACACCCTCGCCTTCTCCTCTGGTACTCTGCTCCGCCATCTACCACTTGTTCCTTATCTTGTGTCGTTGATGGGGGAAACATTCTGGCCCTCTTGTGACGGGTCGTCTCTTGTCGACATCAGCTCATTATCCAGGAGATTGACCTAGAGATCCCTTTTGGTACCTTAGAGCTTGCATGCATCAATGGCAAGTTCTTTGCACCTGACGGTTGACTTTCATCATTGGTCGTCGATTGGGTGATTCCACGAGTGTTCAACTTCAGCTCCTTTTTCACACTTCATGGATTGTGCTGGATAGTACCTTGAGATCCATTGGCATTATTGGTGGTTTCTCTCGCGCTTGTTAATGGTTTTCCTCATTGACCGGTAATCAAGCGATGTTCTATCATGCTCGACCTCAGGACATCTATTCGCATGTTAGGATTTGTACTATGATCGGATGGGTTCAAGACCCCGAACTCAGATTACACGTGTTCAGGATGCGTGTATTGGTTTTATGATTACATGACTCATTGATGGATGGCTGCGACCATACCTGAGTCTTCATGGATGGCTGCGACCATACCTTTATTATTATCATGGTCTCATTAGCTGGGTGGCTGTGTCCATACCACAGACCCATTTCGTATGTCTTTTGGATGGCTGCGCCCATGCCTAAACTACATGTAATTCATTATCAGAGATATCAGTTGTACTCGCGTGTAGGTTCTTCCAGATGGTGTTCCAGTTCAGTCAGTTTCGTAAAGCATTTCACCCCTCCCACTCTCTCGGGCTTCATACTTTAGGGGGCATCTGTTACACAGTAATTTGTCACTGCCTTCATCCCAGTCTTCCTACTATGTCATGAGTCCAAAATCATTCATGCTCATGCTCTCTGATGTTGCCAAATGACCCACTTTGCCAAAGTTTCTACATCATCGCGTCTGTTGTCCAAATAAACGCGCTGATGAGCGCTCCAAAACAGTCCATATGCGCTGCCATCGCGGAAGTACACGTGATTCCCACGATGGTCAATTTACATATGACAGCGCAACTGTTGATTGTATTTTCTAGCGATGACATGACCTTCTCCGTTATGCAGTAGCGATGTCAGCGCGTCAGACCAATTATGTACCCGCGATGATCCAGTTTGGGCGAGTTTGTTCTAACAGTCGGCCTTCCAGATGACTCCAGACCTGGTTGTTGGCCTTGTTTATGTCGCCCTCCCTTCTCTGGCATGGTTGTTCCGTCATTTGTGCTACCTTCCTTGGAGATAAGCTCATCTTCCCACCATTCATGGAGACTCCTTCTACTATTTAAGCTCTCACCATTGCTATGAGCTGCTAGTTTTTGGAGTTTGGAATTCTTAGTCTTTGGAGTGTTGCTGATAGTATTGTGAACTTGATAGGTAGCTGGTGTGACAAGTGTGGGATTGTTGGAGAGCTTGAGGAAGGTTGTGAAGTGCTTTTATCTTGTGTGAAACTTGTGAGTGAGAGAGACTTGTATTGGGAGATCCATCTTCAAGGGTGAATGCTTGAAGAACATGCTGGCTGGACCCTCCTGAGAAGGCTTGTGACGTCAAGACCCCGGTTGTAAGCTTACTCTATTTCATAATTAATGCAATCAATGATGTTTTCCTATGTCTTGTATGCAATGTACTAGATAGCTTATGACTTCTTGACTTTATGGGTAAATAGTTCTTTGTTGTATCCGGTTATGTGCTTTGTTGTATTTCCTTGCTTTGTTTCAGGTTGATTACTCATTAGGAGAAAGAAGCAGAAGCTGGAGCAGCGCAACAGAACTCCATCGACCACCGGTTGAGGTAGGCCTCCAACTTGAACTATTTAAGGAGAATTGTTGTTGATTTGTCCTTGTTTGTGACTAGACCCACTCTAGGGTTAGAGGGATTGCCTCTGGTCACAGAGGGAACACTTTCCTACTTCATAGATGTCTCATTTAAAAAACGACATTTTTTCAAAGCTTTCCCCCACATCCTTTCTTTATGCAAGTTAGGAAACGACCAATCCTACAATTTTAAAGGGTTAGAGGACCTACAAATTTAAAAAATAAATGGTCGCTCTTCGCTTGCATGCCAAAAGGTTTACATGACCCCAGGTATAGTGAAGTAGAGTTTCCAGGTTACCCCTCAATTTGTAGACTAAACATTCATTTTATCGGGAAAGGCCTACCCTTTAACAGAGGTATCTTATTCCGGTCTAACCCCATTTTCCTAAATGGACGGGTGTGTCAACCAGTCATATATCCTTTGCGGAAACCTACCCTATACCCAAGGTTTTCCTGTCAAAACAGGCCAGGGTGCATGCCCCTTGGGTTTCAGTCATATACTCCGAATCACTCGCGCTTATCAGGAGGATGGACTGGGGATTGATGAGACATTCCTTGCGTGAAAAGACCATTCAGGGATGATATTTGACTATTTGCGATGTGTGAACCGGGGAATGAAAGCTGGTCTACGAGCTTGACCACTCTTCCTTCATGCGGAAAACACATTACTCTAAAGAGTGAGGAGACAATGGCTCCCATGCAATAAATATAGTCACGTCTAAGGAGTAGATTATAATCCAGGCGTCCTTGGACTACCATTACATTCATGTGAACGGTTTTTCTTCTCAATGTTATCGGCACATTGGGAAGGATCCCTAACGGTCGACTGGTTCCTTTGTCAAAGCATGTTAGATTTCTCATTTAAGGCAAAAGCGGTGGTGAACCAAGCGCTTTCCAAGCAGTTGAGGAAATGATACTCACAGAAGCCCCTTCATCTATGATGGTATCGACCATGACCATTCTATATATTTGAGCAATGATTCAAAATGACACACTAGTTGGTAAGCGGGGTCTGCCTAGTAGATTCCAATCGAAGGAAACAACTAGGTTGCTTGGAGGTGGGACCGAATAGACGGCCGGATACGACTCTGACGAACTTCCTCCTGCGGTAAAGGAACGGGTAGACTGCCCCCATGTTCATAGGATTCTGTGCTTACGAAGAGAATTTGGACGATGTCTTTTTTGTTCTCTCCGGTGACTGTATCATCTGAAGATGGATCCTCTGAAGGCAAGACCGGGTCAACTGCCGCCTCGACCTTTTGAATTTCGTCTGGTGTGGATTCAGAGGGTTCATTTTCAATGATAGACGCTTCAGCCAACCACAACGGTGTGTCAGCGGATTTTCAACTAGTGACGGACTCGGCAAGAGTTTCTTATATCTAGGAGGAAGCTGTAACGGTGAAACCGGACGGTCGTCCAAAACTCTTTTATCCTCATCTAAGAAGGGACAACGGTGGACGGTGTGATCGCCTTCACACTGTTTACAAGGAAATTTACATTTTCCATTTTGTCCAGGGGCTTCACTTTCACTAGTCGACGGTGTATTTTCAACATGATCATCAGACGTTGATGACACCGGATTGTGCAAACAAGGAGACCAGTCCCTTAAGATCCGAGGGATGCAAGGAAAATCTCAATGATAGTGGTCTCCTTTGCAAATGACACATCGCAATTTAGGCCTGGACGGTGCAGTGTGTGGATTTTCGCTAGACGATGCTTGGTTGCCCCTTTTCGCCTTTGGCTCCTTCTTCTTCTTCTCTTTCTTCTTCTTCTCCTTCTTCTTCTCGGTTACTTGATTTTTGGATTTACTAGCTTCATCAAGCGAAGAGGAAGGAGGAGAGGAAGAATCAGACGAAGTAGAAGGTTGGGGGGTAACTCTGCTATCGTTTAGTTGCTAACTTGATTGTTCAGGAATCACGGTGTTCTGAATGACAGAGGTTGAGAAGAGCCATATGGGCAAGTCGATTGTCAATCCTGGAAGCGACAATGTGGCCATATGGGGCACACCAACATCTCCCCAAGAGGAGAAAGGACTAGGATTTCCCCCAAGGGGAACTCCTTGGTTGGTGGACTCCATTTTTCTTAACCTAAGACCAACATAGGAAAGGTGATATTTATTCCGATTAAAATAAATTTTAGACGCTTTGACACAACTTGTTTTTTCAATTTTTAAGAGTCGAGAAAAAACAAAAGATGACTCTAGTCGCCTTCAATTTTTAATGATCTTGAAGTGACAAGTGATCAGATGGACCTTTTCCTTTAAGGAGTCTGAAAAGGAATGAAAGAGACTGCTCTGGAAATCTAGACAGAGGGATTACCAAACCAATCACAAAACTGTAGAATAATTTTTATGGTACGGCAATCAATCTTCCAGAATGCTGTGTTCAGTGCATTGCGATCGATAGGGCGACAGACACGGATTCCTATGGATAAAGGATAAAGCCTATTGTGGTCTCCCAATATATACTCGACGATACATGGGAGCACAAGTTCGTACTGGCACTTATCATCTCAAAGTGGAGGAATCACCCAACCAACAATGAAAACAACAGTTACCAGGCTTTACGACGCCGGAATATGTCTCTAGGCTAGACTTCTAAATGTTGTGCGTTAGGTTCCAAAGCGTTTTTAGATTCATTAAATTTATTTTACAGTTGATCTTGCTTAAGAAATTTGCCTTTCAGGTTCACCGCGTGATGTAGATGTACAATTCCTAAAATGCAATCTAAGATGATAAACAATCGTTTAATCTTCTTTTTGCAATGAAAATCCTAGCTACTAAGGAAAGAGAGATGATATTCTTTCAACATAGAGCAGAGAGCACACACTATATGCACTGTCCTAAAACAAACCAACAAACAGTCTAGATGAAAATGCACATGCATGTATTTGTTTTTAGCCTTCTTAATGTGTGAATGATAAAAAGAAAGTTAAGCACAAATCTGAATTATTTTTTCAAAGCGACAATACTAACAAGCTTCTTTTCAAGACAAAATGAAGGCAATGACGACACTTTGCGATTTGGAATTGAAAACTTGCTTTCGACACTTGAAAAACTACTAATTAAAATCAAATACAAGAGTACAAATGTAATCGACTATCAAGAACAATCAGATTCTCTTCTATGACTGAAAACAACACTTGCGACACTTTCAAATCAAGAAACGACAGTTCAATTACGCTACTTCTTTGTAAAAGAGAACTGAAAATGGCTCAAAATACATAAAAACATTTACAGTTCTTTGCACAATGGAGGCAAAATAATGGCAAGGAAGGGGGTTTCAACAGAGGTATACCGACTACAGACAGCAAAACTCCTGGATAGAGCTGAAAAGAGTGAACATAGAAACCAAAATCTAATAGCAGAAGAGGTCTTGTCTGATCAGCGCACCTGTAACACAGGGAGAGTGAGATGCAACGCACCTACTACACTCGGGAAGTGCGATGCATCTAGATTCCAAAGAGGAGACAGTGCGATGGTCCAAGGATGAGACTTCAACTGGGTTCTGGGTCACAGTTTGCATCTCAGTTCAGGGATTTAGGCCGAGCAAGTGGTAATCAGTAAATAAATCACAGGGGTAGATCTAAAGAGGTTACTAGAGCCACCACAAGGGAAATTAGAGAGCTTGTAAATCGTTTGTTCAGTTCATAAACAAAACTTGGAGATAGACTGAAGCAACATTGATCTAATTTGCACTTGCATAGCAAATGCAATTCGAAGGCTAGCTGGCTTGACTTCAGGCTCCGTCTGTAAGTTTATAAAGCAAACAAATATAGACAAACAAACAATCTATTTGTTCCCCAGCGGAGTTGCCATTTTGTTATCGGGAAATATAGTGTCTATGCAGAGCTGCTAGTTCCACTAAGGCTGGTAGCTACCTTAGAAACAAACAAACTAAAACCACTTTCTTTTTCCTTTATGAGAAGTAGATAAGAGGGGAAAGAAGGAGACCAACCTCTGTCTTGCGCTTGGATCCTTGCTTGATTCCTCTCCCTTCTGATAGATCTTTGCCACTCACTTCCTCGTCTACCCAGCTTCAAAGAGCACTTGTAGGATCAAAGCAACGTAACACTATCCAAGAACATAGATCTACTATCATAAACAATATAGGACGAGATATATATTGACCACACAAATGCATATATCATCAATCATACAAGAATGTGGAGGAAAAATTGAATAGCTTTATTAATAATCAAGAATAGCAAAGAGGATTACAACCAATTGTTCTGACCCAGCATCATCCTCTCAGCAAGAAAGCCCTTCTTCACCTCATGAAAAGCTTATATCACCCAACACTATGATGTTACACCAAGAAACCAACAACAATTCCTTACAAGACACAAAATTCTAGCCTCTGGATCTCTGGGTTGAGGGATCCATATATAGATGTTTGCAAGGGGGTGAGTCAGCTTTTGAGATTTGATTAGTGTCATCTCTCTGATAGTTCTTGATTCCACTTGGAGATTGATGATCTCTTACTCATCCCTGGGTGAATGTAGAGAGGAAAGTGTCACAAGAGAAGTTTCCGGAAGATTCCATGATCTTACACCTCACAGATTGACCCTGCCATTTGTCCACTCTCGCCCATTGCACCCCATAGAAGGGATTTTCAGTATGCATCGCACCTCCCATGTGTATTTAGGTGGGATGTAGCACACTTTGACCATGGAGCAGGTGAGATGGTCTAGTTTTGACGAGTTTTGAGTAGTTTTTCATGGAGAACTTCTGGGAGAAGATGTAATCAGTTGACCTTGTTCTTTTAGAGGTTGGAACAACACTTTTAGGGACTTAAGAGACCTTGGTTTATGGACATTTATGATTTGGGTTGCAGTGCCCAAAAATGTCTATAACAGCTGGCCACTGGAATGTGGATTAATCTCACCTATGAAGTCCAAGCCTCATTGCTGGAAGGGACCATTGGCATGTACTAGCTTCAAGGGTAGAGATTTTAGCTATTGTCTTCCTGCAAAACTCTGAAATTTGTCACAAGACCTCACAAAAGAAAACACATCAGAGAATAGAGTAGGCCAATAATACCCAACTTTCAGGATGTTGTGGGCTATGGCTTTCCAATAATGATGCCCTCCATAGATGCTAGAATGGAACTGGTGCAAGACTTTAGTAGATTTTCCTTTATCTAGACATCTCAAGAGGATCCCTAATGGGTCTCTCCAATAAAGCAGGTTTTTATAAATGCAGAATTTGGCTGATATGAGCTTAATGGCCTAGGCTTGACTCGAGCTAAGCCCTGGAGGGAATTCTAGCTTCTACAAACAATGAACTACACTGGAATACCATTCACAGGTGGGTAGATTTTTAGCCAAATATTGATTCTTCTCTTGGTCTTCTGCAGCTTCCTTTGTCTGCTCACCCCCTGAATTTGAACCCATGCAATTGATGTCTAACAAACTACAATTTTCCTCAGCCATAAGCTTATCCAAGCCATGACCTTTGACAAGCTTGGTGGGCTTCACCTCTATGTTGAACTCTATGAATTTTGCAATCCATTTAGCTCTCTTTCCATCAATATATGGAGAGGGAGTTTCCAATTTGGACCTCTTAAAATGGGTGCTTCAGAAATTTTTGTTTTTAAGGTTTCAAATGCCAATTGGAAATCATAATTCCAATTGAATTCACAATTTTTGGTAAGCAATTTTAAGAGTGGGGATGCTATTTTAGTGAAATTTTCTATAAACCTTCTATAGTATCCTATAAATGCTACAAAACTTCTAACATCCTTTTGGCAATTTGGAATCGATAATTTAGAGATGACTTCAACTTTAGATTTGTCAACTTTAATCCCATCTCCTGAAATGTGATGTCCTAAAACAATACCTTCTATAAACATCATAAAACATTTTTCATGGCTTAGTGAAAGGTTTGTTTCTTTACATCTTTTAAGAACTTTTTCCAAATTTTCCAAAGCTTCTTCAAATGTATTCCCATAGACTATAAAATCATCCATATATACCTCTACACAATCATGTATTAGATCAGAAAAAATCCCTAGTACTGCTCTTTGGAATGTTGCAGGTGCATTACATAACCCAAAAGGAAGTACTCGGTAGGCATAAGTTCCCCATGGACAAGTAAATGTGGTTTTATCCTGATCTTCAGGTGCTACCTGAATTTGATTATAACCACTAAAACCATCTAAGAATGAGAAATACTTCTTACCTGCTAATGTATCTAACACTTGATCTATAAAAGGCAAAGGGAAATGATCTTTAAGGGTTGCTTTATTCAGTTCTCGATAATCAATGCACACCCTCCATTTACCATTCTTTTTAGGCACAATTACCAAAGGAGAAACCCACTGGCTATCTAAAATTACATAAATGAAGTTTACATTCAGTAATTTTTGGAGCTCTTCTTTCACAATCTCCCTAAGATTTGGATCCATCCTTCTCTGAGGTTGTCTGATAGGTCTACAATTTTCCTCAATGTAGATGTGATGGATACAAGTCTTAGGATTAATGCCCTTCATGTCGGTATATTCCCATGCAAATGCAGTAGAATGTTTTTGTAATGTTTTGATTAGCTCTTCTCATTGTAGTTTCTCCAAGTGTTTGTTTATGTTCAATGTCCTACCTGGAAAATTTTCAATTGTAGAGCTACCAAATGCTTCCATAGAATAGAGAGACATTTGCCTAGAAGATAAATATTCAACATTAGATTTTTCTTGAAATTGCTCATGGTCATATTTTGAAGATGATTCAAAATTTTCTAATGTATTTAAAATTTGACTATCTTCACTAATATCTGAAATAGTAAAGAGAGGTTGAATATCATCTTCACCATCAATCCATTCTTTTTCATCTATTAAAGTGATTTCTTTTACTGGAGGATATAAAGTAAATTCTTTTGTTGAGTTACCATCAGAAATATACATGTCACCAGATCTACAACTAATAAAAGCATCAGCTGTGGCCAGCCAAGGTCTTCTTAATATGAGTGGATGTCCTCCTAGATTGTTCTTGGGAGTTAAGATCATGAAATCAACAGGGTATTCCAAAGAATCTAAGGATACTGAAATATCTTCTAACACTCCATCTAGTTTGATTACTGATCTATCTGCTAGTTGTAGTAAGGTAGGTGTGTAGAGAAGATTAGGAAGCTTGAGCTGCTCCATAGTTTGTTTGCTCATGATGTTTATTGTTGCCCCTAAGTCAATCAATGTATTTGGAATTTCAACTCCATTGATATGTGTTTTCACAATTGGACTTCCTGGATCCACATATTTTTGTATGGCAATTTTTCCCATCATTATGTCTGCTATTTTTCCTACCAGGTGAATTCTTTTTGTTTCCTTTGTTTTTCTTCCTAGTTTCTTTATGCTCAACTCCTTTATTGTTTTGGCTAGAATTGAAATTTCTTTAATGGCTTGTAGCAAAGGGATTTTGATACAGACATTCTTCAATTCATCTAGAAAATCATAATTGGGCAACATAATCTGCTTTTCTATTCCTCTATCAATTTGTAATCTTTCAAGAAAAGGAGGTGTAGAAGTAGATGCTGGTTGCTCATTAATAGGAGTTGTGTTCACTAATTCTTTTTGTTTTTCTTTTTCAATGTTTTAGTTTTGGAGAGATGTTCCCTCAAAACTTTTATTGGCCTTTAGAGAATCTTCCTCAGAACTGTCTTGTTCTTGAATAACTACAGAAGCTCTTTCCTTTTCTAATATCCTACCAGATCTCAGATGAACATCATTAAGATATAGAGGAGTAATCATGTAAGTTGGAAACTGTTGTTCTTCTACCATGTAAGCATTCTGAGGGTTTTTATTATTGGGGTTTGGTAATGGTTGGGTAGGTAGCTAATTTGGTTTCTGCAGAAATGACAATAAGAGTTGACGATTTTGGTTTTGTTGTGGAAATGGTAATGAAAGTTGAGGTTTCTGATTTTGAAGTTGTGGCTGCTGATTTTGTTGTGGAATGTGTGGGGGAGGATAATTCTGATATGATGGAGGATATTGATAATATTGAGAAAATCTCCCATAAGGATTTCGTACTCCTTGTTCCCACAGTTGAGATTGAGATTGAGGTTGAGGCCAAGGTTGAGATTGGGATTGAGGTTGAGGTTGAGGCCAAGGTTGCTGCCAATAATTCCAATTTGGTGGGGGCTGAAGATATATTCGATTGTTAAATCCCTAATTTTGTCGCCCCTGCCAAGGTCTTCTAGCAACAACAAAAAGAGGTTCTGCAAAATTTGGGACTGTTTACTCTTGAAAGAGAGCCTTAAGACTTGGAATTGAAGGACAACCCTTGGTCTCATGGCTTTCTAAACAAATCATAAAAGTTTCTACAACTTTTGCATCTAAAGGGAATTCTATTAGAGCATTTTTTTTTCTACATTTTGGACAAAAAATGGGTAAGCATCAGCCTCGGTTTTCTACTTGTTTTGTAATCTAAGGGTGTTTATTTTCTCGCTAAGACTCCCTAGAATGTCAGTTTTAAATTCATCAAGCATATTACCAATTTCTACCCTACTTACAGTTCTAGTTGTAGATTTGTTTACTCTAACAAGAGAAGGATCTCTTGGACCTTTCCCAGTTTTGGATTTCCCTCTTGAGAGATGAACACATGATTCTCCTATATCATTTAATGGAAGTTGAGAGATATCTCCCTTCACCATCATGTTAAGGATATCTATCAAATCATCTATAATGGCTTTTAATAAAAGAGCTTTCAAGATATCTTCATCTAAATTGTCCATTTTTGCTCTTTTCAAATTATAGTTGAATCTCTCAATCAAATCCTCTAAGTTTTCATCCTCTCTTTGCATCATTTTGAACACGTCATCTTTGTGATTGGTAGGCATGCAATAATCCAAGTACCTATCCAAAAATGTTTTTTTCATGTCATTCCATGTTCTAATGAACTGACTGACTAACCCCATGAACCATTTCAAAGCAGCTCCTTTTAGTGTTGAAGGAAACAATTTGAGTTTTTGAGAGTCTTCTAGATAGTCATAGGTTCTGCACAAGACTTCAAACTCAAATAAGAATGTTTCAGGATCCTCACTTTTTAACCCATGGAAGTTTGGGAGGACAGAGGGTGATATATTTTTCATGGTGGCATTTGTTTCCTCATCCACTATAGGGAATCCAAAAGAATTATCTATTTCCCTATTTCCTCTGCCTCCTCCATTATTTCCTCTACCTCCTCCATTGTTTCCTCTACCTCTTCCTCCCCTCCAAACAGACTGAATTCCCCATCTTCTCCTTCTTTTGCCATTATAGTTTCCTCAGAGTCAGTATAAGGTTCAACCTACAAGGTTACTTTCTCCTCCTTTGTTTCTTCTATTAATGGAATATGGGAGAGAGGTTCTACTTCTTCTTCCTCACCAGTTATTCCTAATTTTTAAACTAAAATGTGTTCTCTTGTGGAGGTGAAAAAGGCTATTCCTATTGTTGGAGATTCAAGATTTTTCTCCTCTAGGACTGAATTGGTAGATGAAGTAGGAGATTCTTTTGATTGAATTTCTACCTTTGGAATTTCAGGTGTTTTATGGTTGGGAGTATGAGTTTGGGATGGAGGTGTATCTTTCCTTCTTCTTGGTGGAGTAGGTGGTGTTGTAGGAATTGAACTACTGCCCCTAGCTATAAATATACCCCTAGAGTCTCTTTCTCTATGCATATCATTTTTTTTTGAATGTAAGAGATAAGGCTACCTAGTTACACTTCCCCGGTAACAACACCAAAATGTTTGGACAATTTAGTGTCCTAAATTTCTCTACATAAATTATCAATCCGGGTATCGTAAACTGATGAAGTGTAGTGCATTTTTTGTGCTAGCTAACCCTTCTTACTTTGTTGTTTTTATGTTTTACTTTGTTTTGGGGGGTTTTTGGTCTTTTAGTTCCTAATGATTTACAATGTAAATTATCAGAACTAAATCTAACTTTCGTAAAGAATGCTCAAAATCTAAAAATGAAAACAAAGCTAAGAAAGAAATACAAACAGAGCTAAGAAAGATTTGGAAGCAAAGCTATGGAAGAAATGAAAACAAAGTTTCTATTCTTATTTTACCATTATTTCCAAATCATGAATTAAAACTGAAAGTGAAATTTGCAATTGATGTCTAACTAATTACAGAAATAAAACTACATGAAATACTTGGTTATTCTGTCTCTCAATTTTGGGAGAAAGTCTCCTTGTGATGACATTTGAGTAATTCTATACTTCATTAATATAAGAGAAAGCAAATACAGAGATGCAGAAATAACTCATTGCATAGATGAAATGTTCAACCACTTAGTTAAGGATGAATTATCAACTTGAAGGGTTTTCCATAAACATTCATTAACACCATGAGTCAGTAAACTAAAAATGAAATGGCAAAGACAATAAATGACACTGATCAGTTTAATTGAGAATTTAAACTAGCAAAACAGTGAATGAAGTAAACTATCCAACAGTGTATCCTTATCATTCTTCAATCCTACTCTCATCCTAAAACAAGGTTAGTTTTTAATTGAAGAAACAAGATTACACCATTGAGTTCTATCTTCTAAACTACTGATAAAAACTAAAAAGAGATCAAGCTAATGGAAACTGCTCTAAATTATAAACACTGTTAATAAGAAAATGATGGAAATTGCATTATAAACATTGTTAGTAAGAAAATGATTATAAACACTGTTTTAGAAAGAAAATGATGAATTTACAGTTAACAAGAAGAAGAAAAATAAAATTAAATGAAACCTTCTTCAGTGCAGGGGCCCTCTGCAACTGATTAGGCTACGCTTGCTCAATCAAATCCAAGAAAACTCCTTCAGATGTTCATAAAAACATGCGGTCTTCTCATATTAAAACAGGGACACAAAATGCCCAGAAATTACAGAGTCTAGAACTTCGATTTCACAATAAAACTATTACTATCACTACTAACTTCTTCGGTCCTTTACATAGGTATTTATAAGAAAAATCATATAACTGTTTGTGGAGAAAATCATGCTACAACCAAACACATAGAAGACAGATATGCGGAATTTCTTCCTCGGTTGCTGGAGACATAAATCCAAGACATGGTGGCTGTTGGATTCCTTTGTACAGGTGGCTATTGGAGTCTGTAGGTACAGGTAGTTGCTTCGGATAATGCTTCCCATCATTGTGAAATGCATTAATTAACCACAAAAAATGTTCCTGTTACCTTCGGCCTCTTTATGTTTGACTTATCCATTGACCATAGTCTTATGCCATCTTCTTTGTCAACCTGGGCTAAATGAATAGGATAGGGTCCATGTCATGATGATTTCCAAGTTGCCCATGTGGCTAGTTTCTCCTTCTGACACCTCGAACCTGTTAGAGCATGAAGGTAACTGCGGAACAACCGATTAGCTACAGAATAGGCTGCGTTCCGTAGCTAATATACAAAAATTTATTCAAAAAACAAAACATAAAAGAATAACATGTAAATCATTAAATGTCCTCCTCAAGACAGTATATACCAGTCATTGATGATAAGAATGCATCTTTCTTATGGAAAAACAAAGAAAAGGAATGAGAAGAGTTGCTAGGGAAAGAGTAATTTTGGGGTTCAACAATTCTTTTCAGCGACCTGCTCTTTAATGAAATGGTATTTAATCAGAATGTGCTTCATTTTGGAATGCATCACATAATTCTTGGAGATACTAATGGTGCTTTTGTTATCACAAAATATGGGACTAGGCTCATCGAACTTGACTTGAAGATCTTAGAAAGTTTTCTTTATCCAAATAACTTGAGTACAACAAGCTACTGCTACGACATATTATGATTTTGCTGTGGATAACGAGATTGAAGACTGCTTTTTACTTAACCATGAAACAAGACATCCATCTAGATAGAGTGCTGCTCCACTAGTACTCTTATGATCATTAACACTCACTGCCCAATCTGCGTCTGTATAACCTTGGATAAACAGATCATTTCCTTTGGGATACCATAGACCATATTCCACTGTGCCCTTAAGATATCGAAGAATTCTTTTGACGACAATAATATGAGATTTTTTTGGTGCTGTTTGTAATCTTGCTACTTGTCCAGTTGCCTGCATAACATCAGGCTAGGGGGCTGTCACATATAGGAGACTACCAATCATGGATCTATACAACCTTTGGTCCACATCCTTTGAAGAATATTCTATGCTTAACTTGAAACATGTTACCATGGGGGTAAGGACTAACTTGAAATCTTCCATCTAGAATTTCTTTGATGTACTTGGTTTGATATATGAATATTCCTTTATCCTGCTGAGAAATCTAAATCCCTAAAAATTATTTTAGTTCGCCAATCATAGACATTTCAAACTCATTTTTCATTTTTGTGGAAAAGTATTTACTTAATCTGTCATCACTACTTCCAAAGATTATATCATCCACATATGCTTCGATAATTGTTAGGTTATCTCGATCCAATTTCACATAAAGATTGCTGTTGTAGGAATTTACAGGGTAAGTTCCTCGGATAGAACACCAAAGGACACCGCTCACAAATAGATCACAGATCAATACACTAGTATTTTTGACGTGGTTAAAACCCTCAAAGAGGGAAACAATCCATGGCTTGAGCCAACGCGACCACTTCAGGAAATTTATTAATAAAAGAATGAAAATTTACATAAGCTTCTCTCATGAACGGTTACCCTACAAATGACCCTCCATGCTCTTTAAATAGAGATCATGGACCAATCGGGTGTTAATCCACGGATTAAGTGTCAGTAATACCGAGGAGAGAATGAACCATCGGATCACTACATATCGTGACTGTCGAATTGTAAGTTACAAAAGTACATAGTAAAGAAACACACTTTACCTAACTCTACACTAGACCAAGTTATACTTAGCTATTTCCTATGCAATGGAATATCCTAACATCCCCCCTTAAGAATAACTTGGGATAGGATTGAAGGATTTACAAATATGACACAATAGGAGAAGGAAGGAGGCATTAGAGCCTATCTCCCCTTAGTGAAAACTTCCTAAAATCCAACCATAAATCGAAGTTTAGTAAACTTCACCTCTGTGAGAGCTTTTGTAAAGATGTCTGCAACTTGATCATCTGTTGAACAATATTTCACTTCAAGAACATGGTCATGAATGAGCTTTCAGATGAAGTGCATGTGTAGTTCAATGTGTTTTCTACGCTGATGTTGGATTGGATCTTTGCATAGTTGAATGGAACTTTGATTATCACACCAAAGTGTAGTCAGATTCTGCTGCTGAAAGCCAAACTCTGACATGATCTGATGAAGCCACAGGGCTTCCTTACTAGCTTCTATGACACCACGATACTCTACTTCTGCTAAAGAAAGAGAAATGGCACTTTGTTTCTTGTAAGCCCATGTAATAGATCCTGAACCAAGAGTGAACACATAACCTGCAGTGGACTTCCGATCATCAGGGTCACCAGCCAATCAGAATCAGTGAAACCAACCAATAGAGGAGATGCTTCTACATTGTAATGAATCCCAAACTGAATTTTACCTCGAACATAATGAAGTATTCTTTTAGCTTATCTCCAATGACTTTCATGTGGGTTTTGCATAAACCGAGCAATAAGGCCAACAACAAAGGAAAGGTCAGGATGAGTATGGGTCAGATACAAAAGTTTTCCTACAAGTTGATGGTATAAGGTAGCAATAACTTCAGGGGAAGTACAAGTGACTGAAAGTTTGGCTCCAGACTGAAAGGGAGAAGGGGCTGGCTTACAGTCTTCCATGTGAAAATGGCGTAGAAGATCACATGCATACTTGGACTAGGAAAGGGAAATACTTTCCTTGGATTGCAAGACTTGAAGACCAAGAAAATAATGCAAGTGTCCTAAGTCTGTCATTTCAAACTTCTTTTTAAGGCTGGACTTCACATGTTTTATAAGGTTGGGATCACTACCAGTAAGGATAATATCATCAACATAAAGAACAAGAATGATAAGAGACTTACCGTTTTCTTAGTGTAGACAATATTGTCAAAATGACACCTAGAAAATATAGTTTCTTAAAGAAAGCTATCCATTTTGGCATACCAAGCCCGAGGGGCTTGCTTGAGACCATAAAGGGATTTCTTAAGCCGACATACAAGGTTGGAGTCTATTTGTATAAAGCTAGTAGGTTGTTCCATATATATTTCTTCATGCAAGTCCTCATGTAAGAAGGTAGATTTAACATCCATCTGATGGACTTCCCATTTGAAAGAGGCAGCAAGGGAAAGAACAAGGCAGATAGAGTTCATTTTGGCAACAGGGGAGAAGTTTTCAGTATAGTTAATGCCTTCAACTTGTGAAAAACGCTTAGCAACAAGACGAGCTTTATGTTTATCAACTTTTTCATCTGGTCCATACTTGGTTCTATAAACCCATTTGCATCTAACTAGTTTTCATCCCTTTGGAAGGGGAACAAGATCCCATATATCATTTGCCAATAATGAATGATATTCTTCATTCATAGCTGCATCCCACTTTGGATGGCCTGAAGCTTTTGAAAAGGTGTCACGATCATAATTAGCTAAAGCTTGAGCTAGTAAAGAAGAGGCTCTATCGAACTGAGAATGTGTATGTCGCTGATCTGTAGGATCACCGGCAAGAGCACCTGCTGCATCCTGAGTAGAACGGACCCATTTTGGAAGCTGAGGAGCTGAAGGAGGATCCTGAGAAGGTGGGGGAGGATTGTCATCCTCGCTGTCATCATCTGAAGAAGAAATATTTTCAGAAGTAGAAGGGATAGAGAGAGGTGGCACATCCGCCGAACTAGGCTCGTAGGCTGATATATTTTTAGCAAAATTTACATATCTTCTAATGATAACATTTTTGGACTTAAGTGGAATAAGTCTGTATCCTTTGACATCTTCAGAATATCAAACAAAAATACATTTTCACTCATAGGTTCTAAAGCTTTATGTTTCTCATCTAGAATATGGGCCCATGCTTCACTTCCAAAAACACGAAAGTGACTACATCTGGTTTAATCGAGCTCCATGCTTCTTCTGGAGTGATATTCTTTAAAACCTTAGTAGGAGTGCGATTTATTATGTAATTTGTACAGTTAATTGCTTCTGCCCAAAATTAAGACTAAGTCCTTTAGATTGAAGCATACAATTAACCATTTCCTTTAAGGTGCAATTCTTCCTTTCAGCTACATCATTTTGTTGTGGAGTATGTGGAATAATATGTTGCATTTGAATTCCATTCTCAGTGAAAAGGTTGATGAATTTGTTGTTAACATATTCTCTGCCATTATCAGATCTTAGCTTGAGAATTTGATGTCCAGATTGTTTTTCAACAAAGGCCTTAAAGGCCAAGAACATGTTAAATACTTCACTCTTGAGTTTTAAGAAGTATACCCAAGTGCGTCTAGGGAAATCATCAATGAAAGTTAAGAAATACTTGTAGCCAGAGAATGAAACAACTGGAAGTGGACCACATAAATCACTATGCACAAGCTGTAAAAGGGCTGAGGCATGCCAAGAGGCACGTTTTTCAAAACTATCCCGACGATGTTTTTCGAGTACACATCCGGAACAAACACCATCTCTACAAGATACCATTGGAAGACCTGTCACTATATTTTCTTTACATAGATTCTGAAGGGAGCAATATTTTAAGTGACCAAATCTCTCATGCCAAAGTTTGCTCACTTCATCATTATGAGACTAAATACCAAGGGAGGTTTGATGACCCCAAGTTGTTAAACTTATGCAACCTTGTAGAATCATCAGCAATTCCAGTAGCTAAAATCTGTCTTGGATCTCTTAGGTCCTTAATTACAACATCGTGAGGTGAAAATTCAACGATTTTACCTTCACCTGAATGAGTTATCTAATATACAGATAGAAGGTTGCAGGATAAGGTTGGAACACATAATATATCATTGAATTGACCATTGTCTATATGAATAGTTCCATTCCCTACAACACTAAGAGATCTATCATCACCAACATATATATTTTTGGTGTTACAATCATTTAAAGAAGAAAACATGGCTTTGTTTTTAGCCATGTGATAAGAAGCTCTAGAATCAATGAGCCACTCATGAGAATGAGAAGAAGAAGATACATTTAGTGCATATCCAGACAAAGATGCTTGATAACCACATGCAGAAATTTCTAATCCTGAAGATGAAGTTGAAGTTGTTGAGTGTTCCAAATGGATGTTATGCTTCTTCATTGCTACTTCCAAGGCTTCGATATTCTTAAAGCATTTGGATTCTAAGTGGCCATCTCGAATACAAAAGTGGCAATGTCCATCAGTTTTCTTCCCTTTGTTTTTATTTGCCTTATCATTTTGTTGAAATGATTTTTCATTTTGAGACTGAAATGGCTTAGGACCCTTGTTTGGTTTAGGACCATTCTTTTTAGGATATGAATTCTTAGGATTATTTGAATTTGGTTGCCACTGAGCGGCTAAGGCTTTCTTAGAAAAGTTTCCAAGATTAAGAAGACCAAGATGTAAGTGTTTTTCTTGTTCTCTTATTAAAGAAACACAAAAGGCATCAAAGGAAGGGGACTTGTAGTCTTGTCCTTGAGAAATGAAGGTTTCTCTTGTAGAATGGAAGGTGGAAACAAACACAGAGTAGGCTGGTCCCAACTTAGTAAGAATGGAATAGATAAGGTTACAATCTTCTTTCTTAACCTTAACACCTTCCAAGAGAAGTCTAAGGGTCTTGAACTTGGACAAAAAATATTCAATGGAAGAAAAATTATTGGGGTTCAATGTAAGCAACTCATTTTCAAGTTGATGGGCTCTAAGTTCATTTTTAATTCCAAAAACTTCAATGATTTGTTTCATTACTTCATTAGGAGTATCAAGTTCTGCGATATCGAATCTAGGGTCTGGAAAAATAGACATCCCTAACAACCCACGTGCTTAACCTTGCCTATTTTCCCATTTGGCTACCTTATCTTCATATTTCGATTTGGTTTCTTGGCTTGAGGCTATTCTGTAAAGACCTTTACTTCTATGTAAATCCACAATGTAGGACCACCATTGGAAGTAGTTGGTGTTGTCAAGAATAAATTGGCATGGACTTTCCATTTTAATAGAAACTGAAGCTATAGATGCTAAAACTAAGTGTTCCAATGGAAAGATCTCGAAAAATTAGGCTGATTTAAAAAAAACATCTCTGAAAATGGCTTCCAGATGAAGAAGTTATGGTTTTTTGAAGAAAAGTTGTTGAAGATGCTGACGAAGTGAAAGAATGTGCGGAAATGAATGATAATGTTATATTTAAAAAAAAAAAAAACTGCCCCCTTTCCAAACTTAATCTAATTAGCTCAACAAAAATAAAGAATTGAACTCAAGACCTCTATTCTCATAAAGTAGCTTTGGACCAAGTGAGCTATATTAAAAGGTTAGTAATTTTTGGAAAAGAGGAAGGGTTTTTTTTTAGTCACTGAAGCTTTGGGGTGCGTACTTACTTGATAAAGCTATTTTTTTCCTACAAAACAAAAAACAAAAAACCCAACATGGACATACAAAAAAAACAAACCTTACTGCTTGAAGTTAGCTTTTAGCTAGAAACTAAATATTTTCCTCAATGTTTCTGATTTTCTGAGATCACACTAAGGCACGACGAAAAAGAGCATACGCATGAGAAAAATCCTTCCTTTCTATTTCTGATTTGCCCAGATCGCACGGAGTCACGGGGAAAAGAGAATATGCAAAAATGAAAGGTATAAATCCGGTAATAAAAAAAACAAAGAGCTAAATGAACCGAAATAAACAGAGAGAAAATAACTAAAAACTGCAAATAAACACTATATACCTCCAGATCTTAAAAATGACATAGCTAGGGCTACCGGAAACATTTTCGCATCAAACGAAAGGGGTTCTTCACTGGAACAGATGCTCCTAACACAATAGAGTAGTCCTCTCGGCCTGAAAGCAGTGAGTAACAATAGATCTAGGAAACGACAATCAGATGCAATTCTACCAGCTTCAGATTTGGATCACCAACAGATGCGGCCCTCAAATAGCTCTGATAGCATGTAGGAATTTACAAGGTAAGTTCCTCAGACAGAACATCAAAGGACACCGCTCATAAACAGATCACAGATCAATACACCAGTATTGTTGACGTGGTTAAAACCCTCAAAGAGGGAAACAGTCCACGTCCTGAGCCAACGTGGCCACTTCAAGCAATTTATTAATAAAAGAATGAAAATTTACATAAGATTCTCTCAAGAACGGTTACCCTACAAATGAACCTCCATGCTATTTAAATAGAGATCATGGACCAATCGGGTGTTAAGCTATGGATCAAGTGTCAGTAATACCGAGGAGAGAATGAATCGTCGAATCACTACATATCGTGACCGTCGGATTGTAAGTTACAAAATTACATAGTAAAGAAACAGACTTTACCTAACTCTACACTAGACCAAGTTATACTTAACTATTTCCTATGTGTCAGAATATCCTAACAGCTATCAGTGCTTCCTTTCTTGAATCCCTATTGATGTAGATATCCATTA
Organism: Pinus tabuliformis; assembly: GCA_031772625.1. NCBI lineage: Eukaryota > Viridiplantae > Streptophyta > Pinopsida > Pinales > Pinaceae > Pinus > Pinus tabuliformis. The sequence continues at coordinate 551,887,093 of CM062813.1, read as the reverse complement.
AGACAACCATACCAAGCCCTAGGAGCTTGCTTGATACCATATAGAGACTTCTTTAATTTGCAGACATAGTCTTCTTTGTCAGAGAGAAAAAGATTCTCGGGTTGTTCAATGTAAACTTCTTCCTCCAATTCACCATTTAGAAAGCTAACTTAACATCCATTTGGTAGACATTAATCTTTCTCGAGCAACCATAAGTGAGAAACATCCTAATAGCTTCCAATCTGACAATAAGAGAAAGTGTTTCTTCAAAATCGATCCCTTCAACATGCGTATATCCTTTGCATATTAATCTTGCCTTGTTCTTGGTAACATGTAATCCTTCAACAGTTTTTCTCCCTCTGACCCTGTAATGAAACTACCATCTTGTTAAAACTACCTTCCTTTCAATCGTAGACTTGTGCCATATACTGCTGCATAGACTCCTCCTCTACAAACATTAAGGAGTCAACAAGCCAGATTGTTCAAAGCAGTGAGTCACCTAACAGGCCATCTTGACTTGAGTCATTATTTGAAACAACTGCTAATTCCTCATGATCTTTTGCTTTTACAAATCCTGAAAGGATAACTGCTAAAACCTTGTTATCTGCTTTGTCTTCCTGTACTTGTTTCCTTTTCCATACCTTCTTATTCCTGCAATATCGAGCCATGTGCCCATAGTTATGACACTTGAAGCATTCAATGTTGTCCATAGGTGATTCCATTTGATATATGAAACTGTGAGCGCTATGGCCATAGTTATGGCATTTGAAACATTCAATGTTTGGCCCATCTAACATGTATTCTCTTCTGACAAAATCATTGTGGAACCTGTCTCGTGATCCTGAAAACTTGCTTCTAGGATTTTGCAGATAACGATTGTACCTGTCAAAAAATTCACGATCCCTAGCCATATGTCCATATTTAGCACATACAAAGGAATAACCATTAAATAAATGTGCATACCTGAATGGTTCATTCAGATGCGATGGTCCTTGATAGTTGTACCTGTCAATAAATTTACAATCCTTGGCCATATGTCCATAGTTAGCGCATGAAAAACAATAACCATTAAATAAACGAACATACCTGGAAGATTTTTGATTCTTCTTTGGAGGTAGTGTTGTAGTTTGTTGTGGTCCTTTGTTCTTGATTGCTTTGGTCTTGTTCTTTGGAGTTGCAACATTCTTCTTTGGCTTTTCACTTTGATCAACTTCCTTCTTAGAATCATCCTACGAAGATGTGGAGCTTGTACCTTCATCAACTGGAGCTTTACCATCTTTAATTGCCTTCATTTTTGCTTCTTCATCCATCTTATCTTGTAAGTGTTATTTTTCAATCCCTTGAATTTTCTGATCTCATCATGGGCTGCATCACGTTCTTCTTGCTTTTGAGAAACATATTCTTGAAATCATGTTTTCAAGATCTTCCTTCTTTTTTCTGCCTCCTCAACCTATAGCTTGAGAAGAGTGGTCTTCTCACTTCTCAGTTGAGAACATGTATCTGTTCCTTCTGCTTCTCATTTTCAATCTTGAGCTTGATTATTTATACTAAAGATGTTTCTAATTCCTTTTTCTTTTGGTCAACAATGGATATGTATCTTTGATCAGATTCCTTCCTTTCAATTTCTGCTTCCTGTATCTGTTGTGTGATCCTACTAATCTTTCAATTTAGTTCTAAGACTACTAATCACCTTCTCAGACTCTTCATTTTCTTTGATGAGTTCTTTTTTGCTATCTTCAATTCTGCTTCCAAAAGTCTTGTCCTTTCCTTTTGACTTTTGAGTTCCTTTATCACCTTGATAACTTGATTTTGGAACTCTATTTTACTCATTTCTCCCATTTCTTCATCATAATCAGAAGGATCCGATTTTTCAATAACATATTGACCTGATTGCTTTGTTGAATAGAGATTATGAAGCTTTTCTCAAAGAGCTTTAGATGTAGAACATTGACCAACTTTTGTTTTCATAGAATTTGGAAAAACATTCAAAATTACATTCATTTCCTTTCAATTGTACCTTTTAGCTTTGTCGGTAGATGTATCTCCAGAAACAATTGATTCCCATACTCCATGTGCCTGCAAATTTACTTCCATCCTGGATTCCTATATCCAATAATTATCTGCATCAAAATAAGGGGTTGGTACATGTTATCACTCCAGGAAACTCTCCTAGGTTGTAGCTCGGAGATGCCTGGTAACATATAAATCTTCAATATCATTCTCTAAACTATTGGAATGGATTGGGGTTGGGATCAAGACAGATGACTGTTTCAACTCTGTTTTCACTAAAGACATGCATGAACACCCTCAGCTTGATAAGGCTTTAGACCACTAATGCTCAATAGTTCATATATTCAGTGAATAGGTGGAGAATCTTGACTGTACCAGCAGATACATACATAAACACATATGAATGACTAGCTACAGAAAGTAAATGAAGCTTATAGATCTAATTTATCAATGCAGAGATAAGATGATAGTTATCTGGCATTAGACATAGAAGAAAACATGAATAACCTATTCAAGTGCAAGCTTAGAACAGAGGAGAAGATGGAAATTGAACATGTAACAACAAAAGAAGCTTTTATTGCTGGAATGAAGATGAGACACTGGAAGGAACAGAGTATCCACAGTCTCCAAAAGTTGAACCCTTGTTTTTTTTTAACTTTAAGCCATTTATAGGCTTTTTACAATGCTCTCAGGCTCTCTGAGGCTTGAGATGTCTTAATCTATCCCCTCTATCTTCTAACTACTTGATGCCATAACTAGACAAACATGAGCTTAGAGGGCTCTATTTCTAACAAACACAGTAATCAAATTCTGGTAATTTTGCCATGCTATCAGGTGGCTCACTCGTGCTAGTGATATTCCATGACCATTTCTATTGGTTCGGCTGCATCGTGATGTTGCTTTTTTTTTTTTCCTTCTGCCCATGCATTCCATTATTTCAGTTCAACTGTCTGACTGTCACAAACACTGACAGAGCCAACAACTTTCCTCCCTGGGTGATTGATGGGAAGCGGGGTACGGGGGCATGTGGGCTGTTGGATGGGATGGATCGACTGTCAGGATGTTAGTCGGGCGGCGGAGGGTGAACTATGGTGATGGTGAATGAGGGATGTTGGATCGAGAGGAATGGATGGAGGAGATCAAATGCCGGAGGCCTGAAGTCATGGAGGGAGTGGAATAAGTTCTAGTTGTCAAATCTTGGATGGGTAGATCGAACGACTATTGGGCAGAGGAGGCACTCAAAGGATAATGCCCAGGAGTGGTTTTATTCTAGTGGAAATGGTTTCTATCGGGAGGTTAATTGGGCGGTAAGCGGTAGAGGTCGCCTCCTGCCTGGTTCCATTCATCGGTTGCCACGTAGCAGCGGAGGAGAGAGAGGAAACTAATTTTATTGGATAGGTATCCCTCTCGCTTGTTTCCCAAGCGATATGCGCGATAGTCGTTAGATCTGGTGGAAGTGATCTAACGGTTATGATTGATCGAGCATGTAACATCAGTGGGGGGAAGTGTGGACCATATGACCTTGAGAAATGTGTAAAGGGGCGCATATGGGTGGAAAGGTAAGGTTTTCGGGGCAAAAATGGGTTAATTCACATAGGGCCAAGGTGAAAGTGGGTTTTGTTATGATGAGATGTTTGGGTTAGGACATGAGTGAATGAGAATGGGAGTGGATGAGTGAGAAAAGTGGGGTGAAGAACCTTGTGGGAACCTCTCCACAATAGCAAAACATACCATTTCCTTCCTTTAGCCTTCAAAATAGCAGTGCTGCACCTCAGGGCTAACACTGGCTCCTTCTGGGGATGAAAGCCTCCCTGTGAGGTTTCAAGAATTGCAGACTACTACCTTTCTAGTAACAACTAAAATAAACTTATCTCCTAGTGTTCCATTGGGCATGGAGTTTATTTGCATAAAAAAAAAACTGAAAAACCTATTACAATATTAAGGCCTTAAAGCCTCATATGATGTAAAGTTTCAAAGACTGCCCATTGACTGGGCCATCAAAAACACCTTCCCCCTCTAAATTGTGCAGAATGAAAGTATTGTTCATCTGAACTTGAGCAATGACAAATGGTCTTGTCCATAAGGCATCAAATTTTCCATGGTTGCCCTTCTTTTCCTTCAATGCATCCCATTTGAGAACCCAGTCACCAACCTAAAAACTGTCCATCTTTGCTTTCCTATCAAAGGTTTCTTTGATCTTCTTCTGATGAATTCTTGATTTTTCAACCAGTTGTTCTCTGATCTGCTGTAATTCAACCAAGTTACTCATTCTCCTTGCCATGTCATTCTCTTCATCCTATTCTTCTTGCAAGAATTTGGCCACAAGGAGAATCAACTAGATAGGAAAAACAACATCAGTGTCATAAACCAACTTAAATGGAGAATTTCCTACGGGCTTATTGTTGGTAACCCTGTTAGCCCACAGTGCAAACTTCAACTTGGAATCCCAGCTCTTTTTGCTTTCCTCCAACAGTTTTTTGATTATCCTTACAAGACTCTTGTTAGATGATTCTGCCAGGCCATTTCCATGAGGATAATATGAGGTAGAATGCACTAATTGAATGCCCATGGATTTAGACATGTCCACCAATTATTTTTCCTTGAAAGTTGCTACATTATCAGTGACTATTTTGGTGGGGCAACCAAATCTAGTGAAAATATTCTCATTCAAGAACTTCATGACAACTTGATGATTAGTATTCTTAGTGGGTATAGCCTCAATCCGTTTGGTGAAATAATTAGTGGCTACCAAGATCCATTTGTGCTAGCCAGTGGAATGTGGATTAATCTCACCTATGAAGTTCAAGCCTCACTGCTAGAAGGGACCATTGGCGTGTACTGGCTTCAAGGGCAGAGATTTTAGTTGTTGTCTTCTTGCAAATCTTTGACATTTGTCACAAGACCTCACAAAAGAAAACACATCAAAGAACAAAGTAGGCCAATAATACTCAGCTCTCAGGATCTTGTGGGCTATGGTTTTCCAATAATGATGCCCTCCACAGATGCTAGAATGGAACTGGTGCATGACTTCCACATATTGTCCTTTGTCTAGACATCTCAAGAGGATCCTTGATGGGTCTCTCCAATAAAGCAGGTTTTTATAAATGCAGAATTTGGCTGATCTGATCTTAATGGCCCAGGATTAACTCGAGCTAATCCCTGGAGGGACTTCTAGCTTCTGCAAAAAATGAACTACACTGGAATACCATTCACAGGTGCCTTGATTTTTAGCCAAAGACTGATTCTTCTCTTGCTCTTCTGTTGCTTCCTCTATCTGCTTACCCCCTAAATTTGAACCCATGCAATTGATGTCTAACAAACTGCAATTTTCCTCAGCCATAAGCTTATCCAAGCCCTGGCCTTTTACAAGCATGGTGGGATTCACCTCTATGTTGAACTCTATGAATTTTTCAATCCATTTAGCTCTCTTTCCATCAATATTTGGTTGAGTCAGGACATCTTTCACTGAGGCTGAAGGTACATATGCAACCACTTTGGAATGCAGAATATAAATTCTGAATGCCTTTAAAGATTTTATGAGAGCATAAGCTTGTTTTTTAATAAGGTCATACCATAGTTCAACATTCCTCAGAGTTTTGCTGAAAAAGGCCATAGGGTGCTCTACACCATCATCATTTTCTGTAATAGAACTACTGCAAGTGTATCATAAGAGGAAAAAGAGAAGATATAAAACTCCTTAGTGTAATCTGGGCTGATTAGAGTGGGAGCTTCCATGATAGCTTGTTTGATGGCTTCAAAAGAGCTTCTTTTATTTCTGATCCTTTCTTTAGCATGGAAGTGATGTGCTTCACTAGCTCTGCAAAGTTTGAAATGAACCTCCTTACAAAGTTAATCTTACCTAGGAAAGATTGAATGTCCCTTTTTGACCTTGGGATGGACAATGTATGAATTGCTTGAACCCTTGCTGGATTGATCTTCACACCTCCAACAAAAAATATATATCCTAGAAGTTTGCCTTCTTCTAGAGAAAATCGTGACTTCTTTGGGTTCACAGAAATTCCAAACTATCTGCACTTTAGAAACACCTTCTTCAAATGCTGCAAATGGTCCTTATGACTGCTGGAAAAGACTATTACATCATCAAGCTAAATAAGGACAAACTTTTCCTTCTCTCCCACAAAGGCTATGTCCATGTCCCTCTGAAAAGTAGCCCCAACATTCATCAGTCGAAAAGGCATCTTGGAGTACATGAAAGTGCCACAAGGAGTAGCGAAGGCAGTATTTTCCTGATCTCCTGGGTGTACAATAATCTGATTGTAACCTAAAAATCCATTTAAGAAAGACATGACTCGAGCCCCTGAAACCTTTTGCAGCAAGTGTTCCATCTTAGGCAGGGGGTAGTTGTCTTTTTTAGAGAATTTGTTCAGATTTCTGAAGTCAACACAGAGCCTGATTTGTGAATTCTTCTTTCTCACTACCACAAGGTTAGATATCCACTTTGAATACCTTAGGGGAACTATGATCTTGGCATCCAACAATGTCTTGATTTCCTTTTCAATCAAAGGCAATAAGAGAGGGCGGATAGGTCTTAATTTATGCTTAAAAGGGATTTTTTTCTTTTCCAGTGGGATCTTATGCTGAATGATGTTTGTGTCCTAGGTCTTAAGATCACTATACTCCCAAACAAAAATATCAGCAAATTGTTTCATCAGGGTGTAGTACTTGTAACTTTGGGCAGCAGACAAGTGAGTGGACGGATTTATGTACTTTGGATGGGTTGGACTCCCCACATTATGTCTATGAACTGCATACTCATTTTCTTTTTTTGGCAGGCTTATAAGGTACATCATTATGATCAAACAGCTTCTCTAGATCCACCAATCCTTTGGGTATATGGTTACTAGGCGGCTGAACAATGCTATCCTGACCAATCTCGTCCTTTAGCTTGGACTAGTTGCATTCTTCAATGGTTTCGTTTTCTTTGGTCAATGTGTATTTCGGAAAATTCATCAATGACTTGCAAAAACCTATTAATTTCATCATCATCTTCAAAAAATTTCCAGCATTTGATATTGTCAGGCAGCGATGGCCTATATTTCACTTGAACTTCATAAGTCAATTTAGAAGGCAAAGGAGGAATAAACGTGCTAGCAGATGCAGCAAGGGAATCAACAAGCTGGTTCTTCCTTCTAGGGATGTAAGAAATGTTGAAACTATTAAAAGAACCCTTGAGCTTTCATAACTCATCTCTGTATGCTTTCAGCCTTGGATGCTTCGCTTGGGAAGTTTTGTTCACTTGCTGAATGATAACGTCTGCATCTCCAAAAACCTTCAGACCTTTGATGCCCATTTCTTTAGTAGTGTTTAAGCCCAATATCAAGGCTTCATACTCTGCTATGTTATTTGTGACCTAAAAAGTTAACTTGAAAGATAAATTAATGCATTCTTGTGTGGGGGACACAAGGACTACACCTGCCCCTGCAGCTTCCTTAGAGTAAGCTCCATCAAAGAACATGTCCCAAATTTGTGGGCCTTCTTCCTCTGTGATCTGGAAAACCGGTTTCCTAAGCTGCATGGAGGCCAACTGGGATTCTTCAATCTGAAGAATACAAGATCCAAAATTAGTGTCGACAGTATAGATGGGATGATTAGTGGGATTCCTTTCATCACTGATGATATAAGCGAACTGAGTTTCTCTGTATAATCTCCTACTCTCACCTCCAAAAATTGGGACAGTAGCATAGGAAAGATCATTTTGCAATGTTCCACCCAATCTCTTGATCCAACCTCTAGAAAGCAACATGCCAAACTTTGGGGTTACATCTGCTACCACAATATCCTTCATCATGCTCTTCATGGGTAGTTGAGACAAGGTGATGGCTAGGTCTTTGATTAATCCCAAAAATTTCACTTTTATAGAGTCAAAAGAAAATAGGTCATGATAAGGCTTGGTAATGTCAAGACCCAACTCATCCATGACAACCTTGGGCATTAGATTATCGCTGGCTCCTGTGTCTAGAAGGTAGTTTGAAGGGTTTCGTCATGAATAGTCAAAGAGACATAGAATGGTGGGGAGCTGTCATCATAATTTTCAATCATTGGGCTGAGAACAACAACTGGTTTTTCGTCTTGTAGATTTACATAGTCAATGGAGGCTTGGATGGCTTTAGGCTCAAGGGCCTCGAGGATATATCTCTTGAAGGACTCATTCTTCACTAGTTCAATAAGAGGTATAGGTATTCTTACCTTTTGGATTTCTGATTCAAAATTGAAAGGAGAAGGAGACTTGCCATGGCCCCTTACCTCGTGAGTTGGAGCTTTGAGGATGATGGGATCAACTGCTAGTCGGTTATGCTTATTAACTTGCTATATTGCAGGGACAACATCCTTCTGAATAGGAGTTTCCTTGGAATTATTCATCTTTGGCCTCAGATCATATCTGTGTCGATCATCAGTTTGTAGAACAACTCCACCATCCCACTCTTGGTTGATCTAGTCATCGAATAATGACTTTTCATAGGCAGCTAAGGTAAAAAAGGAGGCACTTGCTTTGTCTTCCAGACAATGGATCTCATCATCTTCTTCAAACTGTTCTTCTTCCATGACTACATTCTGGAAAGGGGTCTTCACCCTTGGTCTTCATTGTCATCTTTACTTCTTTGCAGAATTTGCGACTGCTCATTAGCTCTTCTATATGGATTTGGATTTCTAGGAGCAAAGGTATTAGGAACTCTTCTTTTCCCAGGGTGCTGCTCAACCTTTAATTTGGAGATTTCAAAGGTTAATGATTCTATCATCTTGGTCATTTTATCTATCTTGGGATCTGAAGATGATGAAGGTTCACCCCTCTATCTCCTTCTATCAACATTCCCCTTGAGCTTCTCTGTAGCCATGATGTTTGATTCTACTTCCAAGGCTGCATTCTGTATATCAACCAAGGTAGCACATCGTCTCCCCCTCAATAGTAGACAGAAGTTAGAATTAAAAGCACTCGCATAGGTGAGTTTAGCAGAGGTAGTGGTGGGTTTTACTTCAGCTAGTATCTTGCTGTACATGCGGTTAAACCTCTTATTAAAATCAGACAAAAACTCATCGTTTTCCCTCTTTAAGTTCCTAAACTTGGTGTGGTAGTAGAGTAGTTCCTTCTTATCCCCCCAATGCTTTAGGAATACATCAGCTAAAGCCTCAAAATATTCTATAGACCTTGGGGTCAGTTCTCTGAACCATTTTCTAGCCTCTCTATCTAGACTTTGGATAAAGACTCTCATCCATACATCAACTTCACTAATGTCCAGGTTATCAGCATAGCTATAGAATGATTCAAGATGTTCCTCAGCTGTAACACCTTCAGTCCCAGTGAACTTAGGCATATACTTCTGATATTCTCCAGTAGGCATGGCATTCAAAGGAGTGGGTAGTACTAGAGGTCCATACCTAGCAGCTATGATTCTTTCCATTTTGGTAGGTGCTACCATAGCTATGGTGGCTATAAGGGTACTGGAAGTTTGAATGACAGAGGGTTGAGGAGTGACTGATAGGACTAGAGGAGTCTGATGGATAGGAGGAGAGGTTTCCTTTGGGCTTACAATGAAAGAAGAACCTAAAGAATAAGGAGCTCTATGGATCTCTGAGATTTTTTCTTCACCGCTAGTATTAGATGATATACTCTCAACATGTATTTGTTCTTTTACAGGATTTGCTTGAAGAGATATAGAATATTGTTTAGAACTACCTGAACTTGATGCTCCTTTGTGCAATGCCTTTCTTTCTTTGATGATTTTTTTAGGGTTAGGTACTGGATCAGCTTGTGGCTTCTGAAGATTTCTCCGAGTATGCCTCCCAAACTAAGCCAAGACTATGGAGTGGAGTCGTAAATAGGTTTGTCCTCCAGTAGAGTCACCAGATAGATGATTACAACCCAAATAGTGTCCAGGCTTTGTCTATCATCAAAGCTGGATCTGTGTTGTTACCTAGTTTTCACTCAAGACATGCATGAACACCCTCAGCTTGACAAGGCTTTAGACCACTAATGCTCAATATTTTATAGATTCAATGAATAGGTGGAGAATCCTGATTATACCAACAAATACATACATAAACATATATGAATGGCTAGCTACAGAAAGTAAATGAAGCTTGCATATATAATTTATCAATGCAGAGATAAGATGACAGTTATCTGGCATTAGATACAGAAGAAAACATGAATAACCTATTCAAGTGCAAGCTTAGAATAGAGAAGAAGATGGTGTTAGAGCCTAGATTTTCCTCAGGTTGAAAAGACAAGGTTCTAGGTCCACATCAAACCACGCTCAACCTCATATCTAGCCCTATGAGGACAGGAGAGGGCTCTCTCCAGGTCGATCTCGGCAAAAGACAAGCAATGGGGCTTGAGATGACTGAAATAAAAGCTAATTTTAGGCTAGGTATGAAGTATAAGGGTTTGAGTTTTTTGGGGGTTTTGTGTTGGAAACAGGGAAAGGCAAATTGAACTCGGGGATGAGGCACAGTTTCTGCAGAGTTCTGATTGGGGCAAGGAAGGCAATCGTTTTGATGCTTTAAAGTGAGTGAATGGATAGATCATACTGGTGAGGAGCTAAGGAGAGCAAGAGAGTCTCAAGAATTCTCCTTAAACAGATGAAAACATGGAAATTTAAACAAATTCAAAGGTAGAGCATAGCAGTTAATGGATTCTACCTTAATCACTCATTTGTTCAAATTCAGAAGAAGAGACAGGAAAATGATACACATAACACTAATGAACTTACAATTACTTAGAGAAGAACACCATCAAAACATAAAGCCACATGGATCCCAAACAGTGCTGCAAAACCCTGGTCTTTCCTTAGCGAAAAATGCAGAGATAGAATGTACAATGATATGCCAAAGCAATCCCAAGTGTCCAACCCCAAAAATGACTTAGGAATTACATGATATAGTATAGCCCAACCCATTCCCTTGCCTCTAGGGGTCACGCTCATCATTCTAGGAGTTGTTTGAACCAATTTTAAACAAGGAACTGAAAACTAGGTAGTCAAACAACTTACCCCTATATGCTAGGAAACTGATTCAGTCACTCACATTTCACCTTTTGGTGAATGAATCTTCTAGAAAAAGTAAAAATGTGCCCATATTATATCATGGTTTTCAAATTGCATCATGAAAAGTCAAGAATAAATTCAAGAAGCAAAATTGGTCAAAACTGGGCGAATTGCTGAGCTGAACAGTGAAAAACAAGCCAAAATTCTCTATGCGTCGCGCCAAAATTTGTATGCGTCGCACCACTTTGGGGCTGATTTTGAGGCACTTCCTGAAGTCCAAATTGAGCCCAAGTGTGATTTTTGGAAAGCCCTGCCTATCTACTTTCCAACCCAAGTGGAATTTCTGAATTTGGATGTCATTTTCCCCTCAAAAACTGCAATCTCCCAGGATTGCTTCCTGTGTGTCAAAATAGGGGTAGTGAGGTCATTTTTTGAGTGTTTTTGACTTCCTGAGAACTCAAAACTTGCCCAAACTTCTTGGAAATGCACCAACAGTCATGATTTTTCATTCCAAATCCAAAAATGTAAAATTTTTGCAATTTTGAGCTCCCTAGCAAAAGCGCACGCCACGTGGCGCGACGCATAGGGAGAAAAACCCTGTTTTTTGTGCAAAAAATTTCCAAAATGAAAAAATTGCTCCAAATTTCTTGAAATTTGGACTGAAGGTGCCTCATCAAGCATTATGCTCAGCTAAAGAGGCTTCAACCAAGATTTGGAGTCTATCCTCCCTTTTATGGCGTTTTAGTGCCCTCCTGGTGCATGCAGTTTCAGTTGTAAAGTCACTGTATTGGTCATATAATGTATCGGTGCCCGCCTCCATGGTGTCGAAAGTCTATGCCAACTGTATGTTTGGTTTGTTGAGAATGAGAAATGAGAACTTGGTGTCTTGTTTCAATGCCAAATGTGTGCCAAAGGGAAATGAGGGATTGTGGAAAAAATGGGACAGTGGGAACAATGAAGTCATGCCAAGTGGTAGTTTGCCCTTTGACGATTTGACAAACTTTGGAGGAGGGGACAACCACTGAATGTTGGAGTAACTTGGGATTTTACAAATGATATGGGGAAATAGGAATGATAGGGAATGATGTGACTTAGGGATAGGAAAAAGGGGCTTAGGAGTGAATGAGGGAATTTTAGGGATAACAGCTATGGTTTGGGATAGTGGGAGTTTAGGAATATAGGGTTAGTGAATTTAGGGATATGGGAATTAGGGATATGGGGATGAAACTAGAAAATGAATGTGGGAAACAAAGAGTGTGGAAGTGAGGGAATGGAATTTGGCAACAAAACACCAACTACAAACCCTAAGCACTTGTTTGTGAGCACAAATTGCAAGGTATTAGGGTTTGAATTTTCTTTTACACAACCACCATAAATTGCATGAAAAACTCCTTCACTAGCAAGGAAGAGGGCTTAAATTACTTGCACACTAGAAGAGTTGAGTGATTTTGGCAATTTGAGGGAGTTTTTGAGAGAAATCAGGCTTTTTAGCCCGGTGTACAGCGCCAGTGTAAATTTACACTGGAAATTACTGCCCAATGTGCCGCGCCTTCCCAATGCGTCGTGCCTTTTTCCAGGTGACTTTTGGAGGCCTTCCTGGTGTCCAAATTGGGTGCAGGATAGCTCGTTGGAAATTTATTTGAGTCTAATTTCCAATCCAACTAGAATTTGTCAATTTGGAGTTAATTTTCCCTGTCAAAAATCAAATCTCCCAAGACTAGTCAAAATGTGTCAAATGAGGATGCCTTAGGGCAGAGTGCTGTTGCAGTCAACTTTTGAATGCCTTCCTCAACTCCAAATTGAGCTCATGATAGATCATTGAAAATATCTTTGTGTATAGTTATTATTTGACTTATCAAGCAAGTCATTTGGCCAACCAAGCTAGAAGAAAACTTGATTTTCCCAAAGTCACTTCAGAGGTGCATCAATTCTCCCGAGGCAATTGTATTTTTAACATTTCTATAAAACTATGACACCTATGTAAAAAGTGAAGGAGGTTTTTCTTCCTTGTCCTACTATGGACAAAAACCTCTCTCAGGTTTTCCAAATTCATCTTTCCTTGCTCAGAAACATCATTTGAGTAAAACCTACCCCAATGTGTGGAACAAGAGATTTGTCGAAATGAAGCGAAATGAAGGGGATAGGGGGCTTCTAAATTCTTGAGGAAATTTTGGGAAGTAGGGAGGGATGTTAGAAAGTAGGGGAAAGTGTAATATCAGAAATTGAGTGAGGGGAAGGGGTGCAAAAGGGCAAAACACATGCCTAGCCTTGAACATTGTCAAGTTGTAGCAAGAAACTAGGGTTTGTGCGAAAATGAGGAATTTGGGGAATCGCAGTGATGGGAAGTGTTTAATAAGGTACATTAAGGATAGGGGAAGGTGGATGAACATCAGGATACAAGTTTTGTTGATGATTTGACAGTCCAAGAGAAATTGCCTTCAAAACCCTAGGAGAGGGAAATGACCTTACCTAGGCGCAATTGAAGCATGAACAAGGTGTAAAATGACCCAATGGAACCTGACATGATGATGAAAACCCTCTGAATGATGGCACACTCATCTGAATGGTGACATGGACTGATATTTGGACAACTTGGGAAGGAGTAAAGGCAAACCCTAGAACTAATACCTAGTGACCAAATTTTGCTTGAAGACTCACTGAAATGACAAAATTCGACCTTGACACCTTAAAATCACTTTGTAAGAGCATATTTGATCACTGGAGGAAGGCTGCAAAGACTGACACTAACATTAGCTCCAATGGCGATGGTAGCTCCTTGGAGGTGCCAAGAACGGCAGATCTCTGGGGGAGCAGACAAGTGCCTTCATCCATTGGGCAATGGAGTCAAAAACTCAAGCTGAAAGGCATGACTGAAAACTGATGACTTGACAACACAAACTGACTCTCACTTAACTAAAAACTGGCTCGATACTTAAACCCAACCGACAATCTGGAAAATAGTGCTCAATATGAAGCTTATTCAATACAACCTACTCTAACTGTTCTATTTCACTGCCAGATCAAGTGAAATTAAACAGCCAATGAAATCATGTGAGCATCATGGCTGATATTTGATTTCTTCCCAAATGCTTTCTGATGCACAGGAAAAGGGACGAATCGAAAGGCAACTCCCATGAAAACTTGGACTCAATTTGACTGCTGATAAACTTGCAAAACATGAGTTGACTGGATGACTTCAAGAATACTACAAAAGGATCTTCATAGGCATAGCTATTGGTTTCCATTAACACATTACTGCTCTGGTCCAAGTGATCATCATAGCTGAATTTTAAAATTTTCCTCACATCTGCACTGTCTTTCTTTGGTGATTGCAGCAAGCTGCCAAAAGGATCCTGAATTTCATGAATAACCAAACTCTATTGCCGATTCCAAACAGAACAAAAGTCTACTTTATCAATCTCCTCATATGACTGCAAACCTTGGTATGGGGTATGCAATGGAAAATATGTTAAACAAGACAATGAAGGTGACCTTTGAATAAGATTACTATCAACATTCTTATCTAGCACATGGTTAGCCAATGGGGAAGAAATTTTACAGCAAACATCATCCAACAAACAAGCAATAGGATCATCAAAAACTTGAAAAGACTGCTACAATGTGTCCATTAAAATTGTATGACATCCTATTGGCTATTCATCTTTTTCTTGAGAGATATTACGAAGATTCTGCCTTATAAACTGAAATGTTTCGAAACAAAAGGGTACATAATCCTCTTGCATCATTAGATCATGTATTTCAGCTGCCACACCTTCATTTGTAATCTGATCTTCATCTTCAACATTAAAGCTGAGAGATTGTTGATTTTCTACAGGCTGCTCATTCGAAGATTTACTATGCAATTTACCCTTCAAAAATTGAAATGATTCAAAACAGAAAGGTAGGGAATCTTCTTGTATCAATTGATCATATGTGCCAGCTTTCATGTCTTCATGTGCAACTTGATAATCAATGGCATTTGGGGGCTGGAAATCTGAATATGAGAAGTCTTGAACAAGGTTTTTATTGCCCTCAAGGTGGTCCAGATCAAGACTTGTTGACAATTGATTTCTAATTGCATGGATGTTGTTTTTGATGAACTGAAATGAAGCAAAACAAAAAGGAAAAGATCCTTCACTTACTTCAAAATTTGCTTCACTTTCCTCGTCACCGTCATAGCTGATATGCATCGGTTGATCACTGTACTCGAGCTGCTGAAACGAACTTCCTCTTCCCACAAACTAGCTGCTAATTTGCCTGCAAGATTAGATTCTGTTTGGAGAACATAATCATCATCATCATACTGATCAAACTGAGGCAAACCATCAGTGTAAAAGACATCATCAAGCATACATGTCATATCAACAGATTGCTCTTCTCCAAGATGATCAATAAAAAAATCATTGTCAGATGTATGACAACTGGGATAAGAAACAAAATGTTTTGGATCAGCCACTTGTTCATGAATGTCATTTTCATTTTTTGCAGTCATTTTCTGCACCATCTCTTCTACTGCACTTACCAAAATGTCAAGCTTTACCTCTAGAGATGTTGATTCCTTCAGATCCATATTTTTCATCTCTGCTTCCTTCAACCTTGCTCTTCGGATCAGCAGATGAGCCTCTACATTTACTGCATTGTTCTGCATCTCTTCAAGTGTTGCAACATTCCTTTCTCTCAGCTGAAACTCCATTTTTGGATCAAAGGCATCTGGGTAGTGCAAGAGAGTAGATCTAGGAGGAGGTATTATATCAATTGGGATCGAATAATAAACTTGGTTAAATTGGCAAAAAATTGTTGTACTGTCTCTCCTGGCAATCTTTTCAGCTGGTTATACTCTTCTAAAATAAGGAAAAGGTTCTGTCCAATCATCCACCTGTCGAGAAAAACTTTGACGAACTGCCGAAATTTGAGATGCTTGCATCAGGCAGGGTTTTGAACCAACTCTTAAAATTGCCTTGCAAAGAAAGAGAAAAAATCCTTATACTGACATCTTCGCTATCAACCTCAAAAAGGTCTAGAAAAGACTCAAAATTCTGCACATGTTGCTCAACATTGACATTATTATATTCACCATCAAACCTTGGCAAGTATAGATCACAGTTTTTGGGGAAAGCATGAAGAAAAGAAGGTAAAACAAGAGGTTTATACCTATCCGGGACTATAAAAGGTGTAGGAGTAGATACAAAAGCTACGGGATCAGTTTTGGTCTCTTGAGGTTCATCAATTTTAAGACGGTCATCACAAGATTCAGAAGAAAGGTCTTGATCAAGCTCAAAGGTATGCAAATCTTTGGTATTCAAAATCTTCAAAGGGAAAGAATCAACTGCAGGCCGAGGATCTCTTCTCAAATACAATATACTTTGTAAAGCCTTCTTGACATTCTCGGGAAAAGAGAAGAAATAATTTATAACAAAGAACAAAATGTCTTGGATGACATTCCAACTTGAATACCTGATTTGTCCATATTGTCCTTTCATGTTTTTGCTGGTCAGGATCATCCTCCAGTGGAGTCTTTGTATTTGATATCAAAAATGAATTGGAATTGCCAGGTGAATGATTTCAGCCTTGCTGTGTCTGATCGTTTTCCACCATCAACCATCAGATCTAACTTGATACATGTACTGGGGTGATCGTTTAGATCAGATGTTCAGTTTATAAACTAGACCGGAGATTGACTGAAGTAGCTTTTATCTACTTGCGCTAATGCAAAGCAAAAGCGTTTCGAAGGCTACCTGGCTAATCTTCAGGCTCCATCTATAGTCTACAAAGCCAAACAATGAAAATAAAATTTCTTCCCCAGTACGGTCGCCACTATGTTAGAGCCTAGATTTGCCTCAGGCTGAAAAGACAAGGTTCTAGGTCCACATCAAACCACGCTCAGCCTCATAGCTAGCCCTACGAGGACAGGAGAGGGCTCTCTCTGGGTCGATCTCGGCAAAAGACAAGCGATGGGGCTTGAGATGACTGAAATAAAAGCTAATTTTAGGATAGGTATGAAGTATAAGGGTTTGATTTGAGTTTTTTGGGGGTTTTGTGTTGGAAACAAGGAAAGGAAAATTGAGCTCGGGGATGAGGCACAATTTCTGCAGAGTTCTGATTGAGGCAAGGAAGGAAATCATTTTGATGCTTTAAAGTGAGTGAATGGATAGATCAGATTGGTGAGGAGCTAAGGAGAGCAAGAGAGTCTCAAGAATTCTCCTTAAACAGATGAAAACATGGAAATTTAAACAAATTCAAAGGCAGAGCATATCAGTTAATGGATTCTATCTTAATCACTCATTTGTTCAAATTCAGAAGAAGAGACAGGAAAATGATACACATAACACTAATTAGCTTACAATTACTTAGAGAAGAACACCATCAAAACATAAAGCCACATGGATCCCAAACAGTGCTGCAAAACCCTGGTCTTTCCTTAGCGAAAAATGCAGAGATAGAATGTACAATGATATGCCAAAGCAATCCCAAGTGTCCAACCCTGAAAATGACTTAGGAATTACATGATATAGACTAGCCCAACCCATTCCCTTGCCTCTAGGGGTCGAGCTCATCATTCTAGGAGTTGTTTGAACCAATTCTAAACAAGGAACTAAAAACTAGGTAGTCAAACAACTTACCCCTATATGCTAGGAAACTGATTCATTCACTCACATTTCACCTTTTGGTGAATGAATCTTCTTGAAAAAGTAAAAATTTGCCAATATTACATCATGGTTGTCAAATTACATCATGAAAAGTCAAGAATAACTTCAAGAAGAAAAACTGGTCAAAACGGGGCGAATTGCTGAGCTGAACAGTGAAAAACAAGCCAAAATTCTCTATGCGCCGCGCCAAAATCTGTATGCGTCGTGCCACTTTGGGGCTAATTTTGAGGCACTTTCTGAAGTCCAAATTGAGCCCAAGTGTGCTTGTTGGAAATCCTTTCCTTTCTAATTTCCAACCTAAGTGGAATTTATGAATTTAGATGTCATTTTCCCCTCCAAAACTGCAATCTCCCAAGACTGCTTCCTGTGTGTCAAAATAGGGGCAGTGAGGTCATTTTTTGAGTGTTTTTGACCTCCTGAGAACTCAAAATTTGCCCAAACTTCTTGGCCATGCACCAGAAGTCATGATTTTTCATGCCAAATCCAAAAATTTAAACTTTTTGCAATTTGGAACTCCCTAGCAAAAGCGCGCGCCATGTGGTGCGGCGTATAGGGAGAAAACCCTGTTTTTTGTGCAAAAATTTGCAAAATGCAAAAATTGCTCCAAATTTCTTGAAATTTGGAACAAAGGTGCCTCATCAAGCATAATTCTCAGCTAAAGAGACTTCAGCCAAGATTCAGAGTCTATCCTCCCTTTTATGGCGTTTTAGTGCCCTCCTGGTGCATGTAGTTTCAGTTGTAAAGTCACTGTCTTGGTCATATAATGTATCAGTGCTCGCCTCCATGGTATTGAAAGTCTATGCCAAGTGTATGTTTGGTTTGTTGAGAATGAGAAATGAGAACTTGGTGTCTTGTTTCAATGCCAAATGTGTGCCAAAGGGAAATGAGGGACTGTGGCAAAAATGGGACAGTGGGAACAATGAAGTCTTGCCAAGTGGTAGTTTGCCCTTTGACGATTTGACAAACTTTGGAGGAGGGGACAACCACTGAATGTTGGAGTAACTTGGGATTTTACAAATGAGATGGGGAAATAGGAATGATAGGGAATGATGTGACTTAGGGATAGGAAAAAGGGGCTTATGAGTGAATGAGGGAGTTTTAGGGATAACAACAAGGGTTTGGGATAGTGGGAGTTTAGGAATATAGGGTTAGTGAATTTAGGGATATGGGAATTAGGGATATGGGGATGAAACTAGAAAATGAATGTGGGAACCAAAGAGTGTGGAGGTGAGGGAATGGAATTTTGCAAAAAAACACCAACTAGAAACCCTAAGCACTTGTTTGTGAGCACAAATTGCAAGGTATTAGGGTTTGAATTTTCTTTTACACAACCACCATAAATTGCATGAAAAACTCCTTCACTAGCAAGGAAGAGGGCTTAAATTACTTGCACACTAGAAGAGTTGAGTGATTTTGGAAATTTGAGGGAGTTTTTGAGAGAAATAAGGCTTTTTAGCCCAGTGCGCCGCGCCAGTGTAAATTTACACTGGAAATTACTGCCCAATGCGCCGCGCCTTCCCAGTGCGCCACGCCTTTTTCCAGGTGACTTTTGGAGGCCTTCCTGGTGTCCAAATTGGGTGAAAGATAGCTCGTTGGAAAGGTATTTGAGTATATTTTCCAACCCAACTATAATTTTTCAATTTGGAGTTCATTTTCCCTGTCAAAAATCAAATCTCCCAAGACTAGTCAAAATGTGCCAAATGAGGCTGCCTCAGGGCAGAGTGCTGTTGCAGTCAACTTTTGAATGCCTTTCTCAACTCAAAATTTATCTCATGATAGCTCATTGGAAATATATTTGTGTCTAGTTATCATTTGAATCATCAAGAAAGTCATTTGGCCAACCACGCTAGAAGAAAATTTGATTTTCCCAAAGTCACTTTAGAGGTGCATCAATTCTCCCAAGGCAATTGTATTTTTGACATTTCTCTAAAACCATGACACCTGTGTAAAAATTGAAGGATGTTTTTATTCCTTGTATATTTTTGGACAAAAACCACTTTTAGTTTTTCCAAATTCATCTTTCCTTGCTCAAAAACATCATTTGAGTAAAACCTACCCTGATGTGTGGAACAAGAAATTTGTCGAAATGAAGTGAAATGAAGGGAATAGGGGGCTTCTAAATTATTTAGGAAATTTTGGGAAGTAGGGAGGGATGTTAAGAAGTAGGGGAAAGTGTAATCTCAAAAGTTGAGTGAGGGGAAGGGGTGCAAAAGGGAAAAACACAGGCCTAGCCTTGAACATTGTCAAGTTGTAGCAAGAAACTAGGGTTTGTGCGAAAATGAGGAATTTGGGGAATCTCAGTGATGGGAAGTGTTTAATAAGGTACATTAAGGATAGGGGAAGGTGGATGAACATCAAGATACAAGTTTTTCTCATGATTTGACCGTCCAAGAGAAATTGCCTTCAAAACCCTAGGAGAGGGAAATGACCTTACCTAGGCACAACTGAAGCATGAACAAGGTGTAAAATGACCCAATGGAACCTGACATGATGATGACAACCCTCTAAATGATGGAACACTCATCTGAATGGTGACATGGACTGACATTTGGACAACTTGGGAAGGAGTAAAGGCAAGCCCTAGACCTAATACCTAGTGACCAAATTTTGCTTGAAGACTCACTGAAATGACAAAATTTGACCTTGACACCTTAAAATCACTTTGTAAGAGCATATTTGATCACTGGAGGAAGGCTGCAAAGGCTGACACTAACATATGGCAATTGAACCTGTAACAACAAAAGAAGCTTGCATTACTGGAATGAAGATGAGACGCTGGAAGGAACAGAGTATCCACAGTCTCCAAAATTTGAACTCTTGTTTTTTTAACTTTCAACCATTTATAGGCTTTTTACAATGCTCTCGGGCTCTCTGAGGCTCAAGATTTCTTAATCTATCCCCTCTGTCTTCTAACTAATTGATGCCATAACTAGACAAACATGAGCTTAGAGGGCTCTATTTATAACAAACATGGTAATCAAATTCTGGTAATTTTGCCGCGTTGTCAGGTAGCTCGCTCATGGCAGTGATATTCCATGACCATTTCTGTTGGTTGGGCTGCATCATGCTGTTGCCCTTTTTTTTTTCCTTCTGGCCATGCATTCTATTATTTCAGTTCAATTGTCTGACTGTCACAAACACTAACAGAGCCAACAACTTTCCTCCCCAGGTGACTATTGGGAAGTGGGGTATGGGGGCATGTGGGCCGTTGGATGGGATGGATCGACTGTCAGGATGTTGGTCAAGCGGCGAAGGGTGAACTACGGTGATGGTGAACGAGGGCCGTTGGATCGAGAGGAATGGACAGAGTAGATCAAATGCTGGAGGCCTAAAGTCATGGTGGGAGTGGAATAAGTTTGAGTCATCAGAGCTTAGATGGGTTGATCGAACGGCTATCGGGCGGAGGAGGCGCTAGAAGGATAATGCCCGGGAGTGGTTTTATTTGAGCGGAAATGGTTTCTATCGGGCAATCAATCTGGAAATAAGAGGTAAAGGTCAAAGCCCACCTGATTCCATTCATCGGGCGCCACATAACAGTGGAGGAGAGAGACGAAACCACTTTTATCGGGTGGGTATCTCTCTCGTTTGTTGCCCGAGCGATATGCGCGATAACCGTTAGATCTGGCGGAAGTGATCTAATGGTGATGATTGATTGAGCATGTAATGTCGATAGGGTTAAGTGTGGACCATCCGATCAGTGGGAAGATCGATGGCAGAGGACATGAAGGTACAAGATGACCTCGAGAAATGTGTAAAGGGGCGCATATGGGTGGAAAGGTAAGGTTTTTAGGGCAAAAATGGGTTAATTCACGTAGGGCCAAGGCGAAAGTGGGTTTTGTTATGATGTGAGGGTTGGGTTAGGACATGAGTGAATAAGAATGGGAGTGGATGAGTGAGAAAAGTGGGGTGAAGGATTGTGTGGGAACCTCTCCACGATAGCAAAACATACCATTTCCTTCCTTTAGCCTTCAAAGTAGCAGCACTGCACCTCAGGGCTAACAGTACACAATACTCAATTTCTTCAAATTTTGTTGTACTTGTACCTTCCTTGGAAATCCTTGTAACCTTCTTCTTTGACTTTCCCATCTCTATGCTCTGAAAACTGACTTCCAGTGGTTAAGCTATTACTGAAGGAACCAAGCTCTGATACCAATTGTTAGAAATACCGGGGGGGGGGGGGGGGTGAATCAATATTCCTTAGAAATTAACACTTTTAAATATTTTTAGAGCATTAGTTAATCTTCAATTATTATTAATGTTTATGCAATAATAATAGTAAATAAAATAACACAATAGACAAAATAATTGTAGGTGGAAAAACCCCTCCAGGTCAAAAACCACCGAATGCTTTTCTAATAAATTCTTTAATCTTTAGCCCCAACAGAAATGAAAACAACAACATCCTATAATTCTAGAAAAACATTCTTCTCTAGCTCCCACTGGAAGGATGCCCCAATGCCCCGATTTCTTCAGTGGTCAACTAAATGGATGCCCAAACATCCTAAACCAACCTACCAACCTGAAGTGTTCACAGGCTCCAACCTATAGGCGACTTCATGCACCAACCTAGCACCTCCCTTCCACCCTATAATGATTGAAATGAGACAAGAGTGTGGATTCCCATACCAGGGACAATGATCCACCATACAATATGATTTACAATTATTTTGATCTAACACCCAATCACACTGTGACCTGCAACCCAACCATGAAATCATCCCAATAGATACTCCTCTACCTCCTAATAATTCCTTTTCAACTCTAGGAAGATTGACTCTTTTACAATAATGACTCTTCCAATGATGACACTTTTACAAATGACTCTTTGACAACTTTACAATGATGACTCTTGGCCTTGACACTTCTTCACAATATACAGATGCTATCATGTCTTCAAAGGATGTCCTGCTGCAATGCTTCCTTTGATTTGATACTTCTGCTATTGAATTCTTGCTTGAAGTTGTACTTGAATCTTCTTCTACCTGCATGCAAAATTTTCTCAGCGAAACCAATCCCGAAAGAAAACAAAATACCCTTCAACTTACCTCTGTCTACAAAACACATGTAAGTGCATAATAATGAATAAATACAAATTAAAATTACAATGCATACTTGAAGTGTGCTTGTCACTTTTGTTGTTGACTTGTTGCAACAGTAGACAAAGACTCCCACTCTTGATATAAGCATGGACTCTATGCAAGACTATATCCAAAACTGACCTAAAGATATATACAATAAAAACTGATGACAAACCCTAGACTTGTGATGGACCAAGTTCAAGTACAACAATGGAGACCATTCTATCGACTATGACAAGACAAGTAACATGAAATTACAACATCATATACATTTAGAAAACTTGGTGTAGCATCAAGAATATATGGCATAAAATGTGTAGTATCAAGAATAGGACATCCAAAAAACTAATTGTGACATATAGAGACATAGAGATATAATCGAGACACTGTATATACTTACGTTGTCCTGCAAAAATATATGTCAAATATGATAATCAAAATTCAAATGTAAACACTAATCATACATAGCTTGCTGTAGGAGACTTACCCTTGACTGTTTATGTGTGGTCCTTACTACAGTGATCCTTCAATGCATGCGTTTTCTTGCCTTCTAGGAGCTCGATATTGAATTTTTTGTATATATATAATTTCTAATCTCCAGGGTCTGAAATTTAATCTTGTGGTAGCCCTCTGAGTCCTATTTCTAACCCCCTAGGTCTAATCAAGATTGGATTCTTCAAGAAAGAGTTATGCCCAATCTCCCATGATGACCTGATTATAGATTGGTTCAGTAGTACGAAGTGCCACATGTCACTGTTGCGACCTTAGGCCTAAAAAACTCTACTCAACAAACTAAATTCTGTCCCATTTCTATGACTATTTAAGAAATTTGAATCCAATGCTCATAGAGAAAGTTATGATGAGTTTCCTAACATCACCTGTTTGACATGGAATTCAGGATCCTGGAAAAACCCTAACTTCCTCAGATCATATATCCAAAACTATAGCGAACCAAGATTTGATATTCGGTCACGAGGTTCATCAAGATTTCAGCTAAAATGGGTTAGTTGAAGCTTCTGAAGCTTCATAGAAAACAAGTTATAACAAAAATTCCACGATGACCTGTTTGAAGCCACAAAATCCCTACTAGAGGAGGATATGAGGGTCATTATTTATATGAATGTCTTGAGTTGAGAGGGTCCTCAACAAGTGAAAGTTGGAGGGATTTTAGGAAATTTTTTTATTATTATTATTAATTATTGAATATTCAATGACCACAACCAATTATGAGTGCCATGCCACAACCCCATAGGGTTTTAGCCCACTAATTGGGGTTACTAACTTCAAACATGAATATCTCTCAAACCGTGAAGAATTACTTGGTGTGCCATATATCAACAGAAACATATCGACGAGTAGAATCCATCTAGAATATCCTTGAATAAGAATAGAGTAAGTTGTAAAGTAAAAATTCCTATGCAAGATCAGGGTAGCCCCTGGTGATGATTGAGTTGACATCAATGACAACCACTGATCAACATTATGGTCTTGGAGAGAACTCCTGGAAGAATTACATGTACAGGGATAGTACACATAAGGTATTACTACAAATTTCCTTGCCTGGATATTTCCAAGGCTGAGCATGAATGAAGAGTGATTAAATGTACAAATGCTTGCTGGGACTGATAAACCACTGTGCTTGCCCTTGCCCTAGAAACCTCCTGTACGAGAGGTTGTTGGTGCTTGGTGGGATTGATAAATCATGGTGCTTTCTATGAACAATAAAAAATTGTGGTTGTCTCTGGCTGATAAACCACTTGCAAGTGACAAGAGTCCTACATCTCACCTGGCAAATTTGATTAGGAAATTCAAGCTCTCAGGATCCATACCTCGCACAAGGGGTGGCAAGTTACAGACAAAGTCTCATGATTGCCTATGGTTGTGTTAAGGGACAAATTCCCCTAGGGTCTTTGGGTTGAAACCCTAGCAGATCAGAGGTTGTCTATATAGAGAAACACACATTCCATACAACCATAATGCTAAAATGAGCAAACTATATGATAAGGGGTGTACTTGGGGTCCTACGTTCGAGAAGAGCCTTCCAGGGCCCAAACCCTCTTAGAGTTCCTTTTGCTCCTTCAACCTGCAAAACAATCAATTCAAGAAAGTACAACAGTATATGGACTAAACATCATAAAGAAATCATCTTCATAATATAATGAAAGATAGTTAGTTATGCAATTAAACCACCATTCATATATGAATCATAACATGGATATCATAAACATGAAGAATATTTATATCAAGACAAGTGTTTCTTTTATTATAGACAAATAAAGTACAGAAAGGAATAATTTCACCTGATTCGTCCTTTCACAGGCTCCAAGTGGAACTGTCCTCCGGATTCATCCAGTCTCAAGCCTTTAACAAACTCCTTCCATGACTTACTCCATGATATCTCAAGTAGTAGATGGACATCATCACACAAGGAAACAAGGGTTTCCTGTAAATGGGGAAAGTGTAGGAGGCACTAGGATCTTTAGACCTAGTCAGGGAAATCTCAGCATAATAACCTTTCTCTCTCTTCTCTCCTTCTCTCTCCCTCTAGGCCTTCCCATTGAAGCCTTTTTATACTTCTCCCAAAGTAGTTTTTTAGTTGGGAATTCGTTGGGAACAGTTGGGCCACGGGCACTAAAAGGTGATCAGTAGGTAAAACCCACGATCTCCACCTGAAATTAAGGAGATTTAATTTTTTTCAAGTGTTTTAAGACATATACGCAGGTTGGGTATACACAGACCCGCGTATACACACATTTATATCAGGGCAATGTCGCGTATAGGGAATAAAACACTGTTTTTTAAATTTTGGACCAGGTCTGGAAGGAGGGGTTTCCCTGGGCCATGAGTGCAGCATCACAAACCTCAAGAGTGAGATTTGGAGCTATAACAGGTTGGGAGGTTAATATGATGCCTCTTCTCTAATCACCAACAAAAAAATCTGTTTCATTAGATAAGTAGTCCAATCCTTGTTTTTTAATTTTGAATGTTAAGATATAATAACAACTTGTAAATGGATCATGCTTGAACATAGATTTGTATCCCTCTATTCATGGTTTCCATGTTAAAATTTATGTATTTTTAAATGGTGCAAGTAGGAGGTGTCTCTTGGCAGCCCTCTTGTAAGTAAATATATCTATGAATTGTAATTTGAATGACTAAAATAGCAATTATAGTAAACTTGGCCTTGGCCTTATCCCTTCTCAACTATGAAGTATGCATAAATTAACCGGCATAGTAATTTCTATAACATTGGCCCAAACCTTATTTTTCTTTCAATTGAGAATTGTGAGTTAATAGAGGGGTGGTATGCATAAGTGAAATTTGACAGTGTGATCCCAATTATGTTAAATATGAGTTAAACTGACGTGGGTGTTAGCACTTTAATTGCGGAATACATAACAAGACTAATGTGGTTACGTACAGTAAATTAGACCCAGGCCATATTTGATTTTATTTTAAAGTGCATAACATATATCAAAATGGGTTGCGTTTTATCATTTGATTATGTAATATGTATATCAAACTGGCGTGCGTGATGCGTGGGTAATTCAACACATGCCTATCTATTTTAATTGTGTTATACGTGTGTGTCAAATAAACCTGGTTATGTATGGTGAATTCAGCCGCGACACTTAATCAATTTATATATCTTAGGATTGTTGACTTGAATGTAGGTGTAATATGGCCCAAGCCTCACTTGACATGTTAAACATTTTGTATCTTATTTTAACAGTTAGAGGGTGACATTTATGATAAGGATCCCAATATACACAATGATTTTGATGATATTTGTTGTAGAATGAATTTGTTTGGACTATAGAGGCCATATAGAGCCTCTTTGTTGATGTATTTTTGGTTCGCTACAATTGGTGCTATTTTGGTTATATGCATGCTTGCTATATATATGAGAAACTTTGCATATTTATGTATAATGGTTTGGATTGATATGGATGCACATGAATATTTACATTTTTTCTTTTTTTAATCAAAATATGAATGCTTATATATTTTTTGGTAGACCAATTTTTTTCTAGTTTCTAGTTTTGGGGTTGATTGGTTCGATCATCGATTTGGTTCTAATAACATTGGTTCATTTCCCATTGTTAATTTTTAGTTTTAGATTTTCAGTCTTGATTCTAGATGCTAATAACATTAGACCAAGTATTTGACTCATCACTGTTTACTATTTTTGAGTTTGAGTAATTTCAATTTACTATTCCAGTCCTCAGACTTTAGTATCTACTATTTTGAAGGGTACTAATAATATTCTAGAATAATGAATGATGAATTTAAATCAATGTATACAATATTTTATTATTTCTATTTCATTGAATCCTTTATGATGTATGAATCAATGTATTTCATTATTGATTCTTTGCCATGGATTGGTGAAACAAATTAAATGAAGCACCTCATTCGAACCTATCTCAACCAAGGTAGTGATCTAGAAATTACGGGGAGAAGTAAACTAAGTGGTTCTCATTTAGGCATGGGGCCTAGCCAAGGAGAAGGAATTGGGCCAAGTAAAAGAACCAGGGAATTGAACAATAGAAAGGCAAATCCTAGGAAAGGGATGGGATAAAAATAAAAGGGGTAAATAGATTCTTTAGCTAAGGATTTCTTCTAAGGAAGGCTACTACTATATCTATCGTCCATATGCAATGGATAAATGGAACAACTCTGCTTAATAAATAGAGACGTGGACCAATGGTCTGGCCAATGTGTGTGTATATATATCAATGTTACATTTATTATTATTGGCAATTTATCATCGGGGGTCCAAAATTTAAATTATTGGCAATATCGGGGAAAAGATAAAAAAAATATTGGGAAACATGAAAAAAAATTAAAAAGTAATCATTTTTTTCTAATTTTTATTATTTTAAAGAAACATCAACATCAACCAAACATATTGTCCTAGAAATATGAAAATCAAATTACAATATAAAATGTATAAGATGTCAAGTGGTATATCAATCATTGATAGTAGA